>JANAVB010012000.1:3205225-3805225 GCA_029216955.1 Iris pallida
TCAATGAAACAGCAGCTGCTCAGGGCTCAAACCCGAGCCTTAACTTCCCCCACCACAGTTAGCAGCCCAACAATCTTCTCAGCCCTCACACCCGATCCCACCTCGTTCGGCACGCATACATACACATGCAAATATGTCGAGAGTAAAAATACTCTCAAACCTAAAACTCGACACAGCCACCAAGGGTGACCCCAGGCCTGTGCGCGCCGCCCCACGACGGCCAGAGTCGGTTGGACACGCGCACGACAGACAAAGCGCGCAGCGCACGGAGAAGTGACAGCAGCAGCGGCTCGAAGAGGCTGACTTCGTGGCTATGCTTCTCGACGATCACTCGATCGTCTTGCGATCTTCTTTCTCTGGTGAAGTTCACATATACATCTTTAATTTCTTCAAACCCTTCGCGTCGAGACGCACCATGTTGTCCTAGAATTCGACGCAAAGTCGAAGAAAACTGCGTGTAAACAACATAACACAGTCCAATCACCCAAGTTGACGATCAATTCTGATCGATCTAGTACCATGTTAGAAAAACTATTTGAAGAAAATTTTAGACAACATATAGGGCTTCATAATCCTTTTTGTGGATTTGGAAATCATCGACTACGCGTCGAGAAATCGTATCCCAAAATTTTCCAAAAATCTGTTTTCAAAACTAGAAAATTGTTCCACACGACGTGCGTCCCGCCAAACCGGGCGACGTGGTCACGAACCGAAGGCATCAAAATATGCGTAACGACTTTGTGGTCGTGTGGGCTTTGACGGAATTCAAATTGGTCGTGTGTGCGCGACGAATTTGGTACATATCCGTCAAAATTTACCGTATCGTGCACTTTGCAAATTCTCCAATTACTTTGTGTATGCTCATCAGATCGAGACGAAACTTACGCAAACAGGACCGTATCATTTTTTTGGTCCTGTATGCCAAGTTTGGTCCAATTCTGAGACAGTTGATAAAATCACCGTTTTGTGGGCCCTACGGTCCCACTCAACGGGCGATTTTGTGCACGACCCGCCGGATTCCAACTTTGGACATACGATTGGGTTCGTATCAAAAAATTGGACCTGTTGACATGTAGTTTGACGACTTTAGAGACCGTTGACTCTGGCACGCATTTCGGTGCAAAGCAGGTCCAACGGCGGACATTGTTTTTGTCCAAAATTACCGTTTTGCTCCTGTGTCAGAATTGGACTTAAGGACAAGCAATTTTAGCTAATTGAACTATTCTGAGAATGTTGGTACTATTTATTTCAGCATCTGGAGACTTCTGCATGTGTTGATTGATTGTGGCTCATTGAGTGGTATGGTATTATTGGTTTCACCAGCTAAGGACCTCAGGCAAGTGCATATGCTGATCATTACCGTCTTTGATAGTTTCTTTACATGTTTCACGTATGTCTTGCTGCTTGTTGACACGATCGTCACACGAATACTAGTTTCATGAAATTATAGTACATTTGACTGTCCTTTACATATTTTCTCACTGCGATTGATTTCATGAGTACTAGCTGGGCGGGGAAATATCTTAGTAGACGTATGGACTACCCATTCTATCCCCATGATGTCTATTCATGAACAATAGCATCTGCACACGACACGTGTAGATGCCGAATTTACTCCTTAGCCGTTCACACGTCGAACATGATATTTCAACTCACGTAGATAGTTTTACTTCAGTCATTCCTTATTGCTTTGTCACTTGCCATGTCACCATGATCTACATATTCGTTTTCTAGTAGATAATTGTCAGATCCCTATTTTGGAAATAGGTATATGACTGTATTTCATATTTTTATGATTTTAAATTTTCGTATTTGTTAAAATTTTATTTTATTTTCTGGGTCTCGATTGACCTTAGTTGTTGAGGCATGTCTTGGTTAACTGTTGTTATTAGTATTTATTTATTATTATTATTGGTGTTAGTATTCTTGTCATTTTACCTATTTATTAATTTATTTATTTATTGGTTGTTGGTTGCTTATGCCTACCCATCCCCTTTACCTAACCCTAACCCCAACCCATGCTCTTTAACTCTCTCACTCTCTCCTCTCCCACGAACAGCACAACCCTCCAATTTTTCCTCTCTCTCACTCTTCACTCTCTCACTCGCTCTCAGCTCTCCCCCTCTCTCTCTCGTCGTCCCCGGCCAGCTCCGGCCACCACCGCCACCATCACCTCCCAGCACTTCCCACCGCCGCCAGCACCACTTCCCACCGCCGCCACCTCCGTCTCTCCCTCTCTTGCTGTTCCCGGTGCTCGCCACCACCGCGGCCGCCCCCATCTTCACCACAGCCGTCCCCTTCAACCTGGCCGCCGCCGCCACCACCAGCGCCACCATCATCGTCGCCGTCGCCGTCTCCCTCTCGGTCGGCCTCCTCCGCCAGCACCACTTTCCACCACCGCTGCTCTCTTCCTCCTCCGGCCACCTCCCTCTCGGTCGGCACCACCGCTACGACCAGCACCACCACCGTCGGCGTCATCATCACCTCCGCCACCACCTCCGTCGATGCCAGCGCCGCCATCTCCCCTGCCCCTTGGCACAGCTGCTGCCGCCGTCGTCCTCTCTCCACCACGGGGCCGACCCGACCTGGCCGAGCACCCCCTTGGTGAGCTCCTTCTCCCCTATCCTTCTTTCCCCCTCCCTTGGGCTGTGAGCTCGTCGGGGAGTGAGCCCCTCGATCAACGCGCCTCGGGCAGCGTGCTGCCTCGAGCAGTGTGCTGCCATGTACAGCGTGTCACCTCAGGAAGTGCACCCTCATTTGGTGCGCTTCCTCGTTCTTCTTGTTTTTGGGTCGTGTGCACCTCGGTGTACGTGTTGCCTCGTTTTACGTATACCTCGGTCTATGTGCTGCATAGGGCAGCGGGACGCCTCGAGCCTCGTGCTGCCTTGGGCGACGTACCATCTCGGTTTGCGTACCGTCTCATTTTTCGTACCTCGACCTTTGTGCCTTTCTTGATTTTTGTGCCGCATCGATTCGCGTGCATGCATCGATTTGCATGACCATCTCGGTTTGCATGCCACGTTGGACTCCGCATCGCATCGATTTACGTGCTACCTCGATTTGTGTGCCGAATCAATTTACGTGCTCCTTGGACTTTGGGTCGTTTCGATTTACGTGCTCGCCTCGATTTGCATGTCGTGTGATTCGTGGACCATTCTGATATTCGTGATTTTCTCGATCTATGTGCACGTCTCGATTTATGTGTACGTGTTTCCCGTTCATCTCGATATTCGTGCCATCTCGATTCTCGTGCACGTCTCGATATGCGTGCATGTCTCAGTTTACGTGTCTGTATCGATCCGTGTACCTCGGTTTTCGTGTCCGATCCCTGTACTGCTTACGAGACCCATACGGTATAGCCTTCTGCCATCTCTTGTGATTATTCTATTATTTTATTATTTGGTGCTGATGACTATTTATTGTGTGTTCTGAGGATCTCGATTGGCGTGCTAGCTTGGATCGCGACTGCCGAAGACTTGCTTACCTAGCCGAGCCCTCTAGGCAAGTATCCCTTGCTCATCGACGGCTCTTGCCCTCTCTCCTGGATTTTATTGCATTTTAATTTGCTGTAATTGTAAATGTATAACCATTAGTAGTGTAGCCTAGTAGTAGAACTGCCATGATGATAACTTAGGATAACTTGGTCCGATACCGTGGTAGACCGTATCGGGCAACTCGGATGGGTCATCCACACCTCCGAGGACACGAGCACGACTCACATATATGGATTGTCCCTGCATGCCCCGTGTCCGACTCGTGGTCGGGTAACGGCTCTGGCTAACTTTACTTGTGGCGGTGATTGTGCTTGGGTTAGGGATTTATGGACATGTGTTGTGGTGCGCCCTGCGAGGCGGTTATTTTATTATTATGCATGTTGGCTTGGCGCTCAGTACGCATTGTAGTGCTGCTGGAGGCCGAGACATTAGTGGTCTCGGGTTCGATTGATTTTCCAGTACACATCGTAGTGCTGCTGGAGGCCGAGACTTAGTGTTCTCGGCTATCGACTTGTTCCCAGTACGCATCATAGTGCTGCTGGTAGCTGAGACCTAGTGTTCTCAGTCTGCGATTCCGCGACGGGTTACGCCGAGTGGATTTTAGCCCCAACTCGCTGGGAGCTCCAGTCCAGAATACAGAGGAGACTCTGCCGAATTCTTCCAAAATTCCCGATCGGGAATTTGGTTCGAAGGACTGGGCAGAACCATTCCTTTGGTTTGCTGGACTGGGCTCGTGCCTGTTCACCTTGGTATAGTATACCTGATCCTATTGCTTGCTAGGTAGACTCCAGACTAGATCAGTCGCTTAGCTCCTGATCTGTCTTATCCGTCGGATAGCGTAAGGAGAGCGGTTCCACTCGGGAGACGTTCTGCAACCCTGGTCCTTGTTTGGTTTAAGGGTTGTGGATTTGCTCCAGAGTGGTCCGTGTAATCCTTGCTACTTCCGGCGATATTTATTACCGGACTCTTGTCCCCTGACCCTTCATCCTAGGGGTTGTCCTAGTCTAGTCAGATAGAGCTGACAGTTGTCCTATGCATTGGGAGTTGTGACTTGTGGATATGACTGAGGATTGAGTATTATGGAGAGTACGATCTTGGGATATTGACTTGGTGGATCTATGTGGATTCTTGGATTCTGGTGATTTCGAATATTTTATGGAACGAGAAGAATATCGAGGGTATTATTATATAATTTTTACTCGACTTCCCAAACGCCCAAAACCTGGTACCTTTGTGTATTTCGGTAGTTGGGGAACCTGGTTTGATTGCTATGTCTTGGTAGTTAAGGGGCTCATTTTCTAGTGGCTGGTATTCATTAACTTGGAGGATTCTTGTGAGCCAGAGGGCCTAGTGTTGCTTATAGTAATTAGCTTGGTATTTGGTTATTGACCTTCCTGACATGATATTGATTTCCATCGTAGATAGGAGACTCCTGATAGTTTGATAAGATGGATGGATCGACTTAATGATTTGAGCTGTAGGTTCCCATGTGTACTTGACAGACTATTATAGTGGAGATTTTGATCTTGTAACCGACTTGATATCCATGTTACGATTTGGACATGTGACTTCTTGTGACTGATAGGTTTGACCTTGTTCCTGGTATTACACGATGACCTGGACCTGTCTTGATTCTTGATTAGTGGCCCGTAGAGGTGCACTCCTGACTAGCATTCTGGACTTGACAGTAAACCTGGCATGTATACTCTTGATTTTTGATAGTGGCCCGTGGTGGCGCACTCTTGACTAGTACTCTCGGTATGGCATGTTTACTCTTGATTGCTGTTGCGACAGCCAGTCCTGACTTGCTCAGCATGACCCCGTCTTGACACCGTGGTTGATTTCTCTTGATTGTGCTTGTATAAGCCACCAGTCCAGTCTTGTCTTGCATCATGTCTAGGACATGGATCCCTGAGTACCACGGTCAGGGATCCATAATGAAACTGACTAGGCTAATAACTAGATTAATCATGTAGTTCATGGGGACTTCCCAGTGACCTGTTGCTTGTCTGACCCCGGCCCTATGTATCTATATATATACTAGGGATTTGTTGCTATCCGTCGAGATGAGCGCATTCCCAGCCCTCCGTCGAGTGTGGTACTTCTTTAGGGCACATGTATCTTATTGCAGTGTGCCTGCTATATCTATCTTTTTCTTTTGCTGGGGCCATTCGGGTAGTAGCAAGCAGGAGCTGGACCTTGAAGTCTCATTACATCTTGTTAGTAATTAGGCCTGTGATAACCCTAGTTATCTAATAATAGCAAGCCATAGGCATTGTGTGGCCGCTTGTCCTTCTGTGTTGTTTGGCTTGTTGCCTGCTAGCCAGCTGATATTGATTTCCAGCTGGCAATGCAGGTGTTAGTGGATGCTAGGGAGATTGTGATTGTGTTAGCTTCACTATACTTGTGGATTGTTATCGTGCGTTGGTACCGCACGATCCCTTACCTTTATTTACTGTTCTTAGATGTTATTCTTGTCATATTTTATCCTGCTGGTTTTCTTCACCCATCCTTGAGCCTTCCTTTTTGGTACTTGCTGCGGTTGGCCTAACCAACCCTAGATTGTTCCCAGATTGTCTGAGACCGACCCGGTGGATCTTCCAAACTTGACTTGGAGGGTGTGCTTCAGTTCCAGACCATGCTAGGAAATGTGGGAAGGTATACTTGTCTACATTATTATCCTGTACTGTAGATTCCAGATTTTTATATGAGTATTTCCTGTTTTTCATATGATTATCACTCTTGACATTGTTTCATTGTGTTTTACCTGTGGATATGAGATCGGATTTAGGCCATAGATTGATTGAATGCTAGAATACCCAACCAGACTGGACAGCCGTTATCACCGTATAGCGTATTTGTACCTTATACGGTGTAGCTGGCCGTGTACGTCCCCGTATTTCGGAACTGGGGCATTACAATAATTCTTATTGATAGAGTTTACTTGTCTTTTCTCTTATACCATGATGCTAGTTACATCCTAATTTCATTCTCATATGTTGCATACATATTTTTGACTCTATTGGAGCTCGAATAGTGTTCGTATGTGTACTTGTTCCAATCCTGACTGGATAACCAACATTTTAAGTGATGAGTTAGAGGAGTTCTGTTTCACTTACTATGAGCATACAGTGGATCCTGATTTGAGCATACATGAGGACTTGGATGCGGGGCTACCCTCCGCAGGAGATTATTAGCTAGACAGTATTTTATAGAGCATGAGTCGCTCACAGAAACTCTTTTTATTGTATTTTATTTTACATATGGATTATGGGAATTGAGTAGTGGACATCCCTTTGGTACATTTTGATTATATTGAGATCATTTCTTCTATCATATTTGGTCTCTACACTTTGTGATCTTTTCAGTTGTCAGTTTGTTTTCTTTCACCTTAGCTACTGTGTTTAAAATTTCCTGTTGAGATTGATATGCAAACTTGATCTTTTGTGGAAATCTATAAACTGCGTAGTTATATTTGATAAATTGTGGAGATGACTAGACAGCGTTCTACCGTCAATACTGCGGCGTAGGCTGGACGTACCCATGGCTCATGCCCAAATATTGGTTGCGGGTCATGACATCAAGACTTCCCTCCAATCGAGCCATAACTCGACATCGGTATAATACAAGTATACCGGTACATCAATCAAGCAAATTACCTCATCCAAAAGATGGGTTATGATTTAAAAAGCGGCCAGGGTCTGAACTATGGCAGAGGCCGACGTCTTTCTTTAAGGCTCCCACTCCCAAAAGGGAAGCCACAAGACTATTACCATCGCACTCGACATGAGGTAGGCTACATGACACCTCTGAAAACCCCAAAGAGTTCAGAAGCGAAAGAGGCTATACATTCTCACTCATCTGAAGCTTCAACTTGGAACTCCGACACCGATATCGGTCCAATCTTCAAGAAAGTATTATCAGTCCAATCTTCGAAGAAGAACCATGGGCTCAACGCCTAGGTGCACAGTTGGAATCTTGCTTCGAGCTATGAGAACCGCCTACTGAAGATAAAGTCGAGCAGATTGACTTAGGGGACGAATCCTCGTCTAAACCTATCTTCATCAGCAAAAGCTTGGCAGGAGACGATCGAGAATTCTTGATCCAACTTGTCAAAGAATACATCGACGTCTTCGCCTGGAGCTATAAAGACATGCCAGGTTTATATCCACAAGTCACAATGTACAAGCTTAACATCTTACCCAACGCTAAGCCTGTTAAGCAGCAAAATGACGCTTCTGTCCCAAAATCATGGACGCCATTGATAAAGAAGTGGACAAATGCCTAAATAGTGGGTTTATTCGTGAAGAACAAACCAAGATTGGGTAGCCAACATCATTCCTGTTACTAAAAAAATGAGAGGATCCGAGTCGGCATCGACTTCCGGGACCTCAACTCCGCCTGCCTGAAGGACAAGTTCCTACTCCCGATTATCGACGTGATGATCGACAACACCTGTGGCTTTGAACGCATGTCCTTCATGGACGAATATTCGGGTTACAACCAGATCAAGATGTTCCTGAATGACGAGAAACACATGTTGTTCAGGACTCCAAAAGGGGTTTACTGCTACACAGTGATGCCCTTTAGCTTAAAGAACGCTCGTGCCTCATATTAACGAGCTATGAGCACCATCTTTTGCCAACACCTCCGCAAGACAATCGAATGCTACGTTGATAACATCGTTGCCAAAAGCCGTCTACAAGGTGATCACTTACAAGATCTGAGGACGATCTTTGATCTCATGCGAGTGCATCAGCTCAAGATGAACCCCACTAAATCCTTCCTCGGGATTTCCAACGATAAATTCCTGGATTTTATTATCACTACAAAAGGCATCTATGTTGACCCCGGAAAGACCAAGGTCATCCTCAACATGAACCCTCTGAGGAACCTTAGAGAACTCTGAGGCTTATAAGGATGTCTCGCATATATCCGAAGGTTTATAACAAACCTTTCCGAAAAATATCGATCTGGCGAGGCAGTTCCAGAACCTTCAGTAGGGGAGTATGTATGTAGAGGAATACGTTGTAGAATTCAGCAGGCTGAGCTGATATGCATATTATATGGTGCACGACCCGAAGATCAAGGCGAGCCGTTTCAGAGAGGGATTGATCTAGGATGTGAAGATCCTTATCCCCTCTTTTTATGCGACATATTCTGAGATCCTTGTGGAGGCCCGCAAGATGGACCACGAGTGGGGCCTAAAGCCTAAAAGGTACCATGATCTGTTCTCGGGGGCTACTAGCAACGCGGGGGCTGCTAAGCGTCCTCAACTCAAGCATCGTTCTTTTTTGCAACACCCGCATCAGATTCATGCTCCAGCTAGGGCACCAGTTCAGCAGGTGCCCGAACAGCAGTAGAGACTGGCACAGCAGGTTCCTCTTTGCCACTACTGTAGAAAGCCCGATCACCTCTGGAAAGTTTGTAGTAGGCGATTAGGAGTGTCACTCTCCGTTCCCAGAATATGTATTTTAATACATGTACTGTTTGAATGTATTTATTTAATATTTATCATGCATTTGTTCTGTATTTAATTCCTTTAATTTATTCTGTAATTTTATGCTAGTTAATTTTCTGTATTTTTATTTTCTGCTTTTGCTTCAGTACTTGGTTTAGCTGGGTTCCTCATGATAAGGGGTAGATGGACTAGATCTTGTAGTAAGAAATGGGCAGTGGAGATTTGGACTTGGCTTGATATTTATCCCCTTTACTTTTCTCTCTCTTCATTACTCTCATTTACTTCTTCTTCATCCTCTATTACTCTCCCACCAACCTAGAAAGCTTAGGCAAGTACAACTTGCTTCAGGATGGATCTCAAGTATTATTGTTCCATTCTCTTCCTTACTTGATTTCAAGTCTCTTTAAAACTTGGAGTTTTGGGTTTTTATGGGTGTATGTTTGTAGATCTAAGTTTATGTTACTTTCGATTTTTCTTTGTTTTGACCTATCAAACTTCTTTGTTTTCAAAATCTAGTTGTTCTATGTTGTAGAGAATTTCATTCTTCCCTATTTTGACCTATGAAAGTCCAGATTTGGGCTTGGATTGTTAGGTTGGGAAGTCTGGGACCCCCAACTCCCCAGGTTCTTCTTTTCGAAAAAGTTGGATAAGAAGAACAGTGTTGGCCGCATAGGCATTCCAGTCTTCATGCGGCTCCTCATTAGCTGCATAGGCATTCCAGTCTTCATGCGACTCCTCATTAGCCGCATAGACATTCCAGTCTTCATGCAGCTCCTCATTAGCCGCATAGGCATTCCAGTCTTCATGCGGCTCCGTTTTAGCCGCATAGGCATCCAGTCTTCTTGCGGCTCCTTTTTGGCCGCATAGGCATCTAGTATTCATGACTTTCCCTGGCCGCATGCTGCATGGCCGTTTGGCTCTTGCGACATGGCCCCTGTCCTCCCTAGCCGCATGGATTTGATTTGACCCTGTTGTATAGATAGGCGTCCATCTACTGCCGTATGGGATCCTGACTTACTCCGGCCGCATGGGATCCTGACTTACTCTGGCCGCATAGGATCCTGACTTACTCTGGCCGCATAGATGGGCATCCATCTACTTCTGTCTTTGGACTGTTTCTTGTCCCGAATTAATATTGATTGTTACCTTGACTAATGATTGATCATGCGTTCCTAGTTGGAACTAAGAGACTGGCTAGTCATCTTATTGAATTGAATGAGACACGTTCATGTATGAACCATGAACCATTACGATCGACTAGCCGATCCGAACATTGGCATATGGACACATATTGACTTCTATTTTTCTGCAAAAGCAGCATGTGTATCTTACAGTCAAGGCATGATTATTCTGTGGCTAGGTTTGATTGTTGCATTACGCTATGTAAGACCTACAATCTAACCGTACGGGCATCGTTGTAGAGTTGTACATATCGTACTCTGTACGGAAGTACTCATTCTGAATGACCATGATCCACGGCATGAGATTTCAATCAACATAGGGACTATTAAGCTAAATAAAATAACGATTGCATGAAGAGAATGGATTTTCGTGTTCTTACATGGCAGCCATATTTGGGACAATTAGTGCCCCGACATGTCGGCTGGTTCCCACAGATACTGCAAATCTGCCACAATGGCAGGGAGTGGTATCTGCTTATACTGTTATATAAACTGATGACGGGCGTCCCGCTAGGACTCGTCTAATTCATGATTGGCGTAATTGATTATTGGATAGACTAACCTTGCTTGAACATAGTAAGAACTGAGAAATCTCTTATTAAATGTTTCCAAGACAATGTGGGACTTACAGTTAGCAAGCCGTAGTAGTTGTATTGCCGTTTAAATTGATTTGTTTGTGTACTATACCTACTCTGTTAATTACTGAGATGAGCAGAATGTCAGGACATGACGGGTCAACTTCTGTCCTTGTTTAGTTGGGAAGTTGGCTTAAAGTGTCGTGATGTTGTACGAACCCCAGTAGCAAGCAGAGATCTATTTATTATATTCTTAACTCTTATCGCTGGTTCTAGTTCCCCTTATCGTGCTTCCTTGCGGTACTTGCTATTAGAGGTTTAACCTCTCTGGTTTTGCATGGCCAGATTTAGAGCCAGTTCCCGAGGACTCAGCTTACTTCCACCTCCAAGATGGTCAATACTAGAGGGATGATTGTAGGATGACACGAGTGAGTTTTCTTACTTCCCTGCTCGTTTTACTACTTACTTTACGTTTTGCCGCTTGGCACTGACATGTTAGTCGGATAGTCTTGCACTTACTTTTACATAATTATAACTAAGTCAGACTACAGCTGATAACGATTGTGTATACATTGTTATATCATCTGGCTATATTTTATAAAACCAGACCTCATGAACATTTTGACTGAGCGTTTGGGACGCCTTGCTGCTTTATCTTACATGTTCTCTATTACTGCTTCTTGATTGAATGATTGAGACAATAGATGTTGAGTAACCCTAGTGAGACTTTCATGTAGTATGCACCCCCTCGTCTTTTAGACAACATTGTTTGTATTATACGGTATTCATTTACCCGTAATACGTAGCTGGCTGAGTCATTCTCATGCTCTCCGGCATTCCGGTTCTGGGGCGTGACAAGGTTTTAGCGGTAGCCCATGCAGGTCTGATTTCAGACTTGTGGGGTGTTTTAATTTATAGGATGTCTCAATCACACATGTTTCCCCCTTGATCTCATGATTCGTTATTCTTGACCCTAGCTTGACATTCCAGTATCCTTTGACTTCATTAATCTTTCCTGTCCGATCGTTTGATTGTTCTCTTGTCTCTTTTCTTAGGGGTACTTTGTCCGCATCTGTCAGAGTTGGACAGCAACAACAAGGGCAACATGAACATCGAGACCCTGTTGATCAGCAACAAGGGCTAGTACTACCTCAAGAGAACATCCAAGAAGAGGTGATAGTGGAACCAACAGCTGGATCGCAGTATCCGGAGGTTCCAACACTACCAACAGTTCCACCTACCCCTATGGCAGTAGACACACCAGCCCTTCTGGAAATCATAAGAGGGATGATGGCTACTCAGCAACATCAAATATTGACCCAGCAACACATGCACACTCAGCAACAAGAGCAGAATGTATTGCTCAACCAAGGATTACAGACGACTTTGGAAAGAGGAGTGAGGACTGATCCAGGGGCGTCAACCAGATTTTGTAAGTACAACTCCCGTCATTTCGAGGGCACGGAAGATGCCATTTCAGCGGATGCATGGCTTAAGGACATCGAGGCTATTCTGACAGCAGCTAAGGTTCCGACGGAAGAATGTGTGGATCTAGTGAAGCTGTTGCTTCAGGACCTCGCACGTGATTGGTGGGAATCAGAAGAAGTGGGCATCAGATGCCTTGTTGCTTGGGACGATTTTACTGCGAGGTTCAAGACAAAGTACTATAGAGTTGTAGCGCAGTTTGAACTACAAAAAAAGTTTATCAACCTTAAGCAGGCTGGCAAGACAGTGGATGCTTATGCAGCAGAGTTTTGCAGACTGAGTAGGTTCGCCCAAGAGATGGTAGCAACGGAGAGCCAGAGGGCTATGAGGTTTCAGCAAGGGTTTTATCTTAAACTCTTGCAATTGATAGAGGGGCACAACTACCAGACTTTCGATGAGGTATTAACGGCAACCCGGAGGCATGAGATCACCATCCAGAGGATCACATCTAGGACTGGAGGTCAGAAGAGATCTCACAATCAGATTGAAGGAGGAGGGGGAGCAGCACCCCGAGTTACAGCAACCCCTGGCATTCGCATTCCCGATGTGGCAATGCGAGGGTCAGCACTACCAGCAAGACAACAACAGCAACAGAGGAAGAATGAACAACCCCCAACGGGCTGCACTTATTGTGGGAAGGCAGGGCACACTAGAGAGGTGTGTCGGGCATTGAACGGACATTATTTGATATGTGGAAGTCCAGATCATCGGGTTTCCACCTGTCACATGAGTTCGAGGTCAGGAGGACCAGCGGTAGCAGTGAGACCGTTGGAACAACGTCCGTTGATGTCACAGGCTCAGATATTTCGACAGCAAGGAGCGCCGATGCAGCAACAACAACAAAGACCACCCCAGCATCACCATGGTAGGGGCCAACAACAGCACCAGGCTAGGCCGCAACATAGAAACCAATAATGAGGCAGAGGGCAGGCGTTCAATCTATCCTTGGAAGAGGCATTGGAGTCGGAAGATGTTGTAGCAGGTTACATTCTCGTCGTCTCATATCCCGCAGTAGCATTGTTTGATTTAGGAGCATCCCACTCATTTCTATCTGCACAATTTATGACACGACTAGGAATAGAATTCGAGGCATTACAAGGGAGGTTGAATATACTCACTAGTAATGGGCTCGTAGGAGTTAGTAGAGTTATTCTGGCATGTAGAGTTGTAGTGTACGGGCGTTCCTTACCCGCCAGGTTGATAGAATTTCCTATGCAGAATTTTGACGTTATCCTAGGCATGGACTGGCTGAAAGACGGTTGTGCCATAATAGATTATCGTAGAGGGAGTATCTTTTAATATTCCAGGCATAGAGCGATTTACCTTTGTCAGATTAGTGGCAACTCAATAAGAAGAAGGAATAGTAGCGACAATAAAAGAAGTTCAAGTTTCGAAGATAGTTGAAGAGTTTATTAACGTGTTTCCCCAGGAACTCCCAGGTCTACCACCTATTAGAGATATTGTGTTTAGTATAGAATTGGCACCTGGAACTAAACCGATATCGGATCGAGTTTATAGAATGTCAGATTCAGAGTAGGCCAAGGTGTATCAGCACATAGAGGAACTGAAGGAGAAGAAGTTCATTCGGGTCAACGAGTCATCATGGACAACACCAGTGGTACTTATAGGGAAGAAGGATGGGTCATCAAGATTGTGCATTGACTATAGAAAGCTCAACGTGGCAACAGTAAAGAACAAGTACCCATTACCAAGGATCGACGACTTGTTTGATCAATTGAGTAGAGCAAGGGTTTTCTCCAAGTTAGATCTTCGATCAGGGTATCATCAAGTTAGAGTTCGAGAAGAGGATATTTTCAAGACAGCATTCAGGTCGAAGTACGGACACTAGGATTCTTAGTAATATCGTTTTGTTTGACCAATGTTCCAGCAATATTTATGGATTTGATGAACCACATCTTTATGCCATACTTAGATCGATTTTTTGTTGTGTTTCTCGACGACATTCTCGTATACTCAGTTAGTGAAGAAGAACATGAAGATCACCTCAGAAAAGTGTTACAGGTTCTGAGAGAGAACCAGTTTTACGCCAAGCTCAGCAAGTGTGAGTTTTGGATGGAATATATTTTATTCTTGGAGAACCAGAGAGTCCATACTCGCGACGAGGGTTGACCATTTACACCAAAGAGTCCACACACGGGACGAGGGTGTCTTGCCGTGAGCTAGCCAGAGAGTCCACACTCGGGACGAGGGTTAGCGCTTAGCTCAAACCCGTGAGTCCACACTCGGGACGAGGGTTTGGTTTCTTTCATTGATCTCGTGTTTCGTTCATCCGGCAGTTCATTTATACGTAGTTGTTTTAGTGTTCGTATTCGTGTTCGTGTTTGTGTTCGTAGTCATTTATCTTATCCTTGTTCTTTCTTGTTTATTTCCTTGCGCATGATAAAACTGTTAGATAGGCATGTATATTATGTATCTTGCTATGTCCTCTGAGGACCTGATGATCTCCTCAGGTGTAGCGATTGTATGGAGTTAGCTAGTAGTTCTGGATGGCAGAGGATTTGCGGTTCTTGCAGGATTCAGGTATCGTATCATGTTTATTTTTTGCTCGTGCCTTATGTTCCTTATCATGATATACTTTTCTTGTTAGTTATATTTATAGACTAATATCATTTCTTAGAGTCTAATCGGACATATATGCTAGTGGGCTGCAGACCACGACCCATAGTATTCATTTATGTTTCGTATACTTATTGTGGATTGAGATATAGATTTGTTTGCCATGATTTGGCAGTATACCATAGCCTTGACAGCGTTTATGTATTCGAGTCGGGCTGGAGTCCGTTCGATACGTAGTTGGGCTTGGATACGCTTCGTATCCGAAAAACGGGTGCGGGTCGTGACAAGTTTTTTGGTGGCCCATGCAGGTCAGAGCATATCGTACCGGTTACGTAACTGTACTGGTACGAGCCTGTGACCTTGACTAGACCTTAGAAATCTCAATCCACACTGCCTTGAAAATTCTCCTAGAAATTCTCTACGTCCTTAAAAACTCCATATTTGCTCTCGATTATACTTTCTTGCTTCCTGTGCCATTGATTCTCGTCCCTTCCTAATTTGGAGTGACGAACAATCGTGCTGTCTAGAATTCGTTAGAAATGCTTAAATTATAGTACATATTGCTTGACTATAGAGTATTTGGTTGTTTATAGATATAAGGGATTATATATGCCATATGCCTAGATATCTGTCCAGTGAAATTGTTAGCAACTAGTTAGAAGAACATAAGACTTTAATGACCGTGTTTTGAGGAGTAGTATGACCAAAGGTGGGTAGAAGTCGTCAAGTACTCGGAGTTATAAAATGACTAGAGAAGGTCATAGAAATATTTTGAGAAATTAAAATTGAGGAGATTAAGGAAGTAGAGACTTTGATTTTTTCGGAATAATTATGAGTTAGAATTTCGAGGACGAAATTATTTTAAGGTGGGTAGATTTGTAGCCTCCTATCCCAAAATTTTTGAAAATATTTATTTATTTATTTATTTATTTGATTGAAATGGTGATTTGTAAATTTATTTTTATTAATAATTATTTAGTTAATTATTACGGTAGATGATTTTAGCCATGGTTGAGTTTTGAGGTACTACACGACTAGGAATTATGGCACGGATAGTGCAGTGGCGTGCCTTGACTAGTGTATTAGCCATGTCAGGAAAGGTCGAGCCATAGTGACGTCTTAACTAGGAAAACCAGGACAAGCTGCGAGTTAACCCTTACCGAAGTTTCTATTTATTATTTAATTACATTATTGAGTTTTAGAGAACCAGGTTGTACTGAACCTGTCCAGATTGAACCCAAGTCAAATCCAGCCCATGTAGGCATGTAGTGTGATCGAATACGACCTTGTAGACATGTTTGGTTAATGCAAATATTTTGTATATATTTTAGGAATTGGTAATTATATTCTAAATATTTATTATATGTACATTATAGGTATTATTGTTATTATTAAATAATGTTTTACAAATTTTGTGCGATCTTCTAAAACCAGATAAGCAGTGTGCGTGTTGAATCCATCAAAGATGACAATCAGCCTATTATTAAGTGTCATTAGGATTATTATTTATTATGTATTATTATTATTTGTTTAATTGTATTTATTATTATTATTATTATTATTATTATTATTATTATTATTATTATTATTATTATTATTATTATTATTATAGTACACAGGTATATATGTGTAGCACTATCCTAGAAGAATACTGCTAAATTTGTATTTAAAATTTTCCGAATATCTATTTATGGATATTCATGTATATTATTTGTTATTATTATATGTGTGTACGTATTTGTCTATATAAATATGTATATTATATGTGTGTACGTATATATATATTTATATTATATAAGTGTGTGTGTATAGATATAAATACATGTATTTGTGTATAAATATATGTATATAAGTACATAAGTAATTATGTATATATATGTATAATAATTAAAAAGACAAAGAAAAAGAAATATTAAAATCCCAACCCAGGCAGCCCATGAGCCAGACCCAGCTGAGCTCGGGCTCAAGCCAGGCCGGCCCAATAAAACCCCTCGGCGGTTTAGACATTGCGTGCATATAAAGGATGAGCAACAGCAACAAGCAATTCTAAACCGAGAAAGCACAGACCCGAACCCAGCAGGAGCCCAGCTGGGCCCAAGCTCTTTCCCAGTTCGGCCAATCCCATGGAGGCCCCGACTCCCTGTAGAAGACCCAGTCATCAGCAACTTAGCAGCAAACCCAAACCGAATGTAGCACAGGCTGGAACCCCCAACCCCGCAGGCGAATTACCCCACCCGAGCCCACAAGCAGCAGAAGTCGAATTTTTCGCCCACAGTGCACCCGACATACTACTGGATATATAAGTCAATCGAACTAAACAGAGAGGAGAATCGCGTAGGAGAAACCCTAACCACCCGATACCCACGCACCTCGACGGCGCACGCCCCTCCGCCACGCACGCGCGCGGCCACCGCGCCACCCTGGGCACCGCCACGCACGGCCGAGGGCGCGCGGATGCCGGCCGCGCGCGAGGAACCGTACAAACGACAGCAGTAGCACATGGCTGTGAGAGCCCCACTTCGCGTAGAGATTTCTGTCGCCTCGATGCGCCGTTTTGTGCATCGTCTTCGCAGGTACGTCGACAATATAACCATCTTCGAAACCCTTCAAAGGGAATTCGTCGTAAACCCTTCGATCGACCAAGAACTCGACGCGAAGTCGATCCAAAAACTGTTCGAAAACAGAACAGTTTTATAGACCAACTACCCTACGTTACGATCAATTTTCTTCCAGACCATGAACGATTTTGAAAATGTAATTGAAGGAAGTTAGGGACAACCTATAGGACAGAAAAACCTTTCTTTTACTTTTAATTAATTCGTTGTATTCGTCAAACAAAATCTGTTTAAAGTTCCTAAAAAATTATGTTTTCCGAAATCTGGAAATCACTCCACACGACGTGCGTTCCGCCAATCTGGACGACGTGGTCGCGAACCGAAGGCATCGAAAGCTGTGTAACAGCTTCGTGGTCGTGTAGGCTTTGGTGGAATTCAAATTGGTCGCGTGAACGCGACGAATTTGATGCATATCCGTCGAAATTCACCGTATCGTGTACTTTGCAAATTCTCCAATTTCTTTGTGCATGCTTGTCAGATCGAGACGAAACTTGCGCCAACAGAACCGTATCATTTTTCTGGTCCTGTATGCCAAGTTTGGTCCAATTCTGAGGCAGTTGAATCGAACGTCGTTTTGCGGGCCCCACGGTCCCACTCAACGAGCAATTTTGTGCACGGCCCGCCGGAATCCAACTCTGGACATACGGTTGGGTTCGTATCGGAAAACCGGATCCGTAGACATGTAGTTTGACGATTTTAGAGACCATTGACCCTGGCACGCTTTTTGGTGCAAAGCGGGTCCAACGGCGGATATCATTTTTGTCCAAAATTACCGTTTTGCTCCTGTATCCAGAATTGGAATTAAGGATATGCAATACCAGCTAATTTGACTATTCTGAGACTGTTGGTAAAGTTTATTTCAGCTTTCGGAGACAGTTGTGATGACTTGGATGTTATGGTGTACCAGTTGACGGTATTTATTGATTCTTCGCGCTGCCACCAGGCAAGTATACCTTGCCTTCCTCTACAATTTTACTTACATGCATTTTCTTTCGTTTTTCAGTCATTTGATTGTTTATGGACATGTGCTTTTCGTATTATTTTATGTGGAGTTGTTTTTATTGTTTATAGCCATGTTCATGTTTTGGCCTTGTGTTTCATCTTTGGAGTTTCTCGTCAGTACCTCGCTTGATTTGTGTCATAGAACGGTTGCGTGTAGTGAACTGCCATAGCCTTGATTATCGTTGTACACAACCAGAGAGTCCACACTCGGGACGAGGGTTGTTTGGTGCACCAGAGAGTCCACACTCGGGACGAGGGTGTTTGTCATGATCAAATGGCACCAGAGAGTCCACACTCGGGACGAGGGTTGACCATTTACACCAGAGAGTCCACACACGGGACGAGGGTGTCTTGCCGTGAGCTAGCCAGAGAGTCCACACTCGGGACGAGGGTTAGCGCTTAGTTCAAACCCGTGAGTCCACACTCGGGACGAGGGTTTGGTTTCTTCCATTGATCTCGTGTTTCGTTCATCCGGCAGTTCATTTATACGTAGTTGTTTTAGTGTTCGTATTCGTGTTCGTGTTTGTGTTCGTAGTCATTTGTCTTGTCCTTGTTCTTTCTTGTTTATTTCCTTGCGCATGATAAAACTGTTAGATAGGCATGTATATTATGTATCTTGCTATGTCCTCTGAGGACCTGATGATCTCCTCAGGTGTAGCAATTGTATGGAGTTAGCTAGTAGTTCTGGATGGCAGAGGATTTGCGGTTCTTGTAGGATTCAGGTATCGTATCATGTTTATTTTCCGCTCATGCCTTATGTTCCTTATCATGATATACTTTTCTTGTTAGTTATATTTATAGACTCATATCATTTCTTAGAGTCTAATCGGACATATATGCTAGTGGGCTGCAGACCACGACCCATAGTGTTCATTCATGTTTCGTATACTTATTGTGGATTGAGATATAGATTTGTTTGCCATGATTTGGCAGTATACCATAGCCTTGACAGCGTTTATGTATTCGAGTCGGGCTGGAGTCCGTTCGATACGTAGCTGGGCTTGGACACGCTTCGTATCCGAAAAACGGGTGCGGATCGTGACAAGTTTTTTTGGTGGCCCATGCAGGTCAGAGCATATCGTACCGGTTACGTAACTGTACTGGTACGAGCCTGCGACCTTGACTAGACCTTAGAAATCTCAATCCACACTGCCTTGAAAATTCTCCTAGAAATTCTCTATATCCTTGAAAACTCCATATTTGCTCTCGATTATACTTTCTTGCTTCCTGTGCCATTGATTCTCGTCCCTTCCTAATTCGGAGTGACGAACAATCGTGCTGTCTAAAATTCATTAGAAATGTTTAAATTATAGTACATATTGCTTGACTATAGAGTATTTGGTTGTTTATAGATATAAGGGATTATATATGCCATATGCCTAGATATCTGTCCAGTGAAATTGTTAGCAACCAGTTAGAAGAACATAAGACTTTAGTGACCGTGTTTTGAGGAGTAGTATGACCAAAGGTGGGTAGAAGTCGTCAAGTACTCGGAGTTATAAAAGACTATAGAAGGTCATAGAAATATTTTGAGAAATTAAAATTGAGAAGATTAAGGAAGTAGATACTTTGATTTTTTAGGAATAATTATGAGTTAGAATTTCGAGGACGAAATTATTTTAAGGTGGGTAGATTTGTAGCCTCCCTTCCCAAAATTTTTGAAAATATTTATTTATTTATTTATTTATTTGATTGAAATGGTGATTTGTAAATTTATTTTTATTAATAATTATTTAGTTAATTATTACGGTAGATGATTTTAGCCATGGTTGAGTTTTGAGGTACTACACGACTAGGAATTATGGCACGGATAGTGCAGTGGCGTGCCTTGACTAGTGTATTAGCCATGTCAGGAAAGGCCGAGCCATAGTGACGTCTTAACTAGGAAAACCAGGCCAAGCTGCGAGTTAACCCTTACCGAAGTTTCTATTTATTATTTAATTACATTATTGAGTTTTAGAGAACCAGGTTGTACTGAACCTGTCCAGATTGAACCCAAGTCAAATCCAGCCCATGTAGGCATGTAGTGTGATCGAATACGGCCTTGTAGACATGTTTGGTTAATGCAAATATTTTGTATATATTTTAGAAATTGGTAATTATATTCTAAATATTTATTATATGTACATTATAGGTATTATTGTTATTATTAAATAATGTTTTACAAATTTTGTGCAATCTTCTAAAACCAGATAAGCAGTGTGCATGTTGAATCCATCAAAGATAACAATCAGCCTATTATTAAGTGTCATTAGGATTATTATTTATTATGTATTATTATTATTTGTTTAATTGTATTTATTATTATTATTATTATTATTATTATTATTATTATTATTATTATTATTATTATTATTATAGGTACACAGGTTTATATGTGTAGCACTATCCTAGAAGAATACTGCTTGTATTTAAAATTTTCCGAATATCTATTTATGGATATTCATGTATATTATTTGTTATTATTATATGTGTGTACGTATTTGTCTATATAAATATGTATATTATATGTGTGTATGTATATATATATTTATATTATATAAGTGTGTGTGTATAGATATAAATACATGTATTTGTGTATAAATATATGTATATAAGTACATAAGTAATTATGTATATATATGTATAATAATTAAAAAGACAAAGAAAAAGAAATATTAAAATCCCAGCCCAGGCAGCCCATGAGCCAGGCCCAGCTGAGCTCGGGCTCAAGCCAGGCCGGCCCAATAAAACCCCTCGGCCGTTTAGACATTGCGTGCATATAAAGGATGAGCAACAGCAACAAGCAATTCTAAACCGAGAAAGCACAGACCCGAACCCAGCAGGAGCCCAGCTGGGCCCAAGCTCTTTCCCAGTTCGGCCAATCCCATGGAGGCCCCGACTCCCTGTAGAAGACCCAGTCATCAGCAACTTAGTAGCAAACCCAAACCTAATGTAGCACAGGCTGGAACCCCCAACCCCGCAGGCGAATCACCCCACCCGAGCCCACAAGCAGCAGAAGTCAAATTTTTCCCCCACAGTGCACCCGACATACTACTGGATATATAAATCAATCGAACTAAACAGAGAGGAGAATCGCGTAGGAGAAGCCCTAACCACCCGATACCCACGTACCTCGACGGCGTGCGCCCCTCCGCCACGCACGCGCGCGGCCACCGCGCCACCCTGGGCGCCGCCGCGCACGACCGATGGCGCGCGGATGCCGGCCGCGCGCGAGGAACAGTGCAAACGACAGCAGTAGCACAAGGCTGTGAGAGCCCCACTTCGCGTAGAGATTTCTGTCGCCTCGATGCGCCGTTTTGCGCATCGTCTTCGCAGGTACGTCGACAATATAACCATCTTTGAAACCCTTCAAAGGGAATTCGTCGTAAACCCTTCGATCGACCAAGAACTCGACGCAAAGTCGATCCAAAAACTGTTCGAAAACAGAACAGTTTCATAGACCAACTACCCTACGTTACGGTCAATTTTCTTCCAGACCATGAACGATTTTGAAAATATAATTGAAGGAAGTTAGGGACAACCTATAGGACAGAAAAACCTTTCTTTTACTTTTAATTAATTCATTATATTCGTCAAACAAAATCTGTTTAAAGTTCCTAAAAAATTATGTTTTCAGAAATCTAGAAATTACTCCACACGACGTGCGTCCCGCCAATCTGGACAACGTGGTCGCGAACTGAAGGCATCGAAAGCTGCGTAACAGCTTCGTGGTCGTGTGGGCTTTGGTGGAATTCAAATTGGTCGTGTGAACGCGACGAATTTGATGCGTATCCGTCGAAATTCACCGTATCATGCACTTTGCAAATTCTCCAATTACTTGTGCACGCTCGTCAGATCGAGACGAAATTTGTGCCAACAGAACCGTATCGTTTTTCTGGTCTTGTATGCCAAGTTTGGTCCAATTCTGAGGCAGTTGAATCGAACGTCGTTTTGCGGGCCCTACGGTCCCACTCAACGGGCAATTTTGTGCACAGCCCGCCGGAATCCAACTCTGGACATACGGTTGGGTTCGTATCGAAAAACCAGATCCGTAGACATATAGTTTGACGATTTTAGAGACCATTGACCCTGGCACGCTTTTTCGGTGCAAAGCGGGTCCAACGGCGGACATCGTTTTTGTCCAAAATTATCGTTTTGCTCCTGTATCCAGAATTGGACTTAAGGACAGGCAATCCTAGCTAATTTGACTATTCTGAGACTGTTGGTAATGTTTATTTCAGCTTTCGGAGACAGTTGTGATGACTTGGACGTTATGGTGTACCAGTTGACGGTATTTATTGATTCTTCGCGCTGCCACCAGGCAAGTATACCTTGACTTCCTCTACAGTTTTACTTACATGCATTTTCTTTCATTTTTTAGTTATTTGATTGTTTATGGACATGTGATTTTCGTATTATTTTATATGGAGTTGTTTTTATTGTTTATAGCCATGTTCATGTTTTGGCCTTGTGTTTCATCTTTGGAGTTTCTCGTCAGTACCTCGCTTGATTTGTGTCATAGAACGGTTGTGTGTAGTGAACTGCCATAGCCTTGATTATCGTTGTACACAACCAGAGAGTCCACACTCGGGACGAGGGTTGTTTGGTGCACCAGAGAGTCCACACTCGGGACGAGGGTGTTTGTCGTGATCAAATGGCACCAGAGAGTCCATACTCGGGACGAGGGTTGACCATTTACACCAGAGAGTCCACACACGGGACGAGGGTGTCTTGCCGTGAGCTAGCCAGAGAGTCCACACTCGGGACGAGGGTTAGCGCTTAGTTCAAACCCGTGAGTCCACACTCGGGACGAGGGTTTGGTTTCTTCCATTGATCTCGTGTTTCGTTCATCCAGCAGTTCATTTATACGTAGTTGTTTTAGTGTTCGTATTCGTGTTCGTGTTTGTGTTCGTAGTCATTTGTCTTGTCCTTGTTCTTTCTTGTTTATTTCCTTGTGCATGATAAAACTGTTAGATAGGCATGTATATTATGTATCTTGCTATGTCCTGTGAGGACCTGATGATCTCCTCAGGTATAGCGATTGTATGGAGTTAGCTAGTAGTTCTGGATGGCAGAGGATTTGCGGTTCTTACAGGATTCAGGTATCGTATCATGTTTATTTTCCGCTCGTGCCTTATGTTCCTTATCATGATATACTTTTCTTGTTAGTTATATTTATAGACTCATATCATTTCTTATATTCTAATCGGACATATATGCTAGTGGGCTACAGACCACGACCCATAGTGTTCATTCATGTTTCGTATACTTATTGTGGATTGAGATATAGATTTGTTTGCCATGATTTGGCAGTATACCATAGCCTTGACAGCGTTTATGTATTCGAGTCGGCCTGGAGTCCGTTCGATACGTAGCTGGGCTTGGACACGCTTCGTATCCGAAAAATGGGTGCGGGTCGTGACACAAGTGAAGGCAGAACAACAGAGGTCGGCTGGATTATTACAACCGCTTCCTATCCCGGAACATATCACAATGGACTTTGTGACCGGTTTACCGAGATCACCTAGTGGTAAGGATGCTATTTGGGTGATAGTAGATCGGCTTACAAAGGTGGCACATTTTTTTCTTTTAGAGTAGGGCAATCTACAGAAAAGTTGGCAGAGTTGTATATGCAGCAGATAGTCAGGCAGCATGGGGTCCCTGTCAGTATTGTGTCAGATAGAGATACCCATTTTATATCATATTTCTGGAAGAGTTTACACCATAGCCTGGGTACCAAGTTAAGATTTAGTACGACTTACCACCCAAAGATGGACGGACAATCAGAAAGAACAATTCAGACTTTAGAAGATATGTTACGAGCTTGCACCCTAGATTTTGGAGGATCTTGGGAGAG
Source organism: Iris pallida (assembly GCA_029216955.1). Taxonomy (NCBI): domain Eukaryota; kingdom Viridiplantae; phylum Streptophyta; class Magnoliopsida; order Asparagales; family Iridaceae; genus Iris; species Iris pallida. Next base: position 3,229,455 of record JANAVB010012000.1, read on the forward strand.
TCACGTACACTTAGTCAAATTTTTGTATAACAACAATTATCAAACTAGTATCCAGATGGCGCCATTCGAAGCACTATATGGCAAGAAGTGCAGATCGCCACTTGCATAGGATGATATCGGGGAAAGGAAGATGTTAGGCCCAGAAATGATTGTTCAGACGGTTGAAGTGGTTAAGGGGATTAGAGAGCGACTTCGAGTTGTGCAAGATCGGCATCGTCATTAGGCAGACCAGCATCGTAGGCTGCTAGAGTTTTTGTTGGGGACCACGTGTTCTTGCGGATCTCACCTACTCGTGGAGTCATTAGATTTGGCGTTCGCGAGAAGTTGAGTCCACGATACGTAGGCCCATTTGCTATCCTTGATAGGGTAGGCGATATTGCTTATTGTTTATCCCTTCCACCTTCGTTAGGAGAGGTGTATGATATATTTCATGTATCTCAGTTGCGTAGGTATGTATCGAACCCAAGCCATATCCTCGATCATTCTGAGCTAGTTGTTACCAACATATCTTACGAGGAGCAGCCTGTGTCCATTTTGGACCGAAGGGAGAAGATACTCAAGAATCGAACAATTAGCCTTGTCCGTGTTGCTTGGGATCATCACTCCTTAGGAGAGTCAACGTGGAAACGTTAGGATGATATCCAATCATGGTATCCGCACCTATTTGACTCATAAGGTATATTTCTTTTCGTGTACATTGATTATCTTGACTTCTCATGTTTATCACCCTATGAGTAGAATTGCTTGATGTCGTAGATTGATAAATATAGATATATTACTTGCTATTGACATTTTAAGATGACTGCTTGCTTAAATTGCTTGTACTTAGATTAGTTTAGCTCTGATTTTTCTATCCTGCTTGGATTTGAAATTCAGAGGACGAAATTTTCCTAAGGAGGGTAGAGATATCACTCATCGTTCCCAGGATACGTATTTTAATACATGTACTGCTTGAATGTATTTATTTAATATTTATCATGCATTTGTTCTGTATTTAATTCCTTTAATTTATTCTGTAATTTCATCCTAGTTAATTTTCTATATTTTTATTTTTTGCTTTTGCTTCAACACTTGGTTTAGCTGGGTTTCTCATGATAAGGGGTGGATGGCCTAGATCTTGTAGGAAGGAATGGGCGATGGAGATTTGGACTTGGCTTGATATTTATCCTCCTTTACTTTTCTCTCTCTTAATTACTCTCATTTACTTCTTCTTCATCCTCTATTACTCTCCCACCAACCTGGAAAGCTTAGGCAAGTACAACTTGCTCATTGATGAATCTCAAGTATTATTGTTCCATTCTCTTCCTTACTTGATTTCAAGTCTCTTTAGAACTTGGAGTTTTGGTTTCCATGGGTATATGTTTGTAGATCTAAGTTTATGTTACTTTCAATTTTTCTTGGTTTTGACCTGTCAAATTTCTTTGTTTTCAAAATCTAGTTGTTCTATGTTATAGAGAATTTTATTCTACCCTATTTTGACCTATGGAAGTCCATATTTGGGCTTGGATTGTTAGGTTGGAAAGTCTGGGACCCCCAACTCCCCAGGTTCTTCTTCTCTGAAAAGTTGGAGAAGAAGAACAGTGTTGGTCGCATAGGCATTCCAGTTTTCATACGGCTCCTCATTAACCGCATAGGCATTCCGGTCATAATGCGGCTCCTCATTAGCCACATAGGCATTCTAGTCTTCATACGGCTCCTCATTAGCCGCATAGGCATTCCAATCTTCATGCGGCTCCTCATTAGCCGCATAGGCGCATTCCAGTCTTCATGTGGCTCCGTTTTGGCCGTATAGGCATCCAGTCTTCTTACGGCTCCTTTTTGGCCGCATAGGCATCCAGTATTCATGACTTCCCCTGGCCGCATGCTGCATGGCCGTTTGGCTCTTGCCGCATGGCCCCCGTCCCCCTACCCGCATGGCTTTAATTTGACCCTGCCGCATAGATGGGCATCCATCTACTGCCGCATGGGATCCTGACTTACTCTGGCCGCATGGGATCCTGACTTACTCTGGCCGCATAGATGGGTATCCATCTACTGTCGCCTTTGGACTGTTTCTTGTTTCAAATTGACATTGATTTTACCTTGACCAATGATCGATCATGCGTTCCTAGTTGGAACTAAGAGACTGGCTAGTCGTCTTATTGAATTGAATGAGACACGTTCATGTATGAACCATGAACCATTACGATCGACTAGCCGATCCGAACATTGGCATATGGACACATGTTGACTTCCATTTTTCTGCAAAAGCAGCATGTGTATCTTACAGTCAAGGCATGATTATTTTATGGCTCGGTTTGATTGTTGTATTACGCTATGTAAGACCTACAACCTAACCGTACGGATATCGTTGTAGAGTTGTGCATATCGTACTCTGTACGAAAGTACTCATTCTGAATGACCATGATCTACGACATGAGATTTCAATCAACATAGGGACTATTAAGCTAAATAAAATAACGATTGCATGGAGAGAATGGATTCCCGAGTTCTTACTTGCTGGTTGGTTCCCCGACATGGTTCCCACAGATACTGCAAATCTGCCACACGGGCAGGGAGTGGTATCCGCTTATACTGTTATATATATTGATGACGTGCGTCCCGCTGGGACTCGTCTAATTCATGATTGGCGCAATTGATTATTTGATAGACTAGCCTTGCTTGTACATAGTAAGAACTGAGGAATCTCTTATTGCGTGTTTCCAAGACAACTTGGAACTTACAGTTAGCATGCCGTGGTAGTTGTATTGTCGTTTAAATTGATTTATTGTGTAATGTACCTACTCTGTTAACTACTGTGATGAGCAGAATGTCAGGACATGACGGGTTAACTTTTGTCCTTATTTGGTTGGAAAGTTGGCTTGAAATGTTGTGATGTTGTGCGAACCCCAGTAGCAAGCAGAGATCTATTTATCATATTCTTAACTCTTATCACTGGTTCTAGTTCCTCTTATCGTGCTTCCTTGCGGTACTTGCTATTAGAGGTCTAACCTCTCTGGTTTTGCATGGCCAGATTTAGAGCCAGTTCCCGAGGACTCAGCTTACTTCCACCTCCAAGATGGTCAATACTAGAGGGATGATTGCAAGAGGACACGAGTGGTTTTCTTACTTTCCTGCTCGTTTTACTACTTACTTTATGTTTTACCGCTTGGCACCGACATGTTAGTCGGATAGTCTTGTACTTACTTTTACATAATTGTAACTAAGTCAAACTGCAGCTGATAACGATTGTGTATACCTTGTTATATCATTTGGCTATATTTTATAAAGCCAGACATCAAGAACATTTTAAGTGATCATTTGGGACACCTTACTGCTTTATCTTACATGTTCTCTATTACTGCTTCTTGATTGAATGATTGAGATAATAGATTTTGAGTAACCCTAGTGAGACTTTCATGCAGTATGCACCCCCTCGTCTTTTAGACAGCATTGATCGTATTATACGATATTCATCTACCCGTAATATATAGCTGGCTGAGTCATTCCCCCGCTCTTCGGTATTCTGGTTCTGGGGCGTGATAGAAAGTGTGCCTATATTGTGGTGCCGAGGGACACCAGTTGAGGGATTGTCCTTCGAACCATCGTCATGCAGCTCAAGGAGCAAGTGCAGCCCAGAGAGCACAGGCTAGGCCACATGTGGCACTGCATCACTGTCACGACCCGCTCCCGAATAATCGGACACGAGTCGGACACGCCCAGCCTTCGTCGCTAGACACGATGAAGTAAGCTGTACCAAGCTAGGGAAAACTAACCAGATAAACATGAAAGTATAGAATCACAGCATCTAAAACGTATCCCAGAATGATCACCATAATCCACAAATCCAGATATCATAATGTACCAGAATCAATAGGAATAAAAAATGCTATGAACTCTAAAGTCAATATCTCAAAGTAAAGCTAAGTAATCTAAACCTGAAGCCTCAAGCTAAGTCTCATCCTGCTCAGCTAAATCCTGGGCTCTGGCCCATAGAGTAGATCAATGTCCTGCAAGCATACCTGCAACATATCCTATTCAGGAGCGGAGCAAAGTACAGTTCTAGGTAATGAAACATGAACATGATATGAACAGGGTACAGGAGTACAGGAAAATGAAATACAGGAATGAACATGAAAGTACAGGAACTATAGTACATGAAACAAGTACAGGAGTATAGTACATGAATGTAAAGTACAGGAACATGTAAAGTACAGGAATGAAACTATAATCCTGAAGTACCAGACATGACAAGTGCACAATATTGAAATACATCTAATCCATGTGACCGGCTGGGGTAAGTACAGGAGCATGTACAGGAGTACATGAATATGGTACGACTTAGGACCCGCGTGCACAGTGCGAGGCCTAAGCTAGGTACAGGAATATATAGTAACCGGGATTGGTCACATGGCTAGTGTATTTCCCCACCCGACACTAATAAGTACAAGAACAAGAGTACAGGAGTACAGGAGTACATGATATCGTGCCATGACGTGTCACAAGAAAGGGTACAGGAATGTAAATGCACAAAACCGTAGAAAAGTACTTGCCTTGCTCCGGGTAATCAAGAATAGGTAGATAGTAGTCTCTATGTCCACCTGAATTTGATAATGTGTACAAGTTGATTAATATCTATACAAGTTCTATTTACTAAATTAAGCTGTACTAGTTGGTTAAGATTAATACTATCTTGTTAATTTAGTTCAAAACTAGCCTAAGCTATAACACAAGTTTAGAATCATAGAAGAATTAACTCATTTATGACATAACTTCACTTAATTAGGAAAATAATACAACTTAACAGGCTACCAAGAATAAAAACATGCTGGAACTTATTTGTTCCTCCTAGGCTACTACTGGCCTATTAAACTCACCTTAAGTCTAAAAACTAAGCTTAACAATTAAACCTATTTTTAGGCAAGACATCAATACCCAAGCTACTAACATCACTTCTCATTCCCAACTAACACAACCTGCAAGGATTTGCTCAGCCACACTTTAGTAATTCCCAGGATAATATTTGTGAGTTCACCTAGATCATAACTCACTCCTGCTACAGAACGTCCCAAAAGAAGTTAAATCCAGAATTGATATCTCAAATAGAAAGCACTTCCAGGATTCACACAGTTTAATAAAGCATGGGTTAAACTACTGCCAACAGCCCCCATCATACCAGAAGAATTTGAGAGCTAGGTCTAAACTATACTAGCTCAGATGCAACAACTTAATTATCACACCTACAGTCTTTGAATGTATAATCACAAGAAGACTTATTAATTTGAATCAAACTCTGGTTCCAGGTTCATAAAACTAAACTACACAGCAAAGTGATCTCAGATTCAACCCATTGCACAAAGAAACTTAAGTTCAGTAAAAATGAACCATAGGCTCAAAATCTACTCAACATCCCAAATGTTAAAACAACTTAACAAAATTTCATAATCAAAAACATACAACCATATCGAAATTCTAGAAAACATGAGTTCAAATGATACATAGAAGGACCCCGATCTTGCTAAATTCTCTAGCTCAATCGAGACCCATGCCAATACACAGTTTGAATCCCACAAAATCTATAAAAATAATTATACAAGAATTATATAAAAATGTAAAAATTAAATTAAATTCTTCCAAAGTCTGGCAACTGCTATTCCTTGATCAGTCTGCTACTCGACGCCTCAAGAACGGACACAAGCCCACAGGATACGACACTACTCCAGACACCCCATAACGAACACACCAAAATAAAGTGAATGCAGCAGGTCACTAACTCCACACCAGGACACGACCAATATCGACACAGCAACTGCTGGACACGAACAATATTCTGGACACGCACACCTGCTATAAGTTAGGGTCGACACAGCTACCCATACCATTCCTGGCCAAAACCATATCATTCAAATCGTAGCAAACAGTCTACAACATCGAGAGGGATAGAGAAATACCTTAAGAGAAAATTCAACCGAAAAGAGGACACGCCTCACAGTCTCTAGGTGTCCTGCTGTGGTCTGGGTCTTACTGCAGTACTTCATCGAACACATCCAACGCATCCAGATCGGAAGCAGAGGAACAATTTGCAGAGTAAATCATAATGTGCTACCCAAAGTTTAACAAAGAAAAACTCAAGAATTCAAGAGTTCTGGAGTTGGACACTCACCACAACAATTTGATTCACAGCATTCTCAGATCAACTGACTCCAATCTCCGATGATTTCTGCTTCCCAAACATAATGAGCAAAATGAAATCACACAATGATCGATCGAAGAGCAGATCATAAATTTTAAGTTCAATAGAGTAATGTCGGGGCTCACCAATAGTTTAAATCGATCGAAGAAGGCTGATGATCTCCGAGAAGGACGCTGATGAGAACGATCGTCGAAACAAGATGCCGTGCTAGCCGATGCCGAGACTTGTCACCCCGATCCGTTGTTCGTCGCCGCTGAGATGGGATCCGGTCGTTACTGATGGGGTTGATCAGTCGCCGGAGAAGGAGGTTGTGCAGTCGCCACTGCTCGCCAGTTCGTCTAGATGATCCGTCGAACGTCGTAGGGAGGCCTCCTGCACCGCCGAGGAAATATCGCACCCATCGAGGAGTGTGCGTCGCTGGAGGATCGCCCCCTTGGTGATCGGCGTAGCCGTCGTCGTCGAGGATGGTCGCCGTCACCAGTCCCGCCACCGCCGGCCCTAGGGTTAGGGTTCGCTCGCCGAGGTGATCTTGCTCCAGATCTGGCCGATCGGACGCCGGTGATCAGGCGCTGCTGCCGCCGGAAAACCACGCACAGCCGAGATCTCGCCGCTGGGGTGGTGGCTCCGCCTCAGATGGTTCAGTGGGTCTGGAAAGTAGCCACCGCCGGAGGAGAAGGAGATCTCCATCGCTGAAGTCGTCGATCCGTCGCTCAGGAATTTGTACTGTCGTCGTGGAGGTCACGGCTAGTCACCGTCGCCGGAGAAGACCGCGCCGGTGAGGAGGAGAGCCGCTTGGTCGCGCAAGAATTAGGGTTAGGGTTCACCCAAAGAACAATTTGGGGAAACGATGAGGGAGAAGCTCGATTTCAGTCTGGAGAAAATGAGCTGTTGAGCTCCATTCTCTCTCCTCTGGGTTTTAATAGGAAAAAGGAAAATGGATTTATTTGCAAAATGGTACTTCAAAATTTGTTATTTACAAATCATACCATAAAGTTGTTAGAAGTTTGTTATAGGTTGTTATAATAGTTTGGGGACCACCAGTTAGTTAGTGATTTGAAAAATAATCTTGAGAAATTATTCTCCACCAACTACCATGAAACAATTCAAGGATAAAATTTATGAAAATAAAAAATATTAATAACTTGAATATCATTCTTTCAAAATATTTGAAATAAACCAAAATTTACGAAACTGGAAGAAGTGGGGTTACAATCACTCCCCGCACCAGCAGCGAGATATATCCCGTCAGGACAGGACTTTTGCGATGGCGGTCGAGGTGACCCACACTGCAGGTGATGGACTAGCAGGTTAGGTCTTGTTCTTTCCTTCTTCCTATTCCATTCCATCCATTGATTGCTTGATTGATTTCTTAGCACCTTTAGCTTGCATATGTAATGTTCATGCTAGATTAATAGAAAATCCCAATGGAGATTGCAATAACATGACTCTGTAGAGGCTAAAACCATGCATGCTTGTTTCTATTCCATAGACTTACATGTTGTATAACTTTGGATAGAACTTTGTAGACTTTGATTGTTGGGAGCTTGACCTAGAGAAGAGTACAACCATTTTAAATTTCGAGGACAAAATTTTTTCTAAAGGGACGAGGATTGTAACCACTAGTTTTCCAAATTAAGGGTAAATATTTCATTTTATATACTATATATATTGTGAATATTAATAATGAACATTGTGTATCTCTTTGGATTATTTGAGATTTGTTAGTCGGGTTAGAGGCTAGTCTAGATTTTGACTTGTGTTAGTGACCCGGTTAGCTTAGACACTAGCCCGGAGACCAATAATTAGCAAGGCTTGACCCACAAACCAACTTCTTAGACTAGTGTAATTAGGCTAACTAGTCATGACCATTTAATTTACTAAAAGATTAGGACTTTGTCCAAATTGACCCCTAACCCATGCATTTCAATTATTTAGCCCAAATGACAACTTAGAGGGCTTTTTAGACATTCTAATTAATTTTCTAACCTAGAATTTGTGGCCGGCCAAGAGAGGCCTATTCTATACACTTCATTCATTACACTCCATTGATATTAGCCTCCATCTTCTATTTCAATAGCTCTTTCCAAAAAGATAGCTTGCACCATTGATTTCTCTCCCAATCTCACTCTTTTCTCCACCATTTATCATAATATCTCAAGAAGAAGGTGTCTACAAGGAGTGTGGATCTAGGAGCAAGGAGGAGAGTCTATTTGTAAAGAATTTTCGTGTCGGGTTTGTGTCCATTGGATTGTTCATTGGGAAACAACTCCCAATAGGTATAACTCTTTCTAAACTTGTCATTTCAATCCTCATTTTGATATTGAGCCCTTATGAACTCACCCATGTATAGGGATAACCCTTAGGAATGGTTTAGAGGCTCTTTTGAGTCCACATTTGAGAGTTTGGGTTGGTTTTGTGCCACTCTTGGAAGAAATCCGAGAGTGACACCAAGTGTTGGTAGCAATGCCCCATAGGCTAGTTTGAGTCTTATTTTCAGTTTTGATGTTATAATTGGATAGGTTATACAATTGTTAGGCTCTCTAGTTGATTTCCTAAGGATTGTATATATATATATATATATATATATATATATATATATATATATATATATATATATATATATATATATATATATATATATATATATATATATATATGTATGTATGTGTGTGTGAAGTATCCTTAGTGGGAGTTGTATGGTATATAGTGTTAACTACTATACCAGCAAAAAAAAAAAATATATATATATATATATATATATATTAGAGAGTACTCTATTGAGTATCATATATATGCTTATTTTGGTACCACATATGGTGAGTGTGATAGGGGGAACTCATGTAAACATGAGAGTGTTCCTTGCTGGTTGCTAAGTGCAGCAGCAGCAGCAAAGGGGCTAATGCCCTGCAGGCAAGCAAGCTACAATAGCATCATTTACAAATGCCACAACAGCAGCTGCATGCCTTGCTGCACAGGCAGCAAGGGTTGTCTTTTGGTCATGTTTTGGGTTGTTTGGAGGTATTAGAGAGTTGAGCATGTAAGTATATGCTATATGTATTTATACTTTTCTGTAAAACAGTAAGGGCAGGATGAATCAATCATGATTTTGGGGTTTAGTTCACTATTGTAGTGAGCTTGAGTATTGGCTATTAGGCTTGGCATTTTGGGACCAGTACTGCATTTTAGGCAATGGCTAAATCTAGGAAGATAGGTATATACTTGGTGCCATATATGGCTAGATGCTTGTATGTTAGATAATTATATTTGTTGTATGTAACTACTATGAGGGGAGAGATTTAGGTTCAGACCAAGGAGAAGTGAAGGGGATTGTCTCCTCTCAACTTTTAGTATGATTAGAAGAATGAATTGAGGGTAAGACATCTGATACCTTGATTTGGATACTTAGTGTAGGAGTCCCTAAACACCAGGACATTTAAGAGTTAAACACATAGAGGATGGAAGAAATGGGTATGTACTGTAACAGATATAAGATGGGGTATCAATACCCCTTTAAGGGACTATTAGTTACTGTGAAATGTGTGTCAGGCCTATGTGTGTCCATGGTGTCAGGCAACATGGTTCTAGTGTAGGACATGTAGGTGTTGGCCTAGTGGAGTGTATTTTTGTAGGGGCACTCATGTGTCCATGAGTGTGTCTTCCTGTGAGTAAGGGTAGTTTGGAGGCCTCATGTGTGATTGTAACCTGATACACTCAAGTTTCAATAAGGGTATTTGTACAGTAGGAAACAAGAGTAGCATTTTGGGCTAGAGAAAGGAAGTAGGGTCTGATGTGAGGGAGATTAGGAGTAGTATCAGTTGCAACAAATAGAGATGGGATGTATATAAATTAGTCGAGGGTTATAGGGGTTAAAGCCAGGATTTAAGTGGTATGTATGTATATATGCATTTGGGGCTATGTGTGTGGTATGGGGGTCACATCGTGACAGAGAAGAGGAAGTGGCCTATGTGGCCTGTGTGCCACACTGGTTAGTGGGAGTGTAGACATGGCTGACTGCAAAAGTCATTAGTTGTACAAGTTAGGATACATGTAACATAAGAAGGGGAAATCCAGTTCAGGTAGGGGAATACATCAAAGCCACAACTGAGATAAGGGGTTTCAGTCGAGTGGGGATTTGGAGCATCAGAGTTGGGATGTACATATATTTGCGTGTGAGTGTCTTTATAGATATGAGTGTATATGCTCATGATGTATTCAAGTCGTTTCCTATCATCTGTTCATCGAGTGACTTGGAGTCAATTTCAGTTATAAAGGTTGGTCACTAGCAAGGGCATGGGGATGGTCAATATTAGGGATACCTACCAGTAGAGAGGTATGTTAGAAGGGATTAAGGTTTCAGAGTATCTGATACATTGATGCATGTATCAGCATTGAGTGGTTGCATGAGAGGTAAGCAGGGGATGTAGGGGTCTGTAATCAATAGAAAAGATTTACATACTCGTTTTTGAACCTGGGATGGTTACAGTCCTGACCAAGACTGAACAGTAAGATAGCTAGGGAGTTTGCTCAGAGGGTTAGAGAGGTTCAGTCTTATCCTGAACTGGAGTTTAGCCCAGTTCTGATATGCATGTGAGTATCATACCTACATGTTATCACTATTGCATTGTTGTCTATAATAGGTTAAGAGGGAGGTTTTGGTTCAGACTTTGATCTGAACTCTGTAACATCAGAGGGAGTTGGGGAGTTGTAGTGTGAAATGATGCATAGGACCAGTCTTTGACTATAGAAGGTATAACGCCCCAGTCCCAAAATACGTAGGACTAGGAACGTAGACATGCCAGCTGTATTCATACGAAGTATACTCCAATATATGGAAGCCTCGTATAAATACATAAGCTGTAAAATGCAGTAGAACCATAACTAATCTCATCCATACAAAATAAATGAATAGAAGATCTCATATAATCAACTATGAAATTGTCATTTGATACATGTAGTTGGGCGGAGACAAATCCACGACCAACTTTGAAAAGAAATACAATATATATAAAGAATGAATTTGGCGAGCGAAGCGAAGACGATCCAAGTGCAATCATCCTCGAAGAAATAGCAACGATCACGGCTAGAGCTAGAACACCTGCGAAAGACAAGAGCACACACCTGGAGAGATAACCAGGTCCTCAGAGGGATGTAACAAGACACATAATATCATGCCATATAAACTGAATAAATATTGCTCAAATAAATAAGTCAATTGAATTATAACATGGTCCAATACGCACCTACTGAACGAGCGTACCATCCCCCCAACCAAACAAGGACAGGAGATGGTAAACTAATTCACGGTAATGTATCTTTCCATGTTATGAATCCAATATGGTATCCGGACCCTAATAAGGTTCAATACCTTCTCATCGAAGTAGGAAGTCACACCTACAACCAAACAAGGACAAGATGTGACAAACTAATCCACGATAAGTTATTGTTCCAAGCAACGGTCAGATACAAGTACCCAAACCAAAAGTACTCGTACCTAACGGATAAGGTAGCCTAACCGTTCTAAGTGAAATGTTGTTAAGAACAATCCTTCCTACGCATGGGTCCTAGCTAAATAGGATCGACATAGTCCCCCCTTGGGCACCAGAGGCCCCATCAGTAAGAGCATGACGTTCCACAGAATCGTCAGTGGCCGTCAGTAATCATGGGTCATCAATCCCGTATCTCCAGCGGAGAGTCCGGGTCACAAGGGAAGTGCATCGAAGCCCATACGCTAAGGAATTATCCTTCCCGTCCAATGCCTACTTTGTTGTATCCACAACAGTAACATCTATAACCGCTAAGTCAAACTAGCATGCAACCTCTATTAGCGATTATTCCTATCGTACGGCTTGTACGTACTGGTGGCCAGCCAATCACGCACGTCCGTGTTCTACATGCGACACACAACTTCGTGGTACAACGTGTCAAGGCCAATGAATGCAACCCACAAGGTGGTCCCTTAAATCTAGGTTTAGTTTGTAAGAAAAATAATACACAATAGGAAATATAAATGAACAGTAAGTTCTAATAGGTTATGCCATGTATCACAGTTTATTTTGCATAAAGAAAATAAATAATGCATGAAATATGAGCTAAAATAAATAAACAGTAAATGGCAAGGTGTCTTGCCTGGTAGAGCGCCTGGTGTTCTGCGAAAATCACGGTGGCACAAACTGCGACTTCGGTACAATAACTATACATGGTGACCTCGGATGGTGGTACGTACAGTTCTATTGGGTCCAGGACGGTCAAATTAGCTAGGGTGGACATAAGGAAGTTCGAAATTCGCAAGAAGATAAAAAGGTTTTGGCTTAGTAATGGATGAGAATAGATATACGAAGAAAATAATTATATATATATATATATATATATATATATATATATATATATATATATCATGAAATTATTTATTATATATTATTTGGAAGAACTTTTTATAGTATTAAAACTATATATTTGCTAGTCAAAAAAAAATATTTCCAGGTAGCTACTTGAAAATATATAAAATAGTTATTTTAGTGCTAAAAATCCAATTTAGTCAAAATAGACTTTTTAGAGCTATATTTGAAAATAATAATATACTATTTAAAGGGTGTCTAAACCAATTTTTGAAAGTATATACAGGCCAAGCCCAAAATATAATTTAAAAAAATATAATTTATATATTTATTTAATACACAAATAACTAAAGAAAATAATAATAATAATAATAATAATAATAATAATAATAATAATAATAATAAGTAATTATAATGAATTAAGGTAATAAGTGAAACACAACAACAGCAACAACAAAAAAAGTAAATAAATAAACATCAACAGAAACAGGAATTATAAATACAATAAAATAAAATAATAAAAAAATAAAAAAATAAAAAATATCAAAACCATTGCAGCAGTCAGTCGACTGCTGCTGCTCTCCATTAAACGGAGAAGGAGAGAGAGAAAGAATCAGTAAAAAAAGAAAAAAAGAGGCGGAAAGAGAGGTCAGGAAGAGGGAGGAAAGAGAGAGGCGGAGAGGAATAGGCGGTCGGGGGTTTCGTGGTGAGGCGGCTGCGTGTGGCGGCGCCGGAAAGTCGTGGCTCTCGGCGAACGCAGTGGAGGGGGGTCGGGCTAGAGAGAGAGAGAGAGGGGAAAGGGTGCATGCGGCGGCGAAGGGTGCTCGGATCTGGACGCTCGGCCATGGTGGAGAACAGCTGCCACGGTGGAAGAGGGGACGAACGCGGGTGGAGAATGGGTTCCGGTGGGTAGCGCGCGAAGGCGGCGGTCATAGCACGGCCGGGAAGGAAAAGGAGGGGGCACTCGAGGCTCGACGCGACCGGAAAGGCATACGCGGCCGCGGATCTGGGCGTTCGGGTGGCTCGCTAGTCGACGACACAAGGGTTAACGACGGGCGGATGGAGGCGGCCACACCGACGGGAAAGGGGTTTCGAAGGCGACTCGCTGGAGCGGCACACGGAAGGCCGGAGTTCGATAATTCAGGCGCTCGGCTAGTGCAGCAACGCGGGCTTCTCGGTGAGCGCAGGCGGAGCTCGCCGACGCGGGGCGGCGTTCGTGCGCGGCTTCGGCGGAGGCGTCTCTGTGTCGACAGCGCACGCGGACATGTGAGTTTAGGGTTAGGGTTTTGTTTTCATGTGTTTTGGTTTTGATGGTGATGACGGAATTTCGGGTTTCAACGGTTGATTGGGGTTGCCGAGGTGGTGGTTTGTCGGGGGTTTTCCGCTATGATGGTGTGGTGGAGCTGGTGGCGACAGGGCGACAGGACGACCGGGGATTTTGTGGCAGGAGGCTGCGGTGATGATGACAGCGGGGGTGGTATTGTGGGTTCGATGGTGGAATCGGCGGTGGTGGTGACGGGTGTTTGGGTGGACGGGATGGTGGCAGTTAGGGACGATGGGGGACAGAGGTTGCTGTACGGTCGGGATTGTGCGGGGTTGGATTAGGGTTAGGGTTTAGGAACTAGGGATTTGGATATTAGGAAATTGGGGATTTGTATTGTGTCGGGTTTGTCGACACGAGAGAGATAAATGTATGTGTATAAATAATGGAATAAGATATTGGGTGGACACAGACACGATACACGTATATTTGTGGAGAGAAATTTGTGGGTGTGAGGAATTATGGAGGAGTACCTGCCTTTATAGGATATGGGAATTCCCATTAAGATAAGGATTAGGATTTGGTTTAAACCCAAAAATAGATATGTTGCAATTTAATTTAAAATTAATCCCATCCAAATCCAAATAAAAAATCCAATTGAAATTAAATTATTTTAGTTTAAAATCAAATGGGATAATCAAATTTCAAATATATTTTACTATTTAAATAAATCTACAAATTCAAAGCAAGATTTAAATCGCCACAATAAATTCAAAATATGCTTTCCAAAAATACTAATAATATTAATTTCAAAAATTACATTATTATTTAAAATAAACTAATAAATAATTACTAAATATGTATGTAGGTACAAATGATGTTCTCATAATTATGCTTTTCTAGCATACAATAAAAATACTATTTATTATTAATAATTGTGAGAAATGAAAGGCTTTATAAATAAAATAACAAACTTGAAATTTTTGGAACAATAACAAAATAATTATTATGTATATTATTTTGAAACTATAATAATAGAAAAATAATATTTTCAAAAATATGTACGCTCGCACATAATCGCACTCGTCGAGTAATTTCGAAAAATAAAATTTCGTGCGCGACGTATAATACGACTACGCGATGTACAATACAAAAATTTAAATCAGTACCAAATTTAATAAAAAAATTAGTAGAAAATTTAGGGATTTTACATCCTACCCAACTTAAAAGAATTTCGTCCTCGAAATTAAGAATTAGTAGGAGGGTGAGAAGGTACAAGGGGTATGACAAGTCTTCGGGCGAGGCAAGGAAATAACGCCTTATCATAAACAAGCATTTAGTAGGTCACGATGGTAGGTTCAGGATCAAGGAAAAAAATGAATAGTTTTAAGATGAGGATATAGCCACGGGTTGGTAATGGCTAATTACAGTGGTCATAAGTTATCGGACAACTAAAGGCGATACTCGACACGAGAAATTTCGTCCTTCTAAATAAGAGGAAGACGAAAGCGATAAAGGGTTCCAAAGGTGAATTTATCGAATACGAATACGTGGTTCAAAGGCGGCCGAAAAATTTCAAAAAAAATTTTTCAAGGCAGTCGTGGATGGGACTCTAGAGGACAAGTTTAACTATGTCCCCATCCACGTAGAATAATAGACAAAAGCGAACCAAAGTGCACTTGGTTGATCAGACCATTATACACCGGTTCTGATTAGACAATATGTTAGTGGGAGCTCTTTCAATAACATATGTCTTGAACAAGCTCGATAAAAAGATAAGCTTGCAAAAACTAGGCTACATTAGCATCATTAGTCTAGATAGTAAAAATATAGGCACGATGGTAGATGAATAAAACAAATATGAATAGTCTAAGAGTCATAAGAATCTAAGTCTTGTTTATTCCTATATAATCATTCTACGGTTTTATTGACTGAGGCTTGGTTGACAAATGAGTGTGTCGGGTCGTGGGGTGTTCTACCCAACTTAAAAGAATTAAGCTAAGGGTGTTTGGGACATCTGACTAGTAGGGTCAATCTCTAGCAAGCACGAAGGGAAGATAAGAATAGGGATGGAAGGAATCAAGCAAGATGCGATCGATGAGTCGGTCGAATATGGAATCGAGGAAAAGGTCAAGTATGTGGATGAGATCCTAGACTTCTAATCCTATTCGCAGGCTTGCTTAGTACGGTAAAGTAACCATACAATTTATCTCGACCTGCATGGGCCACCACAAAAACATGTAACGCTCCAGTCCCAAAATACGTAGGACTAGGAACGTAGACATGCCAGCTGTATTCATACGAAGTATACTCCAATATATGGAAGCCTCGTATAAATACATAAGCTGTAAAATGCAGTAGAACCATAACTAATCTCATCCACACAAAATAAATGAATAGAAGATCTCATATAATCAACTATAAAATTGTCATTTGGTACATGTAGTTGGGCGGAGACAAATCCACTACCAACTATGAAAAAAAATACATGATATATAAAGAATGAATTTGGCGAGCGAAGCGAAGACGATCCAAGTGCAATCATCCTCGAAGAAATAGCAACGATCACGGCTAGAGCTAGAACACCTGCGAAAGACAAGAGCACACACCTGGAGAGATAACCAGGTCCTCAGAGGGATGTAACAAGACACATAATATCATGCCATATAAACTGAATAAATATTGCTCAAATAAATAAGTCAATTGAATTATAACATGGTCCAATACGTACCTACTGAACGAGCGTACCATCCCCCCAACCAAATAAGGACAAGAGATGGTAAACTAATTCACGGTAACGTATCTTTCCATGCTATGAATCCAATATGGTATTCGGATCTCAACAAGGTTCAATACCTTCTCATCGAAGTAGTAAGTCACACCTACAACCAAACAAGGACAAGATGTGACGAACTAATCCGCAATAAGTTATTGTTCCGAGCCACGGTCAGATACAAGTACCCAAACCAAAAGTACTCGTACCTAACGGATAAGGTAGCCTAACCGTTCTAAGTGAAATGTTGTTAAGAACAATCCTTCCTAAGCATGGGCCCTGGCTAAATAGGATCGGCATAGTCCCCCCTTGGGCACCAGAGGCCCCATCAGTAAGAGCATGACGTACCGCAGAATCGTTAGTGGCCGTCAGTAATCATGGGTCATCAACCCCGTATCTCCAGCGGAGAGTCCGGGTCACAAGGGAAGTGCATCGAAGCCCATACGCTAAGGAATTGTCCTCCCCGCCCAATGCCTACTTTGTTGTATCCACAACAGTAACCTCTATAACCGCTAAGTCAAACTAGCATGCAACCTCTATTAGCGGTTTTTCCTATCGCACGGCTTGTACGTACTGGTGGCCAGCCAATCATGCATGTTCGTGTTCTACATGCGACACACAACTTTGTGGTACAACGTGTCAAGGCCAATGAATGCAACCCACAAGGTGGTCCCTTAAATCTAGGTTTAGTTTGTAAGAAAAATAATACACAGCAGGAAATATAAATGAACAGTAAGTTCTAACGGGTTATGCCATGTATCACAGTTTATTTTGCATAAAGAAAATAAATAATGCATAAAATATGAGCTAAAATAAATAAATAGCAAATGGCAAGGTGTCTTGCCTGGTAGAGCGCCTGGTGTGCTGCGAATATCACGGTGGCACGAACTGCGACTTCGGTGCAATAACTATACATGGTGACCTCGGGTGGTGGCACGGACAGTTCCATTGGGTCCAGGACGGTCAAATTAGCTAGGGTGGACATAAGGAAGTTCAAAATTTGTAAGAAGAAAGAAAGGTTTTGGCTTAGTAATGGATGAGAATAGATATGCAGAAAAAATAATTATATATATATCTTGGAATTATTTATTATATATTATTTGGAAAAACTTTTTATAGTATTAAAACTATATATTTGCTAGTCAAAAAAAAAAATATTTCCAGGTAGCTACTTGAAAATATATAGAATAGTTATTTTAGTGCTAAAAATCCAATTTAGTCAAAATAGACTTTTTAGAGCTATATTTGAAAATAATAATATACTATTTAAAGGGTGTCTAAACCAATTTTTGAAAGTATATACAGGCCAAGCCCAAAATATAATTTTGAAAAATATAATTTATATATTTATTTAATACACAAATAACTAAAGAAAATAATAATAATAATAATAATAATAATAATAATAATAAGTAGTTATAATGAATTAAGGTAATAAGTGAAACACAACAACATCAACAACAACAAAAATAAAATAAAAAAAGTAAATAAATAAACATCAACAGAAACATGAATTACAAATACAAGAAAATAAAATAATAAAAAATAAATAAAAAAATATCAAAACTATTACAGCAGTAAGTCGACTGCTGCTGCTCTCCATTAAACGGAGAAGGAGAGAGAGAAAGAATCAGTAAAAAAAAGAAAGAAAAAAAGAGGGAGAGAGAGAGGTCAGGAAGAGGGAGGAAAGAGAGAGGCGGAGAGGAATAGGCGGTCGGGGGTTTCGTGGTGGGGCGGCTGCGTGTGGCGGCGCCGGAAGTCGTGGCTCTCGGCGAACACAGTGGAGGGGGTTCGGGCTAGAGAGAGAGGGGAAAGGGTGCATACGGCGGCAAAGGTCGACGAAGGGCGCTCGGATCTGGCCGATCGGCCATGGTGGAGAACAGCTGCCGCGGTGGAAGAGGGGACAAGCGCGGGTGGAGAACGGGTTCCGGGGGGTGGCGCGCGAAGGCGGCGGTCATGGCGCGGCCGGGAAGGGAACGGAGGGGGCACTCGAGGCTCGACGCGACCGGGAAGGCATACGCGACTGCGGATCTGGGCGGTCGGGAGGCTCGCTGGTCGACGACACAAGGGTTAACGGCGGGCGGATGGAGGCGGCCACGCCGACGGGAAAGGGGTTTCGAAGGCGACTCGCCGGAGTGGCGCACGGAAGGCCGGAGTTCGATAATCCGGGTGTTCGGCTAGTGCGGCGACGCGGGCTTCTCGGTGAGCACGGGCGGCGGCTCGTCGACGCGGGGCGGCGTTCGGGCGCGGCTCCGGCGGAGGCGTGTCTGTCGACGGCACGCGCAGACAGGTGAGTTTAGGGTTAGGGTTTTGTTTTCTTGTGTTTTAGTTTTGATGGTGATGACGGAATTTCGGGTTTCAACGGTTGATTGGGGTTGCCGAGGTAGTGGTTTGTCGGGGGTTTTCCGCTGTGATGGTGTGGTGGAGCTGGTGGCGACAGGGCGACAGGACGACCGGGGATTTTGTGGCAGGAGGCTGCGGTGATGATGACTGCGGGGGTGGTGTTGTGGGTTCGATGGTGGCATCTGCGGTGGTGGTGACGGGTGTTTGGGTGGACGGGATGGTGGCAGTCAGGGACGATGGGGGATAGAGGTTGCTGTGCGGTCGGGATTGTGCGGGGTTGGATTAGGGTTAGGGTTTAGAAACTAAGGATTTGGATATTAGGAAATTGGGGATTTGTATTGTGTCGGGTTCGTCGACACGAGAGAGATAAATGTATGTGTATAAATAATGGAATAAGATATTTGGTGGACACAGACACGATACACGTATATTTGTGGAGAGAAATTTGTGGGTGTGAGGAATTATGGAGGAGTACCTACCTATTTATAGGATGTGGGAATTCCTATTAAGATAAGGATTAGGATTTGGTTTAAACCCAAAAATAGATATTTTGTAATTTAATTTAAAATTAATCCAATCCAAATCCAAATAAAAAATCCAATTTAAATTAAATTATTTTAGTTTAAAATCAAATGGGATAATCAAATTTCAAATATATTTTACTATTTAAATAAATCTACAAATTCAAAGCAAGATTTAAATCGCCAAAATAAATTCAAAATTTGATTTCCAAAAATACTAATAATATTAATTTCAAAAATTATATTATTACTTAAAATAAACTAATAAACAATTACTAAATATGTATGTAGGTACAAATGATGTTCTCATAATTATGCTTTTCTAGCATAAAATAAAAATATTATTTATTATTAATAATTGTGAGAAATGAAAGGCTTTATAAATAAAATAACAAACTTGAAAATTTTGGAACGATAACAAAATAATTATTATGTATATTATTTTCAAACTATAAAAATAGAAAAATAATATTTTCAAAAATATGTACGTTCGCACATAATCACACTCGTCGAGCAATTTCGAAAAATAAAATTTTGTGCGCGACGTATAATACGACTACGTGACGTACAATACAAAAATTTAAATCAGTACCAAATTTAATAAAAAAAAATTAGTAGAAAATTTAGGGGTTTTACAGAAGGAACGCAGTATATGGGTGAGGGTGCATCCTATTTAGATACATATTCCTCCTTATGATTAGTGATATAGGTATTTATGGTATATACATATTCTTCGAGGCTTCGTATCGGACGTCGTTGATACTACACACCAGTTTGCAGGCGAGTACATTATCTAATAAATTTTTGTTTTATGATATCCTCTATGTTTCTTGTATTTAGTATAGATATCCTTGTTCTCTTGACACATAATTCACACGGATTGGTATTGTCTGGATCCCGTCATGAGATGTTATTCCCTGATTACCTTGGGGTATCTTGTGCAAACCTTCTTGTTGTCCTTGTATATTATATGGACACTGATTTCTGCAAAGATTAGCTACCTTCTCAGAGAATCATGTGCCGTAACATGTCATAGTTGGATCCACTATACTAGTTAGGGGCGAGGAGTATTAGCATAGATATGTGATCAATACCCTCCTTGTATTAACTCTTGAACCTTGAATAGTGTTAATCATATACTGCATGTATGATTAACCAGGCCATAAACTCTTGTATCAAGTTTCTAAGCCGACCACATGTTGAAACTAGTGCTAACTCACATAGATAGTAGTTTCTTGATTTATGTACATGATATACATTGTTCTTTTGCTCTTACACTCATTTACATTCTTGATATGCCTTACCATGCTCGTATACGTTTCACTTTATCTTGTATATTCTCTCTATTTACTGCTACATGGTCTTTATCATCTAATTGGAATTGTTGTTGGAAATGTGCTCGTTCCATCCTGACTGAATATATATATATATATATATATATATATATATATATATATATATATATATATATATATATATATATATATATAATTTTAAGATGACGGCGAGGATGAGTGTCCTACCTACAATGGTCTTTATGACGTAGTGGGCATAGACCGGAAGACCCTAGTCCAGCAGAGGTTAGTTCCGGTCGGGAAAGCTCTAGTGGTAGCTCAACTAGATTAGATTGGTACTGGACTTTGTCTCCAGATGGCACTTTGACATGTTATAATTTTAGAGTTTGTATCTGGATTTGTATTATTTCTGTGTTAGATTTTCTGGATATTTCTATATCTTGTTGTCTTTATCTTTTAGTATCATTTATCCTTCTTAGAATATTGTGATTGAGTATATTATATTGTCATTGCTTGTCCTCCGTTTGGAGTTGACCATCTCGACAGGTTTGATATTATAATTGTTATTCAGATAGTTAGACCTAGACAACGTTCTACCGCCGATTTTGCGGCATAGACTGGGCGCTGTTGCGCACTCGTGCCCCTACTCCGGGTGCAGGTCTTGACAAAATGCATCTTGGCTCAACAACACATCGAGCTCTACCAAGCTTGTATTTCACAAGCTTTCAATAAGAAGGTCAAACAAAGGACTTTTCAAGGGGACGAACTTATTCTATCAATTAGAAGACCAATGGTGATGACTCACAAAACACCAGGAAAGTTCAAACCCAAATGGGAATGCCCCTTCATCATAGAGACAGTGTACTCTAACGGTGCCTACCAGCTCGCAAAACCAAATGGGGACTTGTTCATGATGCCAATCAAAGAAGTACTACTCTTGAAATCTCTCAACATGTACTTCCCTCTCCCCAGCAGGAGAACTTATGAACTCGACCATCGAGTCCATCCTCCTTGATAAATATGTGCTTCTGGAGCCCAGTCACTCCAGTGCATTCTCTCTCCAGTAGAAAACATCCATGTCCATATCATCTCTGAGTTATTTCTCTACATCCCCACAAAGCTAAATCCTATATTCCGTAAGATGACGCTAAAATCTATGTTTACCATGTCCATATTACCTCTGGATAGACATCCCATCCAACAACCCCTGCGTTGTTGCATCTCGATCATAGAACATCCACGTCCATATCACCTCTGAGTTATTCTTTGTATCCCTGCTAAGTTCATTCCTACCACGTCCACATTACCTCAAAGTAGGAAAACTCTACCATCAAACCCATATTTATTACGTCCATATTACCTCTGAGTAAATATATTGGTTCTATTTCTTAACTTATTATTTGTACCTAGAAACCAAGGTGCGCCAAAGATGATAAGTCCACAAAATTACAAGTTCATGACAATGGAGCAAGCAAAAGTTCTTTATTTCTTCATCCAATAAGATCAGTAAAGGACTACATTTGCATTGGAAAGAGAGACAACTACATCTCAAGACATCAAAGAACAAAGATAGCAAATACTAAGACAAGAAAAGGAAATTGGCTTTATTCATTTTCCCCGAGAATGGCGACTGCATGAAACCCTATAGCCAGGGATAATGGTTACATTGAGGCACATACCACTCCCTCAACCAACGCACATATGAAGGCTCCAACTGGTTAAGGTCCTCTGCAGGAGCAGGAGGACTAGAGCTTCCAGTACTGCTACCTTCTGGCTCTGGTTCTTTTTTAACAGCAACTTGCAACTTTTGCAGTTATCTCCCCTTTGATGGTCATTGGTTCTTCTTTGACAAAAGGGGGCAACATCTCCTCCTTCACGATAGCCTCTGATTTTGGCACAGATACTGCAACGAATGGGAAAAAGAGAGTTAGCAAAAGAACTCATTCCTCCAAGTTAAAAGACTTATGCACAACTTAGCATTGGCGCATGCAAACAGCTGCTTATCAAAATCTTGGCGCATTATCAGGACAAAAGTCCATGCGTACTGAATGAATTCCATCGCAACGCATATACAAGTCTGAAGTCCATACGCGTTGGAAGGGTAGCTTCGGCATATCATCAGGACCAAAGTCCATGCGCATCAGTGAGAAAACGCTTCGGCGTATCATCAGGACCAAAGTCTACGTGCATCTGCAAGGAAAAGATTCGGCGCATCATCAGGACGAAGTCCACGTGCGTCAGCACAAAGGAGCCTAGGCATATCCTTAGGGTAGGGTTCATACAGCCGTATAGAAGCATGAAAAATCTCAGTTGATGACATTCCTTCGCCACAGAGCAGATGATACAAAGGCTCAGCCCAAGTTCTAAAAAGACAAAACAGAAGATATAGAAAGAAGTCCCTTATGTGTCACGTCTACCAAAGTCTAGTACAGACACATTAAGACTACACAAAAAGGACTAATTCTGTTCGTCTACAAAAGATCTGATACAGATTCGATAGAGCCTAGAGGGGTCTACAAGGGATTCGGTCTTCGTCAAAGCGCAGCCCTTCATCTTCATGCCAGAAGATTGACCGCCATCAAGGCATATTCTGACCTTTTTATAGGCACAGCCTCCTAGAAACATATCAGCCACTCGGCTAAAGCAAGCTGCTTCCTGAAGCAGCCATTGGCCTGAGCCTTCAAAGAGTGCAACAGGTCGCGAAGCCCTGAATGGGAAGGACATAGCATAACATGTGGCTCTTCGGGTTGGCTATCTACCCAAGACCTAGGTCGTTAGGTCCTCGAAGATTCTCCAGACGTTGACTAGAGTTGAACTCCCTAAGGAGGACATTTACATACTTCTTAAGGGCAGTGATGGCTCCTTCTACACAGAGTTCTTCTATAAGAACATAGCTCCTATGAACGAGAAAAGCCTCAACCAGCAGCCAACTTATACAAGGTCGATCGGCGCTCGAAGTTAAGTTTGGATCTCGGATGGTAGTGAAGGATGCCAAGAAGAAGACAGCGAATCTTCAGAGGAGAATTTTCCCTTTTAGGACCGAAAATGGCCCAGAGTACACGCCACATGGCCGACGGTCAGAATTCTCACATTAATGAGATGAACCTAAGACTCAGCACGATGAGTGTCAGTCTTAGACCCTTGGAATTCCCCATATCACCATGGCAATTAAGATGAAAGTCCTTAAAGAGCGGGTATTTATCGCTCTTTACTTCAGAAGCCAAAGCCTTCAAGCCAAAGGTGCAGCTACTCGCCTGCGCCAATCTCAGAAGAAAGATGGTGGTCGGTCCCGCCCTTTCCTTTACTTTAGAAACTAGTGCCTTCACTTCAGAGGCATAGCTACCTGCATGCGCCAACCCCAGACACACAAGGGTGTTATACCCTTTCCTCCAAAGCCAACACCTTCAAAGTTCATAGGCGCAGCTACTTACATGCGTCCATATGAGGTGCAGGATGGTGATATGCTCACACCATCTCCATTTCTACGGCACAGTCATCTGCTCCGATCCAGAAGCTTAAGTCACTTTTCTACAAGAGACTTGGAAACTCCCACTGCAACCAATACAAGTCAGCCTGTCGCTCCAAAAGCACATTAACCTCGCCAACCTGAAGCACAAGCCTACTCGTCGCCTACAGCACAGTGACTCTGTTACTCTGAAACGCAGCTTCATCGTTGCTCTCAATGCACAGAAGTCTCGTCGTCATTCGAAGCCAAGTCCACTCGTCGCCTGAAAGCACAGAGGCTCCGCCGTCTCCAGAAGAACGGTCTGCTCGTCACTCCAGAAGCACAGGAGTACTTAGTCGTCACCAGAGACGCAAGAAGCATGGGTCCACCCCAAGTGGTTTGTTTAAACCGCCTCTTACAGAAAAGATTAGAATTAAATCATGATTGATATCATATCAGATTGATTTAAATCTTAGACGAGGATCAATTAGACTCTAAATCTAGGATGAAATCCTAAGATTTACTCGGCTGTATCCGAGCAAGCAAATCGGCATGCGCCACATGTCACCTCATTCGGTTAAGTTGATAACCACCAAAGATCTCGATTGAGGGGAATCTCGATGTCCGTCATGTGTCAGCGCCGCAGAAGCCCGTACCGTGTAATGACAGTAGATTCTTTCATATCTCAGGAACCCTAATATACATCGCATATATGCTCGGTTCTCGAGAAATAGAAGGAGTTCTCCTTCAACTTAAAGGGGGACAACCTTCATTTAAGAAGGAACAATCCACCAACCAACCAACAGAAGAACAACCACCTCCAAGGGATCTTCTCATCCAGACATTCTCTTGATCGATGACCCGAGAGTTCCATCAAAGGTGCTAGAGAGCGAGAGCAAGGTTGATTCGTCGTCAGATCGCCAATGGAGTAAAGGAGCCGCTGTAGTGCTCGATCTCCACCGTCACACTTTTCCAGAAATATCTTATTCCTGTACTTAGAATATCCTGTTTAGGACTTCCTTCTTTGTACATAGATACCTTATACGTTCAATAAAGCAAAAATTTTGTTCAACCTTTTGTTATGTCGAACAAAATGGCGACTCTGCTGGGACTACCTTCTCCTCCAACGAGAAGGCGTGACATAATCTGATGACAACTTGCTGGGATCTTCCTAAGACATTTTGATCATACGTTTCGACTATTAAGCTTTTGAAGATCTTCTCTCGGATAAAAAGTCGAAGACTTCGAAGCTGTTCGTACAACCGAAGAAGACTCGACGTGTCTGGAGGCATAAACATAAGGGCTATAGTCCTCAACATAAGGGCTATAGACGCTAATATTACGTTGTCAAACGTCTCCCCATCTCTTTTCATGATTTTTTGGAGAGTATTCCCTATAATGCTTTGTCACGTCCTCCAGTTTGTTTACTAACATCCACGTTTGAGGAGCTTGGTTTTCTTGATACTGAGACCACACCACTACCTTCCTCACTTCCTCTATCTGCTCCATCTAGTCTGCTGCTCCGCTCATATATTCTCATATTATTCATGTTTAAGAGCATCATGATTGAACTACAATTATTTTAAAGTCTATTGTACCTCAAGTTGTTATATGGGCCGGTCGGCTCGGTTTTCGACACGGGCCTGGCCTGGTCAAATGCGATCTGGGCCGGCCCGAGCCCGATCAACGACCCGGACCAGCCCTCATTCCCCACTGGTCCGGGTTGTGTTCCAGTTTCCAACCCGTTAGCCCAGACCGGATCGGCCCGGTATGACTGCGAGACTGGGTCGGTCAAACATGCTTAACCCGGTCGGGCAGGCCCGGTTCAGGCCAGGTCCGACCCTTTTTTTGAATTTAACTGTTGGGTCCGTAAAGGACTAATGTGCCTTCATTTTAAGGGATGTTTTTTTTACCATTTTAAGGATATTTTGGTCATTTTGCTAAAAATGATAAAAAAAATCCTTATAACATATTCTGAGGGTACACTACCAAAATTTATTGTTTTAGCGACGGCCACATCCGTCGCTAAGACGACGGTAAATACAATTAGCGACCGAGTACCGACGGATATTGGTCAAAAACATCCGTCGGCAATCAGCTCGTCGCTAATAACCTTCCGTCGCTAAGTTGTCTTCACATGACGGAATAGCGACGGATACTCGACGTTACAATACGAAGCCTTAGCGACGGATGTCCGACGGACTGTCGTCCACTTCAGCTTTTAAGTACTGAACTGTGTAGGCTATAGCGACGTACATTTCCGTCGGTAACCCGTCGTAACAGCGTATCAGATTGTATCATTCCGTCGCTAATGCGTCGCAAGGCGTCGGTAATTAACGACCGCTTTTCGACGGATTCCTGACGGACTATCCGTCGAGCAGGTTCTGGAAAAGCTTGGCATTTCCAGCACCATGGCGACAGAATCGTAGTCGCTAACCCGTCGCTACGGCGACGCCACAGCGACGGAGTTCTGACTGATTATTCGTCGCCATGGTTCTGAAATTGTCATGCATTTCCAGAACCATGTCGACGGATTTGCCGTCGCTACGTCGTCACTATTTAGAGCGACTGATTAGCGGCTGTCTACCAGTCGCCCTGGCGACGGCCTTTTCGTTGCTAGTCCGTCGAAGCTTATACCACCAGAACGTTACCGACGGATAATCCGTCGATAACCCGTCGCTGCCTGGAAATATTTTAAAAACTCCAGATAGCGACGGATTACCCGTCGACAACCCGTCGGAAACTGGGAGTATCCGTCGCTACACGGTCACTAGTCCGTCGCTAACTGGGTTTTTTGGGAAAAAAAATTACAGCACTTTTTCTGTTCACAAATATATGCATAAACAAAACCAATATATAATGCACACCAATTATCCAACAATCACACAGACCAAATATATAATGCAGTCACATTATCCAAGAATCACATAGACCAAGTAATGCACATACGAATTTAATGCACACCAATTATCCAAGAATCATATAGACCAAACCAAATTAATATAAAATAGACATCAATTATCCGGAAGAGTAACCTAATATCCATCGTTATAATCCGATCATTGCACAAATATTCCAAAATTTTCACAAATATTCCAAAACACATAGGAAAGAGTTGGCCAGTTACAGTAACCTAATATCCAATCCTGGCGACCGATCATAACACAAATATTCCAAAATTTTCACAAATATTCCAAAACACATAGGAAAACCGACTTTCGCCTCAACAATGACAACAAGTCAGATGATGAATTCTCACAGCCAGGGATGATAGTTGCGTTGAGGCATGTACCATTCTATCAGCCACTTTGTATACGAAGGCTCAATCTGGTTGAGGTCTTCTGTAGGGACAGGAGGGTCGGTCCCGATGCTACTACTCTCTGACGGTGGCTCCTCCTTAGCTTCAAGCTTGGGAGCAATCTCTTCTCTGATGATCATCGGTTCTTTCTTGACCTCGACCTTTGGTAACACCTTCTCTTTAACAGTCACCGGCTCTTGTTTGACGACGGAGACTTCCTTCGTGTCGACCTCCAAGGGTTTCTTGCCTCGACCCCTTCCTCGACTAGCAGCACCACCTCGACGAGTCCTAGGAGCCATCTTTCTGACAACATAAATTTTTATATAGGGTAAAGAAATTTACTCAAGTTATAAAAGTTGTGATGTTGGTTTTTTGCGTTCATCATCATTAGAGGGAGCAGCACTGGAAAAGTTGTGACGTTGGTAGCATGAGTAAAAATCTGTATCACAAGACTAACAGAATTACTATGTAATCATGTACTCACCAATAACCGGATGTAACTGGAGTCGTTGGGCCTATCGTGCAGTAATTTGTGGATCCGTTGGTATAGGCCAGATGTACTTAGTATCTAGTGTATCAAGCCTGTATCGGTCTATCGGATTGGTATAGGACGTATCATATTGGTATTGGCCTTAACAAATTGGTATCGTCCTATATCCGATATGTATATGTATCGGCCGTATAGCTAGGATTCATATTGGCCTTATCGATTTGGTATCGGTCATATCCGATATGTATCGGCCGTGTTGGATTATTATATACCATTTCGGATTAGTTTCATGGAAGGTTTAGTAACAACTGTACTTGGATTTCTCTCTTCTCGAGCTAGAATACCATTGCAAGAGAATCACCAGATCATGATTGGCCAGTTACAGTAACATACATGCTTCCTTTTCCATCAGAAAAAGCGAGATTGAAAAGAAAGTATGTATGTTCTGTAACTGGGCATTTACGCTCTCGTGACTCTCTTGCAATGGTAATCTAGCTCTAGAAGAGAGAAATCCAAGTACAGTTGTTACTAAACCTTCTACGAAACTAATCCGAAATGGTATATAATAATCCAACACGGCCGATACCTATCGGATATGACAGATACCAAATCGATAAGGCCAATATGAATCCTAGCTATACGACCGATACATATCGGATAGGACGATACCAATTCGCTAAGACCAATACCAACCGATACGGCTCATACCAAAACGATAGATCGATACTAATCCGATACGGTCAATACTTATAAGTACCTACGGTCCAGGATGTTGATCCGCTATAGTACACCCATGTACGATCAATGAAGTAACGATCCATTTCAATTTGGATGTGAAAATCTGTATCGTAAGACAAACTAAACATAATCAGTTCTATTTCACATGCTTAATTGCCAAGTATGGGAACGAATGGCTCAGAACACAACCCAAAATTCATTCTAGCATACATTAGTGTGAATCATCTATGTTCTGTACATATAGTATAGTATATGTTCTTATCGTATCTAGTATCTGAAAGATGTAACAGAATCAAGATGAACTCACATAGATTACAGGTGCCCCACATTTGAGTGCTACACCAAGACTCACCGTGATGAGGTTAGTGATTTATTTAACCTAATATAGTAATCTTGTAATTTAAAGTTGGAAGAACGTGCAAGTAGCCTTATAGTTTATGCCTCGCCAGTCGAATGGCTTAATTGCCAAGTATCGGAACGAATGGCTCAGAACACAACCCGAGATTCATTCTAGCATACATTAGTGAGTTCATCTTGATTCTGTTACGTCCTTCAGATACTAGATACGATAAGAACATATACTACACCATATGTACAGAACATAGATGATTCACACTAATGTATGCTAGAATGAATCTTGACCGCGGTGTCGGAAGACTAACATGTCAAGCAAGATTCTAAGCCGTGTGTTTTGACATAATTCTCAAAACTCTTTCCTGCTATGTAATAATGCAAGATTACTACAGAGGAGGAAAGAGTTGTGAAGATTATATCACACGGCTTAAAAACTTATGACATGTTAGTCTTCCGACACCGCGGTAACATGATATTCACATGAAGGGTCTTTGACAAGATGACATGTCGCTAAAAAGATATATCCTTATAGTTCTCCTACGGCTGTTGAAGAAAACCTCTGTACTTCCTCCGGGTCATGCCGTCGGCTGTGCTGCTTCCCCTCCTCTTCCTGTCCACTTCTTCTCCCCCGACACTACACTTGAGGTGGATGTCATATGTTGCTGAGAGAGTCAAATAAGAAGAAGGGAAGTAGAGGGAGGAGCAGATTTGTTCAGAGCCATGGTGGAGGAGAGGAGAAGGAAGATGCTTGATCAGAACGGACGGCTCAGAACAAAAGCCAAGATTTATTCTAGCATACAATAGTGTGAATCATCTATGTTCTGTACATATGGTGTAGTATATGTTCTTATCGTATCTAGTATCTGAAGGACGTAACAGAATCAAGATGAACTCACTAGTGTAATACTAAGATATCATCTACTACTATATAAGATATAGTGATAGGTTGTCGTATCATCATTGCCGAGGGATGAGGGTCGGAGGACAGTCAACTTTATCTAAGGCTACTTGCATAGTTTCTGCCTCGTCAGTCGAATGGCTGCAGGGGACTATGTCCTGATCACCATTAGTGTGAATCATCTATGTTCTATACATATGGTACAACACTTTTCCTGTTCACAAAAATATGCATAAACTAAACCAATATATAATGCACACCAATTATCCAAGAATCACATAGACCAAATATGCACATACGAATGGCTGCAGGGACTATGTCCTGATCACCATGTCATACCGTAGATTAATACAAATGGAGCTGGAGCCAAAATACAGAAACCAAAATACAAAATACAGAAACCAAAATATAAAATATAGAATTCAAAATAGGACCCTCCGTGAGAACGGATGGCTCAGAACACAACCAACCGGAGAGGATACTCTGAGAGATCCATCTGAGTAGGACATATACTCTGAGAGATCATCTTTACAAGAATGATATCAGTAGTGAAATTGAGTGCCGGAGGGGATACTATCAGAGTATACGTCCTACTCAGATAGGTCTCTCGTCGTTACTATTTTTTTCTGACAGCATGGTGGATGTGCTCCGTCAACAGAATCTGACTCCAAGCCAAAAAATTTCCCCGGAGCTCAAGTGGACATCCTTCGTGTAGAGCTCGAGTGAGAGGTTCCTGACAGCATGGTGGTCTCCTTTGTCAAAGTATCCGTGCTCGTCCCACAACCAATATGGGATGAGCACGGATACTTTGACAAATGAGACCACCATGCTGTCAGGAACCTCTCACTCGAGCTCTACACGAAGGATGTCCACTTGAGCTCCGGGACAAAGTTTTGGCTCGGAGCAAGAATCTGTTGACGGAGCACATCTACTATGCTGTCAGAAAAAATTAGTAACGGTGGGAGACCCATCTGAGTAGGACATATTCTCTGATAATATCTCCTCCAGCACTCAATCCCACTACTGATATCATTCTTGTAATTGTGATCTATCAGAGTATACGTCATACTGAGATGGATCACTTGTTGGTTGTCGTATCATCATTGCCGAGGGATGAGGGTCGGAGGACAATACAAATAGTCTAATACAAAAATAACTCAATATGTAGTCCAATACAAATAGTCTAATACAAAAACAACCCAATACAAATAGTCTAATACAAATAAGTACTAATAGCTAATGAGAACCACGCTGCTCACGCAAACGCTCAATGATACGTTCACGCAACCACCTCGAAAAAGTGAGATTTTTGGCGCGAGGAGAGCTGTCGTCCCTTGCAAGGACTGCATGAAGAGTCCTCTCGGTCTCACTAGCTACCGGTGCTGGATGAATAGAACTCCCGGTCTCACTAGCAACCGGTACCACTTCCTCCTTAACTGTAGGAGGAGCCACCTCAGCATTCACTGTTTTCCTCAAACGACGTGCCGCTCCTCGGGTCATGGGTGCCATCTGGTAAGATCGATAGTCACGAATAATATAATTGTAACAGAAGCAAGCTAACTAAAGGAACCATCATGTAATTTGAGTATATTTTTGAAAGCCGATAAAGTATAAAAAATTCGATTTTTTGCCAAGTGTGAGAACGGATAGCTCAAAAGACAACCCAAGATTCATTCAAGCATACATTAGTGTAAATCATCTATGTTCTGTACATATGGTCTAGTATATGTTCTTATCGTATCTAGTATCTGAAGGACGTACGTAACAGAATCAAGATGAACTCACATAATGTAATACTAAGACATCATCTACTACTATATAAGATATAGTGATAGGTTGTCGTATCATCATTGCCGAGGGATGAGGGTCGGAAGACAGTCAACTTTATCTACGGCTACATAGTTTCTGCCTCGCCAGTCGAATGGCTGCAGGTACTATGTCCTGATCACCATGTCGTACCGTAGATCAAATGGAGCTGGAACTGGAGCCAAAATACAGTACTACTTCACCATGTCGTACCATTTTACTCTCTCCTCCTCCCCTCCTCCGGCGCTCTCACTCTCTCTGGCGCTCTCACACTTCTAATCCCTATGTGTTTTAAGTGTGAGAACGGATGGCTCAGAACACAACCCAAGATTCATTCTAGCATACATTAGTGTGAATCATCTATATTCTGTATACATATTATGTAGTATATGTTAACCTTATCGTATCTAGTATCTGAAGGACGTACGTAGCAGAATCAAGATGAACTCACTAATGTAATACTAAGACATCATCTACTACTATATAAGATATAGTGGTAGGTCGTCGTATCATCATTGCCGAGGGATGAGGGTCGGAGGACAGGCAACTTTATCTACGGCAATATAGTTTCTGCCTCGCCAATCGAATGGCTGCAGGGAATATCCGTCACCATGTCGTACCGTAGATTAATGCAATTAATGGAGCTGGAAATATCCGTCGCTAACCGGTAACTAGTCCGTCGCTAACTGAGATTGTCATATACACATATGTATATCACAGCTAGATGTATAGATATATACATCTATACAGAAGCACGCAACTGATAGAACTCGCACTGTCCTTGAGACAGTGAACATATACACCATGAATCCAAACCCCATATATATTCACATTTACTAATCCAAATACCACCAAACTAATGGAACACCCAATATGGATAACACATTATTTAGCCAATATATAAACTCAGATGAATTTGAGAAGCAAAGCCACCCGCCGTCCCCGACCAAAGCCCGCCGCCCCAAGCCCGTCGCCCAGTAGTTCGGTTGCATATATATATGAAGAGTGCTTATGGGTGTGCGTCGGTTGCAAATAGCCCCGACGCACCCGCCCCAAGCCAGCCGCCCAGCCCCCGACGCCGCCGCCCCAAGCCAGCCGCCCAGCCCCCAACCCAAGCCAGCCGCCCAGCCCCCAACCCAAGCCAGCCGTCCAGCCCCCGACGCCGCCGCCCCAAGCCAGCCACCCAGCCCCCAACCCAAGCCAGCCGCCCAGCCCCCGACGCCCCCGCCCCAAGCCAACCGCCCAGCCCCCGACGCCCCCGCCCCAAGCCAGCCGCCCAGCCCCCGACCCAAGCCAGCCGCCCAGCCCCCGACGCCCCAACCCCAAGCCCATCGCCCAGCCCGCCGCCCCAAGCCCACCCGCCTCCCAGACCCCGACGCTCCCGCCCCAAGCCCACCGCCCAGACCCCGACCCAAGCCAGCCGCCCAGACCCCGACGCCCCAACCCCAAGCCAGCCTCCCAGACCCCGACGCCCCCGCCCAGCCCCCGATGCCCCAACCCCAAGCCCGCCTCCCAGACCCCGACGCCTCCGCCCCAAGCCCACCGTCCAGCCCCCGACCCAAGCCAGTCGCCAAGCCACGGACGGCCCAGCCCCAATCACGACGGACAGACCCTATAACCGAGAGAGAGAGAGAGAGAGAGAGAGAGATCGAGAGAGAGAGAGGGGGGGTTACCTTCGAAAGAGAGAGAGGAGAGGACGCCGACGCCGACGACGACACCGACGTCGATCACCGAAGCCGACACCGGCGAGAGAGAGAGAGAGAGAGAGAGAGGAGAGGGAGTGAATTTGGGGGGAATGCGAAAAGTTCTCCCCGCCGTTCCATTTAAAGTCTGGAACGTTTATTTAGCGACGGACGAGCGACTGGTAAAACACCGTCGCCAATCGGTCGCCTTTTTGGATAAGTGTCGACTGCACATCCGTCGCTAAGGCGTCGAAAATATGACCCGCCAATTTTTTACACAATTCCCGCCAAAATAATCGACTGTGTAGCGACGACTAAAACTCCGTCGCTAAACACCGACACTCTAGCGACGGATGTGCGACCTTTCCTCCCCCTAAAATTAAAATAAAAATGACAAAGGATTGTAGTCGGTAAGCAGTCGCTGAGCGGCCACGAAACCGTCGCTAATACCGACGGAATAAGTCCGTCGCTAATAATCCGTCGCTAAATGATTGTATTTTGGTAGTGGTATTAGGGGTAATTTTGCACCCAAAAATTCTTATAAATAGGTTATAAATCTTCAAAATTAATCACATCAATTTTTTTCCCACGTATAATATTGACAAGCAAGCTAGTGTGAATAGGCTATTTAATATCATAGATAATGATCAACTACAATAGCAACCACAAGATCAACAACCGCAACTCGCACCGCAACATCAACGCGCACCGTAACAAGAGTTTGAATCAGAATCGAACATTTTGTATTATTTCAATAGAGTTTACAATGAGAGCGAAAGTGGCGATACAGAAAGATATTCCACTAAAGTTCTCCTTGAATGTTTGCATTGTAGAAAATGAATCAAATGGGGCCGTAGCTATGATACAAGGAAGCTATGCCGACATCTGAAAATTTGTATAGATATCTAGTAACTTTGTATGAGTCATTAATTATAACTTATGTACTAGTAATATTAGTATGAGTCATTAATAAAATCTTGTATGAGTCATTAATTGCATATTATTAACTTTCAAATTATGCAGATAAACTTGGACTTTACATTTTGCATGTTACAAATTTGTAATTTTTCAATTTTATAACATTTATATATTTTTTTCCCTGAAAGTTTTAAAAAAAAGGGGGCCGACCCGGCCTGGCCTAGGCCCGGTTCTGTAAACCTTTCTAAATTAATTAGATAAATATTAGTTAGTTATTTATTTATTAGAATTAATAAATAATTATTTAAGGGCATTTTTTATTAAATAACTTAAATATCCTTTCTCGTAGCTTTGTTATAAGTAGCGTAACATTGAATATTTTTTTCCAACAAAATTTATATACATGACCTAGTCGAGCCCCTCTACACTTCTTTCATTCATGTCCCACTCAAATATGTCTCCTTTTGTTTCATTTTAATGACACAACATTCATATATAAAATCATAGTTTAATATTTGACCATAAACCTAGGTCCGTTCCAATCGAAATTGGAAGCACAATTTTGACCCGAACCTTTCGAACCATAAGATCGTCATGATCTAGACTAACCCTGGAACACTCATGTAGCTTGTGTCCCTACTCAATTGGGTCCCTATACACTCTCTAAAACCCCATAAATTGGTATGACATTTTTTAGGAAAAATTGTCTAGTGATCTATATTAGCCTACTTTTGCATCAGAATAACCTAAGCTAAGTGTCCAATAGTGCACCAACCCAACCCCAACTTAACATAGACTTAGTTAAGTAAATTATAGAGGGTTTAAACCTAATAAATGGGCCTAAACTAAATAGGTACAGTCGTGTATAAATTGGACTATCACAATGCATTGATTGTGGTTAAATGGTGCATAAACAAGTTTCTAGCCCAAACAAATCAACCAAATGAACCCCAACTCAAACATAACTTGTAGGGGACCTACCTAATCCTAACCCAAGTGTTTTGGGCTCACTCTAGGGCATACAAACTCCATGGGACAACAGCCAACACGGCCTATGGCTGGCAATTTTGGAGGCTATCCCCACGTCCAAATAGTTATCAAAACTACTCGTCCCATTTCCCAATTTGTTAGCCCACTTCTCCACAAACCTCTACACAGCCTATACTTCATTCCCCTTCCATTTTTCTTTATTTTCCAGCCCATAAGCCCTCTACAAACTGATAGAAGCTCTATGCACCTTGGCTGCAACTTCGGCCACTTCGGAGCGCTCCGACGATCAACCACGAAGGCGTAGCACCCAAGTAGGAAGCCTAGAAGGTACCTTTGTGTCTTGGCTTGATAGAGGAGGAGTCTCAAGGACGTAAGATGTTATTTTCCCCTTCGAACATCCCTCACAACCCAAGTGGACTGAAGTGTTCCAATCGGATTCGTTGGAATCCAACTTCTTTTCAAGTAAGTATCCCCTTCCCTCTTGACTCCAAAATTTGTAAACTAGTTTTAGGACTTCATTGGCATGTCATGAAATAGGTAGAAATCCTAGTCACTTGCAAAAACAAAAGTGATCTTTATTTCACAAACTTTGTAAGAAGATTACAATAGAATTCTGGGAAAGTACAACTATAGGAATCCGATCTGAAGACGATCGCTTTATCCCTTGGACGATGTGAACTTTGAAGACGGTAGCCTCTGAAGAATACAGTAGCACTTTGGCAAGAACTCATGATCTCTGGTGATGATCTGAATGATCTCTGATCTGATCTAGTCTTGGTAATGAAGGACTTGAAACTCTATTTATAGAGTTCTAGAAAAATAACTAATTAGTAGTTATTTTTGGATTGTGCAGGATAGATTGCGCAGGCATTGGACTGCGCAAGCAGCGAACTGCGCTGGCAGTTACTCGATCGTGGACCAACTGTATGAGACGCGTGGCATTGTTTGATTGAAATGCGCTTGGTCGTGTACAGACAGTTGCCATGTGGTGAGCAATTGATGGCATATATGCCACGTACAAAATATTAGTTGTCTTGATGGACTGTGCCACATGAACTGTACTGGCTTCAGACTGCGCTGGGATTGAACTGTGCTGCAGGGAGTCTGGCAGACTGCGCTTCGATTGGGTTGGTAGCTTGCGCTGCATGTACAGCTGTCCTCGAGCGCTGTGCTGCACAAGAAACAAACAGTTTCCTCGTTATTCGGGCTGTCAGCTGTCAGAAGATCTAATTTTCTGTCAGATAATGATGACACGGCCACGTCAGCTAGCGCGCTTGGATGCGTGCGCAGTTCGGCTTGCGCAGTTGAGTTGTTGCGCAATCTGTTTCCTGCGTAGTTCATTTGAAGGGTGCACAATTTGATTTTTATTGCTTTTTTGATGGGTGCAACTTGATTTTTAGGACCTACAAGACCCCCTTCAAAGTTTTCAAAATTTGAAAATATTTAAAGTTTCAAAATACTTTGAATTTCGAATTTAAAATCAAGTTGCGCAAGCGATGCCTTGACTGCACGTTTGGAGGAATCAGCTCCTAATTTCTTGGCGCAATCTGAGGTGACTGTTACTTTTGAAAAACTATAAATAGTTTTCGTTCTTCTTTCTCTCATTCTTTACTTGTTTCCAACTATTCAAGAGAGAAAAGCTTCTGTGCTAACTCTGACCACTTCTCATTCTCTTCGCCGTCGACTTCAGTGGCTCCGAGACGTTCAACCGTCGAGAAGGGCAAAGCCCCCGCTGAGTCTTCGACTCAGGTTGCGCCCCGAATTTCTCGTCATGAAGTCGGTCACCCTGCGCTGCAAGGTAGATGATGAACTCGATCAAAACCCTTTTTAGGGTTCTTTGACATTGTCGAACCTTCATACCTCTCTCTTTTAGAGATTTGATGGTATTGTGCTGCCCTGTTTAGGGTTTTGGTTGCACACACACAATAGTTTTCATTTTTATGAAAACTAAATTCTTGCACAATCGGTTGGAAAGTGCTGGCAAATGTTCAGCGCAATTTATCGATTTGTGCAAGTCTGTTCAGCACAAACTGATGTCCTGCGCAAGTGTGTTAGCGTAATCTGATGACTTGTGCAAGTGGATGTGTTGGCGCAACTGGATATTTTGCGCATGTAGGCTACATTAGCACAATCTGATGCTATGCACATAGCGCAATCTGACATTTACGTAATTTGCTGATCTTTTGAACAGACTCTTTGATTTTGCATGTACTGAATTCTGTCTTTTTGTTTGATGCAGTTAACCTCAGGGAAGACCCAAATTATGAGGTCTTTGTAGGGATTATGACTGAACCTAAGTTTAAAAAGGATCTTTCCCATGTAACATTTCCTCAGTATGCCCTGCCATCGTCTCGACAAGCCATCCTAATAGCACAAGACAATAAAACATTGCTGAGTCTGATGAACGGGCAGCCTCTGTAAATTGCTGACGCCATTATTCATAAGAAGCCTCTGTTTCTGTTTGGTGAGGCTCTTGATAAGATTTCTCAGCCGAGACCTCGAGTTGAACAGAGACTCTTTCAAAGGGGCGAGAAAAGGATACTTCTACCTGAGATTTTCAGGTGCCTTCCCCTATCTCGCTATGCTTTTACGAGCTATCCCAGGAGGATGGATTGGGATATAACTCCTCTCCAGCAAGCCCGAACGGGGAACATTTGTGTGAAGAAGGGGTCGAACAATAAGGACATGTTCTACAGTTCGTCTGAGCGTCACAGCTCTCTGCTCAGAAGATTGAAACCCGGCTGCATTCTACCGGAGAACTCCTCCCTGCTGCTGCCAGTCCGAACGCCGATATTTGCAAACGAGTTTGCGAAGGTTGAGGGAAGATATCCAGAGCAAGACATTCGATTGATGGGTCTTGTGAATCCGGACAATAAGAGATGGAATTGTATATCCAATTGGATATTGGCTCAATTCGAAGATAAGCTCAAGGAGATTGAGCTGTATCAGGCGGTGTACTCTACCGTTTACGGCTTCCACCCCAATCCTCATCTGTTCCTCGCATTAGCGGAGAGGTACAACTTCAGGACAGGAACTTTTATGATGCCCTGTGGAGAGATTGGACTGGCTCTTTACGAGATAAAGTATATCTCGAGCTTGCCAATGGAGAATATCCCTTATGAGGAATTTGTCCCAACCAATGACGAGTTGGACAAACTTCGTCAGGAGAATGCTGATATGGTGGCCATCTTTGAAGAGCTGCTGTACCACTATAAGATCTGCTCCTTGTACTACAAGAGTGGTACCTCTGGCACTTGCTACTCGACAAAATGGTTGCCCTATCTCTTTCTCAACCACATCATGGAGAAGAAGACTAAGGAGCACGACAAGTACAACCCTAACTTCTTCAAACCACTCAGCAGTAGTGAAGTGATAGGATTGATGAGAACAAGGAGATGGATATCAAGATCGATGATGATCTTCAATATCCTCCTTTCAAGACAGGAGATATTATTAAAAGTTTCATGAGGATGGGCTATAGGCCTATGTCAAAGGAAGCACAGCTGGCGGGTTTCCTTACCTACTGGCTTCGACAATTCGTCGTCCCTGGAGCCAGCACCGTCGATCGCTTTCATCGAGGCGTATTATTTGCTGCCGTCCGCTTAGTCTTCGGCTATCGGATGGATCTGTTGTCGGCGATGACCTGCAGAGTAAATGCTGGCCTTCGCCTTTTTGTTGATTCGATGCTTAAAGGGAAAGGCAAAAAAGGGAGCTTTCCTCGGCTGGAGCTACCCTATACATATTTGTTCGGATGGTTGCTTCTGCACTATCCTTCATTGATGAACCCCGATATGGGGGCGGTAAGCGGCAGCTTCTTGCGGAGATTCTCCAAGAGTAAGTGGATATACACAAGTTTAAGAGATTTCAGACGTGCTCTGAATCTCGGAAAGGGATGGAACTTCTACTGTGTTCTCCCTCCAGCTGGCTATGAGCACATGTCTTCAAATCTGGTCGACTCTGGAAGGCAGCCTTTGGGTCATGCAGTTTCTGATTGGCTGAAGACAATCCGGCCGTCACACCTAGTTTACAGATTTGAAGACGAATATTATTTGGAGCCCTATCTTTCCGGTCGTTTTGTGCGCCAATTCGGCTATGACCAGTTTCATGTCGGCAATGCCATCACGTGCCTACAAAAAGTTTATTTGATCGATGGCGCCCGGGCTTGGGCCTACTATAATGCTCGAGATACAAGAACAACATTCTCGATGCCGACGAAGAGCGATCATGGTCCTCGGATGGTGTACACATATTCACTTTTCTATACATCGGCAAATACCTTTGCCGAGAACTTCAGTCTCGCAGACAGCTTTGCGACAGCGGCCCGATTAAAGAAGGGAGCCTCTGTCGTGTCGGCTCCCGACAATGATGAAGAGCGTGAGCCGGCCGATGCACCGTTGGAAGCTTCGAGGGAAGCCGACTTCCCCGAAGAAGTCAACGAGCCATTGCATGTCTCATTAAAGGTTGTCTGATCTCCAGCCAAGGAGAGGAAGATGAGGATAGAGGAACCTTCTTCTCCAGTTGCTAAGAAGAAGCTTGTCTTGGAACCTTCGGAAAGGGTTACCACCCGATCATAATCTCGACAGCAGGTCGAGTCAATTCAGAGAGAAGAGGCGACGACCCCGACCTCTATTCAAAGACAAGAAAATGTTATAGATGTAGAGAGTCCGGAGAGACCTCTACACAGAAAGAAAATGGTCTTCAGAAGAAAGAAGGTAGTCACTCCTCCGAGACAAATCCTGTCATCGGTCGTGGCTAGTGCTATCGCCGGAGTCACAATATCGTTTCCTCCACCTGCCCCTGAACCCGAAGCTTTCAGTCCAGAGAGGAGGGATGAGGTTGTAGAGACCAGGGAGGAAGTCATGGAGAAAGAGGATGAAGTGTTGCGATCTCCTACACTTGCAGTGGAGACTACCCAGCTTCCAGCTACACCGAGAACACTTCATGATGAAGAAGATCAATTAATGATCGATGCTCTGAATGACTGCAACTTTGGCCTCCATGATGATGTAGATCCGGTCGCAGCAACTGATAGCGAAGAAGCACCAGAAGAAAGTGCAAATGATAAAGATACATCAACAGAAGCTGTTGATGACACTTAAAATCCAGAAGAAGATGTTGATGTACATGCATCACCAGAAAAGCATGCAGTTGAAGAAGTAGCACCTGAAGAAGTTACTATTGCTGATCCCAAAGGTATTGAATGATATTATCAATCTTCTTTTCATAGATTAAATGGCTGACATCTAAATTTTTATCCCTGCAGGAATTAAATCTTCTCCGATTCCTCCAATATGTACTGATATAGTGCCAATAAAGGAGATAGCCAGCGGTAGCAGACATTTTTCGGGAGGCTCCAAAGCAGGTAGTAGCCAGGCAGTAATGTCTAAAGCTACTTCTGCGACGTTGCAACTCGTGTCAGCAGAGGACAAACTTATCCCTGGACCCAGCAATGGTAAGATTGCTCTTACTTTTGATCCTTCTCGATAGTTGCTAATGACAGCCAACTGATGGTGTTTGTTTGATTTCGCAGAGGAACATCTTGGAGGGGCGACTAGCTCTACCATGGCTCCTTTGTCCAAAGAGACCTCCACTCACGTGCAAAAAGCTGAACGTCCATCTGTACAGGCACCTGTTGCTTCGACATCCATGGGAGTAGCTGCTACTCCTGGTGCCATTGCCACTAACAGATTCATAATCGGTTCCTTCACAAACCTTTTCTTCAATTCACTAGGACCCTTAGTAGAGAGGGTAATGGATAAAGAAGAGGTTGGTTTCATAACTGTTAGGGGTCCAACCTCTTATTTGATAGCTGCCATCCGGAGTCAAGGTGATCAAGTGCAAGCTGCTTACCTTGAACACATCCTAGACGAGCTAGAGGAATCGGTTGAGATCTACAAAGATCTGAATCGGGGGGAGGTGGAGCCCTTGGTACAGGCCGAGTTTGAGAGGATGTCTCAAGAGGCTGCAGTTGTGAATGTTGACTTCCAGATTATAACTCTCAAATAGAGATAATAGCATCTGCTGCTGAGGAGAAGGAAAAGAAAGTTGCTGAGCTAAAAGCAGAATCTGCCCGTCTTCAAGAAGAGTTGAGACTTGTTCAAGCTACAGTTCGGCAACTGGATGCCCTGACCCAGGAAAGAAACGAGTATGTCACAACTTATCAAGCTGAAATCTCCCGTAGACTAGTAACCTTGCTGACTTTTGATGATAAGTCTGGAATGGAAGAAGCTAGGAGGCGAGTGATGGACTCTAGTGAGGAGCGACTGCAAATTTTAAAGCAGCAGATGACTAGCTTGATGACCCCGCCAGCGGAATAGAAAGACTTTTTGTATCTTCTGTTTTGTGACATGTAATGCCTTTTGATTTTGATCAATAAAAAGATATTTTCTTTATGGCTTTATTATTTATTGCATATCTCATTTGGATATAAATAATAGCGATAGAAAATATATTCAGAGGTCTGAGACATGATATATTTCTTGATTTAGAAAATAATTATATTTATTATATCTGCTCAGAGGTAATGTGGACATGGCAGAATATAATTTGTTGAATATCATCATTTCAGTAGACAACTTAATCAGAGATAACAAATACATGACAAGTTGCTGATATGAACGAAATAGATGAATCGTCAAAATGTGTGAACGAAATGAATCGTCAGGATGAACAGATGGACCATCAAATAAACTAGAATGAACGGATGAACCGTCAGATAGATGAAATAAACGGGCGAATCGTCAAGCGAATGAAATGAATGGGCGAACCGTCGGATGAATGTAATAAACGGGTGAACCGTCGGATGAATGTAATGAACGGGCGAACCATCAGATGAATGTGATGAACGGGTGAACCGTCAGATGAATGTGATGAACGGGCAAACCATCAGATGAATGTAGTGAACGGACGAACCGTCAGATGAATGTAATAAATGGGAGAACCGTCAGATGAATGTAATAAACGGGCGAACCGTCAGATGAATGTGTCGCTTCATTGTCTTACGAATCTCTGTCTATAAATAGAACAAAAAATCAGATGGAATGATCACTTACACTTTTCAACATAAAGATGTTGTCTGGAGATGCATCCAAGAAGGCAGAGATCGCCCCAAAGGTTGAAGCGGTTACTGAAGAACGTCTAGTCAAGTCGGCCCAGCCAAAGCAGACAGAGGCAGACGAAGGTTCGTCTGCATCCAAACCGCCAAGGGACATCTTGGACTTCCTTCTTGAACCAGGGACGACAGAGGAAGAAGCGGCCATGAGGATGGCTGCTTGCAAGTTCCTGGTAGATTCGAGCAAGGATGTTTTCGGCTCTTTTACTGATTATGTTTTTGAAAAGGACGGCAGTGGTCCTCGTCCTGTCTATAAAAAGGACGATAGTGATTCTCGTCCTTGATATTATGTAACGTCATTCATGATGAAACAAAATCAAACTTTATTTATGAACTGTCTTATCATATTTACATAAAATCCTTGTTACATTCATACATAGTATTTCTTAAAAAATTTGCCATTGATGGACATCATTGTAACTCGACCGTCTAGCTCTGAGAGTTGATAGGCTCCATTTGAAAAGACTTTGCTCATAATGTAAGGCCCTTCCCACTTCGTATCGAACTTGCCCTTGCTCATGTGAGTTATAGTCATAGGACATCTGACGGTTGGAACGAGCTCTCCTTTCTAAAAGGCTCTGACTTTAATTTTGCTATTGAAGGTCTTCGAGATGCGGGCTTGGTATAACTCAATATGTTGTTGAGCCAATAGCCGTTTCTCGTCAAGCGCTTCTAATTCTTAGAGTCGAAGAAGGTCGTTGTTCTCTGTAGTGAGCTCATTGGCGATGGCAATCCTTAAAGACGAAATTTGAAGTTCTAGGGGTAGAACAGCTTCACAGCCGTACACCAAAGAGAAGGGCGTACAGCCTGTAGGATTGCAGACCGTAGTGCGATAGGCCCATAGACATTCTCCAAGCTTTTCACTCCAGTTTCGTTTGTTAGTAGACACAAACTTATTGAGGAGCTTGATGATAGTTTTGTTGAAGGCTTCAGCTAAACCATTAGCAGCAGGATTGTAAGCTGTCGAAGCGACATTGTCAATCCGATGATCGTCACAGAACCTTGTGAACTTTTGACTGATGAACTGAGGTCCATTGTCATGAATGATTCGTCGAGGTACACCAAATCTATAGATGACATAATGTTTAACAAAGTTGATGATGCTACTGGTCTTGACTTTAGCCAAAGGTATAGAATCGGCCCATTTGGAGAAGTAGTCGGTTATTGCTAGTATGAATCGATGTCCTTTAGAAGAAGGAGGATTGATGGGACCTATAATATCTATGCCCCAAGCTTCAAAAGGCTAGGAAGCAGCAGTCGGATAAAGAAATTCTGATGGTTGATGAATAAAATCTGCGTAGATTTGACATGCTCGACATTTTCTTGCATATTCGATGGCATCAGACACCATAGAGGGCCAATAGTAACCCATGCGTCGGATACGATCCTGTAGCTTAGGACCGGGTTGATGTGCTCCGCTGACACTGTCGTGAGCTTCACGCAATACTTGCTTTGCTTCATCACCAGCAAGACAGCGCAAGAGTAGGTCGTCATAAGTCCGCCGGTAAAGAATTTTGGTAGTCTGAATGTAGTAGAATCGCAGAGATCGTCGACGAATACTCGTAGCCTCTTTGGGATCTTCGGAGAGTATTTCATGGACTACGAAATCGATGAAGGGAGCTCTCCAATCTTCACTGATAACATTGGCTTTTGTAAGGTTACTGAACTCAATATTACGATTATTTTCGATGCAGAACAATTTCCGATTAGAGACAACCACAACCTGCTGTCTTTTGATAGGGATGGCTAAGACTGCTACAATATTAGCCAAAGCATCTGCTTTAGTATTGCAAGCTCGACGGACATATTCAATGAAGAAGGCTTTGAATGATGTAGCCATGTTGATTGCCGCTTCATGATAAGGCACTAGATCTTGATGGTGAACTTCATAGGTTCCTCTAACCTGGTTAGCAACCAGCTTGGAGTCACCATAAACTTCAAGATATTCGAGGTCTAGTTGTTTAGCTAATTGAAGGCCAATGAGTATAGCATTGTATTCTGCCACGTTATTGGAGCAAGGTTCATCTAAGGAGTAGGCTTTTGGACAGTTGACCCGTCTGGAGAGATAAGAACCACTCCAACTCCTACGATAATGGCACCATTGGATCCAATCCTGGATGCACCGTCAAAGAATAGACGCCAAGTAGGAAATTCTTCGAAGATCATATTTGATTCCAATGTTTCGTCTGGAATTTCATCATAAAGTTTGGATGTCTCTGGTACAGGATGAGCTGCTAAGACATCCGCCAGTGCTTGACCTTTAACAGACTTTTATAGAACATATACCATGTCATATTGGGCTAGCAGAATGGCCCATGT
Source organism: Iris pallida (assembly GCA_029216955.1). Taxonomy (NCBI): domain Eukaryota; kingdom Viridiplantae; phylum Streptophyta; class Magnoliopsida; order Asparagales; family Iridaceae; genus Iris; species Iris pallida. The sequence goes on from JANAVB010012000.1 coordinate 3,274,204, forward strand.
AGCCAGCCGAGAATTGAGTGTGCTAGGCTTCTTCATCAGTACCCGAAGAGGATTAACTCGGGATATGACATGAATAGTTTGGCTAATGATGTAATGCCTCATCTTTTGAACAGAAAACATAAGAGCTAGGCATTCTTTTTCGACCGGGCTATAACGGTGTTCATCACCAATTATAGTACGACTGAGATAATAGATGGCATGTTCGTGACCTTCTTTGTTCTTTTGGGCAAGTAAAGCACCCAATGAATGATCCATAGCACGGACATATATTAAGAAATGTCACTACCACAATTCTAGTTTGAGGGTATTTTTGTCATTTTTGAATTATTTGAATTTAATATATATTATTAGGAATTTTTAAATAATTTAATTGAATGATATGATTTAAATACTAATACAATTATTGTCTTGTGATTTGGTTAGCCTAACCTAGATTGGACCTAACCTAGATGGGCCATAACTAACTTAGTAAGCCACTTTGAGAATTAGACGGTTTTGGTTAAGGGGTTAAGTCAAGTCTAGTTATGGTTAAGTGATTTGCAAAAGACTAAGAAAGAGCCTTTTGTTCTAGACCACACAATACCCTTGATTAAATCCTAGCCATAGGATAAAACCTAAAAACCCTAACCCTAACTATTATGACCAGCCAAGACCCCCCTTGCCTATATAATGTCTCTATAGGGATTTGTGCCTCTTTCTTTATTAGTTCTTCATTTTCTTAAGGAATAGGTAAGCCTCCATTAAATTTCTTCCTAGTTTAATCAATAGGACTCCTTTTTTATTGGGATTTCTTCCATTATGATCTAATCAATGTTTTCTTGCTGATGGTGGAGTCAAATCTCAGATTTGCATCAATTTAGGGATTTTGGGTGACTTTGAAGAACTCCTTGGAAGAGACTTTTTGTGTTGAAGAACACCCATAGGTACATTCTATTCCACCCATTAAAACTAGGTTTAAATTGCATATTCATCTAGCCCTAGGTGTCCTGGTTCTGAAGGTATAGGATTTGCCAATTTTCGTGTCCTGTACGTGTCCGTATCGGACACGTATCAGTGGCATGCACAGGTGTTCGACGAAATGCCATTTGTGGCATTTTGTTCGAGTTTTCAAATTGTGTTTGAATAGAAATTCTCATTTTGATGTCGCTTACACGATTGTGATTTACTGGAGTGGTTTTGAGTCATGATCATAATGGACTCGCGGACACGGTCGCCCGTGCCTGGACGCACTGTCCTGCTACCTGCAGGGTCGTACGACTCATACAGGACACGTGGGTGCGTGCCATTGGACGTGGAGCTCGGGGCAGTGTCGGACATAACACTCCCCAAGTCTCGTGTCACTTGGTGGCGTGGCGTGTGCGTGCGGACACGTGCACAGGCCAACCGAGCTCGTGCAGTCTCCTATGCGCGTGTGCAATGGTCTGGACACTTGTGTCTAGTGTTTGTGGACACAAAATTAAGGGTATGACACGTGCACACATTTGATATTAATTACCAACCTTTTTAAAGGATTATTAAATGATATTTCATAGCCGAATGTGAATTCCCCTATTTTCTGATACACTGAGATATCAGTGATATAAATCATTGTTCTTGTATTTATCCTTCACTAATTTTCTTGATTAAATGTTAAGTGTTAGTTATGTTTTGATTACCTGAATATTTGACAACATAGTTTAGATTAAATTCCCAGTTTTAGAAGGTTTACATGATTGAACTGTATTGATTTGGGGTCCTATTTCTGATACTATTTGTGTATCAGTGCAAATGTTCCACTATTTCTTTTCCTGTTCGAATTTCATTAAATGATTTATAGCATGAATTATGTTATGTTATAATTACTACACATTTCATAACATGTTTAGGACTATAGAATGTTTAATCCAGAGATTTTGGCATTTTATGATTCCTTCATGTATCACACTGTTAACTGTTAACTAGAAATCCTGAGATTCCCTTGTTGAACTGATTTTGGTTGGTTTAGGATTTGAATATATAGAGGTAAATATATACACAAATGATTGAACAATGGTCACATGAATTGATTTCCTATTCCTTTTTCTAACTGTCGAATTGGTTGAACTGCCTTGTTGGACTGATGCATAAACAGATGTTGAATCCTGTTTTTCCTTTCCTGTTAAATTGATTTTTAATTCCTAGACTTAATGGTTAATCCTAATCACACTATTGCATTACCTGTCACCTATCTATTCCTATGTTTATACAAAACCTGAGATTACTGTATAACCTGTCATTGATTTACAATGTAAGGGAATCATGAGTACCACATTAAATGGTTCACACAGTTCACTGTCACGTTTTTCCTGCCACACACACACATTGCATACGAATTTCCTGCACACTGTATATAAACATATATTCCTGTCATGCATTCCTACACCATTGTAATATCAATCACATAACTTCCTGTTTCCTGCACACAATTCATCCTATCACACAGGTTCACAACCACAAAATCTGAGAAAGTGTAGGATTAATATGATATGAATTCCCTTCCTTTTTACTGGGTTTTGTTTTGATATAAAACCTGAGATTAGTATAGGTTCAATGGTTGATTTCCTTTTTCCTGAAACCTGGAACTCAATTACATGTAGCATTGCCACTGTCAATTGCATATCCTGAGAACAATTCACTGCGACACATTCCTGAGAATACTAACACTCAAACATACATTACATTACCTGTCAACGCATTCCGCCTCTATCCACACACACACATATTGTATCATATATATATACATATAGATAATTCCTAATATATGTATGTGTGTGATTATAAAATATATATATATATATATATATATGTGGGTCAATAGTTATAATAGCCTAATTGTATATGTGTGGTGGTAGAGTAGCTTATGGGATCTTTAGATAGGTGATAGCTCATGTGCTAGGCACGCCTATATGTATATAAGGATATACATATACATTCATGTGTGATAAGTGTTATAGGTATATATGTTGTATTGGCCTATGTGTGTCTATTAGACTAGTGGGGGGCTTAGTTAGACTGTTTAGTCTTGGTTAAGCCTAGTTAGACTTGTTAGACCTAGTTTGACCATAGTTGACCTAGGTTTGACTTCTTGGTTGACCAGGGTTGACCAAGAGTTGACTTTGACCTAGTTTGACCTAGACTCATGTAGAATGCATAGTAGAGCTTCATATTATCATTTTAGACTTGTTGTGACTTGTGCTGTTCTGATTAGGAGCCAGACACCACTCTTCGGACAGTATATTCATCTTGGATATTCAAATAGCAGGCGAGTACATTCTCTGATCATTTCATATCATGTTTAGGATTATATTTCCTGCTTTAGACTATCTTACTTGATGCTGACACGATGGAACACGGATTAGTACTATATGGATCCCTTCATGAGATGTTATCCCTCTCGGGAGCATCAGATACTTTTGACCAGTGTGTTTCACTTACATCACGTATCTTATGCTTCTATCATCATGAATCTTCGGGAATCAGCTAGTGACTCATGTACCCTCATGATCATCAACCCTTCATGAATCAATTCATGAATCACCCTATACGGGTAGTAGTTTAATCACGAATCTTAACGTAACTTGACTGGATCCTTGTGTATTGATTAGGGTACGGAGGGAGTACGAATGGTCATGTGAATAAATATCTAAAGTAGTGTAGTCATGAATCACTCTTAGTGTAGTCATGAATCAGTCATAAGCCATTCACATGTTCGTCTGTACTCTAAATCACTAGCACTATCTCTCTTTTATATATCATAGATATTTACTTACTGTCTCTTTCTCTTACATTATGATATTCTTCAGTTTCCTGCATTTTATTCTCTAACATGATTATACTTCCTTTCATGTTATGACTTGTTGAGATGTATTGTGCTCGTTCCTGTCCTGACTGGACCTGTTGAAATATTACAGAGGATGAGGACGAGGCTGGCTGTCCCACTTATTATGGGGCTACCCTAGATGATAGTACAGACTTGGACCAGCTGCAGGAGCCCTTAGCTGTGGACGACACTCCTCTAGACTAGGATGTCTTTATTTATATTTATTCTGGATGATTGTATATATTGATACTTGGATTTGGGATATGTATTTATCTTAGACACTTAGACTCTCTGTTGTACTTGGGATTTCCTTTCATTTCAGCAGCTTATCTATCAATGATTCCATCTTATCTTCTGCCTTAGTTTGTGATTGGGTTTACTTTCTGCTATGTCACCCCCATTCGGGGAGTATAAACAGTTTAGCTTTATATTGTTAGATGTTGTGACTTAGGACAGCGTTCTACCGCCGACACTGCGGCGTAGGCTGGACGTACCCATGTCTCGTGCCCTTACTCTAGGGTACGGGTCGTGACACATTTTTAGTGGTGGCCCATACAGGTCTAGATTAGAAGTGTAGTGGTATTCGAACTAGAATATCACTGCAACCTGCAGTAGAATTAGGAAATTTTTGAAAGTACTCAATCACATTAGGACAAACTCTTTATCAGATTCCGTATATCTAAAATTTTGCTGCTTATTGTCTTCCTTTGAATTTAAACTGTCCTCCTTTGATATTTTGACTCATTTTTAGCAATTGCTTCTCTTGATCTGTCTCCAGGATGGTCGAGACGCGATCGCATTGCCAGGGCCAGGGGGATGCCAAGGAGAGGTCTGCCACCTCTCACACTCAGCAGCCAGCCCCTAGTACCGCAGCCCCAGTCAGGCCAGCAGGGGTAGGCGTTTCAGCAATTTTCGGAGGAGCCCCACCAGCTGTGACGTATGAGCCGAGTCCGATGATTCCGGATGTGCTTCAGAAGCAGCAGCCACCTGCGGGGACAGTTGACGCCGTGCAGCTGTTGGCTTTCTTTCGGCAGTACATGGAGGGTCAGCAGACCCAGCAGCAGAGGCACATAACAGAGCTCACTCGAGGCATTGAGCTGGCAGTGACCGCAGTGGAGAGAGTCATAGCACAGCCAGCGGCATCCCCACAGCCGTACCAGCCATGGGAGAAGGGCATCCAGGACTTCTAGAAGATGCACCCGAGAGACTTCCGAGGGACAGAGGGGATCCTGTATGCTGATGAGTGGATCGAGCACATGGAGGAGATCTTCAGGCTGGCTGAGATCCCAACGAGGCTCCAGATAGAGGCAGCGGCCAGTATGATGCAGGATCTGGCCCGTACATGGTACCAGACCAACCCGAGGGTCGACACAGCAGGATAGACTTGGGCAGCATTCAAGAAGCTGTTCAAGGAGAAGTTCTTTCCAGATGCACCGCTAGGAGCCCTCGAGACCCAGTTCGAGGCCCTAGTCCAGGGGAACCAGTCTGTGGAGGAGTACGCAGGAGAGTTCTGCTGCCTGAGCAGATTTATGGAGGACTTGTCAAAGACGACGAAGGCCCGGAGTAATGCCTGTTGTTCGTATTACGTATTTAAGAATACGTGTACGTATTTTATCTCGTATTGGCCATGGTTCATCTTGGTTTGGGTTGGCTTGGATTGGTTCGGCTAGGCTTGATTAGCCTTGGTTCATCATGAACCAAGGGTGAACCCCCTACCTACCACAACCAACCCCATTTATTAACCTCTTCCCATTCTCTCTCCTCATTATTTCCTTTCTTCTTCATTACTCTCCACCACCAACCAAGAAAACCCTAGCCTAGGCAAGTGCAATCTTGCTTCATGAAGAAACCTACCATTTTTATTGTTCCAACCTCTTCTTTGCAACTTTCTAATCCACATTAGAACTTGTCATTTTCTATTTTGAAGCTTGGATTTTTGTAGATCTAGAATTTAGTTATTTTCGGATTTTTATGGTTTTGATCTATTAAATCCCCTTGTTTTCAAGTTTTGATGGTTCCATGTGGTAGAGAATTTCCTTCTACCCAATTTTGACCTTTGGAAAGTTGGATTTGGACTTGTTTTGACCAAGTTATGGACTTTGGAAGCTTAGGGTTCAACCATGGAGTTCCTGCTGTTTGGAGAAGACAGTGAGCAGTGCGCGAGCTTTTTAGCTTGCGTCACTGAGCTGTACGCGCTCTTTAGCGCAGCGCAGTAGACCCCATACGCTGCCTTTTGGAAGCGTATGACTCGCATACGCTCGCTTGCTTGACAAGGAGTCGTATGGAGTCCATACGCTGCCTTTTTGGAGCGTATGACTTGCATACGCTCACTTGGATAGCCATGAGTCGTATGGATTCCATACGCTGCCTTTTTGGAGCGTATGACTTACATACGCTCACTTGGATAGCCATGAGTCGTATGGAGTCCATACGCTGCCTTTTTGGAGCGTATGACTTGCATACGCTCACTTGGATAGCCATGAGTCGTATGGAGTCCATACGCTGCCTTTTTGGAGCGTATGACTTGCATACGCTCACTTGGATAGCCATGAGTCATATGGAGTCCATACGCTACCTTTTGGAGGCGTATGACTCGCATACGCTCGCTTGTGTGACAAGGAGTCGTATGAAGTTCATACGCTGCCTTTTTGGAGCGTATGTCTTGCATACGCTCACTTGTGTGACAAGGGATCGTGTGGACCTCATACGCTTACCTGAGCGTAGGCTTACCTGAGCGTAGCTTGACTTGAGCGTAGCCTGACCTGAGCGTATGACTTTTGCACTGAGCGTATGGCCTTGGCTGACTTGGTCTTATGTCAGCATGTCACTTTGGTTTTATTTTCCTTAAGCTTGGCTCTTCTATAGCCCTATATATTGATATTTTATTAGATATTTTACGCCCATTTTATATCCTTACGCCTTTTGTCGTGAACTTGACAATCATGAATTTATTTAATAGGTTTGTTAATAATAATTGAACATGGCATGGCAGGACAAGCATACCTGACATGATTATCTCGAATTGCTGTTGCGACGGCTAACGTGACATGACCTGACAAGAATGACCAACCTGGACACCGTGGATGATTGCGTTTGCACAATAAACCAGTATTGTCTTACATCATGTCTAGGATGGGATCCCTGAGTACCACGGTCAGGGATACCTACTGTAATTAACTAAGAGTAATAAACTAGAATAATTCAGTAGACATGAAGAGATTCCCAGCTACAGGCAATCCCGTTATCTGGGCACATTAAGTGGACTTGTAGCCTTCCGACGAGTAGGGCATACTTCCAACACACAGTCATGTGGTGCATCCTTCATAAATGGACATTCGACCTGGATAACTTGGATGGTCTGTAGGGCTTGTGGCTGTTGAAATAATCTCATTGCATCTTGCTAGTAACTAGGCCTGTGATAACCCTAGCTAGTTAAAGTATCAAGCCGTACTTTTGATTGGCCGTGATTGATTGGATGAAGTTATTCCAGCTTAGTCTTATCCTGATCCTGTGCAAGATCGTGACAAGACACGATTATTGATGCTTGCCTTAACAATAACGATCGGGGGACCAGTTCTGTTCAGGCGAAGGGTTACAATCCCGGTCCTTGTTTGGTTTAAGGGTTGTAACCTGGCTCCCGGAGCAGTTCTGTGTCTTCCCTTCGGTTATTGTCTTATTTGTACCCCGTGCCATGCTTGTCATGTTCTATCTTACTTCAGCAACATGATTATCTATAATGGCCTTAACAATAAAGATCAGGAGTCCAGTTCTGTTCAGGCGAAGGGTTACAACCCCGGTCCTTGTTTGGTTTAAGGGTTGTAACCTGGCTCCCGGAGCAATTCTGTGTCTTTTCTTCATTTATTGTCTTATTACCTTATCCAGAGACGAATTTCCATTCAGGTGAAGGATTGCAACCCCGGTCCTTGTTTGGTTTAAGGGTTGTAGTCTGGCTACTTGAATGGTTTCCTCGTACTCAATTATTGTTATTATTTCTGATAATTTAACTTTAATGTTTCTTACTATATGCTGGTTTTAGTTTCTAAGTGAAGCCTCCTTTGTGGCACTTGCTCTTTCTGGGGTCTGACCCAGCTGGTTTTGTGTGACCAGATATCGGAGCAGCTTCCGAGGATCCACCGATCTTCCAGCCAGATGGTGACCACTAGACGGAACCCTGGCAACGAGTGGGTTTCTTTTTGTCCTCCCACTTATTTATAAAAATTATTCTTTTGAGGCGTTTAGCCGGCGAGCACGTGTTAGCTCGATTGCATTTTTATTTACTGTCTGCCTACGGGCTGTAACATGATTGACAGATCCTAGGGTTGATCATGTATGACTGAACTCTTGCTAGTCATGGCATTTTGTACGACTAGCTTCATGATCATCCAATATGTAATGTATGGGACGCCTTGCTATTATATATTTGGTGCTCTGACATCTTATAATTACTATTGCTTGCTTGTGATTGAGATAATAGGCTTGTTCATGACCTTAGGAGACTTCTAGCTTGTAGTTAAACCCTCATGTATCTAGACAGCCGTGACCGTATTGTGAGATGGATTCCATTTCATATACGTAGCTGGCTATGTCTGCCCCCGCTCTCCAGTATTCTGGTTCTGGGGCATGACATGGTTTAAGTGGTGGCCCATCAGGTCTTGTAAATCAAGATATGTGAGGGTTTACCGAATAGATGTCTCAATCAGTATTCGTCCTTGATCTCTGCTCGTATCTTCTGAATCCCTGGGTTCTTATCCTGATCATATGCTTGTATCGTTGATCTGTCCTGGTCCTTCCTTATTGTTCCCTATGTCATCTTCTTCAGCGGCATTGTTCGTGGTCCTACTGACCAGCAAGGCGGAGCACCTCCCGCGGACCAGCAGTAACCTGGAGATCAAGTCCAACATTCCGGAGTAGCCTCTAGAGTCGTGCCTTCTGGCGGTGAGCCACCAGTCCAGCCAGTTCAACCAGTAGAACATGATGATGGCACTTTGGTAGGACTCGTCAGGACTTTGATAGCTTCCCAAGACCGGCGTGGAGATGCCTTGCACCAGGCAGTGACGGATGCTTTGACCCGGGGTGGTCATCAGGGTAACAGCGCGGCCAACAGCTTCAAGCGCCTGAACCCTCCATTCTTCGACGGCAGCGAAGATGCGATCGCCGCGGATGCTTGGCTTCAGGATACCGAAGTGATTCTAGAAGCAGCCAGGACTCCAGAAAATGAGAAGGTGGCCGTAGTGCGCCTGCAGTTGTTAGATCTTGCCCGCAGTTGGTGGGCGGCGCAGGCCGAGGGATTAGTGGCACCCATTGCTTGGGCAGTGTTCAGAGAGAGATTCCAGACGAAGTATTTTGATGCTGTGGCTCGGTATGACTTGCAGACGAGGTTTACCAACCTGAAGCAAGGAGGCAGAACAGTCGATGGTTATGCATCTGAGTTTTCTAGACTCAGTAGGTTTGCCCCCACCTTGGTGGCAACCGAGTTTGATAGGGCCCAGCGGTTCCAACAGGGGCTGTATTTGGAGATTTTACTAGCAGTTGAGCAGTTCGAACACCAGACGTTCGATGCAGTGTTGAGGGCGGCTAGGAGGCATGAGTACACCTCCCAGCGGATCGTGGATAGGACCGGAGGTAGGAAGCGGTCCCACAGTCAGATGCACCAATCATCAGCTCCAGCCCCGGCAGCTAAAGGTTTAACTATTGGAACTCCGAGGCGGGCGACCTCGGTGACGTCGGTTCAGCATTCTACCCCGACGCACCCTCAGCAACAGAAGCAGAAGCAGTCTTCCGCAGTGGGATGTTCACACTGCGGGAAGCCAGGGCATGTGGTGTCAGAGTGTCGCAGAGCACAGGGATTGTGCTTGGTTTGTGGTGCCCCGGACCACAGGGTTGGGAACTGCCCGAACAGGGGGAGTTCATCAGCTTTCTCTGGTCCTTCAGTTAGAGGACTAGCGCCAGTCCAGCAGCAGCAGCAGTTGTAGTACCCGCTCCTGAGGCCATTGCTGACGCAGGCCCAAGCATTCCAGCAGCAGAGACCGCAGCAGTATGCTCAGGCCCAAGCCCTGATCTAGAGCAGGCAGAGGAATTTTTAGCAGAGGGGACCTGCCCCTAGAGGACATGGTCAAGTGCTGGCCTTGACCATGGGAGAAGAAGGAGTAACACCAGGTGAGGTAGTGGCAGGTACTATTCTCGTCAACACCTTTCCAGCTTCAGCCTTATTTGATTCTGGTGCATCGCATTCATTTATGTCTGTACGATTCGCGACACGGATAGGATTGGAGCCTGAGTCATTATCAGTAAGGCTCAATATACTCACTGGTAACGGACTTGTGGGAGTCGATAGAGTATTTTCCTCGTGTCGAATCATAGTTAGCAGTAGAGAGTTTCCCGCTAGATTGATAGAATTCTCGATGGCCGATTATGATGTAGTCTTAGGGATGGATTGGTTGAGGGACCAGTATGCTAGGATAGACTGCCGCATTGGCAGGGTTGTTTTTAGCATTCCAGGAGAGCCGGAGGTTTTTTTCTCTCGAGGCGAGGTTGAGCCTTCTCCTCCAGTATTGCGGATGGCAGTAGCAGTAGTTCAATTGCCCAGGATAGTGGATGAGTTCCCAGATGTTTTTCCAGAAGAGCTTCCAGGTATGCCGCCAGAGCGGGAGATTGAGTTCACCATAGACTTGATTCCCGGGACAGCCCCGGTGTCAGAGAGAGTCTACAGGATAGCGCCATCAGAGTTGGAGATCTTGTACAAGATGATTGAAGAGCTTAGAACCAAGGGATTCATTCGTGCTAGTGGATCGCCTTGGGGAGCCCCGATGCTTATTGTGAAAAAGAAGGATGGTACGTCCAGATTATGTGTAGATTATCGTATCTTGAACTCAGTGACAATCAAGAACAGATACCCTCTCCCGAGGATAGATGACTTGTTTGATCAACTTAAAGGGCAGCTGTATTCTCGAAGATTGACTTACGCTCAAGATATCATCATATCAGAGTCAGAGAGCAGGACATCCCGAAGACAGCTTTCAGATCGAGATATGGGCATTGGGAGTTCCTTGTTATGCCATTTGGAGCAACCAATGCACCGGCAGTATTCATAGACCTCATGAATCGTATTTTTATGCCTTACTTGGATCAGTTTGTGATCATATTCCTAGACGACATCCTGGTCTACAGCAAGAATAAGGCAGAGCATGAGCAGCATCTCAGGGTTGTTCTTCAGATACTCAGAGAGCACCAGTTATATGCCAAGTTCAGTAAATGCGAGTTCTGGCTCGATCGCATTCGTACTTGGGTCATATCATCACCAGAGGAGGAGTAGAAGTGGATCCCCAGAAGATCGTGGCCATTGAGTCATGGCCGGTGCCCAGCACAGTTGCAGAGGTTCGTAGTTTTCTTGGATTGGTCGGCTACTACCGGCGATTTGTTTCGGACTTCGCTCGGATCTCGGTGCCGCTGACCCAGTTGACCCGCAAGGATGCACATTTTGCTTGGACAGCAGAGTGCCAGGAATCTTTTGAGAAGTTGAAGCGAGGCTTAATGACGGCTCCTATTCTCACGCTTCCTGATGGGACCGGAGGATTTTTGGTATACTGTGACGCTTCAGGCAGAGGTTTAGGATGTGTTCTGATGCAGCATGGAAAGGTAATAGCTTATGCATCACGGCAACTTCGTGATCATGAGAGGAATTACCCAACCCATGACTTGGAGCTGGCAGCAGTGGTGTTTGCACTCAAGTTATGGAGGTACTATTTGTATGGAGATAGGGTGGAGATCTTCACCGACCACAAGAACCTGAAATATGTTTTCACCCAGAAAGATCTTAACATGCGTCAGAGGAGATGGCTGGAGCTACTTGTGGATTATGATGTCAACCTGCAGTATCATCCTGGAAAGGCCAATGTTGTTACGGATGTATTGAGCAGGAGAGCGGGAGCTTATTTTCTAACAGCACAACCAGAGCTGTTAGCAGATCTTCAGAAAATGGATATTGAAGTTGTTCTCCCTTCCAGTGTGGCCTTGATGGCCAGTATGCAAGTTCAGTCCACTATAGTCGAGAGGATCCGGATGGCGCAGTCGGCAGATTCCAAGCTTCAGCGACTCAGAGCAAAGTGTGAGGCGGGACGAAGACCAGAGTTATGCGTTCATGAGGATGGTACACTTCGACATGGTAAGCGTCTTTGTGTACCCGGCAGAGATATCCGACAAGAGGTCATGGCAGAAGCTCATAGTTCGCAGTATTCCATCCATCCGGGCAGTACAAAGATGTACCGTGATATCCGGCAGCATTTCTGGTGGAATGGCATGAAGCGGGAGATAGCTCGGTTTGTCTCTCGGTGTTTGGTTTGCCAACAAGTTAAAGCTGAACATCAGAGACCGGCAGGACTGCTTCAGCCCTTGCCGATTCCAGAGTGGAAGTGGGAGCATGTGACCATGGATTTCGTGACTGGATTACCTAGATCCCCAGCTGGTAGAGATGCTATTTGGGTTATAGTTGACCGGCTCACGAAAGTGGCTCACTTTCTTCCATTCAGAGTTGGTCAGTCGACGGCTCAGCTAGCGGCGATGTATCTTAGACAGATTGTCAGATTGTACGGTGTGCCAGTTAGCATCACCTCGGACCGAGATTCCAGATTTACATCGTACTTTTGGCGTTGCCTGCAGGCGAGTTTTGGGACTCATCTCCAGTTCAGTTCAGCATATCATCCGCAGACAGATGGTCAGTCAGAGCGCACGATCCAGACTCTTGAAGACATGTTGCGGTCTTGCACACTTGACTTCGGTGGTTCATGGGAAGATCACTTGCACCTGGTGGAATTCTCGTACAATAATAGTTTCCAGGCCAGTATCCAGATGGCCCCGTTCGAGGCACTGTATGGCAGGAAGTGCAGATCCCCGCTATCCTGGGATGATGTTGGAGAAAGATAGATGCTTGGTCCAGAATTGATTGCTCAGACCATTGAAGTGGTCAGAAGGGTCAGAGATCATCTTCAAGTTGCCCAAGATCGCCAGCGTCATTGGGCCGATTCTCATCGGTGCCCTCTCGAGTTTTCGGTCGGCGATCATGTATTCCTGAGGATTTCGCCCAACCGTGGCGTCGTTTGTTTCGGCGTACGGGGAAAGCTTAGTCCTAGGTATATAGGGTCGTTCGATATCCTAGAGCAAGTAGGAGATGTATCCTATCGTCTCGCTCTTCCGTCGTCGCTAAGCGAGGTGCATGACGTGTTCCATGTATCCCAATTACGACGGTATATCCCGGACCCGAGCCATATCCTGGATCATTCGGAATTGGTTGTTGGTACCAACCTTTCGTATGAGGAAAGGCCCGTGTCTATATTGGATCGGAGAGAGAAGATCCTCAAGAACAAGACTATCAAGTTAGTCCGAGTTGCTTGGGGTCATCACACTTTGGGGGAGTCAACGTGGGAGCGTGAGGAAGATATCTGATCGCGGTATCCCGACTTGTTTGACTCATGAGGTATAATGTCTTCCTTATGCCTCATGTCTTCGATTCCTTGCTTGAATGAGTGATTGCTTGCCTAGTTATAGTTTGCATGTAATTAGTATAGCTTGTTCTAGTCTCTCTAACATCTTAATTAAATTTCGAGGACGGAATTCTTTTAAGGTGGGTAGAGTTGTAATGCCTATTGTTCGTATTACGTATTTAAGAATACGTGTACGTATTTTATCTCGTATTGGCCATGGTTCATCTTGGTTTGGGTTGGCTTGGATTGGTTCGGCTAGGCTTGATTAGCCTTGGTTCATCATGAACCAAGGGTGAACCCCCTACCTACCACAACCAACCCCATTTATTAACCTCTTTCCATTCTCTCTCCTCATTATTTCCTTTCTTCTTCATTACTCTCCACCACCAACCAAGAAAACCCTAGCCTAGGCAAGTGCAATCTTGCTTCATGAAGAAACCCAATATTTTTATTGTTCTAACCTCTTCTTTGCAACTTTCTAATCCATATTAGAACTTGTCATTTTCTATTTTGAAGCTTGGATTTTTGTAGATCTAGAATTTAGTTATTTTCGGATTTTTATGGTTTTGATCTATTAAATCCCCTTGTTTTCAAGTTTTGATGGTTCCATGTGGTAGAGAATTTCCTTCTACCCAATTTTGACCTTTGGAAAGTTGGATTTGGACTTGTTTTGACCAAGTTATGGACTTTGGAAGCTTAGGGTTCAACCATGGAGTTCCTGCTGTTTGGAGAAGACAGTGAGCAGTGCGCAAGCTTTTTAGCTTGCGTCACTGAGCTGTACGCGCTCTTTAGCGCAGCACAGTAGACCCCATACGCTGCCTTTTGGAAGCGTATGACTCGCATACGCTCGCTTGCTTGACAAGGAGTCGTATGGAGTCCATACGCTGCCTTTTTGGAGCGTATGACTTGCATACGCTCACTTGGATAGCCATGAGTCGTATGGATTCCATACGCTGCCTTTTTGGAGCGTATGACTTACATACGCTCACTTGGATAGCCATGAGTCGTATGGAGTCATACGCTGCCTTTTTGGAGCGTATGACTTGCATACGCTCACTTGGATAGCCATGAGTCGAATGGAGTCCATACGCTGCCGTTTTGGAGCGTATGACTTGCATACGCTCACTTGGATAGCCATGAGTCGTATGGAGTCCATACGCTACCTTTTGGAGGCGTATGACTCGCATACGCTCGCTTGTGTGACAAGGAGTCGTATGAAGTTCATACGCTGCCTTTTTGGAGCGTATGTCTTGCATACGCTCACTTGTGTGACAAGGGGTCGTGTGGACCTCATACGCTTACCTGAGCGTAGGCTTACCTGAGCGTAGCTTGACTTGAGCGTAGCCTGACCTGAGCGTATGACTTTTGTACTGAGCGTATGGCCTTGGCTGACTTGGTCTTATGTCAGCATGTCACTTTGGTTTTATTTTCCTTAAGCTTGGCTCTTCTATAGCCCTGTATATTGATATTTTATTAGATATTTTACGCCCATTTTATATCCTTACGCCTTTTGTCGTGAACTTGACAATCATGAATTTATTTAATAGGTTTGTTAATAATAATTGAACATGGCATGGCAGGACAAGCATACCTGACATGATTATCTCGAATTGCTGTTGCGACGGCTAACGTGACATGACCTGACAAGAATGACCAACCTGGACACCGTGGATGATTGCGTTTGCACAATAAACCAGTATTATCTTGCATAATGTCTAGGATGGGATCCCTGAGTACCACGGTCAGGGATACCTACTGTAATTAACTAAGAGTAATAAACTAGAATAATTCCGTAGACATGAAGAGATTCCCAGCTACAGGCAATCCCGTTATCTGGGCACATTAAGTGGACTTGTAGCCTTCCGACGAGTAGGGCATACTTCCAACACACAGTCATGTGGTGCATCCTTCATAAATGGACATTCGACCTGGATAACTTGGATGGTCTGTAGGGCTTGTGGCTGTTGAAATAATCTCATTGCATCTTGCTAGTAACTAGGCCTGTGATAACCCTAGCTAGTTAAAGTATCAAGCCGTACTTTTGATTGGCCGTGATTGATTGGATGAAGTTATTCCAGCTTAGTCTTATCCTGATCCTGTGCAAGATCGTGACAAGATACGATTATTGATGCTTGCCTTAACAATAACGATCGGAGGACCAGTTCTGTTCAGGCGAAGGGTTACAATCCCGGTCCTTGTTTGGTTTAAGGGTTGTAACCTGGCTCCCGGAGCAGTTCTGTGTCTTCCCTTCGGTTATTGTCTTATTTGTATCCCGTGCCATGCTTGTCATGTTCTATCTTACTTCAGCAACATGATTATCTATAATGGCCTTAACAATAAAGATCAGGAGTCCAGTTCTGTTCAGGCGAAGGGTTACAACCCCGGTCCTTGTTTGGTTTAAGGGTTGTAACCTGGCTCCCGGAGCAATTCTGTGTCTTTTCTTCATTTATTGTCTTATTACCTTATCCAGAGACGAATTTCCATTCAGGTGAAGGATTGCAACCCCGGTCCTTGTTTGGTTTAAGGGTTGTAGTCTGGCTACTTGAATGGTTTCCTCGTACTCAATTATTGTTATTATTTCTGATAATTTAACTTTAATGTTTCTTACTATATGCTGGTTTTAGTTTCTAAGTGAAGCCTCCTTTGTGGCACTTGCTCTTTCTGGGGTCTGACCCAGCTGGTTTTGTGTGACCAGATATCGGAGCAGCTTCCGAGGATCCACCGATCTTCCAGCCAGATGGTGACCACTAGACGGAACCCTGGCAACGAGTGGGTTTCTTTTTGTCCTCCCACTTATTTATAAAAATTATTCTTTTGAGGCGTTTAGCCGGCGAGCACGTGTTAGCTCGATTGCATCTTTATTTACTGTCTGCCTACGGGCTGTAACATGATTGACAGATCCTAGGGTTGATCATGTATGACTGAACTCTTGCTAGTCATGGCATTTTGTACGACTAGCTTCATGATCATCCAATATGTAATGTATGGGACGCCTTGCTATTATATATTTGGTGCTCTGACATCTTATAATTACTATTGCTTGCTTGTGATTGAGACAATAGGCTTGTTCATGACCTTAGAAGACTTCTAGCTTGTAGTTAAACCCTCATGTATCTAGACAGCCGTGACCGTATTGTGAGATGGATTCCATTTCATATACGTAGCTGGCTATGTCTGCCCCCGCTCTCCAGTATTCTGGTTCTGGGGCGTGACATGGTTTAAGTGGTGGCCCATCAGGTCTTGTAAATCAAGATATGTGAGGGTTTACCGAATAGATGTCTCAATCAGTATTCGTCCTTGATCTCTGCTCGTATCTTCTGAATCCCTGGGTTCTTGTCCTGATCATATGCTTGTATCGTTGATCTGTCCTGGTCCTTCCTTATTGTTCCCTATGTCATCTTCTTCAGCGGCATTGTTTGTGGTCCTACTGACCAGCAAGGCGGAGCACCTCCCGCGGACCAGCAGCAACCTGGAGATCAAGTCCAACATTCCAGAGTAGCCTCTAGAGTCGTGCCTTCTGGCGGTGAGCCACCAGTCCAGCCAGTTCAACCAGTAGAACATGATGATGGCACTTTGGTAGGACTCGTCAGGACTTTGATAGCTTCCCAAGACCGGCGTGGAGATGCCTTGCACCAGGCAGTGACGGATGCTTTGACCCGGGGTGGTCATCAGGGTAACAGCGCGGCCAACAGCTTCAAGCGCCTGAACCCTCCATTCTTCGACGGCAGCGAAGATGCGATCGCCGCGGATGCTTGGCTTCAGGATACCGAAGTGATTCTAGAAGCAGCCAGGACTCCAGAAAATGAGAAGGTGGCCGTAGTGCGCCTGCAGTTGTTAGATTTTGCCCGCAGTTGGTGGACGGCGCAGGCCGAGGGATTAGTGGCACCCATTGCTTGGGCAGTGTTCAGAGAGAGATTCCAGACGAAGTATTTTGATGCTGTGGCTCGGTATGACTTGCAGACGAGGTTTACCAACCTGAAGCAAGGAGGCAGAACAGTCGATGGTTATGCATCTGAGTTTTCTAGACTCAGTAGGTTTGCCCCCACCTTGGTGGCAACCGAGTTTGATAGGGCCCAGCGGTTCCAACAGGGGCTGTATTTGGAGATTTTACTAGCAGTTGAGCAGTTCGAACACCAGACGTTAGATGCAGTGTTGAGGGCGGCTAGGAGGCATGAGTACACCTCCCAGCGGATCGTGGATAGGACCGGAGGTAGGAAGCGGTCCCACAGTCAGATGCACCAATCATCAGCTCCAGCCCCGACAGCTAAAGGTTTAACTATTGGAACTCCGAGGCGGGCGACCTCGGTGACGTCGGTTCAGCATTCTACCCCGACGCACCCTCAGCAACAGAAGCAGAAGCAGTCTTCCGCAGTGGGATGTTCACACTGCGGGAAGCCAGGACATGTGGTGTCAGAGTGTCGCAGAGCACAGGGATTGTGCTTGGTTTGTGGTGCCCCGGACCACAGGGTTGGGAACTGCCCGAACAGGGGGAGTTCATCAGCTTTCTCTGGTCCTTCAATTAGAGGACTAGCGCCAGTCCAGCAGCAGCAGCAGTTGTAGTACCCGCTCCTGAGGCCATTGCTGACGCAGGCCCAAGCATTCTAGCAGCAGAGACCGCAGCAGTATGCTCAGGCCCAAGCCCTGATCTAGAGCAGGCAGAGGAATTTTTAGCAGAGGGGACCTGCCCCTAGAGGACATGGTCAAGTGCTGGCCTTGACCATGGGAGAAGAAGGAGTAACACCAGGTGAGGTAGTGGCAGGTACTATTCTCGTCAACACCTTTCCAGCTTCAGCCTTATTTGATTCTGGTGCATCACATTCATTTATGTCTGTACGATTCGCGACACGGATAGGATTGGAGCCTGAGTCATTATCAGTAAGGCTCAATATACTCACTGGTAACGGACTTGTGGGAGTCGATAGAGTATTTTCCTCGTGTCGAATCATAGTTAGCAGTAGAGAGTTTCCCGCTAGATTGATAGAATTCTCGATGGCCGATTATGATGTAGTCTTAGGGATGGATTGGTTGAGGGACCAGTATGCTAGGATAGACTGCCGCATTGGCAGGGTTGTTTTTAGCATTCCAGGAGAGCCGGAGGTTTTTTTCTCTCGAGGCGAGGTTGAGCCTTCTCCTCCAGTATTGCGGATGGCAGTAGCAGTAGTTCAATTGCCCAGGATAGTGGATGAGTTCCCAGATGTTTTTCCAGAAGAGCTTCCAGGTATGCCGCCAGAGCGGGAGATTGAGTTCACCATAGACTTGATTCCCGGGACAGCCCCGGTGTCAGAGAGAGTCTACAGGATAGCGCCATCAGAGTTGGAGATCTTGTACAAGATGATTGAAGAGCTTAGAACCAAGGAATTCATTCGTGCTAGTGGATCGCCTTGGGGAGCCCCGATGCTTATTGTGAAAAAGAAGGATGGTACGTCCAGATTATGTGTAGATTATCGTATCTTGAACTCAGTGACAATCAAGAACAGATACCCTCTCCCGAGGATAGATGACTTGTTTGATCAACTTAAAGGGGCAGCTGTATTCTCGAAGATTGACTTGCGCTCAAGATATCATCAGATCAGAGTCAGAGAGCAGGACATCCCGAAGACAGCTTTCAGATCGAGATATGGGTATTGGGAGTTCCTTGTTATGCCATTTGGAGCAACCAATGCACCGGCAGTATTCATGGACCTCATGAATCGTATTTTTATGCCTTACTTGGATCAGTTTGTGATCATATTCCTAGACGACATCCTGGTCTACAGCAAGAATAAGGCAGAGCATGAGCAGTATCTCAGGGTTGTTCTTCAGATACTCAGAGAGCACCAGTTATATGCCAAGTTCAGTAAATACGAGTTCTGGCTCGATCGCATTCGTACTTGGGTCATATCATCACCAGAGGAGGAGTAGAAGTGGATCCCCAGAAGATCCTGGCCATTGAGTCATGGCCGGTGCCCAGCACAGTTGCAGAGGTTCGTAGTTTTCTTGGATGGTCGGCTACTACCGGCGATTTGTTTCGGACTTCGCTCGGATCTCGGTGCCGCCGACCCAGTTGACCCGCAAGGATGCACAGTTTGCTTGGACAGCAGAGTGCCAGGAATCTTTTGAGAAGTTGAAGCGAGGCTTAATGACGGCTCCTATTCTCACGCTTCCTGATGGGACCGGAGGATTTTCGGTATACTGTGACGCTTCAGGCAGAGGTTTAGGATGTGTTCTGATGCAGCATGGAAAGGTAATAGCTTATGCATTACGGCAACTTCGTGATCATGAGAGGAATTACCCAACCCATGACTTGGAGCTGGCAGCAGTGGTGTTTGCACTCAAGTTATGGAGGTACTATTTGTATGGAGATAGGGTGGAGATCTTCACCGACCACAAGAACCTGAAATATGTTTTCACCCAGAAAGATCTTAACATGCGTCAGAGGAGATGGCTGGAGCTACTTGTGGATTATGATGTCAACCTGCAGTATCATCCTGGAAAGGCCAATGTTGTTGAGGATGCATTGAGCAGGAGAGCGGGAGCTTATTTTCTAACAGCACAACCAGAGCTGTTAGCAGATCTTCAGAAAATGGATATTGAAGTTGTTCTCCCTTCCAGTGTGGCCTTGATGGCCAGTATGCAAGTTCAGTCCACTATAGTCGAGAGGATCCGGATGGCGCAGTCGGCAGATTCCAAGCTTCAGCGACTCAGAGCAAAGTGTGAGGCGGGACGAAGACCAGAGTTATGCGTTCATGAGGATGGTACACTTCGACATGGTAAGCGTCTTTGTGTACCCGGCAGAGATATCCGACAAGAGGTCATGGCAGAAGCTCATAGTTCGCAGTATTCCATCCATCCGGGCAGTACGAAGATGTACCGTGATATCCGGCAGCATTTCTGGTAGAATGGCATAAAGCGGGAGATAGCTCGGTTTGTCTCTCGGTATTTGGTTTGCCAACAAGTTAAAGCTGAACATCAGAGACCGGCAGGACTGCTTCAGCCCTTGCCGATTCCAGAGTGGAAGTGGGAGCATGTGACCATGGATTTCGTGACTGGATTACCTAGATCCCCAGCTGGTAGAGATGCTATTTGGGTTATAGTTGACCGGCTCACGAAAGTGGCTCACTTTCTTCCATTCAGAGTTGGTCAGTCGACGGCTCAGCTAGCGGCGATGTATCTTAGACAGATTGTCAGATTGTACGGTGTGCCAGTTAGCATCACCTCGGACCGAGATTCCAGATTTACATCGTACTTTTGGCGTTGCCTGCAGGCGAGTTTTGGGACTCATCTCCAGTTCAGTTCAGCATATCATCCGCAGACAGATGGTCAGTCAGAGCGCACGATCCAGACTCTTGAAGACATGTTGCGGTCTTGCACACTTGACTTCGGTGGTTCATGGGAAGATCACTTGCACCTGGTGGAATTCTCGTACAATAATAGTTTCCAGGCCAGAATCCAGATGGCCCCGTTCGAGGCACTGTATGGCAGGAAGTGCAGATCCCCGCTATCCTGGGATGATGTTGGAGAAAGACAGATGCTTGGTCCAGAATTGATTGCTCAGACCATTGAAGTGGTCAGAAGGGTCAGAGATCATCTTCGAGTTGCCCAAGATCGCCAGCGTCATTGGGCCGATTCTCATCGGCGCCCTCTCGAGTTTTCGGTCGGCGATCATGTATTCCTGAGGATTTCGCCCAACCGTGGCGTCGTTTGTTTCGGCGTACGGGGAAAGCTTAGTCCTAGGTATATAGGGTCGTTCGATATCCTAGAGCAAGTAGGAGATGTATCCTATCGTCTCGCTCTTCCGTCGTCGCTAAGCGAGGTGCATGACGTGTTCCATGTATCCCAATTACGATGGTATATCCCGGACCCGAGCCACATCCTGGATCATTCGGAATTGGTTGTTGGTACCAACCTTTCGTATGAGGAAAGGCCCGTGTCTATATTGGATCGGAGAGAGAAGATCCTCAAGAACAAGACTATCAAGTTAGTCCGAGTTGCTTGGGGTCATCACACTTTGGGGGAGTCAACGTGGGAGCGTGAGGAAGATATCTGATCGCGGTATCCCGACTTGTTTGACTCATGAGGTATAATGTCTTCCTTATGCCTCATGTCTTCGATTCCTTGCTTTAATGAGTGATTGCTTGCCTAGTTATAGTTTGCATGTAATTAGTATAGCTTGTTCTAGTCTCTCTAACATCTTAATTAAATTTCGAGGACGGAATTCTTTTAAGGTGGGTAGAGTTGTAATGCCTATTGTTCGTATTACGTATTTAAGAATACGTGTACGTATTTTATCTCGTATTGGCCATGGTTCATCTTGGTTTGGGTTGGCTTGGATTGGTTCGGCTAGGCTTGATTAGCCTTGGTTCATCATGAACCAAGGGTGAACCCCCTACCTACCACAACCAACCCCATTTATTAACCTCTTCCCATTCTCTCTCCTCATTATTTCCTTTCTTCTTCATTACTCTCCACCACCAACCAAGAAAACCCTAGCCTAGGCAAGTGCAATCTTGCTTCATGAAGAAACCCAATATTTTTGTTGTTCTAACCTCTTCTTTGCAACTTTCTAATCCACATTAGAACTTGTCATTTTCTATTTTGAAGCTTGGATTTTTGTAGATCTAGAATTTAGTTATTTTCGGATTTTCATGGTTTTGATCTATTAAATCCCCTTGTTTTCAAGTTTTGATGGTTCCATGTGGTAGAGAATTTCCTTCTACCCAATTTTGACCTTTGGAAAGTTGGATTTGGACTTGTTTTGACCAAGTTATGGACTTTGGAAGCTTAGGGTTCAACCATAGAGTTCCTGCTGTTTGGAGAAGACAATGAGCAGTGCGCGAGCTTTTTAGCTTGCGTCACTGAGCTGTGCGCGCTCTTTAGCGCAGCGCAGTAGACCCCATACGCTGCCTTTTGGAAGCGTATGACTCGCATACGCTCGCTTGCTTGACAAGGAGTCGTATGGAGTCCATAAGCTGCCTTTTTGGAGCGTATGACTTGCATACGCTCACTTGGATATCCATGAGTCGTATGGAGTCCATACGCTGCCTTTTTGGAGCGTATGACTTGCATACGCTCACTAGGATAGCCATGAGTCGTATGGAGTCCATACGCTGCCTTTTTGGAGCGTATGACTTGCACACGCTCACTTAGATAGCCATGAGTCGTATGGAGTCCATACGCTGCCTTTTTGGAGCGTATGACTTGCATACGCTCACTTGGATAGCCATGAGTCGTATGGAGTCCATACGCTGCCTTTTGGAGGCGTATGACTCGCATACGCTCGCTTGTGTGACAAGGAGCCGTATGAAGTTCATATGCTGCCTTTTTGGAGCGTATGTCTTGCATACGCTCACTTATGTGACAAGGGGTCGTGTGGACCTCATACGCTTATCTGAGCGTAGGCTTACCTGAGCGTAGCTTGACTTGAGCGTAGCCTGACCTGAGCGTATGACTTTTGCACTGAGCGTATGGCCTTGGCTGACTTGGTCTTATGTCAGCATGTCACTTTGGTTTTATTTTTCTTAAGCTTGGCTCTTCTATAGCCCTGTATATTGATATTTTATTAGATATTTTATGCCCATTTTATATCCTTACGCCTTTTGTCGTGAACTTGATAATCATGAATTTATTTAATAGGTTTGTTAATAATAATTGAACACGGCATGGCAGGACAAGCATACCTGACATGATTATCTCGAATTACTGTTGCGACGGCTAACGTGACATGACCTGACAAGAATGACTAACCTGGACACCGTGGATGATTGCGTTTGCACAATAAACCAGTATTGTCTTGCATCATGTCTAGGATGGGATCCCTGAGTACCACGGTTAGGGATACCTACTGTAATTAACTAAGAGTAATAAACTAGAATAATTCAGTAGACATGAAGAGATTCCCAGCTACAGGCAATCCCGTTATCTGGGCGCATTAAGTGGACTTGTAGCCTTCCGACGAGTAGGGCATACTTCCAGCACACAGTCATGTGGTGCATCCTTCATAAATGGACATTCGGCCTGGATAACTTGGATGGTCTGCAGGGCTTGTGGCTGTTGAAATAATCTCATTGCATCTTGCTAGTAACTAGGCCTGTGATAACCCTAGCTAGTTAATGTATCAAGCCGTACTTTTGATTGGCCGTGATTGATTGGATGAAGTTATTCCAGCTTAGTCTTATCCTGATCCTGTGCAAGATCGTGACAAGACACGATTATTGATGCTTGCCTTAACAATAACGATCGGGGGACCAGTTCTGTTCAGGCGAAGGGTTACAACCCCGGTCCTTGTTTGGTTTAAGGGTTGTAACCTGGCTCCCGGAGCAGTTCTGTGTCTTCCCTTCGGTTATTGTCTTATTTGTACCCCGTGCCATGCTTGTCATGTTCTATCTTACTTCAGCAACATGATTATCTATAATGGCCTTAACAATAAAGATCAGGAGTCCAGTTCTGTTCAGGCGAAGGGTTACAACCCCGGTCCTTATTTGGTTTAAGGGTTGTAACCTGGCTCCCGGAGCAATTCTGTGTCTTCTCTTCATTTATTGTCTTATTACCTTATCCATAGTATTTGAGACGGATTTTCATTCATGTGAAGGATTGCAACCCCGGTCCTTGTTTGGTCTTAGGGTTGTAGTCTGGCTACTTGAATGGTTTCCTCGTACTCAATTATTGTTGTTATTTCTGATAATTTAACTTTAATGTTCCTTACTATATGCTGGTTTTAGTTTCTAAGTGAAGCCTCCTTTGTGGCACTTGCTCTTTCTGGGGTCTGACCCAGCTGGTTTTGTGTGACCAGATATCGGAGCAGCTCCCGAGGATCCACCGATCTTCCAGCCAGATGGTGACCACTAGACGGAACCCTGGCAACGAGTGGGTTTCTTTTTATCCTCCCACTTATTTGTAAAAATTATTCTTTTGAGGCGTTTAGCCGGCGAGCACGTGTTAGCTCGATTGCATCTTTATTTACTGTCTGCCTACGGGCTGTAACATGATTGACAGATCCTAGGGTTGATCATGTATGACTGAACTCTTGCTAGTCATGGCATTTTGTACAACTAGCTTCATGATCATCCAATATGTAATGTATGGGACGCCTTGCTATTATATATTTCGTGCTCTGACATCTTGTAATTACTATTGCTTGCTTGTGATTGAGACAATAGGCTTGTTCATGACCTTAGGAGACTTCTGGCTTGTAGTTAAACCCTCATGTATCTAGACAGCCGTGACCGTATTGTGAGATGGATTCCATTTCATATACGTAGCTGGCTGCGTCTGCCCCCGCTCTCCAGTATTCTGGTTCTGGGGCGTGACATTAGGCTCAAGAGGGGGCGAGACTCTCAGGAAGGCAACAGCAGCGGAGGACCGGCCAAAAGGCCGCACTTTCAGCAGCACCACCAGCAGCAGAGGTTCCAGCCACAGCAGTTTCAACAGCCAAGGCAGCAGCCAGTGCAGTATCAGCAGCAGAGGGTACAGCAGCAGGCACCGACGCAGCAGGCCTCCACCTGTGCTTATTGCAAGAAGCTAGGGCACGGGTGGGATGAGTGCAGGAAGAGGTTGGGTAGATGCCTTCTTTGCGGAGCAGCGAACCATCAGATGAGGGACTGCGCTCAGTACACTGGCAGGATAGCACAGGGAGCAGGAGCCAAGGCTCCAGGGGGACCGCAGAAGGGACCGTTGCCGACTCAGCAGCAGCGGTTTGTGCAGTACCAGCAACAGGCCAGGGGAGGCCAGCAGGGGCGAGCTTTCGCCATGGCAGCTGAGGATGCAGAGGCGATAGGAGAGCTGATAGCAGGTTCGGTTCTTCTCTACTTCAGACCAGCTTTTGCATTATTTGATTCCGGTGCTTCGCATAGCTTCATATCTGTATCGTTTACGATTAGACATGGTATCATAGCTGAATCGTTGCCTAGGACTTACAAGATCACGACTGGGGGTGGCATTATCCTTGTACGTGATATTTGTAAGGGACGAAGTGTTGTCTTGGGAGGCCGTGAGTTGGAGGTGTGCCTGCTCGTAATGCCATTACCGAACTATGATATAGTACTCGGCATGGATTGGTTGAGCAGACACCACACCAGCATTGATTGTAGAGGGGGTAGAGTTTTCTTCAGAGCGCCGGGGGAGCCAGAGTTCGAGTACTCCAGACGTCAGGTGGAGCAGAGCAGCAGAGTTTTCTGTGGAGTCTCGGTTGAGGAGCAGACGATTCCACACCCCTTGATAGCAGAGTATATGGATGTTTTCCCAGAGGAGTTGCCGAAATTGCCACCAGACAGAGACATAGAGTTTTCGATAGACTTGGTTCCAGGAGCGGAACCCATCTCTCAGCATGTCTATCGAGTGAACAACAGTGAGCTGGTGGAGCTGAAGAAGCAAGTGGATGAGCTGCAGGACAAGGGCTTCATCCGTTCGAGTTCGTCGCCATGGGGTGCACCAATATTTTTTGTGCCAAAGAAGGATAGGTCAGTACGGATGTGTATTTACTACAGGGCACTCAATAACCTCACGATCAAGAACAGATACCCACTGCCGCGGATCGATGATCTCTTTGATCAGTTGAGCGGAGCTCGGGTATTTTCTAAGATTGATCTGAGGTCGGGATATCACCAGGTAAAGGTGAAGAGGGAGGATATTCCCAAGACCGCTTTTAGGATGCGGTACGGGCAGTTTGAGTTTTTGGTTATGCCGTTTGGGCTAACCAATGCACCAGCAGTGTTTATGAACCTAATGAACAAGGTGTTCCACCAGTACTTGGACAAGTTCATGGTGGTGTTCATTGACGACATCTTGGTATATTCCAAGACTGAGGAGGAGCACGAGGAGCATCTGCGGATAGTGCTGGAGATTCTCAGGAGGGAGCAGCTTTATGGAAAACTCTCCAAGTGTGAGTTTTTCTTGGACCGGGTGGACTTCTTGGGGCATGTTGTGACTGGAGATGGTATCTCAGTTGACCCCAAGAAGATTGTAGCAGTTGAGGCATGGGCAGCGCCGACTTCAGTTGCAGAGATTATGAGTTTCCTGGGGCTGGCGGGATATTATCGGAGATTTGTGCAGGATTTCTCCCGGGTTGCAGAGCCGCTGACTCGGTTGACCCAGAAGGATACCGAGTTTGTTTGGTCAGAGGAGTGTCAGGCAGCTTTTGATGAGTTGAAGAAGCGGCTTACGACAGCTCCGATTCTGACATTGCCTTCAGGATCAGGTGGTTTTACTATTTATAGTGACGCTTCAGGGAAGGGGCTGGGTTGCGTCTTGCAGCAGCATGGGAAGGTGATTGCCTATGCTTCCAGGCAATTACGTCCCCATGAGAAGAACTACCCTACCCATGACCTGGAGCTGGCAGCGGTGATTTTTGCTTTGAAGTTGTGGAAGCATTATCTGTATGGGGAGAGGGTGGAGATCTTTACAGATCACAAGAGCTTAAAGTATGTGTTCACTCAGAAGGAGTTGAACATGAGACAGCACAGATGGCTAGAGTTGATGAAGGACTTTGACATCCTACGTCAGTATCACCCAGGGAAGGCCAACGTGGTTGCCGATGCCTTGAGCAGGTATCCGACAGCCATGTGGTTGACCATGGATCGGTATTTGCTTGCGGACTTGGAGAGCCTTGGGATAGAGGTGGTCGTGCCCGGGGTACAGATGCATTTATGGGGGATGCAGATTCAGTCAGACTTGGTGGAGAGGATCAAGTCGGCACAGTTTGAGGACGTTGCACTGCGGTGTCTCCAAGAGCAGGTTCGAGCAGGATTGCTGGAGGGCGAGTTTTCTCTTGCAGATGATGGTGCCTTGAGGCACGATTCCAGATTATGTGTGTCCAGCGGAGATCTCAGGGAGCAGGTTATGTAGGAGGCCCACATATCCCAGTACTCTATACACCCTGGTGCCAACAAGATGTACCGAGATCTGAGGGAGCATGTTTGGTGGTCCGGGATGAAGCGGGAGGTGGCTCACTTCGTAGCTAGGTGCTTGGTCTTTCTGCAGGTCAAGGCGGAGAGACAGAGGCCCGGTGGATTACTGCAGCCGCTGTCCATTCCCGAGTGGAAATTGGAGCATATCACTGTAGACTTCGTATCAGGATTGCCGTGTACACCTGGAGGGAAAGACGCGATTTGGATCATCGTTGACAGGTTGACCAAATCGGCCCACTTCTTGCCATTCAAGGTGGGTACGTCTACAGAGAGGCTGGCGGAGATGTATATGCGGCAGATAGTCAGGATTCACGGAGTTCCGGTCAGCATCATCTCAGATCGGGATAGTCGCTTTACTTCCCATTTCTGGAGGAGTCTGCAGATTAGCTTGGGCACTTAGCTCAAGTTTAGTACTGCATACCACCCCCAGACGGACGGACAGTCAGAGAGGACTATTCAGACACTTGAGGATATGCTGTGGACGTACGTCCTGGACTTTGGAGGTTCCTGGGAGGATCATCTTCATTTTGTGGAGTTTGCTTACAATAACAGTTTCCAGGCCAGCATTGAGATGTCACCTTTCGAGGCTATATACGGGCGTAGGTGCCGTACACCCTTATCTTGGGATGATGTTGGTGAGCGAGCTTTACTGGGGCCAGAGATGGTTGTTGACGCAGCCGAGAAGGTGAAGCTCATCAGGGATAAACTTCGCGTGGCGCAGGACAGACATCGGCACTAGGCCGATAGCCACCGGAGGCCCTTGGAGTTTGAGGTACAGATTAGAGTAGGATTAGATTTAGGTTTGGTTGTTTGTGTTTTATTGATTATATTTGTTTATTATAGTTAATTTGAGACCTTGCTTGTGTTTAGGTCGGAGACATGGTTTTTCTACGGATATCTCCGACTCATGGTACGATACGTTTTGGTGGAGGTGGAAAGCTTAGCCCGTGCTTCATCGGCCCTTTCGTTATCAGCGGAAGAGTCGGCGACGTGGCTTACAAGCTAGACTTGCCACCTGTACTTGTGGGGGTCCACAACGTATTCCATGTATCACAGTTGAGACGGTACGTGGCTGACCCTAGCCATGTGCTTGATCATTCGGAGATTGAGGTCGGACCTACTCTCAGTTATCCAGAGCAGCCTGTGGAGATTCTGGATCGCCGGGAGAAGGTTCTGAGGAACCAGGTAATACCTTTGGTATGCGTCGCATGGAGGCATCATTCTCCAGGAGAGTTTACCTGGAAGCGGGAGGATGAGATGCGCGAGCGATACCCATATCTTTTTGGACCATGAGGTATACTTCCTATCCTTCTCACCAGTTGCATTTCGCCTTTCAATTTCGAGGACGAAATTCTTTTAAGGAGGGTAGATTTGTCACTACCATAATTCTAGTTTGAGGGTATTTTTGTCATTTTTGATTTATTTGAATTTAATATATATTATTAGGAATTTTTAAATAATTTAATTGAATGATGTGATTTAAATACTAATATAATTATTGTCTTGTGATTTGGTTAGCCTAACCTAGATTGGACCTAACCTAGATGGGTCATAACTAACTTAGTAAGCCACTTTGAGAATTAGAGGGTTTTGGTTAAGGGGTTAAGTCAAGTCTAGTTATGGTTAAGTGATTTGCAAAAGACTAAGAAAGAGCCTTTTATTCTAGACCACATAATACCCTTGATTCAATCCTAGCCATAGGATGAAACCTAAAAACCCTAACCCTAACTATTATGACCAGCCAAGACCCCCCCTTGCCTATATAATGTCTCTATAGGGATTTGTGCCTCTTTCTTTATTAGTTATTCATTTTCTTAAGGAATAGGTAAGCCTCCATTAAATTTCTTCCTAGTTTAATCAATAGGACTCCTTTTTGATTGGAATTTCTTCCATTATGATCTAATCAATGTTTTCTTGCTGTAAGTGGAATCAAATCTCAGATTTGCATCAATTTGGGGATTTTGGGTGACTTTGAAGAACTCCTTGGAAGAGACTTTTTGTGTTGAAGAACACCCATAGGTACATTCTATTCCACCCATTAAAACTAGGTTTAAATTGCATATTCATCTAGCCCTAGGTGTCCTGGATCTGTAGGTATAGGATTTGCCAATTTTTGTGTCCTGTACGTGTCCGTATCGGACACGTATCAGTGGCATGCGCAGGTGTTCGACGAAATGCCATAATGCCACAAAGGGCATTTCGTTCAAGTTTTCAAATTGTGTTTGAATGGAAATTCTCATTTTGATGTCGCTTACACGATTGTGATTTACTGGGGTAGTTTTGAGTCGTGTCCGAGTCACAATGGACTCGCGGACACGGTCGCACGCGCCTGGGCGCTCTGTCCTGCTACCCGCAGGATCGTGCGACTCATACAGGACACGTGGGTGCGTGCCATTGGACGTGGAGCTCAGGGCAGTGTCTGACACGACACTCCCCAAGTCTCGTGTCACTTGGTGGCGTGTCGTGTACGTACGGACACGTGCACAGGCCAACCGAGCTCGTGCAGTCTCGTGTGCGCGTGTGCGATGGTCTGGACACTTGTGTCTCGTGTTTGTGGACACGAAACTGAGGGTATGACACGTGCACACATTTGATATTAATTACCAACCTTTTTAAAGGATTATTAAATGATATTTCATAGCCGAATGTGAATTCCCCTATTTTCTGATACACTGAGATATCAGTGATATAAATCACAGTTCTTATATTTATCCTTCACTAATTTTTTTGATTAAATGTTAAGTGTTAGTTATGTTTTGATTACCTGAATATTTGACAACATGGTTTAGATTAAATTCCCAGTTTTAGAAGGTTTACATGATTGAACTATATTGATTTGGGTTCCTATTTCTGATATTGTTTGTGTATCAGTGCAAATGTTCCACTGTTTCTTTTCCTGTTCGAATTTCATTAAATGATTTATAGCATGAATTATGTTATGTTATAATTACTACACATTTCATAACATGTTTAGGACTGTAGAATGTTTAACCCAGAGATTTTGGCATTTTATGATTCCTTCATGTATCACACTGTTAACTAGAAATCCTGTGATTCCCTTGTTGAACTGATTTTGGTTGGTTTAGGATTTGAATATATAGAGGTAAATATATACACAAATGTTTGAACAATGGTCACATGAATTAATTTTCTATTCCTTTTTCTAACTGTCGAATTGGTTGAACTGCCTTGTTGGGCTGATGCATAAACAGATGTTGAATCATGTTTTCCCTTTCCTGTTAAATTGATTTTTGATTCCTAGACTTAATGGTTAATCCTAATCACACTATTGCATTACCTGTCACCTATCGATTCCTATGTTTATACAAAACCTGAGATTACTGTATAACCTGTCATTGATTTACAATGTAAGGGAATCATGAGTACCACATTAAATGGTTCACACAGTTCACTGTCATATTTTTCCTACCATACTGTATACATAACACACACACATTGCATACGAATTTCCTGCAAACTGTATATAAACATATATTCCTGTCATGCATTCCTACACCATTGTAATATCAATCACATAACTTCATGTTTCCTACACACAATTCATCCTATCACACAGGTTCACAACCACAAAATCTGAGAAAGTGTAGGATTAATATGATATGAATTCCCTTCCTTTTTACTGGGTTTTGTTTTGATATAAAACCTGAGATTAGTATAGGTTCAATGGTTGATTTCCTTTTTCCTTTTTCCTAAAACCTGGAACTCAATTACATGTAGCATTGCCACTGTCAATTGCATATCCTGAGAACAATTCACTGTGACACATTCCTGAGAATACTAACACTCATACACACATTATATTACATGTCAACACATTCCTCCTCTATCCACACACACATATTGTATCCTATATATATACATATAGATAATTCCTAATATATGTATGTGTGTGATTATATATATATATATATATATATATATATATATATATATATATATATATATATATATATATATATATATATATATATATATATATATATATATAGTTATAATAGCCTAATTGTATAAAAAAAAATATATATATATATATATATATATATATATATATATATATATATATATATATATATATATATATATATATATATATATAAAAAATATATATATATATATATATATATATATATATATATATATATATATATATATATATATATATATATATATATAGTTATAATAGCCTAATTGTATATGTGTGGTGGTAGAGTAGCTTATGGGATCTCTAGATAGGTGATAGCTCATGTGCTAGGCACGCCTATATGTATATAAGGATATACATATACATTCATGTGTGATAAGTGTTATAGGTATATATGTGGTATTGGCCTATGTGTGTCTATTAGACTAGTGGGGGGCTTAGTTAGACTATTTAGTCTTGGTTAAGCCTAGTTAGACTTGTTAGACCTAGTTTGACCATAGTTGACCTAGGTTTGACTTCTTGGTTGACCAGGGTTGACCAAGAGTTGACTTTGACCTAGTTTGACCTAGACTCATGTAGAATGCATAGTAGAGCTTCATATTATCATTTTAGACTTGTTGTGACTTGTGTGTTCTGATTATGAGCCAGACACCACTCCTCGGACACTATATTCATCTTGGACATTCAGATAGCAGGCGAGTACATTCTCTGATCATTTCATATCATGTTTAGGATTATATTTCCTGCTTTAGACTATCTTACTTAATGCTGACACGATGGAACACGGATTAGTACTATATGGATCCCTTCATGAGATGTTATCCCTCTCGGGAGCATTAGATACTTTTGACCAGTGTGTTTCACTTACATCACGTATCTTATGCTTCTATCATCATGAATCTTCGGGAATCAGCTAGTGACTCATGTACCCTCATGATCACCGAGCCTTCACGAATCAATTCATGAATCACCTTATATGGGTAGTAGTTTAGTCGCGAATCTTAACGTAACTTGACTGGATCCTTGTGTATTGATTGGGGTACGGGGGGAGTATGAATGGTCATGTGAATAAATATCCAAAGTAGTGTAGTCATGAATCACTCTTAGTGTAGTCATGAATCAGTCCTAAGCCATTCACATGTTCGTCTGTACTCTAAATCACTAGCACTATCTCTCTTTTATATATCATAGATATTTACTTACTGTCTCTTTCTCTTACATTATGCTATTCTTCAGTTTCCTGTATTTTATTCTCTAGCATGATTATACTTCCTTTCATGTTATGACTTGTTGAGATGTATTGTGCTCGCTCTTGTCCTGACTGGACCTATTGAAATATTATAGAGGATGAGGACGAGGCTGGCTGTCCCACTTACTATGGGTGTCACGACCCGCACCCACTGTGAGGGTACAAGTACGTAACAGCACCCAGCCTACGCCGTAGTGTCGGCGGTAGAACGCTGTCCTAGGTTACTATCTAATCAACAACTCACGTAATTATATAATGTACTTGTCAAAATTCAACTCCGAACGGGGGACAAGTATAGATATAATGAATCTCAATCACAGTCTAAGAACGATAAGATATCACAGAAGATAAAATCTAAGACTAATAACAAAGATAAAACCAACAACTAATAATATAAACTCAGAAAATCTCAACTACAAATCTCAACTACAATCTCAAACACAATCTCAACTACATACAACTCCAGTTCTAAACATAAAAGCTAAACAACAACTAGATAATCTCCCAATCACTCCTGAGTGTCGGAGCCATAGGTAGCTAAACCATCTCTACAGTAGTATGTAGAGCATGTATCCTCAGGGCAGTCATCTGTAAAAATTTTAACAGGTCCAGTCAGGACAGGAACGAGTACAACTCATCAAGAAAACTCAAGTAAATGACAGGGAACTATAAAGCAGTTATAGACAGTTTTATTAATGAATATGGCAGTTTATATACAGGTGATGGTATGGAGAAATAGTAAGATACAAGGAAAGTAAGTAACTAAAACAAGAGAAGAAAGATCGTAATAAAAATTGTAAAATAAATCTAGCTGAATTAAGTAACATAATGAGTCCAAAAAGTAATTGCAAAATAAGTGTAAACTGTTATAAATCCAGTACGAGATGAATCTAATACAAGATGAATCCAGTACCAGATGATTCTAGGTAGTGATCAAGAATCCAGGTGAGTCCAACTAATCTAATAGTGTGTTTTAAAATACCGAGATCGACATGTAAACGGCTATGGGTAATCAGGCACACCTCTCACTGATCAGGCGAAAGATGGCTATGCTTCCAGTAGATTCCAGTTGGAGATTCCAGATTTGGGGTATGTCTACATGTCTTACTCAATATTTCCCCGCCCCGCAATACAAATGAATCCAGAATTCGACACAAGAATCGAGATGAGTCCAGCCAAAATATGATGATTCCAGAAAATAGATTCCGGAATAATTCCAGTGATTCCAGTAATAGAGGCCAAATAATATGGTGAGTGTGTCGCATACATGAATCCAGAAATATCCATGCGTGTGGTATCAAAGAATCACATAAAACTAAATAGAACTGAAATGCAGTAACTGGCAAATAAATGAGAGAACTATCAGAGAATGTACTCGCCTGATACTCTGAAAAGAGTAGTGTAATGTCAGATGTCTGCACCGGAGTCACAATGTCCTAAATAGAACAGTACAGGTTATAATATGTTTAAAACAAGGCAAATGATGGTTATGATGCAATCTACATAATTTCTAGGCCAATCTAGGTCAAAGTCAACTCTAAGTCAAACCTGGTCCATTGAGTCAATTCTAGATCATTCCTAGGTTTTTGGATCCATACCTTGCCTTACCAAGGTATTCTAGTCTATACTAGGTCATACCAAGTTATCCTAGATAATATTAGATACCTCTAGCTAATATATTATGCTACGCACCACAATATATATATATATAGATATAAGCTCATACCAATATACTCATTACCCTGTGCCCATGCATACATCTATCCATATATTGCTATAGGTTGTACCTATATACTCCTACCTAGTTGCCTAGGCACACTCTACTCTCATAGATATCCCATGCCTATACATATATGTATCCTACAATATTTTGCCCTCATTTACCTATCCTCACACACAAGACTCACCCATAGGATCATAATGCACTCAATTGCTGCATCCCCCCCTCTCTTCCTAAACTTGCATTTAATCTTCTTCTTTCATCTAACCCCTACACATAGGCTTCAACCTATCTATTACATGCTAATTGTCAACATACTACCACACTACTGAACTTCAACCTACTGCCACTCTAACAATGTCACAACTGAACCTTATTTGACCCAGATAATTAGACACTAGCACCATCCTAATTATGGGGAGGACACACACTGAGGCATACAACCCACTCCAACACAATTCGATCTCAAACAGTGCATGACAGGAACAATCAAGTAATGGTGTAATGCATGCGTGTGTGAGAGTGAGGTGCAAGTGTCAAGCCAATGTGTCAAATAGGATGTGTGTGTGTGTGTGTGTGTGTGAATATACATTGAGTGTGTGTGTGATATAACATGTGTGGAGGGGTGTGAGTGAATTGAAGGGCTGTTCTCAGTTTTTTCAAGATTTAGGCATAGGTGTGTACATATGCAAATAGGAATGTGTTTAGGGAAAATGATTCTCAGGAATTAATGTGTACACACTAGTGTTCTCAGGATTTAGCCCCTTGCAAATTCAAAATTTTTAGTGAGCAATTCCCAGTTAATCATGTGTCAATTTAACATTCAAGATCAAAACGAAAACCTCATCTCACATGAATCCACCCAAGTGTAAACTAATACACATGTGGGGCATCATAAAATAGAAATAAATCAGCAATAAAAATCAGTCTTAGAAAGGAAAAACCAAATCAGGATTTAAGGGCTGAAATCATGTATCAGTCAACAATTTCATATCATTCCAAATTAACTATGAAAATCCATATTAAGTGCAAAAACCAAAACTAATATGAAAATCTATCCTAGCAGTAGTTAGGACACTTGTAAGTGATTTAAACATGACAATTAAACCTCAATATCAGTTAGAAGAGGGATGAAAAATTCAAAAAATTGATAACAGTATCAGACTGTAATATCAGTCTAATCCACTGTTCAAACACCCTTCGAATCCAATTCTCCTAACACAACCCATAACCCAAAACTCAGTTGTGCATAAACTAGGAAAACAGTAGCTAACTTCAGGAAATTCTGAAAACAAGGACCCAAGTGAAATCAGTGGTATGAATAGGGTTTAAAGTGTGACTGTTCTCAGAAAGAACAGTTCACAGCCCACACAACAGTTCAAATTCTAATTCTCCATTGCAAAACCCAAACTATCAAGAAAATCTGATTTATCAGTATCCAAAACATATATAGGAATCATTCAGGGATTTAAAACAACATTTTAATCAGATTAAAAAGGAAATCAAATTCAGGATTTTGAATTTAAATACATGGTATCAGTAATATTGGGAAATATAAAATTCGAATTTAAAATCGTGTTAATATACCAATTTATAGGTTGGTAACTAAACTAACACATCCATACGTGTTGTATCATGTGGTTTCGTGTCCAAAAAATCAGACACGAAGGGTCCAGACGCCTCGAGCACACACAGACACACTCAAGCACTCACAGTGTCGTGCAGGCGTGTCACAGAGTCGTGTACATGACACACGACACTTGACACGTCGTGCTTGTGTCTAGATACTCGCCAGGGATAGGGGAACGTGTCCCACTGTCACTACCACATTTCTAGTTTGAGGGTAAAATTGTCATTTTTGGGGTAATTTAAAATTATTAGTATTAATTAGAATTTATGGGAATTTTTAGGAATTATTTTGGATTTATTTGGACTAGTTTGATTTTTGACTAGTTTTAACCCTTGTAGACCTACCTAGAAGCTAACCCTAGTTAGTTGGGCTTGGTTAGGTCAAGTGACTCTAGTCTAACCTAGTATGACTTAAGTTAGTAGTTATTGATTCATTAGAAATTTAATTAGGAATTTAGGAATCAAGTGTTTTGATAAATGGCTTGTGGTTTCACAAGTCATTTTGTGACTAAACTTGATAGGACTAGCTAACCTAGCTCAAACCCCACCCAAACCCAACTTGGCCGGCCAACTAGGTTTAACCTAGGGATTCCCCCACTATAAAGTCCCTCCTAGATTTTAGGGCTAGCCTCTTTTAGGGTTCATCCAAAAGTTCTAAGGAAAGAGGTGAGTTCCATCTTCCAAAATTCATTAAAAATCCAATTTAAATCCTTTCTTTCCCAAACCAATTTCATTAGGACCTAAAATCAATGCTCTTGCTGTTGGTATTGGTTATTTGCAGGGAAACAATAATTTGTGAGATTTGGGTGGTTGTGGAAATCATTCCATTTGGGGATTTTTTCATCCATTGTTCACCAATAGGTAACTTTCCCATTTCTTCATGGATTTTCATTTTGTCTTCACCAATAGGAATCCCTAAGGGTCCCCCTAAGGTCTGGATAGGTTTCGTGTCCAGTGTCGAAGGATTCGTGTCCATTCTGGACACGTATCAGTACACTAGCCTTGGTGTTCGACAGAATGCCACAAAGGGCATGTCGATCCAGTTTACCTATTGTTTTTAAATAGGAAATAGGTTTTAGATCTAGCTTAGGGATTTCTGTCTTTGTGTCTTGGTTTTCGTGTCGTCCTGTATCGTTTTGGTGGTGTGGACACGCGCGCGCACACGCTCGCGCGCTGCTACAGGGATCCCCTGCTACTCGGGCCCTGTAGCGGACACGACACGCAACTATTGGACACGAGACTCGACACGAGGCAAGGGGCACTGACTGACACGCCATGTGTCAATTCCCACGTGTCCCCGTGTCGTGTCGAGTGAGATTTTGATCCCACACGGTGTAGGCCTTCAAAATGAAAGTCACGCTGAGTTGATCAGAACTGAGTCTCAAAGTCACGCTGAGTTGATCAGAATTGAGTCTTAAAGTCACGCTGGGTTGATCAAGACAATGTTTAAAAAATCACGCTAGTGACAGATCATTATTTGTCAGAAGTATCATCATGACTGACAACACGACAGTCGAAGAATGTCTTCTCGTATGCCACGTATGCACGGAGCTCGAGAGATCACAGCCGACTATTGCGTGACTTTTGAAATCTTCTTCAGCAAGACTCAGCCTTCATCAAGTTGGCATAGCAAAAGAGTTTCTTGTCATTTAATGCGACTGACAAAGTAATCACTGTCAGAGATTTTGTGTCAGTCGAGGCACGTCAAATCAAGACAGCTGGCAGTCCTGCCTCAAGCTTGCGTATATTTTGAGCCTTCTGGCTCAAGTCTGCGTGTATTTTGAACTTCTATGTTCCTTCATCAAGTTTGCGTGGATTTTGAAGCTTTTTGCCCCAAGTCTGCGTGGATTCTGAAGCTTCTTGCCCCAAGTTTGCGTGGATTTTGAAGCTTTCTGACCCAAGTCTGCGTGGATTTCGTCCTCAACGAACCTGCGTAGATTTCATCAAATTAGAGTACGTGGCAGCCATGCCACTGATCTCTCGCTTGCGTGTCCTGTAACTTGCACACGACTCATACATGATTGCCATGTGTCCAACAGTTACAGGGCACGTCCAGTAACTGCTCACAACCTTGCGTATGTTAAATCATGTGTGATTTTCAACTATGCACAGGCTGTGAAGACAGTTATCTTTTTCAGTTATTTTTGACTCTATAAATAGAGTTCTTTTCTCATTCATTGTACAGATACACAGATATCTAATTGCTGTTGAAATTTTGAGAGCTTTTCTTCTTCGCATCGTCTAAGGGATAAAGCGATCGTCTTCTAGATCGGATTCCTATAGTTGTAATTTTCCCAGATACACAATAAATAAAGTGAATTTATTTATGGAAAACAAATTGGCGACTCTGCTGGGAAAAACCATCTTCTCTTCTGAGATGGTAACAACTCAATGCGACACTTCGTCAGTCGGCTCGACGAAGAAGGTGATACCGATCCAATTCGATCAACTCGCCTATGAAGAAATGCAGCGGGCTAAGGGTGGCAAGCCCACTTCAGCCTCCATCACTACTGCCAAGTCGAAGGGACGATCTGTCTACGTCCCTAAGAATCAGTTGGCAATCAATGGTGACTTTTCTGCCACAGTGTCTACTCCTAACACTGGCAAGGAGTCTACTGCAAGCACGCACACTCTTGTGTGTTCGAAGACAGCAGCAGCCAAAAGTCATGCTGGCAGCACTGGCTCCTTAGCCGAGCCTGTTCCAGTGTACAATCTTAATTCTAAAAGTCACGCTTGCAGTACTGGCTCCTTAGTCAAGCCTGTTCCAGCGTGCAATCTTAATTCCAAAAGTCACGCTGGCAGCACTGGCTCCTTAGTCAAGCCTGTTCCAGCGTGTATTTCTAAAGTCAAAAGTTACGCTGGCAGCAATGGCTCCTTAGCCAAATCTGTTTCAGCGTGTATTTTACCAAAATCTGGCTCTTTAGCCAAGACTCTATATACTGACAATACAGGCTCTTTAGCCAAATTGTCACCAGCATACTCCAAGAAGAATAGCTCTTTAGCTATCTCTTCTTCTTTGCCAAGTTCTACTAGAACTGGGGGTGGTCTTGCTAAAACTCCTCCACACAAAGTCCCTTCAAAAAGAAACAATTCTTTAGTTGTTTCTTCTGCTCCTGTAGTTTTTACTTCAGGAACAGCTTTGACTGACAATTTTGTTAGTCAAAGAAAAGGAGATGGTCTTTTGACTACTCTTCCTTCTGGACATTCTATGTCCCAAAACTTGAATAAGTCTAAGAAGAAACATTCCTTAATGTCTTCTTCTACGACTTCTTCGAATTTGGCACAGAATTTGTCTATAAAAGAGGGTCTCTTACCAACTCCTAATCAAGGGGGTGGTCCAACTCTTCCTTTTCTGCAAATATCCAGATCAATGGAAGGAAAACTCCAAGTTTCAAAAACTAATGTGTTACCTCCAACTGATCTAAGAGCAAAACTTGATCAAATCCGTTTATAAAGCACTTCTGGTGTCAAGAAACCATACCAATCGGGAACAAAAGCAAGGGATCCAGATGCAGAGTATGCTAGAAATTATGTGGCTCACATTAATCACTCTCTATATAATCAAGAGCCATCAAGACCCAAGAACTGGAAATATATTCCTAAAAATGCACAAAGAATGTTCTCTGATGTACCTCAATCTTCACAGACAAATCTACGAGAACATCTTCAACAAAAGAAAAGGAATAATTCTGTGTCAATGGACCATGCTGAATGTGACTTCCAGCCAAGAGTCATAATTCAATGCAGATGTCAATCAATGGATCAGAACCATGTTGATCATGAATGTGACTTCCAGCCGAGAGTCACAATGCAATGCAGATGTCAAACTAAACGACAATCTGTTTTCAATCGGATTCAGTATGAACCTATGCCTGATGAAGATAAACCTCTATATGCTTCTGTCAACATGACCTCTCGGGATACTGGGGGTAGAAATGATAGTCCAGATGGAGTATATAGAGGCACCAGATCAAAAGTCCTGGCTTCTACTCAAAGGACTTCGATTTCTGAAGATGATTCTGAATTTCTTGGGGAATCTAACTTCCCACCTCTTCCTACTGGGGGTAGTTCTCCTATAACTGACTTTGATACACAAAGTAGTGATTCAGAACAAACAACATCCACCAGTTCATCAAAAATCCCTCGTACAGTCACAATATATATGGTTGATGGGAATACTGATGAACCTTCTTCTTCCATGACTCCTCAAGAACAAAGAATTGCTTCTTTGGAACAGCAAATGAAGTCTATGGCTGATAATATGTAGTCGATGTATGAACTCATGGCAGCCCAACTGCAAAATCGACAGACTGTACCAGAAGCTACACCAATTGACACTGGTGTAAGTCCAGTACATGTTCCTCCAGCAGTCCAATCCAATACTCCTGGGCAAGCTCAAACAGTTCCTAGTCACTCTGGAGCTGGGGGTAGTACTTATAATGCTGTTCCTCCTCCCAACTATTCTCTACAAGCTACAACTCCACAATTTTCCGGAGTTGTTACTGAAGAATTGAGGAATCTCCGAACTCAATTTGAGGCATTCAAACAGAAAGATGGTTTACAAAGGTTAGGCATCAAGCAACCTTATCCGATAGAATGGAAGCAAGTATTATACCCTCCTAAATACAAGCCTCCTACTATCTCATTCTATGATGGAACCACTTCTCCAAGTCAATTTATTAATCACTTTGAAGTGATGACTGACCAGCTGCAACCAAGCGACGCCCTCCTTACTCGGGTGTTTGTCGGATGTCTCAAAGGAACGGCCTATGAATGGTATAGAAGTCTCCCGGATGGGTGTATTACTGCATTTGTCGGTTTCAAAC
Source organism: Iris pallida (assembly GCA_029216955.1). NCBI lineage: Eukaryota > Viridiplantae > Streptophyta > Magnoliopsida > Asparagales > Iridaceae > Iris > Iris pallida. The sequence continues at coordinate 3,314,765 of JANAVB010012000.1, forward strand.
AAATGTTTCTTGAACGGTTCTATGAAGGGCTCAATGACATGACTATGTCTGCTCTTATAAGAATCAAGCAGAAAAATAATGAAACTACGGAGGAATTCATTGAACGGTTTCGAAGAGAAGCTCTGAAGATGCCTCTGGGAACTCCTGATGCTGTCACCATCGACACATGCAAATCAAATTTGTTACCAATAATCAGCATGTGGACAGGATCTACTCAATTTCAAGATTGGCCCTCCTTCATAGTCAGTGCCAAAGCCGCAGAGATCAGTGTTGAAACCTTCAAAGGTTTAGGAGTACAGATGAATCCTAAAGAAACAGGTCAAAATACTGCTAAATTCAATAAAAGCAAGGGAAAAGAAACTCTTGAAGTTAATCTTCAGAGTAAAGATGCATCGACCGTTCAAACTCCTCCTGCCTCTACAACTCAACAACCAAGAACACCTCGCCCAAAAGAAGAATACTCCTTTGATGACGATGATGTCCTTGGTATCTTTGAATGTCTGCTGAAAGATAATAAAATACAATTACCTGAAATCAAGAAACCTGATGAAGCTGGTAAGACAGATCATCCTAAATAATGTCCATACCACAGGATGTTGGGTCACACAATTCATACATGTTATGTACTGAAAGGAAAGATCTAAGAAATGATTAAATCTGGAGCTATCTCTCTTACTCCAAAAGAGAAGACCGTCACCTCCAATGTCGTCTCTATGCAATTCGGAGATTTCCCTCCTCAATTTATTGAAAGCGAGATCGTTCCTATCCCCAAGGCAACTCTTGAGATAGTGAATATTCCTCCTCCACAGTCTGATGGATTAGTACTAATCACTATGGAGACAGAAGAAATCATGTGGATTCATCCTGATCTAGTGGCAGACTTTAAATCTCCTCCTCTTCAAAAGACTACATCTCGAAAGTCCAAGAAGGCTGGAAAGATTAAATCATGTCATATGACTTCTCTCGGATCTACTCCTGATACAGAGCCAAAAGATAAAGAAGAAGCACTTGCTGGTGCTACTAGAACGGGAAAACCTTATCTAAAGGATTATTCCAAAAGTCCTGAGGATACTCTTAATATCCCTCATGCTGACAAAGATGTTCCTAATGAAGAAGAATCATCCGCTGCACCTATTCCTTCTATTGCACTGGTTGAACCTGCTCCTTCCAAGCCTACAGCTCTTGAGAAAGGCAAACAACAGGCTCGGTTTGATAAACCAATCAAGAAGTCCCCTCCTTTTGGGCTTCAGAAACCTTATAACTTCGACATTTTAGCGCAACTTGCTAATACTCCAGCTAGAATGTCCCTATTTGAACTTCTACGACGCTAAATGAAGCACTTCTTCAGGCAGACTCTTGTCTTGCACAATTAAAGAAGCCAGGTAAAGAACCTGCCACTTGCTTACATTGCAACAGTGTTTTGGAGATTATCCCAAATATCACCTTTACACAAGACGACATGCTATTGGAGGATAATCGACATGATCGGCCTCTCTACTACACCGGTTATATTGATACAATGAAGATAGATCGTATCCTCATTGATCCAGGGTCTGCTATAAGTATAATACCGAAGAGTCTGTTGGATGAATTAAAAATCCCTCTTCACAAGCTTTCCAAGACGGTTACTACTATCCTGGGATTCAATCAAAGCCGAAGCGAGCCTTTGGGAAAACTTCATCTGAAACTTCAGATTGGAGATTTCAGATCTAAAGTCACTTTCTATGTGATTTAGATCGTGGGGTCTTATAATCTTCTTCTGGGGAGGCCCTTTCTTCATGAAAATAATGTGGTGCCTTCTACTCTTCATCAGTGTTTTAAATACATTGACAGCAATGGAAGGGTACAAAAAGAAGTGGCTGATATAAATCCCTTCCATGGGGTTGAAGCTTATTTCAATGATTCCCGGATGTATAAAGAAGAGTATACAAGGGTGATACAAGCTATGGAGAAAGAGGATTCACAAAGTGAGACTTTAATAATCCCTGTTAAAAGTCGAACTACTCAGCAACAATCTCCCAAATCCTCTGGAGAAGGTTCTTTTATCATTCCAGTAAGTGGACGGATCTCTCCACTACCTCAGTTGTCTACCCAAGATATACTGATCATTCCTGTTAGTGGGTGTACTACAGTTCCTGTATCTGCACATATAAAATAGGATACTCTAGTAATCCCTGTTGGAGGGCAGACTACTCTTCCATCTCAAACTTCAAGGCAATTCACCTCTTCTGAGCCATTTGTTATCGATCTTAATCGAAACAAAACTCCTTCTAATTCTTCTCCTCCTTTAGTCATTGATTTGGCTAAGATCTCTAAGACCCAGCCTTCTTCCAATGTAAATACTGCTACTTTTAAAGTTAATAAAAAGTCTCCATCTTTGCAGTATGTTGATGTGTGTAATCATGTTCATAGTTATTTACATTTGTTAAATAACTTGAGAACAATAACCATAGGAGTTGTATAGACTTTCCATACAGATGTATCCCTATAATCAGCACAAACTTCATACTTTCTGGTTTCCAGCAGAAAGCCAGGAGACATTCCAATATTCTTTTACAAATGACCCCAAAATCCTTCTAACCCCGAAGATGATAACAAAAATGATGATACTGGAAGATTACAACTACGTCGTTATAGTCAGCAATCTAAAGACATCATTAAAAATATGGGTTATGACTTTAGAACTGGCCTCAGTAATGGGAGAGGAAGAAGAATGCTTGTTCGGATCCCTCCTTTAAAATATGGAAGGACAAAATGCGGATTAGGTTATATTGCTCCTACTCCCTTTATCAATACTATCCATGAAGATCTTGAATCTGATGAAGATAAGAGATCCGATTCTTCTAGTACTACCTCTTGGGATTCTGATACAAGTATCGATGAATTCTACTGCAATATTCTGTCTTTCAACATGGTCTCCATTGACCGTTCTGAAGAAAGTGATGAAGACGAAGATGGGTTTGAAATCTCACCTGAATCAGAACAATGGGCCCAAAGATTAGATAATCAATGGGAATTCCGGTTCGAACAAAAAGAACCTCCGACTGAAGACAAACTTGTTCAAATAGATGTTGGTGAAGAGGGATCCCCCAAACCAATATTCATCAGTGAAAGTCTTTCAGAAACTGATAAGAAGACATGATTAAACTTATTCGTGAATACATCGATGTCTTCGCTTGGAGTTATGAAGATATGCCAGGACTTGATCCACAGATAGCAACTCATAAACTCAATATCATGCCGAATGCTAAACCGGTCAAGCAACAACAGCGACGATTTCGTCCAGACATTATGGATGCAATTGAAGCTGAAGTCAATAAACTCATGGCCTCCGGGTTTATTAGAGAGGAACAACATCCTGATTGGGTGGCTAATATAGTTCATGTCCTGAAAAAGACTGGCAAGATCAGAGTATGCATAGACTTCCGCGATCTCAATGCGGCATGTCCTAAAGACGAATTCCCTCTACCAATTACTGATGTTATGATCGATAATACTTGTGGGTTTAAGCGGATGTCATTCATGGACGGGTATTCTGGGTACAATCAGATTAAAATGTTTCCAGATGACGAGAAGCACACTTCTTTCAGAACGCCGATCGGTACATACTGTTATACAGTGATGCCATTCGGTCTCAGGAATGCAGGAGCAACTTATCAACGAGCTATGAGCACTATATTCCGTAAACATTTGCGAAAAATAGTCGAATGCTACGTTGATGATGTTGCAGTCAAAAGTCGACAAAAAGAGGATCACATCCAAGATTTGAAGACTATTTTTGATCTAATGCGTAAGCATCAATTAAAGATGAACCCTACTAAGTCCTTCTTAGGCGTCTCTAGTGGCAAATTTCTCGGCTTCGTCATTACCGCTAAAGGTATACACGTGGATCCCGAGAAGATCAAAGCCATCCAAGAGATGCGTCCTCCACGCACCTTAAAAGAGCTACGAGGATTTCAAGAAAGGATCGCTTATATCAGGAGATTCATCTCCAATCTTTCAGGACGCTGCAGACCATTCAATAAACTTATGAAGAAAGGTGTTTCTTTTGTCTGGAATGATGAATGTCAGAAGGCATTCGATGATATAAAATAATATCTGATGAGCCCTCCAGTATTGGTACCTCCTGTCTCAGGAATACCGTTCCTCTTATATACCCGAGCAATGAGTCATTCACTGGGTGCATTGCTCGCTCAAAAGAATAACAATGGTCATGAACAAGCCATTTACTATCTCAGTCGTACTATGACCGGAGCTGAACCTCGATATTCACCGGTCGAAAAAGAATGTCTAGCCTTGATGTTCGCTGTCCAAAAGACACGACATTATATCATGGGTCAAACTATTTATGTCATTCCCCGGATCAATCCTATACGGGTCATGATGAAGAAACCGAGTGTTTTGAATTCTCGATTGGCTAACTGGGGAATCTTACTTGCTCAGTATGATATGCACTACATCTCTCAGAAATCAGTCAAAGGACAAGCTTTAGCTGATTTTCTGGCTGCTCATTCAATTCCAGAAAGTTCAAAACTCTATGATGAAATCCCAGATGAAGTCCTAGATTCAAACCAGATTGTTGAAGAAGATCCTACTTGGCGTCTATTCTTTGACGAAGCTTCGAGAATAGGTCCTAATGGTGATATTGTCGCTGGAGTTGGAATCGTTCTTGTATCGCCAGAAGGTCTTGCTATCCAAAGAGCTTATTCTCTCGATCAACCATGTTCAAATAACGTAGCTGAGTACAATGTACTGCTTATTGGTCTTCAACTCGCTAAACATCTGAATATTCAATATTTGGAAGCGTATGGAGATTCTAAACTCATTGTCAATCAGATAAGGGGTACTTATGAAGTTCGCCATCAAGATCTGGTTCCTTATCATAGATCGGCTATATCTATGGCTTCTTTATTTGAAGGATTTTTCATCGAGCATGTTAGGCGAGCATGTAACACAGAAGCTGATGCTCTCGCCAATCTTGCGGCGGTGTTGGCTATTCCAATTAGACATCAACAAATGATTGTTGTCTATAATCGAGAATTATTTCATCTTGAAGACAATCTAACTCTAGGACTTCCAATTGACATTGAAGAATCAACATCTCATGATGTCAACACAACAAGAGGATTTGGATTTAGTCGTAAATTATTGTCATCTTTATCTGATTCTAGTATAGAATTCATCTTCAGTAATTCAGCTGAAACTCAGAATACGGATAAAGATTGGAGACTTCCTTTCTTAGATTTTGTATTGTATGATATTCTTCCAGAGGATCCGAGTGAAGCGGCATCTATCAGACGACGATCACTCAGATTCTATTACAATCACACCACAAGAACCTTATATCGTCGAGCTTATGATGGTTTACTTCTTCGATGTGTTGCCGGTGATGAGGTTCAACAGATCATTCGTGAAGCACATGATAGAATTTGTGGAGCACATCAGCCTGGACCAAAACTTTAAGACCGTATTCGTCATATGGGTTATTACTGGCCTACTATGGTATCAGATGCCATCGAAAATTCGAGGAAGTGTAAAGCTTGTCAAATCCATACGGATTTTATTCATCAACCCTCGAAATTTCTGCATCCGATGGCAGCATCATGGCCCTTCGAAGCTTGGGGCATGGACATTATTGCTCCGATTAATCCGCCATCATCAAAAGGTCATCGGTTCATTCTTGCAATAACCGATTATTTCTCCAAATGGGCCGAAGCTATTCCTTTATCTGAAGTCAAGACGTCCAATGTCATCAACTTTATCAAGCATCATGTCATATACAGATTTGGTGTTCCTCGACGTATTATTTATGATAATGGTCCACAGTTCGTCAGTCAGAAATTTACTCGATTCTGTGACGATCATCGGATCAACAATGTGGCTTCTACCGCATATAATCCGGCAGCTAACGGATTAGCAGAAGCTTTCAACAAGACCATCATCAAGCTCTTAAAGAAGTTTGTTTCTACTAACAAACGCAATTAGAGTGAGAAACTTGGTGAATGTTTGTGGGCTTACCGTACTACAGTTCGTAATGCTACTAAATGTACACCTTTCTCTCTGGTGTACGGTGCGAAGCTGTTCTTCCATTAGAGATTCAAATTCCTTCTTTAAGGATAGCAATCGCTAATGATCTTACTGCCGAGAATAATGATCGTCTTCGACTTCAGGAGTTGGAAGCTCTGGATGAAAAGCGGTTATCTGCTCAACATAATATTGAATTCTATCAAGCTAGAATTTCAAGAGCTTTTAACAAGAAAGTCAGAGTTCGAGCATATCAAAAAGGGGAACTTGTTCTAACAGTCAAACGTCCTATGACTATGACTCATATGAGCAAAGGCAAATTCGATGCAAAGTGGAAAGGCCCCTATATTGTGAGCAGAGTTTTCTCAAATGGAGCTTATCAACTCTCAGAACTTGATGGTCGGAAAGTTATGATGCCTATCAATGGCAAATTCCTTAAAAAGTATTATGTATAAATGTAAATCATCAGATAAGTTCATGTTTATAAATAAAATTTTATTTTAATCACGAATGATAGTACATAATATTAAGGAAGATCACTATCATCCTTCTCTACATTTGGACGCGGATCACTGTCGTCTTTCTCGAAAATGCGATCAGCAAAAGAACTGAGAACTTTTTTGCTGGAGCCCACGAGAAACTTGCAGACTGCCATCCTCATGGCTTCCTCTTCTTCAGTACTTCCTGGATCAAGCAGAAAATCCAGAATGTCTCGTGGCGGCTTGGGTACGGACGAACCTTCGCCTGCTTCTACCTCCTTCGGCCGAACTGGATCGGCAGGGCGTTCTTCAGTGTCCTTCTGAACCTTCGAGACGATTTCCGCCTTCTTGGATGCTTCCTCAGACGACATTTTTATGTTGAAGAGTAGAAGTGTTCATTCTTGTTAGATTTCTGCTATATTTATAGACAGAATTTCCTCGAATAATGAAACGACACATTCATCCGACGGTTCGTCCGTTCATTAATACTTGACGGTTCATCCGTTCATTTATTACATTCATCCGATGGTTCACTTGTTCATTATCACCTGACGTTTTGTCCATTCATTATCTTCTATCAATTTATTAAAAAAGTGGAAATTTGTTATTTATCACGTTTTCATAACCTCTGAATAAATGCTGAATCTACCTACTCATTTGTTATTTTCTATCTTTGACCTCTGCATAGAAATCAATCTATTTTCTTTTGAGTTCCTACATATTATCACGTCCATATTACCTCTGATAATATTATGTACTCTAAATCAGAAAAGAAGGTTTCATTATCTATCATGTCCACAATTCATCCAGATAGATACAAATTATTGAGCATAGAAGGATTATCATTTCCATTCTCATATCATCATAAAAAGTCTATTACATTTTCTTAGACTTTCTTACAAATTATAATGGAAATCTATTACAATTTTGGATTTTCATTCTACACACACAACAATAATCTAATAGAGATCTATTTTCTTTCTTGGATCTTCTTTGACGGGTTCGTTGTTTGTTGCAATTCCTGACTGTCTGAGCTCCAGTGGCGACCAGAACAGCAGGAATCAAACTCTGGTCTTATCTCTTAGACGAGAGGAGAACCACAGAGTATGGCAGTCCGAAGACGTGTTGCTGCCAATACAACTGGTGGATTAGGAGCGGCCTTTCAGAGGAGACAGGAATGTATCCAACATTGGGATACAATTCCTAGTTCTGCCGTGAAAGGAACTCTACTGCCCGATTTCTTGGGGTAGAGTTAACTCCACCGTCCAACTCTCCATGTATAAAGGCTCTTCCTACCATCGGAGGAAGACCCTTCTATCCCACGAAGAGTTCTGAGTTGTCTGATTTGCGCGTCAAAAGCACATGAGCTCCCTGATGTTGATGTCAGAAGAACGCTCCCCACAGCATCCAAATCCCTAATGCCAGTTCTGAAAAAATTTTGCAGCCAAGCTTCTACAGAAAATAGCAAAGAAAAAGAGATTAATTAACAGACATGTCATTTGGCATGCACTGGCCAGTCAAGCACACCCTGTTCAGTCAGAAACAAAAGTTCATCTTCAACAGTGAAAAGTGGGCTATTATACTGAACTTACCATCGAGATTAAGATTAGAAAGCATAGCTTTCCTGTTGAGAATGAAATCTCGCAAAAAGGTCATTCTTAGAAGAAAAAGAAGAATGAAGAGATGAGTATGGGTGGAACTTAGTTATCTATTTAAAGGTCAAAGTGCAAGCCTATTTTTGGGAAAGATCCGAGTAAAAACCGCTCATAACCACGGAATGAGTGTCACGTGTGCTTTGGAAGACAGCATAACATTTGAAATAGTCAAAGAAGCCACCTAATGCCTTTTTATTAGTGCACGCTATTCGGAGTAAAGCTAGCTTTCAGCGTGAATTCGTACCACAGAAATATTTGAGCACTGATGGCCTTACAAAAGAGGAAAAGAAGTGCAACATTTTCAAAAGAAAACAGAAGCATAAAAAAAAATGCGCCCTATTTTGCGGAACGACTGAGCTTGTCGCCCAAATCCTCTACGCTGTTGACCCCCATACGGTGTAACAGAGCGTTGAGCGCTTCCCACTGCTCTGCGAGGCTACGCCCATTGGAAGAAGATGAGCCATCCAGACCAAAATGGCTCAGGAAGTTCTTGGCTAATTGTGTAGGGTCATCTTTGAACTCAAAAACTAAAGGCTCCGGTTCCTTACCCCCGAGAGTAGGGTCGCCATGGGCATAAAAACCCAACTTTCGTGCTTCTTCTTCAGCTTTCTCCTTCGGTGTCATGTTGACGTGAGATGAAGATTAAAGTCGAATCTTCTCCTTGTTTATATAAAGAAGCACGCCGGCGATTCATATTCCACCATAAATTGGATGCAATCAGTCTCAAAAAATGAAGAGTCATCATGACATTTAATAAATTCATTTGCATGTTTTCAAAGCATTAAGGAGTAAATATCTCCTTAAAGTCATCTCAGCGTGACTAAATTCATTTTATCATCTTAATTTTAAAGTATTTTGAAATAATTTATCATTTTTCAAAAACTTTGAAGGGGGTTTTGTAGGCCTTCAAAATGAAAGTCACGCTGAGTTGATCAGAACTGAGTCTCAAAGTCACGCTGAGTTGATCAAAATTGAGTCTCAAAGTCACGCTGGGTTGATCAAGACAATGTTTAAAAAATCACGCTAGTGATAGATCATCATTTGTCAGAAGTATCATCATGACTGACAGCACAACAGTCGAAGAATGTCTTCTCGTATGCCACGTATGCACGGAGCTCGAGAGATCACAGCCGACTATTGCGTGACTTTTGAAATCTTCTTCAGCAAGACTCAGCCTTCATCAAGTTGGCGTAGCAAAAGAGTTTCTTGTCATTTAATGCGACTGACAAAGTAATCACTGTCAGAGATTTTGTGTCAGTCGAGGCACGTCAAATCAAGACAGCTGGCAGTCCTGCCTCAAGCTTGCGTATATTTTGAGCCTTCTAGCTCAAGTTTGTGTGTATTTTGAACTTCTATGTTCCTTCATCAAGTTTGCGTGGATTTTGAAGCTTTTTGTCCCAAGTCTGCGTGGATTCTGAAGCTTCTTGCCCCAAGTTTGCGTGGATTTTGAAACTTTCTGACCCAAGTCTGCGTGGATTTCGTCCTCAACGAACCTGCGTGGATTTCATCAAATTGGAGTACGTGGCAGCCATGCCACTGATCTCTCGCTTGCGTGTCCTGTAACTTGCACACGACTCATACATGATTGCCATGTGTCCAACAGTTACAGGCCACGTCCAGTAACTGCTCACAATCTTGCGTATGTTAAATCCTGCGTGATTTTCAACTATGCACAGGCTCTGAAGACAGTTATCTTTTTCAGTTATTTTTGACTCTATAAATAGAGTTCTTTTCTCATTCATTGTACAGATACACAGATATCTAATTGCTGTTAAAATTTTGATAGCTTTTTTTCTTCGCATCTTCTAAGGGATAAAGCGATCGTCTTCTAGATCGAATTCCTACAGTTGTAATTTTTCCAGATACACAATAAATAAAATGAATTTATTTATGGAAAACACACGGGGATTTGCCTGAGACAGTACACCGTGGTTTCACCCACTGACACGGGTCTCGTATCCGACCCTGACACTTCGTGGACACAGGCCAGTGGGCCCATGAGGTAGACCTATAGGTGGGCTACCCATGTGTGTCACCACGAGATCCCTTCGTGTCTTGTGTCGTGCACACGACACAAGTGCACGTGTGCACGAGACAGTGCACTGTCAGTACACTGTGTGTATGTAATTTCAATCTCTGGTTATGGACACGCCGTGTCAGGCTATGGGTGACACGAGATGAGTTGTAGGGCATGTGCACGAGGGTTGTTTTCAATTGTCAATGCATTAGGTTCATGGCTAGTTGATCTCCTACTGTTTTTCATTAATCCCTGTTCTGATACTCATTCCTGTCATTTCCAGTTTTCCAAATCAATGTGGTTCAATGATTTTAATCCCTGGAGTGATGTTTAATACTTAGTTTTTGATTCTAAACATGTTTCCTATATATATTGTCTTGCCATGATCAAGGTTGGTGTTGAATTGATGAGTGTGGGCTGTTAAATGAGTAGATGTTTCATAATATGTCATGAACTGATTTTATTATTGAATGTTCTTCAAAAACTGGATTGGTCTCTAACAGTGTTCTTTGAAATGAAATCTGAGATTGTTGGGTGTAAACTGGAAATACTTGGGCTATCTAAGTAAGTTTAAATACAATGTGGCATGGCTGTTCTAGATTTCTGAAATTAGGTTTATGATAGACTAAGGTGTTGGTTTTGATATATTGGATGTACAGTTCATTTGAACCAAGGTGGAATTGACACCATGCCACTGTGTTACACTAGTTAACTCTTCATTGTCTTCATTACTGTCAATACTACATTGCAGTATTCCTATAAAATCTGGAGTTTGTTTCACTGTTAAGTTATCTGATTGAACTGAGATTTAGAAGATATGAATTGGTTTCCCTCCTTCCTTCCTAACTGAGATTGATTCCAGTTTTGTGAACCTGGGAATAGGCCATGTAATTCCTGCATATACATGTGACACTTCTCCTTATTCACTGTCCTTTCCTGCACACATATATGACAGTATTCACACACACTATGTCATATTACACACACAAACCTTCCCCTTGTTCACTGATTTTACTGCCTACACACATGTACACAACACACACCCTTCCCTCTCTTTTTACTGTTGTATTTCTTGAACACACAACACACACCCACTATTTTCTGTTACACACACTCTTGTATTGCCCTACCACACACACTCATGTTTCAATACACACTAGCTCTCTCTCTTTCTCTATATTTCTAGCCTTGCATGTTTAGGCATATACAATATATGTGGGTAATTGTATAAGTACATATATATCTATATCTATGCTTCCTTGCTAGCTAATGATGTAGGTATTGCATCTAGCCAAGATATGTGTAATATTATGTGGTGTTAATCATGGGTGTAATAGTGAGGTTGTAGACTTGTTAAGGTATTTTAGAATTAGCTAAGCTATATTGTGATATAGCTGGTATAGGCTTGCCTAGCCTTGTTAGGGGTTGTGCTAGCTAGTGTAGATTAGAATAGCTTAGTTTAGACTTAATTAGACTTGGTTGACCTAGTTTGACTCCTAGGGTTGACCAAAGTTGACCATGAGTTGACTTTGGCCTAGATTGACCAAGAATCATGTAGAATGCATAGTAAGACTCCATTTCATTACTCTGGACTTGTTGTGACTTGTGCTGTTCTGATTAGGAGCCAGACACCACTCCTTTGATAGTATGATTCATATCGGACACTCAGATACAGACGAGTACATTCTCTGATCATTTCATATCTTGCTTAGAATTATTTCCTGCAGTAGATTACTTTACTTGTACTGTTACGACGGTCACACGGATTGGTACTATATGGATCCTTTCTTGAGATGTTATCCTTAGGGAGCATCGGGTACTACGTGTTCTGTGCGTTTCACTTACATGGCGTATCACTATGCTTCTTGGTTCACTTGATTACTTGTGACATGTACCCTCATGATCACAGAGTCTCTTGAATCTTACACAGTTGGGTAACCCCCAGACTTCCTATTTATGGGACATCCATGTATTACCCTGCGGGGGACGTGCATGAAATCATATAACATAACCTGGCTGGATCCTTGTGTATTGATTGGGGGTACGGGGGAGTAGAAGTGGACATGTGAATAATACACCAGTAGTATCTTCATTGAATCATTCCGTAGTGTCTTCATTGAATCATCCCAGGCCATTTACATGTTCATGTTGTACTCTGACTCACTAGTCACTGGTAGTTCTCTATGTATAGTAGATATTTCTATTACAGATCTCTCTCTCTCTGTTTTTATACTGCACTTCTTTCAGTACTTTTATCTTACTTTACTGCATGTTCATATTTTCTAACCTGCTATGAATTGTTGAGATGTACTATGCTCGCTCCGGTCCTGACTGGACCTGTTGAAAATATTACAGAGGACGAGGAGGAGGCTTGCCTAGACACCTACTACGGGGCAGCCTTAGATGACACCTTTGAGCTGGACTCCCAGGAGGACCCAGCTGTAGCTGAGTATATTCCCCCGACTGCCTAGTCTAGACTAGTTAGGCTTATCTTACTTTTGCAGTCTTGAGACATGTCTTAGTTAGACTTTATTTGGAGTTATGAGTTGTATATATTCTTTCATCTGAGACCTTGTACTGTTAGATATTGCTGGATTATCTTAGACTGCTATTTTATCTACTTTATTCCTTGAGTTCTATTTCACATCGTGCTATCTCTTCCTTAGTTGTGATTGGGTTTACTATTGCTATGTCACCCCCATTCGGGGAGTATAAACTGTTTAGAGATATATTATTGGATGTTGTGACCTAGGACAGCGTTCTACCGCCGATACTGCGGCGTAGGCTGGGCGTTGTTACGTTCTCGTACGCTCACAGTGGGTGCGGGTCGTGACACATTTTTAGTGGTGGCCCATGCAGGTCTAGACTAGAAGTGTGGTGGTACTCGAACTAGAGTATCACTACAGCCTGCTATAGGATATAGGATATAAAAAAAAAATTAAGATACTCAATCACATTAGGAAAATTTCTTTATTGCCATCTGAATTCTTATTGTCAGCTGATCCCTTGAATTATAATTGTCCGCCTTTTTTATATCGCCTCTTTCTCAGAAATTGATACTCTTATTTGTCTATCTTCAGGATGGTAGAGACTAGATCGCAGCGTACCACCATAGGGATGCTATGGAGGGGACTGCTACCTCCCAGCCAGCACGGCGAGGCCAGGGGACTGCAGCTCCTGGTACCTCAGCTCGTGTTGAGACCTCGGCAGTCGCAGCAGGGGACATGCATCCACCGGCTCGTAGGCAGGACCCGGTTTTCCCAGAGGATCCTTACCAGCAGCCACCGGCAGGGACAGTTGACGCCGTTCAGCTGTTGGCCTTCTTCAGGCAGTACATGGAGGGTCAGCAGACTCAGCAGCAGAGGCAGACGGCAGAGCTCACTCGAGGCATTGAGCTGGCAGTGACAGCAGTGGAGAGAGTCGTGGCTCAGCCAGCAGCAGTCCAGCAGCTGCACCAGCCATGGGAGAAAGGCATCCAGGACTTCCAGAAGATGCACCCGAGAGACTTTCGAGGGACAGAGGGGATCCTGTATGCCGATAAGTGGATCGAGCATATGGAGGAGATCTTCAGGCTGGCGGAGATTCCGATGCAGCTCCAGATAGAGGCAAAGGCCAGTATGATGCAGGATCTGGCCCGTATATGGTACCAGACCGACCCGAGGGTCGGCACAGCAGGACAAACTTGGGCAGCATTCAAGAAGCTGTTCAAGGAGAAGTTTTTCCCGGAGGCAGCGCTGGGAGCCCTCGAGACTCTGTTCGAGGCCCTAGTCCAGGGGAGTCAGTCTGTGGAGGAGTATGCAGGAGAGTTCTGCCGCCTGGGCAGATTTCTAGAGGACTTGTCAGAGACGACGAAGGCCCGGAGGTTCCGGAAGGGCTTGGTAAAGGAGGTCAAGTCCTACACCAAGAACGCCCGCAGTACTACATTTGAGGAGATACTGGTGGACGTACTAGCTGTAGCGGATGATCTTGAGCTTAGGCTCAAGAGGGGGCGAGACTCCCAGGGAGGCAGCAGCAGCGGAAGACCGGCCAAGAGGCCACACTTTCAGCATCAGCAGCTGAGACAGTTTCAGCCGCAGCCGATTCAGCAGAGGCCAGCCCCTCAGCAGCAGCAGCCGAGGCAGCACCAGCAGAGATAGAGGCAGAGTGTTACTTGTGCCTATTGCAAGAAGCCCGGGCGTGTCGCCAATGAGTGTCGGAGGAGGCTGGGCCAGTGCCTGAAGTGTGGTTCAGCAGACCACCAGATAAAGGAGTACCGCGTAGTACGAGCAGGCCTGGGAGGAGGAGCCAGGGATCCAGCAGGTCAGCAGCGGAGACCAGCCCTGCCGACGCAGCAGCAGAGGTCTGTCCAGCACCAGCAGCAGGCCAGGGGAGGCCAGCAGGGTCGAGGATTCGCCATGGCAGCATAGGATGCAGAGGCCATCGGGAAGCTGATTGCAGGTTCGATTCTTCTTGACTCTAGTCCAGCATTTGCCTTATTCGATTTCGGTGCTTCGCATAGCTTCATATCAGTATCTTTTGCGATTAGACATGGTATCGTAGCTGAATTGTTGCCTAGGACTTACAAGATCACGACCGGGGGTGGTATTATCCTCGTGAGTGATATTTGTAAGGGTCGGAGAGTAGTTTTGGGAGGTCGTGAGTTAGAGGTGAGCCTGCTCGTATGTCATTGCCGAACTACGATATAGTACTAGGCATGGATTGGTTGAGCAGGCACCACACCAGTATTGATTACAGAGGGGGTAGAGTTCTCTTCAGAGCGCCAGGGGAGCCAGAGTTCGAGTACTCCAGACGTCAGGCAGAGCAGAGCAGCGGAGTCTTCTGTGGAGTCTCGGTAGAGGAGCAGACGATTCCACACCCCTTGATAGCAGATTATATGGATGTTTTCCCAGAGGAGTTGCCGGGACTGCTACCAGACAGAGACATAGATTTCTCGACAGACTTGGTTCCAGGAGCGGAACCCATTTCTCAGCATGTCTATCGGGTGAACAACAGCGAGCTGGTGGAGCTGAAGAAGCAAGTGGATGAGCTGTAGGACAAGGGCTTCATCCGCTCGAGTTCGTCGCCATGGGGTGCACCAGTGTTGTTTGTGCCGAAGAAGGATGGGTCAGTACGCATGTGTATTGACTATAGGGCACTCAACAACCTCACGATCAAGAACAAATACCCACTGTCGCGGATCGACGATCTATTTGACCAGTCGAGCAGAGCTCGGGTATTTTCCAAGATTGATCTGAGGTCGAGATATCAACAGGTGAAGGTGAAGAGGGAGGATATTCCCAAGACCGCTTTCAGGACGCGGTACGGGCAGTTCGAGTTTTTGGTTATGCCGTTTGGGCTAACCAATACACCAGCTGTGTTTATGAACCTTATGAACAAGGTGTTCCATCAGTATCTGGATCAGTTTATGGTGGTGTTCATAGACGATATCTTGATATATTCCAAGACTGAGGAGGAACATGAGGAGCATCTGCAGATAGTGCTGGAGAATCTCAGGAAGGAGCAACTTTATGGAAAACTCTCCAAGTGTAAGTTTTTCCTGGATCGGGTGGACTTCTTGGGGCATGTGGTGACTGGAGATGGTATCTCAGTTAACCCCAAAAAGATTGTAGCAGTTGAGGCATGGGCAGCATCGACTTCAGTTGCAGAGATCATGAGCTTCCTGGGGCTGGCAGGATATTACCGGAGATTTGTGCAAGATTTCTCCCGGGTTGCAGAGCCGTTGACACGGTTGACCCGGAAGGATGCTGAGTATGTTTGGTCAGAGGAGTGTCAGGCAGCTTTTGATGAGTTGAAGAAGCGGCTGACGACAGCTCCGATTCTGACGTTGCCTTCAGGATCAGGTGGATTCACTATTTATAATGATGCTTCAGGGAAGGGGCTGGGTTGTGTATTACAGCAGCACGGGAAGGTAATTGCCTATGCTTCCAGGCAGTTACGTCCCTATGAGAAGAACTACCCTATCCACGACCTGGAGCTGGCAGCAGTGATTTTTGCTTTGAAGCTGTGGAAGCATTATCTGTATGGTGAGAGGGTAGAGATTTTTACAGATCACAAGAGCCTTAAGTATGTGTTCACTCAGAAGGAGTTGAACATGAGACAGCGCAGATGGCTGGAGTTGGTGAAGGATTTTGACATCCTACTTCAGTACCACCCAGGGAAGGCCAATGTGGTTGCAGATGCCTTGAGTAGGTATCCGACAGCCATGTGTTTGACCATGGATCGGCATTTGCTTGTCGACTTGGAGAGCCTTGGGATTGAGGTGATCGTGCCCAGAGTGCAGATGCAGCTATGAGGGATGCAGATTCAGTCGGACTTGATAGACAGGATCAAGGCGGCCCAGCTCGAGGATGTGGCTCTGCAGTGTATCAGAGAGCAGATCAGTATAGGAGTGGGGGATGCTGAGTTTTTACTTGCAGAGGATGGTGCCCTGAGGCACGGTGCCAGGTTATGTGTGCCTAGCGGGAAACTCAGAGAGCAGGTTATGCAGGAGGCCCACAGATCTCAGTACTCTATACACCCGGGTGCCAACAAGATGTACCGAGATCTGCGGGAGCATGTATGGTGGTCAGGAATGAAGCGGGAGGTGTCCCACTTCGTAGCTAGGTGCTTGGTCTGTCAGCAGGTCAAGGCAGAGAGACAGAGGCCCGGTGGATTGTTGCAGCCGCTGCCCATTCCCGAGTGGAAATGGGAGCATATCACGATAGACTTCGTTTCAGGATTGCCGCGTACTCCAGGAAGGAAAGATACGATTTGGGTCATCGTGGACAGGTTGACCAAATCGGCCCACTTCTTGCCATTCAAGGTGGGTACGTCTACAGAGAGGCTGGCGGAGTTGTATATGCGGCAGATAGTCAGGATCCACGGAGTTCCGGTCAGCATCGTCTCAGATCGGGATAGCCGTTTTACTTCCCATTTCTGGAGGAGTCTGCAGACCAGCTTGGGCACTCAGCTCAAGTTCAGTACTGCATACCACCCCCAGACGGACGGACAGTCAGAGCGGACTATTCAGACCCTTGAGGATATGCTGCGAACGTGCGTTCTGGACTTTGGAGGTTCCTGGGAGGATCATCTTCATTTGGTAGAGTTTGCCTATAACAATAGTTTCCAGGCCAGCATCGAGATATCACCTTTCGAGGCTCTGTACGGGCGTAGGTGCCGTACACCCTTATCCTGGGATGATGTTGGTGAGCGAGCTTTACTGGGGCCAGAGATGGTTGTTGATGCGGCCGAGAAGGTAAAGCTCATCAGGGACAGACTTCGCGTGGCGCAGGACAGACATCGGCACTGGGCCGATAGCCACCGGAGGCCCTTGGAGTTTGAGGTACAGATTAGAGTAGGATTAGATTTAGGGTGTTTCTTTGTGATTTTTTTTTTGATCATGTTTGTTTATTATATTAATTAAGACCTTGCTTGTGATTAGGTTGGAGACCAAGTTTTCTTGAGGATATCTTCGACTCATGGTACGATACGTTTTGGTGGAGGCGGGAAGCTTAGCCCGCGCTTCATCGGCCCTTTCGTTATCAGCGGGAGAGTCGGCGACGTGGCTTACAGGCTAGACTTGCCGCCTGCACTTGTGGGGGTCCACAACGTATTCCATGTATCGCAGTTGAGACGGTACATGGCTGACCCTAGCCATGTGCTCGATCATTCGGAGATAGAGGTTGGGCCTTCTCTCAGCTATCCAGAGCAGCCAGTGGAGGTGTTGGATCGACGGGAGAAGGTTCTGAGGAACCAGGTGATACCTTTGGTACGTGTCGCACGGAGGCATCATTCTCTAGGAGAGTCTACCTGGGAGCGGAAGGATGAGATGCGCGAGCGGTACCCCTATCTTTTTGGACCGTGAGGTATACTTTCTATCCTTCTCATCAGTTGCATTTCGCCTTTCAATTTCGAGGACGAAATTCTTTTAAGGAGGGTAGATTTGTCACTACCACATTTCTAGTTTGAGGGTAAAATTTTCATTTTTGGGGTAATTTAAAATTATTAGTATTAATTAGAATTTATGGGAATTTTTAGGAATTATTTTGGATTTATTTGGACTAGTTTGATTTTTGACTAGTTTTGACCCTTGTAGACCTACCTAGAAGCTAATCCTAGTTAGTTGGGCTTGGTTAGGTCAAGTGACTCTAGTCTAACCTAGTATGACTTAAGTTAGTAGTTATTGATTCATTAGAAATTTAATTAGGAATTTAGGAATCAAGTGTTTTGATAAATGGCTTGTGGTTTCACAAGTCATTTTGTGACTAAACTTGATAGGACTAGCTAACCTAGCTCAAACCCCACCCAAACCCAACTTGGCCGGCCAACTAGGTTTAACCTAGGGATTCCCCCACTATAAAGTCCCTCCTAGATTTTAGGGCTAGCCTCTTTTAGGGTTCATCCAAAAGTTCTAAGGAAAGAGGTGAGTTCCATCTTCCAAAATTCATTAAAAATCCAATTTAAATCCTTTCTTTCCCAAACTAATTTCATTAGGACCTAAAATCAATGCTCTTGCTGTTGGTATTGGTTATTTGCAGGGAAACAACAATTTGTGAGATTTGGGTGGTTGTGGAAATCATTCCATTTGGGGATTTTTTCATCCATTGTTCACCAATAGGTAACTTTTCTATTTCTCCATGGATTTTCATTTTGTCTTTACCAATAGGAAGCCCTAAGGGTCCCCCTAAGGTTTGGATAGGTTTCGTGTCCAGTGTCGAAGGATTCGTGTCCATTCTGGACACGTATTAGTACACTAGCCTTGGTGTTCGACAGAATGCCACAAAGGGCATGTCGATCCAATTTACCTATTGTTTTTAAATAGGAAATAGGTTTTAGATCTAGCTTAGGGATTCCTATCTTTGTGTCTTGGTTTTAGTGTCATCCTGTGTCATTTTGGTGGTGTGGACATGCACGCGCACACGCTCGCGCGCTGCTACAAGGATCCCCTGCTACTCGGGCCCTGTAGCGGACACGACACGCAACTATTGGATACGAAACTCGACACGAGACAAGGGGCACTGACTGACATGCCATGTGTCAAGTCCTACTTGTCCCTGTGTCGTGTCGAGTGAGATTTTGATCCCACACGGGGATTTGCCTGAGACAGTACACTGTGGTTTCACCCACTGACACGGATCTCGTGTCCGACCCTGACACTTCGTGGACACAGGCCAGTGGGCCCATGAGGTAGCCCTATAGGTAGGCTACCCATGTGTGTCACCACGAGATCCCTTCGTGTCTTGTGTCGTGCACACGACACAAGTGCACGTGTGCACGAGACAGTGCACTGTCAGTGCACTGTGTGTATGTAATTTTGATCTCTGGTTATGGACACGCCGTGTCAGGCTATGGGTGACACGAGATGAGTTGTGGGGCATGTGCACGAGGGTTGTTTTCAATTGTCAAAGCATTAGGTTCATGGCTAGTTGATCTCCTATTGTTTTTCATTAATCCCTGTTCTGATACTCATTCCTGTCATTTCCAGTTTTCCAAATCAATGTGGTTCAATGATTTTAATCCCTGGAGTGATGTTTAATACTTAGTTTTTGATTCTAAACATGTTTCCTATATATATTGTCTTGCCATGATCAAGGTTGGTGTTGAATTGATGAGTGTGGGCTGTTAAATGAGTAGATGTTTCATAATATGTCATGAACTGATTTTATTATTGAATGTTCTTCAAAAACTGGATTGGTCTCTAACAGTGTTCTTTGAAATGAAATCTGAGATTGTTGGGTGTAAACTGGAAACACTTGGGCTATCTAAGTAAGTTTAAATGCAATGTGGCATGGCTGTTCTAGATTTCTGAAATTAGGTTTATGATAGACTAAGGTGTTGGTTTTGATATATTGGATGTACAGTTCATTTGAACCAAGGTGGAATTGACACCATGCCACTGTGTTACACTAGTTAACTCTTCATTGTCTTCATTACTGTCAACACTATATTGCAGTATTCCTATTAAATCTGGAGTTTGTTTCACTGTTAAGTTATCTGATTGAACTGAGATTTGGAAGATATGAATTGGTTTCCCTCCTTCCTTCCTAACTGAGATTGATTCCAGTTTTGTGAACCTGGGAATAGGCCATGTAATTCCTGCATATACATGTGACACTTCTCCTTATTCACTGTCCTTTCCTGCACATATATATGACAGTATTCACACACACTATGTCATATTACACACACAAACCTTCCCCTTGTTCACTGATTTTACTGCCTACACACATGTACACAACACACACCCTTCCCTCTCTTTTCACTGTTGTATTTCCTGAACACACAACACACACCCACTATTTCCTGTTACACACACTCTTGTATTGCCCTACCACACACACTCATGTTTCAATACACACTAGCTCTCTCTCTTTCTCTATATTTCTAGCCTTGCATGTTTAGGCATATACAATATATGTGGGTAATTGTATAAGTGCATATATATCTATATCTATGCTTCCTTGCTAGCTAATGATGTAGGTATTGCATCTAGCCTAGATATGTGTAATATTATGTGGTGTTAATCATGGGTGTAATAGTGAGGTTGTAGACTTGTTAAGGTATTTTAGAATTAGCTAAGCTATATTGTGATATAGCTGGTATAGGCTTGCCTAGACTTGTTAGGGGTTGTGCTAGCTAGTGTAGATTAGAATAGCTTAGTTTAGACTTAATTAGACTTGGTTGACCTAGTTTGACTCCTAGGGTTGACCAAAGTTGACCATGAGTTGACTTTGGCCTAGATTGACCTAGAATCATGTAGAATGCATAGTAAGACTCCATTTCATTATTCTGGACTTGTTGTGACTTGTGCTGTTCTGATTAGGAGCCAGACACCACTCCTTGGACAGTACGATTCATATCGGATACTCAGATACAGGCGAGTACATTCTTTGATCATTTCATATCTTGTTTAGAATTATTTTCTGCAGTAGATTACTTTACTTGTACTGTCACGACGGTCACACGGATTGGTACTATATGGATCCTTTCTTGAGATGTTATCCTTAGGGAGCATCGGGTACTACGTGTTCTGTGTGTTTCACTTACATGGCGTATCACTATGCTTCTTGGTTCACTTGATTACTTGTGACATGTACCCTCATGATCACAGAGTCTCTTAAATCTTACACAGTTGGGTAACCCCCAGACTCCCCATTTATGGGATATTCATGTATCACCCTGCGGGGGCCGTGCATGGAATCATATAACATAACCTGGCTGGATCCTTGTGTATTGATTGGGGGTACGGGGGAGTAGAAGTGGACATGTGAATAATACACCAGTAGTATCTTTATTGAATCATTTCGTAGTGTCTTCATTGAATCATCCCAGGCCATTTACATGTTCATGTTGTACTCTGACTTACTAGTCACTGCTAGTTCTCTATGTATAGTAGATATTTCTATTACAGTTCTCTCTCTCTGTTTTTATACTGCACTTCTTTCAGTACTTGTATCTTACTTTACTGCATGTTCATATTTTCTAACCTGCTATGAATTGTTGAGATGTACTGTGCTCGCTCCTGTCCTGACTGGACCTGTTGAAAATATTACAGAGGACGAGGAGGAGGCTTGCCTGGACACCTACTACGGGGCATCCTTAGATGACACCTTTGAGCTGGGCTCCCAGGAGGACCCAGCTGTAGCTGAGGATATTCCCCCGACTGCCTAGTCTATACTAGTTAGGCTTATCTTACTTTTGCAGTCTTGAGACATGTCTTAGTTAGACTTTATTTGGAGTTATGAGTTGTATATATTCTTTCATCTGAGACCTTGTACTGTTGGATATTGCTGGATTATCTTAGGCTGCTATTTTATCTACTTTATTCCTTGAGTTCTATTTCACATCGTGCTATCTCTTCCTTAGTTGTGATTGGGTTTACTATTGCTATGTCACCCCTATTCGGGGAGTATAAACTGTTTAGAGATATATTGTTAGATGTTGTGACCTAGGACAGCGTTCTACCGCCGACACTGCGACGTAGGCTGGGCATTGTTACGTTCTCGTACCCTCACAGTGGGTGCGGGTCGTGACACCCACTGCCTGCGTCGTGTCCACGAAACTTGTGGTGTCGTGTCGAACCGCGTATCAGCGCGCGTTTGTACGCGTATTCGACAGCTCGTTCGTGTCCCGTACGACCAGTACGGGGAGGATTTCTCCTCGCACACAAAACGAAAGGCTGCCAAATTTTAGGAGCATGGTGGCAGTCACTGCCTCAATACTCACCCAAAATTTGGTGTATCCACGTGTCCTGTGTCGGGAAAAATAGACCCCGTGATGCAGGACACAGTGCACAATGCACGGACAGCGTGTTCGTGTCCTCATGTGGACACGACACGACTCAAAAATCAGGAATAAAATACAGAAATCAATAAGCAACCCTTAGATCTAGGATTCTATTCAAATATATTTGCAAAATTTGTAAATCGAAACGGTTCGGGCATTTTGTCGAACACCTAGCATACCATATGACACGTGTCCGATACGGACACCAAACGGACACGAAATTCGCCCAAATTTTAGGAACACCTAGGGGACTCCTAGATCTAGCCCTACATGCAAAGAAAACTAAAATTTAAATCAATTTGAGAAGTTTTACCTATAGGTGCAAATTGCAAGAAAAGCTCCAAATGGGGGGTGTTCCTCTTGATGGCCAAATGCTCCAATTGAGCCCAAAACTGAGATTAACCTCCAGAAATATTAAATATACAAAAATTAGAACCTAATGCAAAAGACTAGGATAAAAAGGAGATCAAATGAATAAATGAGAATTTTTGGAAGGGGGAAGAATACCTCTCTTTCCTCCAAGTATTGGAATGATAAAAAGAGGCAAGCCCTAATGAATAAGTATTTAAATAGGGTGGGGATCCCTATGTGGCTGTTCATAGGTTTAATAATTAGGGTTAGGGTTCACTAAATGGCCCATGGGCTTAAGTCATGATCAATTTAAATCATTAGGTCATAAGCCATTTCATGAAACCATAAGCCATGACTAAAATCCACTAAACCAAATCCCCTCATTCTAAAACTATTCTCTAATAACTAAAATAAGTTAACTCAAGTTAGACTAGGGTCACCATGGCTAGGGTTAGGTTCTAGGCTAGTCCACTAGGTCTCAACAAATCAAAGTCAAACTGGAATTCACCAATTCAATAAATCACCAATAATTTAAATAAGTCAAAATGACCAAACTACCCCTAGGCTAAAAATGATAATTAAGTCATCATAATGACATGGTTAGGCTCTAGGTCATGCAGTCTCTCAGGTTTCACTAGCAGCACATCAAAATCACAAGTCATGACTAAAATCAATTCTTAAATAGTTTAAAAATTATTAAAAATCACTAAAAATCATAATATGAATCAAATATCAATAATTAATAACTAAAATTATAAATTTTCAAAATTACCCTCATCTAGAAAATTGGGTGTTACAATGGGGCTACCCTAGATGATAGTACAAACTTGGACCAGCTGCAGGAGCCCTTAGCTGTGGACGACACTCCTCTAGACTAGGATGTCTTTATTTATATTCATTCTGGATGATTGTATATATTGATACTTGGATTTAGGATATGTATTTATCTTAGACACTTAGACTCTATGTTGTACTTGGGATTTCCTTTCATTTCAGCAGATTATCTATCTATGATTCCATCTTATCTTCTGCCTTAGTTTGTGATTGAGTTTACTTTCTGCTATGTCACCCCCATTTGGAGAGTATAAACTGTTTAGCTTTATATTGTTAGATGTTGTGACCTAGGACAGCGTTCTACTGCCGACACTGTGGCGTAGGCTGGACGTACCCACGTCTCGTGCCCTTACTCTAGGGTGCGGATCGTGACAAGAATGGTATGCCTGAGATCGGGGGCACCAAGACTGGTAGGTTCATGAGATATTGTTTTATGTCGTCAAATGCTCGTTGACATTCTTCAGTCCAAATGAAAGATACACCCTTCTTCATAAGCTGAGTAAATGGTCTGCAGCGTCCAGACAGATTCGAAATGAATCTCCTGATGTACGCAAGTCGACCTTGGAATCCTCGTAGCTCTTTTAGGTTGCGTGGAGGACGCATCTCTTGAATGGCTTTGATCTTCTCGGGATCCACATGTATACCCTTAGAGGTAATGATGAAGCCGAGAAATTTGCCACTAGAGACACCCAAGAATGACTTGGTGGGATTCATTTTGAGTTGATGTTGGCGCATCAGATTGAAGATAGTTCTCAAGTCTTAGATGTGATCTTCCTTTAGACGACTTTTGACAGCAATATCGTCGACATAGCATTCGACAGTCTTGCGCAGATGATCTCAAAAGATGGTACTCATGGCTCGTTGGTAAGTTACACCAGCGTTCTTGAGACCAAATGGCATCACGATATAGCAGTAGACTCTGCGAGGAGTGCGGAAAGAGGTGTGTTTTTCATTTTCAGGATTCATCCGAATCTGATTGTATCCAAAGAATCCATCCATGAAAGATATCCTTTCGAATCCACAGGTGTTGTCAATCATGACGTCTGTGATAGGGAGAGAAAATTCATCTTTTGGACAGGCTTCATTAAGATCCCGAAAGTCGATGCAAACTCGAACTTTGTCAGTTTTCTTCAGGACTGGAACAACGTTGGCTACCCAATCAGGATGTTGTTCTTCTCGAATAAAGCCACAAGCTATGAGCTTTTTGACTTTATCGTCAATTGCGTCTATCATTTCTGGCTTGAAGTGCCGTTGTTGCTGTTTGACTAGTTTTGCATTAGGCAAAATATTCAATTTGTGAGTAGCAACTTTAGGATCGAAACCTGGCATGTCTTCGTAACTCCAAGCAAAGACATCAATGTATTCTTGATTAAGAAGAATTAATTCTTGCTTATCTGCCTCTTGAAGGTTCTTGCTGATAAATATTGGACGAGGAGACCCGCTTTCTCCTACATCAATTTGAACCAATTGATCTTCGGTAGGAGGTTCTCGTTGTTTGAATCGGAGTTCCCATTGGGTATCCATTCGTTGAGCCCAAGGATCTATTTCGGGATTTTTTTCAATATCCTCGTCATAGCCTTCTAGAATTTCAACAGAGACCATGTTAGAAGATACGATCAATCGATGAACTTGACCGATACTGGTGTCAGAATCCCATGATCTGGAATCAAAAGAGTTAGAGCGCTCTTCACTATCGGATTCGGAGGCGGCTGGAGATAATATCAGAGGTGAACCATATCCGAGACCTCTTTTTGTCCTTCTATAGTACATCTCTGATTTTCCTTTTGGAACAGCCGTACGGATAGGAGTTCTTCTACCCTTACCATAGTTGAGGCCATCCTTGAAGTCATAATCCATCTTTCGGATGATGTCTTTTGATTGTTGACTGTAACGACGAAGTTGGAGATGTCCTGTATCGTTATTTTTGCTATCATCCGTATAGCTAAATTTTTGTTCTGGTCCTTTACTAAAAAGTATGGGACTTTCGCCTTTCTTTCGAGAAGGGACAACAAAGTATGAATCATCTAAGTGTTCGAGTGAGACTTCTGTTTGAAGAGACTGTACAACTCCCATTGTAAATGACTGAAAGCTATCTAACATATCCATATACCACTTAGCATGATAAATGGCATCAGTATACTGGAAAGGAGATGCTTTTTCATTGATTTGTACATCTGTATTTACAACAGGACCTGTAGCCTTAGCGGGCTTGGTCAGATTGATTACAAGAGGGGGAGAAGAAGAACGTGGAAGAGGATTGGACTTGTTACGACGGATGTCGATAACAAGCGGCTCAGAAGAGGTGAACTCCCTTTTATCCTTATTACGAGATAAATCAATAACAAGTGGCTCAGAAGCGGTGAGCTGCCTTTTATCCTTGTTATAACGTAAATCAATAATAAGTGGCTCAGAAGAGATAAGCTCCCTTTGATCTTGACCACCATCGATTGGTTGCTTCTAGACTGGCAAGTGAATAGCCAGTGGTTTGGAGGACTGAGGATGAGAGACACGCCCTTTGATAGGTATGATGAGGGTGTCATTAGGCACTGCTTCTTATTCTTCTTCAGTGTCCAGAGACAGTACTATCTTCATGAACTCATCCTTATACATGCGAGCATCCTTACAATATGCTTCGACATCTTTGAAAGGATAGAGATCTGCAACCTCCTTTCGAACCTCTTTATTGTCATCAACATATTTGAAACATTGATGGAGAGTCGAAGGAACAATGTTGTGTTCATGTAAGAATGGTCTCTCCAACAGAGCATTGTAAGAACAACCATGGTTGTCTATAATATAGAAGGTCACCTTTGTGCGGAGATTGCCTATTTAGAGTTTTAAGCGAATCTTGCCCAGAGGTTCACTTCTTCCCTGGTTGAACCCCAAGATGGTGGTGATTGTGCTAGAAAGACTATGTAGTGGGATCTTCAGTGCATCTAGCATTGTCTTTGGCATGATGCTGAGTGCTGACCCTGGATCTATCAGAATACGATCAACTTTCATCGAGTCGACATATCCTGTATAGTATAGAGGACGGTCATGCCTATTATCTTCCATCAGCATATTATCCTGTGTGAAGGTAATATTTGGAATTAACTCCAACACACTATGACAATGGAGGCAAGAGACAGGCTCAGCCTTCGGCTTATTTAGAAGGGTTAAACAGGTTTCTGGCTGCATTAGAGCTTCACTCAGAATTTCTCGAGTTTCTTTGGAGAGACGCAAGAGCTCGAAGATTGACAGCCTGGCCGGTGTATTGGCTAGTTGAGTCAAAATACCAAAGTTATATGGCTTCTCAAGTCCAGAAGGAGATGACTTCTTCAAAGGCTTGTCGAAACGGACTTGTTGTTTGCCTTTGTCGGCTACCGTCGGCTTGGGATGAGTAGGTTCTACAACCGGTAAGGAGGCAGAAGGGATGTCCTCAGTGGAAACAGGTTGCACTGGAGTGGACTCAGAAGAAGAAGCAGGGTTTTCTTGATTTTCAGGAACTTCCCGTAGGTAGGCTTTTCCTGATCTGGTGCCCAGCAGGATTTCCTCTTCAACTATGGGGTCAAAAGACACCATATTGCAGATCTTTGTTTTGCCCTTGGAGCGTTCTTTCTTCTTGGATGAAGAGGGAACTTCGAACTCCGAAGCAAGATCAGGGTGAATCCACATAATCTCACCATTGTCAAGAGATAAGGGAACGAGACCTTCACTTCGAGGAGGAGGGAGATTCTCGATCTCAAGAGTGGCCTTAGGGATAGGGATGACACCATGATGTACCATATGTGGAGGGAAGTTACCGAACTGAACTGAGACCATGTTCGCGGTAACCGTCTTCTCGTCTTGCTGCAGAGTGACAACACCAGCATTGACTAGCTCTTGAATCTTGCCTTTGAGCACATAACATGCTCAAGTGGGATACCCAATGAACATGTGATAGACACAAAATTTGGGATGATCAGTCTTACCGACCTCATCAGGCTTCTTCGGGTCTGGGAGTTGGAGCTTATTGCTTTTGATCAAGCAATCAAAGATGCTCACGGTGTCGTTCTCATCAAAGGAGTACTCCACTTTAGGACGAGGTTCCCTTAGTAGAGGTACAGAAGGAGTAAAAGTAGACGTAGGTGGAGCTACATTGACAGCCAGAGATTCTTTGTTCTTCAAGTTGATGTTCAAAGTCTCTTTTCCCTTGCGGTTGTTCTGGCGATTACCGCTACTCGATGTCTGATGTTCGTCCCGGTCGGGGTTAGACATGTGTACCCCTAGCTTCTTGAACTTGTCAGCACTAACTTAAGCTGCTTTAGCATTGACAATGAAGGATGGCCAGTCTTGGAACTGAGTTGACCCCGTCCACATGCTGATAATAGGCAAAAGATTTGCCTTGCAGGTGTCTATAGTTATAGCGGCCGGAGTTCCAGGAGGCATTTTTAAAGCTTCTCGGCAGAACTTTTCAATGAAACTCTCAGCAGTTTCATTATGTCTTTGTTTGATTTTATTAAGGGCTGACATGGTCATGTCATTGATCCCCTCATAGAATCGTTCCAATAAGATCTGTTTGAAACCCGAGAAAGAGGTGATACAGCCATCAGGCAAGCTTCTGTACTAATCGTATGCCACATCGGCTAAATAGTCGACGAATATCCTGGTAAGAAGAGCATCATTTGGCTGAAGTTGGACAGTCATTATCTCAAAATGGTTAATAAACTGACTAGGAGAAGTGCTTCCATCAAACAGGGTGATTGTTGGAATCTTGTACTTAGGAGGAAACGGAACTTCCTTCTATTCAATAGGATAAGGTTGCTTGATTCCCAACCTCTGCAAATTGTCCTTCTTTTTGAAAGCCTCAAATTGAGTGCGTAAGAGTTTGACAGCTTCATTAGCATCCTCCGATGATGAAGAAGGAACATGCTGAATAAGAGTGTTAGAGGGAGGAACAGCGTGGTAAGCACTACCCCCAGTACCCCCAGCACCTGACTGACTGGGTGTAGGTTGAATCTGTACAGGAGGTACATGAGGAGATACTACCCCCAGCCCTGTATTGACAGGCACCGACGATGCTATGATCTCAGGATTTATAGCAGGTACAGTTGGTGGTACTGTATGTTGGGCCACGATGATAGAATGCATACTTGTAACCATTTCAGCCATGGTCTTCAGCTGGTCTTCTAGTGCAGCTATTCGTTGTTCTTGACTAGCCGAACTAGAAGCATATGGGTCTTCAGTGACAACATAAGCTGTCACTTCTCTAGGTACAGTGGAGGATATTGTCTGTTCAGAACTTTCGCTGTATGCATCATAATCAGAGAAAGAATCATCTCCTAAGTAAGAAAGAGGGAGATG
This sequence comes from Iris pallida, assembly GCA_029216955.1. Classification (NCBI taxonomy): domain Eukaryota; kingdom Viridiplantae; phylum Streptophyta; class Magnoliopsida; order Asparagales; family Iridaceae; genus Iris; species Iris pallida. The sequence goes on from JANAVB010012000.1 coordinate 3,343,714, forward strand.
ACTGGAAGGATCTTGGAGAAGATTACTTTGACCGATTGTATCTCGGCTTCGGGATCGGGTATGTTGGAATACTCATTCAGAAGATTCTTGGAGTAGATCTAAATACCGCTGGCTAGGCTTGCGAGGCTTGCCATGCTTGGAGCACTTTTTACCCCCAGTGTCTCGGGAAGTCATGTTGACGGAAGCATACAACACTTCGTCTTCATCTTCCGACATTGGTTCTGAAGTTACAAAATTCAAATGATCGAAGACAAATCGTTTTGTTGTCTGACAACAACACTTGATGACAACCTTGTGATTACAATGGTGTCCAAGTGGTTGAACTGGAGGTGTTGAGATGTTGTCCCATTTTTGTTTGAGGTGTTCTCGGAGATCAAGAACAATGACGGGACGAGAAGAAGTCTGAGGGATTTGTTCTTTGACAACATTCGGAACATGGTTCCGGTTCTTCAGATGTTTTGTCCCTTGAGTGTACAGGGAAGTACTCACTTTATTAGCATAGGTGTCAGGATTTTTGATCCTGGAAGTATGCCTCTGATGCTGGTTGATCTTCGGCATAGGCTGTTTGCGTTTCATAGAAACTGGTCTATTGAGATAAGTCCTTAGATCAGCAAATTCACCCCCAGGGGTTCCTGTCTGAGACACCAGTAATTTCCCCTGTTTTGAGCGGGATATCCTGAGAGTTGGGAGATCTTGGAATTCTGTTACCGGAGTAGGCAGAATACCTCTTTGATCAGTACACTTCTCTTTGGCATGAAGAGAAGAACTCTTGTTTGAGAGAGTCTTTGTAATGATTGGTGCCGAGGCACATTCAGATTGATCTTTCAAGGTAAAAACCGAGGAAGACTGAGAAAAGACCAAAGGACCTTTTCTCTTGTTTTGTGAGGAAGGGTTAGCTAAAGAGCATTTCCCTCTGTTGTCTTCCAAGTCATGGAACGAGGAAGTTTAAGAAAAGACCAACGGGCCTTTTCTTTTGTTCTGAGGCAGAGGAGGAATAGTCAACAGACTACCCCCAGTGGATTGCGCTGGAGCAACAGGGTGCTTGGGAAGAGGAGCAGAGTTTTTTTTCCTTGCTGTGAGAAGAAAGGAGATTAGCCAAAAGGCTATCCCTACTAGACTGCGCTGGCATAGTTTGTGCAGGGGTTGAAGTGGCAGTAGGTGCATTGGCTGGTTGCGCATGAGAAGCTTTGACAGATGGCCTTTTGGCCACAGACACTATAGCTTGCGCAGCAGGAGTCTTGACTTCATAGTGCTTGAGTTGCATTCTGGTTGATGGAGTGGTGGACTGCACAGGAAGAGTTGCAGCCAACTGCGCCAGGGGAAGAGGAGTCTTGTACTTTGCCAAAGCAGCATAGGAAGTTGTTTGTACACTGGCAATAGGAGCAGTATACTGCGCATTGGCAGTAGAGGCAGCAGACTGCGCAGCAGTTTTGGAAGCAGAGACAGCAGACTACGCAGAGGATTGTGCAGAGGACTTTAGAGTCCACACTGAACAGACTTTGCTCTTGGCAGAAGTCGCAGTGCGACGAGTAGTCCCGGAGTTGATCATCGCCTCGTAGGCCATCTGGTTGACCTTTACAACCAGCGTCTTCTGCGTCTTTTCGATAGACGCAACGTCACATTGAGTTGTCACTTCCTCGTCGGAGGAGAAAGTCGTCCCCAGCAGAGTCGCCATTTTGTTTGTAAAAACAAAAGTGATATTTATTTCACAAACTTTGTAAGAAGATTACAATAAAATTCTGGGAAAGTACAACTATAGGAATCCGATCTGAAGACGATCGCTTTATCCCTTGGACGATGTAAACTTTGAAGACGGTAGCCTCTGAAGAATGCAGCAGCACTTTGGCAAGAACTTCTGATCTCTGGTGATGAACTGAATGATCTCTGATCTGATCTGGTCTTGGTAATGAAGGACTTGAAACTCTATTTATAGAGTTCTGGAAAATAACTAATTAGTAGCTATTTCTAGATTGCACAGGATGGATTGTGCAGGCATTGGACTGCGCAAGCAACGAACTACGCTGGCAGTTATTCGATCGTGGACCAACTGTATGAGATGCGTGGCATTGTTTGATTCAAATACGCTTGGTCGTGTACAGACGGTTGCCACGTGGTGAGCAATTGATGGCATGTATGCCACGTACAAAATATCAGTTGTCTTGATAGACTGTGCCACATGAACTGCGCCACATGAACTGCGCTGGCTTCAGACTGCGCTGGATTGAACTGCGTTGCAGGGAATCTGGCAGACTGCGCTTCGATTGGGTTGGTATCTTGCGCTGCCTGTACAGCTGTACTCGAGCGCTGTGCTGCACAAGAAACAAAAAGTTTCTTCGTTCTTCGGGCTGTCAGCTGTCAGAAGATCTAATTTTCTGTCAGATAATGATGACGCGGCCACGTCAGCTAGCGCACTTGGATGGGTGCGCAGTTCGGCTTGCGCAGTTGAGTTGTTGCGCAATCTGTTTCCTGTGCAGTTCATTTGAAGGGTGCACAATTTGATTTTTATTGCTTTTTTGATGGGTGCAACTTGATTTTTAGGACCTACAGTCACCAAATTAAAACATATATTATAATGGTATTCTTCATGGTTGCATAATTCTGAAATTAATTGTTGTGTGTTACACATATGTAAATGTTGGGAGCAATATATGCATGTTTCCTTTGTCATAATTTCTGTACAACTTGATAACATATTAACCCATGTATATAGACTTGAAAACCATAAATTATGACATGTTAAATTGGATTTTTAGACCTCAAACTAAGCGTAAAAAATCTGAATCCAGACTTTATATTTCTATATGTAGAGTCGAAAATTCGACTAGTTTAGCTAGAAATTGCAACTCGTATGGCCATGGAATTATGGCTAGCCTATGACTCATGTTGTAACACCCACTTTTCTAAAATAAGGGTAATTTTAAACTTTTATAATTTTGATTAATCAATAATAAGATTTAACTCATGTTGTAATTTTTGGTGATTTTTAATCAATTTAAAACTATTTAAAATGTTGAATTGTGATTTTGATGGTTAACTAGTTAAATCCTAGTTTTGCTAAGCCTAGAGACTAACCATGACCAAGGGAGCCTAGTCATGTGATTAGGATGACTAATTACAACTTTTTAGCCTAGGGGTATTTTGGTCATTTTGATAATTTTGTGAAATTATAATTTATATTAATTAAATATTGTGCTAATCCTTTAGTTAAGCCTTAACCTAGAAGTTTAACCTAATCTAGATTAGTCTTGAGATTAGAATCATGGTTAGAACATTCCTACTAAGTGCCAAGATTAACAATATCTAGATATTTCTAAGGATATTCGTGAAAAAAAAAGCCTTATGACTAGTTGAACCAATAGGAAGACTTAGAATTGGGTGGACAAGCCGTAGCCACTCATCTACATCTAAAACCTAACCCTAATTCATCTAAGGGCAGCCACTATAGGTAGGTTAGCCTCTATTCCTTTCATTTCATTCTATCTTGCCTATTTTTCTTCACAAAGTGTTCTTTCCCAAATTAGAGAGCTTCCCTCTTTGATTTGATCTCCAAATCCTTACAACCCTCCACCAAAACTTCCACCCAACCTTCTCATACTACCAAGGGAGGGTACTAGCAAAGATTTGGAGCAAAGTGCAAGGAGGAGTGTCCTTTTTGGAATATCTTCGTATCGGAGCCGTGTCCTTGGGAGTATCATTGGGATTCCACTCCCAATAGGTAAAACCAGCCCTCTAAATTGATTTCCTATGCATATTAGTTAGTTTTGAACCCATAGGATCCACCCCCATGCATGTACCCCATTTAGATTCAAATTTGAGGCCATTTGGAGCTCTCTTGAGGATTTTAGATATGTGTCATGTGTCATACTTGATAGATCCCAAATTAGGACACCCCATGTGTATGTATGTATGATAATAGTTTATATAGATATTTGAATTCAGTTTTAGAATGATTAAAGAGTGGATTTATCTTAGTTAAGATGGTTAGAATGAGTTTCATTTGGATACCTATGTTGGTATTCAAGTATCTTGGCCTACATGTGTTTCTTTTGTCCAAAACAACTCAAATTCGTCATAATATTCATCCACTTTTTTTAACCAAAGCAACTTAGAAATGTCATAATTTTTAGATTAGAACTCTGATTAATCTTCCTTTTTTAAAAGAACCGTATCGAAGTTACCCTTCCAAATATATATTTTAATAAGCCAAATTCTTTCTGGAACTTTCTGTAGAATTATTTGAGTGTCAGTTTTACGAAAGACGAACGCGTTTCGGTATTTTTGCGATTCCGGGAGCTTCTGGACACGAAAATATGATCCGTTTGAAGTTTCAGAAAGCTAACACGAAGGACTAAAACATAATTCAATCCTAGAATTTAGTGAAGGCTCAATTGGTACATTATTGGTTTTAAGTAGAAGAGTGACTATACGACATAGACAATTTGTGTAATCTATGAGCCTATGTAGTATGGATATTAAATGAATGTAGAGTATGTAATGCATGATATGTCAGATGAATAAAATGATATATGTATATATGACATATATCCTCTTTACAAATATGTATATATATGGTTGAATGCAAGCATGTAGGAATGCAATCAGAATAATCTACCTCGATATACGGCCACGACTGTCTAGATGCATGAGGGTTTATCTACAAGCTAACAGTCTCTTATGGTCATGAACAAGCCTAGTGTCTCAATCTCAAGAAAGTAAGTAAATGTTACAAGATGTTAGATCATCAGACATACATAGTAAGGCGTCCCAAACATTACATATTCAGATGATCATGAAGCTAGTCATACAAAATGTGAAGACTAGCAAGAGTTTCAGTCATACATGATCAATCCTAGGATTTGTCAATCATGTTACAGCCCATAGGTAGACAGTAAGTAAATTTGCAAACGAGCTAACACTTACTCGACGGCTAAACGCCTTAAAAGAATATGTTTACAAGGGAGTGGAAGAGCAAAATAAGAACCCACTCGTTGCTAGGGTTGTGCCTAGTGGTCATCATCTGGCTGGAAGTCAGGGAGATCCTCGGGAGCTACTCCGAAATCTGGCCATACAAAACCAGCTGGGTCAGACCCCAGAAAGAGCAAGTGCCACAAGGGAAGCTTCACTTAAGAACTAAAACCAGCATATTAGCACATGATACATAAGGATAATAAAAAACATGAGTTAGAGAAAGCAGGGTAATAAACGATAAGATGACTAACGGACTATTCCGGTAACCAAGTTACAACCCGTAAACCAAACAAGGACCGGGGTTGTAACCCTTCACCTGAACAGAACTTAGTCTCTAACCAACTATCGATAAAGTAAAGCATAAAAAAGCATGTCCTGAGTAGCCATGTACTAGATCTAGGCAAGACTAGACAAGATAGGACTCCATCCATCATTCACGGCCAAGCAAAGAGTACGGCTTGATACTTTAACTAACTAGGGTTATCATAAGCTTAGTTACTAACAAGATGTATCGAGATGTTCCAACAGCCACAAGCCCTGCAGTCTTAATCTAGGTAATCCGGTCACAAGTTGAGAGAGTTGGATTAGGTGACTTAGAGGTGCAACACATGACAGTGTGCTGGAAATGTGTCCTACTCGACGGCAGGCTACAAATCCAATTAAAAGCGTCCAGATAATGGGACTGCCTGTAGCTAGAAAATTTCTTCATGAACTACTTGATCACTCTAGTCATTATCCTAGTCAGATTCACTATGAATCCCTGACCGTGGGAATCAGGAATTCATATCCTAGACATGATTTAAGACGAGACATGTAGCTTATACAAGCACAAACACCCACGGTGCCAAGACAAGATTTACTTAGCAAAGCATATCGAGATTATCATGTTAGGTTACTTTATCAAGTCAAGAGTGCGTCATAACGGACCACCATCAAGAATTATCATGTCAAGTTGCTTGCCAAGAGTGTACCACGACGGGTCACTATTAAGAATTATCATGTGACTTGATACTTGTTAAGAGTGCGCCTTAACAGGCCACTATCATGTTTTATTCTTATATTATCATGAATGAGAGAAATTTTCATAAAATAACTAATAACATATTCTTGAAGCCAAGGAAAAGATCTACAACTTTCATGTTTTGAGTTTTTCAAGATTTTAGCTACAAAATAGCTTAAACGGACAAAAACAGCAAAATAATACAATTCTGACGCATGCAAAGTTCCTGCGCATCTGCGCATCAGAATTCCTGTGCATCAGCACATCCGTGCATCAGAATTCCTGTGCATTCGTGAGTCAGAATTCCTGTTCATCCGCGCATCAGCACATACACGTATCAGAATTCCTGCACATCCGCGCGTCAGAATTCCTACTCATCCGCGCATCAGAATTCTTGCGCATCAGCACATCCGTGCGTCAGAATTCCTGCGCATCCGTGCATCAGCACATTCGTGCATCAGAATTCTTGCGCATCCGTGCGTCAGAATTCCTGCACATCAGCACATCCGCGCATCAGAACTCACGCTGCGTCTTCAGTACATGCGTGTAGGAAGACTACGTGCATGACATGCTCGGAGTCAAAGAATGCGTTGTCGGGACTTCACGGTGCATGGCCTCTCGGCGCATGGCCTTCCGGGCGCATGGGGGTCATCGTCCCCAACAGCAAGTTCAGCCATAAAAGTTCTGAAAACTTGTCATGGCCATAACTTCCTCATCCGAAGTCGAAATCAAGCGAAATAAAAGTCAAAATTGTATGAAATTGAATTTTCTACAACATAGAACCATTAGTTTTTGGAAATACCAAGTTTTTTTAGAGATTAAAACCAAGCAAAACAAGAAAAACTTTAAGTCTAGATATACAAGAATCTATCCATGGAAACTAAAAACTTCAAGTTCTAAAGAGGCTTAAAATCAAGTAAAAAAGAAAATGGAATAATAAAACTTGAGATCCATCATGAAGCAAGTTGCACTTGCCTAGGCTTGGTAGGTGGGAGGAGTAAATGAAGAAGATGAAGAAGTAAATACAAATAATGGAGGAGAGAGAAGAAGTTGACTTATATAGCAACCCCTCTCATCTCAACCCAATATAAACCAAACCAAGCCAAGCCAAGTCATGTTGAACCAAGTTGAACCAATCAAGTCAAGATTTTAAACCAAGGCTAAGCTAAACAAGACAAGTCTAACTACGATCCACCTAACAAATCTCAGAAATCCGTACACGTGTACTAAAAATACGTATAACGGGAACGGGAGTGATAACTCTACCCACCTTAAAAGAATTTTTTCCTTAGAATTTAATCAAGAGGCTAGAGATGTCGGGGCAAGCTATACTAACCACAGGCAATCTATGACTAGCAGTCAACCAAGCAATCATTCATACAAGCAAGAAAGTAGAAGCATAAGGCATAAGAAAGACATTATACCTTATGAGTCAAACAAGTGTGGATATCACGAGTGGATATCATTCTCACGCTCCCACGTTGACTCACCTAAGGAGTGATGACCCCAAGCAACACGGACTAACTTAATAGTCTTGTTCTTGAGTATCTTCTTCCTTAGGTCCAATATAGATACGGGCCTTTCCTCATACGAAAGGTTGGTACCAACAACCAATTTCGAATGATCAAGGATATGGCTCGGATCCGGAATATACCGTCATAATTGGATACATGGAAGACATCATGTACCTCACGTAACGACTGTGGAAGAGAGAGACGATAGGACACATCACCTACTCGCTCGATAATATCAAACGGTCCTATATACCTAGGACTAAGCTTTTCCCGTACGCCGAATCGAATGATGCCACAGGTAGGCGAGATCCTAAGGAATATATGGTCGCCGATAGAAAATTCAAGCGGACGTCGATGAGAATCGGCCTAATGGCGCTGACGGTCTTGTGCAACTCGAAGATGATCTCTGACTTGTCTGACCACCTCGATTGTCTGCATAATCATCCCTGGACCAAGCATCGATCTTTCGTCGACCTCATCCTATGCTAACGGGGATCTGCACTTTCTGCTGTACAAGGCCTCAAAGGGTGCCATCTGGATACTGGCCTAGAAAATGTTGTTATAGGAGAACTCTACGAGATGCAGGTGATCTTCCCATGAACCACCGAAGTCGAGTGTATATGACCGTAACATATCTTCTAGAGTCCGATTTGTGCGTTCTGACTGACCATCTGTCTGCGGATGATAAGCTGAACTGAACTTGTGACGAGTCCCCAAGCTCTCTTAAAGATTCCGCTAAAAGTGCGATATGAATCTTGAATATCTGTCGGATACAATACTGACTGGTACTCTATGCAACCTGACTATCTGCCTGAGGTACATTTCTGTTAGTTGATCTGTCGACTGACCAATCCTAAAAGGGAGAAAATGAGCTACCTTAGTGAGTCTATCGACTATAACCCATATAGCATCTCTCCCAGCTGGGGATTTAGGTAACCTAGTTACAAATCCGTGGTGATGTGCTCCCATTTCCATTCTGGGATCAGTAAAGGTTGAAGAAGTCCAGCTGGCCTCTGATGTTCAGCTTTAACTTGTTGGCAAACTAAACAACGAGAGACAAACCGGGCTATCTCCCTCTTTATGCCATTCCACCAGAAATGCTGACGGATGTCTCGGTACATCTTCGTACCGCCGGAATGAATTGAATACTGAAAACTGTGTGCCTCTGCCATAATCTCCTGTCTGATATCACCACTAGGTACACAAAGACGCCTTCCATGTTGGAGTGTACCATCTTCGTGAATACATAACTCTAGTCTTCGTCCTGCATCACACTCTGCTCTAAGCTGCTGAAGATTAGAATCTGTTGATTGCGCCATCTTGATCCTCTCAACTATGTTGGACTGAACTTGCATGCTGCCTATCAATGCCATATTGGTAGAAAGAACTACTTCTATCCCCATCTTCTGAAAATCTGCTAATAACTCTGGCTGTGCTGTTAGAAAATAAAAAAATAAGTTCCTACTCTTCTGCTCAACGCGTCTGCAACTACATTGGCCATCCCAGGATTATACTGCAGGTTGATGTCATAATCCACCAGTAACTCTAGCCATCTTCTCTGACGCATATTGAGATCCTTCTAGGTAAACACATACTTAAGACTCTTGTGGTCAGTGAAAATCTCTACCCGATCTTCATACAAATAATGCCTCCACAACTTGAGTGTGAAAACCACCGCTGCTAATTCCAAGTCATGGGTTGGGTAATTCCTCTCATGATCACGAAGCTGACGTGATGCATAAGCTACTACCTTACCATACTGCATTAAGACGCATCCCAATCCTCTGCCGAAAGTATCACAATAAACTAAAAATCCTCCAATCCCATCTGGAAGCGTGAGAATGGGAGCCGTCATCAATCTTCGCTTCAACTTCTCGAATGAACTCTAACACTCTGTTGTCCAAGCAAACTGCACATCCTTGCAGGTCAACCGCGTCAATGGTGCCAAAATTCGAGCAAAGTCTGACACAAATCGCCGGTAATAGCCGGCCAATCCCAGGAAACTTCGAACTTCTGCGACGATGCTAGGTACTGGCCATGTCTCTATGGCCACTATCTTCTGGGGGTCCACTTCCACTCCACCTCTGGTGATGATGTGACCTAAGTACGAAGTACAATCAAGCCAAAATTCATACTTTCTGAACTTCGCATATAATTTTTGCTCTCTGAGAATCTGAAGAACTACACGAAGATGCTGCTTATGCTCTGTCTCATTCTTGCTATAGACCAAGATGTCGTCTATAAACACTATCACAAACTGATCCAAATAGGGCATGAAGATACGATTCATGAGGTCCATGTATACGGCTGGCGCATTGGTCGCTCCAAATGGCATAACAAGGAACTCTCAATGCCCATATCTAGATCTGAATGCTGTCTTCGGGATGTCCTGCTCTCTGACGCTGATCTGATGGTACCCTGACCGCAAGTCAATCTTCGAAAATACTGCTGCCCTACTGAGCTAATCAAATAAATCATCTATCCTTGGTAAAGGATATCTGTTCTTGATTGTCACAGAGTTCAAGGTATGATAATCAACACATAATCTTGACGTACCATCCTTCTTTTTCATAAGAAGCATCGGAGCTCTCCAAGGTGATCCACTAGCACGAATGAATCCTTCGGTTCTGAGTTTTTCAATCATCTTGTATAAGATCTCTAATTCTGAAGGTGCCATCATGTAGACTATCTCTAACACTGGTGTCGTCCCCGGAATTAAGTCGATAGTGAACTCTATCTCTCTCTCTGGTGGCATACCTGGAAGCTCTTCGAAAAATACATCAGGAAACTCTTTTACAACTCTAGGAAATTGAATTGCTTCTGCTACTGCCATCCGCAATACTGGTGGAGAAGGTTCTACTTCGCCCCTAGAGAATGAAAACTCTGCCTCACCGGGAATACTAAAAATAATCATGCCAATATGGCAGTCAATTCTTGCATTTTGCTCCTTCAACCAATCCATTCCTATGACCACATCATAGTCGGCCATCGAAAATTCTATCAATCTAGCGGGAAAATCTCTACCGCTAACTACGATTCGACACGAGAAATAGACTCTATCTATCCCTACAAGATCGTTACCAGTAAGTATATTGAGTCTTACTGATAATCACTCGGACTCCAGTCCTATCCGTGTTGCAAATCGTGCAGACATAAATGAATGCGATGCACCCGAATCAAATAATACTGATACTGGAAAATAGTTGACGAGAATGGTACCTGCCACCACCTCATCTAAAGCTAACTCTTCTGCTATGGTCAGAGCCATAGCCTGACCTTGTCTTCTTGGTGATGGTCCCCTCTACTGGTGACCTCTCTGCCTGCTATGAATCTGAACCTGGACATACTGCTGAACCTGAGGTGGCAATAGCCTCAGAAGCTGGTACTGCTACTGCACTGGTACTGGACCCCTAACCGATAGATTTGTTAGGTTTGATGAGGATGAACTGGCTCTATTCAGACAAGACCCTATCTTGTAATCCGGTGCCCCACAAGCCAAGCACAATCCCTGTGCTCTACGACACTCTGATACTACGTGCCCTGGCTTCCCACAATGAGTGCAGCCCATTACGGAAGACTGCTTCTGCTGCTGAGGATACGTCGGTGTCGAGTGTTGAACTGACGAAACTGTGGTCACCCTCCTAGGAGCTCCAATTGTTAAAGTCCTAGTTGTCGGGGCTGGTACTGATAACTGGGACATCTGCCCATGAGACATCTTTCGTCCTCCGCTTCTATCTACAATCCTCTGAGAAGTATACTCATGTCTCTTCGATGCTCGCAAGACGGCATCAAACGTCTGGTGCTCAAACTGCTCTACTGATATGATAATCTTTAGGTGGAGCCCCTGCTGGAATCGCTGGGCTTGATCCAATTCGGTTGCCACCAAGGTGGAAGCAAACCGACTAAGTCTAGAAAACTCGGCCGCATATCCATCGATCGTCTTTTCCATCTGCTTAAGATTGGTGAATCTCGTCTGTATATCATACCGAGCTACTGCATCGAAGTACTTGGTCTGGAACTTGTTGCTGAATACCGCCCATGAGACAGGCGTCGATAATCCAACTGCTAGCATCGCCCACTAGCTGCAGGCTAAGTCTAATAACTGCAGGCACACAACGGCCACCTTCTCATTCTCAGGAATCCTAGTTGCTTCTAGGATAACCTCTGTGTCCTAAAGCCATGCATCAGCAGCAATAGCATCTTCAGTGCCGTCAAAGAAAGGAGGGTTCAAACGCTTGAAGATGTTGGCCGCGTTGTTCCTTGGTAACCAACTCCGCCCATGGCATCTTGTACTGACTGGTACAAGGCATCGCCTCGAAGATTTTGAGATGCAAGAAATTCTCTGATGAGACCCACCAGGGTTACGTTATCAGGCTCTACAAGCTGGACTGGCTAAACTTGGGGATCTGGATCCCCGAAATGCATGACTTGGGAGGCCGCTCCAGAGTACTGGACTTGGTCTTCAGGTTGCTGCTGGTCCACTAGAGGTGCTCCGCCTTGCTGATCGGTAGGACCAGGAACCATGCCACTGAATAAAATGACATAAGGAACAATAAGGAAGGACCAAGATAGATCAAGGATAAAGCACCTTATCAGGCCAAGATTCAGAAAGATTAGGAAGCACGAGTAGAAATCAAGGATGAATGCTGATTGAGACATCTATTCGGTAAAACCCCACACATCTTGATTTACAAGGACCTGCATAGGCCACCACTTAAATCGTGTCACGCTCCAGAACCAGAATACTGGAGAGCGGGGGACAGACACAGCCAGCTACCTACATTAAAGTATAATCTATCTCGATATACGATCTCGGCTGTCTAGATGCATGAGGGTTTATCTACAAGCCAACAGTCTCTTATGGTCATGAACAAGCTTAGTGTCTCAATCTCAAGCAAGTAAGTAAATATTACAAGATGTTAGATCATCAGACATACAAAGTAAGGCGTCCCAAACATTACATATTCAGATGATCATGAAGCTAGTCATACAAAATGTAAAGACTAGCAAGAGTTTCAGTCATACATGATCAACCTTAGGATTTGTCAATCATGTTACAGCCCGTAGACAGACAGTAAGTAAAGTTGCAAACGAGCTAACACTTGCTCAGCGGCTAAACGCCTCAAAAAAATATTTTTACAAGGGAGTGGGAGAGCAAAACTCGTTGCCAGGGTTGCGCCTGGTGGTCACCATCTGGCTGAAAGTCAGGAAAGTCCTCGGGAGCTACTCCAAAAATCTGACCATACAAAACCAATTGGGTCAGACCCCAGAAAGAGCAAGTGCCACAAGGGAGGCTTCACTTAAGAACTAAAATCAGCATATTAGCACATGATACATAAGGATAACGAAAGACATGAGTTAGAGAAAGCAGGGTGATAAAGGATAAGATGACTAACGGACTATTCCGGTAACCAAGTTACAACCCGTAAACCAAACAAGGACCGGGGTTGTAACCCTTCACCTGAACAGAACTTAGTCTCTAACCAATTATCGATAAAGTAAAGCATAAACAAGCATGTCCTGAGATAGCCATGTACTGGATCTAGGCAAGACTAGACAAGATAGGACTCCATCCATCATTCACGGTCAAGCAAAGAGTACGGCTTGATACTTTAACTAACTAAGGTTATCACAAGCTTAGTTACTAACAAGATGCATCAAGATGTTCCAATAGCCACAAGTCCTGCAGTCTTAATCCAGGTTATCTGGTCACAAGTTGAGAGAGTTGGATTAGGTGACTTAGAGGTACAACACATGACAGTGTGCTGGAAATGTGCCCTACTCGATGGCAGGCTACAAGTCCAATTAAAAGTGCCTAGATAACGGAACTGCCTGTAGCTGGGAAATCCCTTCATGAACTACTTGATCATTCTAGTAATTAACCTAGTCAGATTCAGTATGAATCCCTGACCGTAGGAATCAGGAATTCATATCTTAGATATGATGCAAGACGAGACATGTAGCTTATACAAGCACAAACACCCACGGTGCCAAGACAAGATTTACATAGCAAGGCATATCGAGATTATCATGTTAGGTTACTTTATCAAGTCAAGAGTGCATCACAACGGACCACCATCAAGAATTATCATGTCAAATTGCTTGCCAAGAGTGTACCACGAGGGTCACTATTAAGAATTATCATGTTATTTGATACTTGTTAAGAGTACCCTTAACAGGTCACTATCGTGTTTATTCTTACATATCATGAATGAGAGAAATTTGCATAAAAAACTAATAACATATTCTTGAAGCCAAGGAAAAGATCTACAACTTTTATGTTTTGAGTTTTCAAGATTTAGTACAAAATAGCTTAAACGGGCAAAAAAGCAAAATAATGCAATTATGGCGCATGCAAAATTCCTGCGCATCCGCGCATCAAAATTCCTGCACATCAGTAAATCTGTGCATCAGAATTCTGCGCATCGCGCGTCAGAAATTCCTGCGCATCTGTAACCCCTTTTAGTGAATAAATTTTTTATATATAATTTTGATTCAGCAATTTAGAATTTATTTAAGAATTATGTGAAGTAAATAATTGTATAAAAACTATGATTCATTTCAGCCATGGGTTTTCTATTGGTTTAAACTCTAAGTGGTCAGCCAAGCCCAACCCCATGATCCATTCTTCTTTTAACTGTAATTTCCTCTTCAATCATTTCAAATAATCAGAGAGGGGGCGGTTGCAACTGCCATGTGCAATCCGAGCTACCCAATTCTTCCGCCCAATTCTTTCCCCTCTCCAAGTATCAATCGAGCTCCACCTCTATATAAACTAGATTTTCCATCATTTTTAATCCAAAAAAATAATTGAGAGAGAGTGCTGCTAATTTCCATCATTCCTTCTTCCTTCCGCTGTTGATGGCCATGGCAAATTCCTTCCTTAGCTCGGCAAGCAGTACAGGCAGCCATCCGTTGGTGGAACAGCATGAAGAAGCTTCATGTCTGATTCATCAATCGAAACCATCACGAGATTGCGGTGAGTATTGCCATCAATTCCTAGATTCGATCGATTCTCTAAATTTTAGAATCGATCTCCATCTGAACTAAATTTATCGATCCATTTAATTTTCTTTCAATTGTTCAGATCTAATAATTTTAGGTCAGAGATTGATCCGACTATTCCTTCTGCGGAATAGCATTTTGTTTGTCGAAGTGATCGAGTTTGATTCATCGATCATCAATCTGGTAAGTATCGACTCTCTTGTCGATTTGGTCTAGGTATTTTATTAAGTATGGTTGGATTCTTGTATGAAATTTTTTGTTCCTAGCTTAATGATCAAACAGGATGCATTTAAGAACCAAGACAATTGTTGGTGATCATAGCAGTATTGGATCGAAGTTTTAACAGTGAGTGATGAATTTTGATATTCTGAACTTTTTGCTATTTGTTTCTGGTTTGGAAATTCAAATTCTTCTAGCCTCTTGTTTAATTCTTGCTATTTTGCAATTGTTTGACAAATTGTCTCAACAGGGTTCTAATCTTCCATTGGACTCAAGAACTCGTGCTGACTCTTTGGAGCAATTCATCATTCGATTTTGATCTTCTTCTTCTGGTATAGGCACTATCTCAATTGTATGATGTTCATTTTGTAGTAAGTTCAATTAGTTAATCGGCCAAGAGGGGGGTTGGTTAGTATCCAGTTCGTGTATGGACAGGGGAATGATTGAGATTCAGTTATTTTGGTTTTCAGTTGTTAGCAAATTAGATGATTATGCGATTTTGAGACTGCGATACAATTGTTGGTTCAGGATGACGAATCTGGGATTTCATCTCAGATTTGTCATTGAGACTTCATGTCAGTTTAATTCTTGCATAGTTAGTTAAATACTTTTATCAATGAGTCGATTGAGGGAACCTGAGATGTATATGCAACTGGTTCAATTTATTGAAGAACTGGGAATAAGTATGCATGCAAGATTTGGTTCGTTTTACTAAACTTGAAACCAATATAATGGTTGGTTTAGTTCAGTGAAACACCTAGGTGGTTGTTTATGAACTTGAGATTCTATCAGAAACTGTTTTGAACCGAGACTTTATGTATTCATTTGGGAATTTGTTGAGCCTAGACTCATGTGAATACTTAGTTCTACTGTTACCTGGGAATCATATTATTGTTGAATTCTGCTTGCTAACAGACCCCTAGTTTCTGAGTTACTTGGTACACTGGTGAAAACTGATCCTTAGTGATGTATGGTCTAACACAAATTGGACTGTACTTATGTGCATCTGCAATTTAGCTAAATTCAGACGTGGTAAATTACGTAGGTTTTCTTTTTATGAACCTATAAGTTGTTTGAACTTGAGTTCTTATATGAACCTGGGACTCTCATGTGATGCTTGGGTTCAATTATAGAATGTTGAATACCTGTACAATGATTTGGTTCACTTTGATGAAACTTTGATAGCCTGTGCCATGACTGGTTCATCTTATTGGACCTGATTGTATGTACAGCTGAGTTGGTTCAGTAAAACTGGAACTAACACAAATGGAATTTTTGTTCAACTGGAAATGCACATACAGTATTAAGGGGGATTAAGACTTTGTCGATCTCAGTTCAGTTTTCAACTGAACCTGAGTATATTGGTATTAAATTCAAGTTGAGAAGGTTAACAATTGGTTGAAGTCCAGCCTATTGAGATGAGTGTAAACCTGCATTTATATGTTTTCTTGCAAGCATTACATATTTTAGTTCAATACCTGAAACCATATGCAGTGTGGTGAATCGTTCTCGAACTGGGGCTTCATATCACTGCCTTTAGTGTGAACCTGGGAAAGAGTCTCAATGTAAATCTGAATAGTGAATCCAGTGTGAACCTGAGAGTGAAACTCAGTTAAACTGAAGAAAATCTCAGTGTGAACCGAGAACTTATCAATCAATAGCCTGGATTTTATATCAATATGTGGTCATAGGCTTTATACATTGTCCTGGCAAGTTAAACTGAATCTGGGTTCATGAACAAAGTTTAAATTAATTAGTGAACTAACCCTATCAAGGTTCTGAGTAAATCAGTGAACCTGAGAATTTATATGTCAATATATTAATTCAATGGTTGAACATGAGGCTGGGAACTCATGTACTGTATGCACTGAACCTGAGGGTTCATTTTTAATGGGAAGCTTTCTTATGCAATATTGGGGAGTGGATTCCTGAGACACATACTAGTGTCTGCCCTTTTAACCTGAAAGTTCAGTTTAGTTGTAATTAATGAACTTGGGAATTGGATAGGGAATCCTTCATTAGAAACATTAGTCACTCCATAACTCTGTGGTAACAAACAGTTATAGGGAACTTTATGAGCAAGCTTTATGAGTGATGTAAGTCTTTTTCCAAATAATGATAGTTAGCTTTACTTTCTAAATTATAAGATAACTAGTAGTTATAAGAGAATACTTGTAGGGAGTTAGTGATGAATAATTAAATAATGGACTTAACCCAATGTCATAAAGCATGTTAGAACTGCAAGACACCAATATAGAGCTTGATTATTTATTAACCAACTTGTACTCAATAAACCAGGAGATATCCAGCTTACTTGATTACCAGTACTTTTTCGGAGCCAGGTAAGTACTTTTCTACGGTTTGGTGCATTTACATTCTTGTACTCTTTCTTGTGACGTCATGGCACGATATCATGTATACTCCTGTACTCTTGTTATTGTACTTATTAGTGTCGGATGGGGAAATACACTAGCCATGTGACCAATCCCGGTTACTATACTCATGTGCCTAGCTTAGGCCTCATATCGTGCACGCGGGCCCTAAGTCGTACCATATTCATGTACTCCAGTGCATGTTCTCACCCCAGCCGATCACATGGACTAGACGTATTTCGATATTGTGCACTTATCATGTCTGGTACTTCAGGATTATAGTTTCATTCCTGTACTTTACATTCATGTACTATAGTTCCTATACTTATTTGTTGTACTTATTTCCTGTACTACTTTCATCTACTTTCATGATCATTCCTGTATTCATTTTCCTGTACTCCTGTACTCATTCATATCATGTTCATGTTTCATTACCTAGAACTGTACTTTGCTTCGCTCCTGAATAGGATATGTTACAGGTGAGTTGGAGGCCCTGTGCGATACTTATTATGGCCGAGAGCCAGTTGATGCAGGAGAGCTAGCTGGAGTTGCTCTTGACTTCGAGGCTGCAGAAGCCTAGAGCTTTACCATTAGCACTTTACATTTTACCTTGTATTTGAGACTAGTAGACTCTATCTTTTATTTTGCTGGAATGTAATAAATTCGAGGATTGTACTTTACTCTGGGTTTGGGATACAATTATAGATGCTGTGATTTCATACTTTTCAATTATCTGGTTAGATTTCCCTAGATTGGTACAGCTTACTTCGTCGTGTCTAACGACGAAGGCTGGGCGTGTCCGACTCGTGTCGATTATTCGGAGCGGGTCGTGACAACATCCGTGCATCAACACATCCGAGCATCAGAATTCCTGCATCCGTACGTCATAATTCCTACGCATCCGCGCATCAGAATTCCTGCGCATCCGTGCGTCAGAATTCCTGCGTATCCGCGTATCAGCACATCCGTGCATCAGAACTCACGTTGCATCTTCAGTACATGCACGTAGGAAGACTACGCATGACACACTTGGAGTCAAAGAATGCGTTGTCGGAACTTCACGGCGCATGGCCTCCGGGCGCATGGGGGTCATCGTCCCCAACAGCAAGTTCAGCCATAAAGTTCTGAAAACTTGCCATGGCCATAACTTCCTCATCCGAAGTCGAAATCAAGCAAAACAAAAGCCAAAACTGTATGAAATTGAATTCTCTACAACATAAAATATTAGTTTTTGGAAATACCAAGTTTTTTAGAGATTAAAACCAAGAAAAGAAGAAAAAACTTTAAGTCTAGATATACAAGAATCTATCTATGGAAACTAAAAACTCCAAGTTCTAAAGAGGCTTAAAAGCAAGTAAAGAAGAAAATAGAACAATAAAACTTGAGATCCATCTTGAAGAAAGTTGTACTTGCCTAGGCTTGGTAGGTAGGAGGAGTAAATGAAATGAGAAGTAAATGCAAATAATGGGGAGAGAGAAGAAGTTGACTTATATAGCAATCCCTCTCATCTCAACCCAATATAAACCAAACCAAGCCAAGCCAAGTCATGTTGAACCATGTTGAACCAATCAAGTCAAGATTTTAAACCAAGGCTAAGCTAAGCAAGACAAGTCTAACTACGATCAACCTGACAAATGTCAGAAATTCGTACACGTATACTAAAAATACTTATAACGAAAACGAGAGTGATAAGTTTTG
This sequence comes from Iris pallida, assembly GCA_029216955.1. Lineage (NCBI taxonomy): Eukaryota > Viridiplantae > Streptophyta > Magnoliopsida > Asparagales > Iridaceae > Iris > Iris pallida. The sequence continues at coordinate 3,362,490 of JANAVB010012000.1, forward strand.
TGCTTGGTTTAGCAAGTGACTTAGGCTATGAGTTAGTAGCTATCTTGGATACTTGATTTGCATATACTTAGTTTATTTAGACCTAGAATTGACTAACCCTAGCTAGTTTGACCACAGTTGACTAGAGTTGACCTAGTTTGACTTTATAGTTGACCAGAGTTGACCAAGAGTTAACTTTGACCTAGATTGACGTAGACTCATGTAGATTGCATTATAATTTCAATTACCATATAAATTGAACTCGTTATAACCTGTGTTGCTATAACTAGGACTCTGTGACTCCAGTTGGCTATCTTTTCATTTCAGCTGTTCAAGATATCAGGCAAGTACATTCACTGATAGTTTTTATTGTCTTAATATCTGCTATATCCGATTCAGTTGTAGTGTCTTACTTGATTTTCGACACGATGGTTCACGGACTAGTATACGTTGGATCATGACATGAGATGTTTCTGGATTTTCTTTGTATATTGGTATATTTCCTGTTTGTTCCCTATACTTGTATAGACATCGATTCCTGAGAGGGAGTAGCTACCCTCTTAGGGAATTCCGTGTCATGACGTGTCATGTCCGGATCCGTTATACTATTCGGGGATGGGAATTATTAGAGGCTATGTGATCAAAGCCACCCTGTCACTAAATTCGTGTGCTTGTGCCACCCTCACTTCACGTAGGGTGTAACGATATCTTATTTCTTATGCTCGTTATCCAGGTTGGCCGGCATGACCCTTTCAAGTGATTTTCATGTGATTGTCGGGCCAAGTAGATAGCCTGTCCTGTAACTTTTCCAAGCCGATCACAAAGCTCTAATAATTTATGGCACATTTTATATTTATTTTATCACATTATATATCCTGCTCAGTTCTATATTCAGTACTTTTCTACCATGTTATGATATTCAGTACTCATATGTTCTACATGATCTTATGCTAAACCTTAATTGGAGGCTAAGTTCTGTTCGGAAGAAGGGTTACAACCCCGGTCCTTGTTTGGTTTACGGGTTGTAACTCGACTTCCGAATAGCTCCCAAGTCATCCTATACCTTTGTCTTGTATTTCATTATACTGTCTCTTATAGAATTTGTCAATTCATATGGAAGTTGTTAGTGTTTGTACTTGCTTATTTTCCTGACAGATAACCGTTGATGTTTACAGAGTACATATTAGCTGATTGTTCTACCTTTTACGGGTATGGCCAGGATAGAGTTTGATGAGACATTACCCCTGGAGCCCGTAGATGATATAGCCTGTTTAGACTGTTAGATAGGTTTGCCTGGACTGCGATCCAGCTAGTGTTTTCAGACTGTAGTTTTATATTATATTTTGAGTTTTTGTGATGTGGTTATATCTTTGAGCTTGTGTTGGATCTTGAACTCCTTTCCAGTTTTCCTTTCTATCATATTTCTATTTCGTGATATCTATCCTAGTTTGTCTTGTGATTGAGTTATGCCATATTATACCTCCGTACGGAGATGACAGGTACCCTTATTTTGTCTAGTTGTAGTATTTATAGACGACCTATAAAGCGTTCTACCGTCGATTCTGCGGTGTAGGCTGGACGTAACCACATACTCGTACCCCTAATCAGGGTGCGGGTCGTGACATTTTTGTAGTGGCCCATGCAGGTCAGAGTCGCAACTAGTACAATTTCGTACTGGTGCTTGACTTAGAGCGCTGCTACGAGCCTGCTATTAGTATATATGTTCTAGGTTATGACAGGAGTTGCTCAATCACAGTTAGGAACTTGATAGATTCCAGGGATAACCCCTGAGAATCTTATTTCGAAAACTCTTGAATCTGTTTCCGCTTGCCTCCATTTATACTTTCTTGATTTGTTGTTGATTTTGATTCCTGATGTTCATTGTTGACTTTGATCTTGCAACGAGATAAATTTTTTGGATTGAATTAAGATATATGATAAGGTAATGTCTGCTTTATTTATGGAGTTTAGAATTTATCGCACCATACAAGCTAGCATGACAAGGACATAGAGCTTGATTTTAGATATTCTTATCCTAGTTATGAAATTTGGATTTTCTTGCAGCCATACCGGTTGGCGTGGTAATAATTCCAAATGTCATGATTTTAGGGTATATACCTTAGTTATGGACTCTATTGTTTATTGCAGCTATGCTTACTAGCGTGGCAAAATTCTGACAACATAATTTCAGAAGACGTGTATGGTATCAGATTTTATCTTAAATGGGTTCATTTCTTTTTAACAGTTGATGAAGAACAGATTTTATCATTATTTCTTTCTTGCCATTATTTCTTGTATTACCTTTTTTTGTAAATAAATAAATAAAATAAAACTGTCCTGATTACATCAATCTGTCTCGTATCTAATTCTGTCAGCTATATTTTGAAAGCCTTGAATCTCCATCTTTTTACCTTCGAAAGGTCGAGGAAGTAATATAAATCATCTAACTCAAAAAAGACTTAATTTGTTATCTTGTGATAATCTTGCTAGGGGTATAATATGATGGACCTTGATATAGTTTGGGATAGAGATGCGACTGAATTTGAGGATGAAATCAAGAGAGTTATATTATCAATTTAGGAACAATCATACTTAGAGAAATCTTTTGGGTATGAATAATTCATAGATGTATTTATAACTGATGAGGATATTCGAGGTCAACTTAGTTTCGAGAACTTGGATAAATTTTGGTTATTGATTCTTGAGACGTTACACTTTAAGGCTATGATGTTAAATTTAGGAATTTAGTAATAGAGAAGAGATTTTAACTATATGCAATGATAATACGAAATTGAATAAGATATTGTAAGAAATGGCTAGAAACAGAAAGAACGTAAGAATTTTGAGTTATATAAAATACATAGATTTTATGAAAATTTTAAATTTTAGGAGAATAATATTGAAGGTGTACGTTGAAGAAAATATGAAGGTTGCATTTATAATGAAGAATACGTTTTGTAAGGCCTAGTGGGTTTAGATTTAAATAATACAAGGAGCGTAAATTGAATAAGTTCGAGGATTACATAAAACATGATTTAGAGACTTCGGATCCAATTCAAGACAAGGTGGAAGAATTTAGATTTATGATGATTAAGTGGTCAGTTTTGATTCCTAGTAAGAAGGGTATGCTTCATGAATAATATTTTGGAACTTAAAAATTTAGCCTATGGTGATCATGGCAAGGTCAAATCTTTATGACGAAAGGATATAATTTTGATGGTAGTCATACAAAGGTTGATTTTTATATTGGGACTTGTGAGATAAAAATATGATTGGCAAATGATAAACTTGATAGTATCATAGAGATGATTAACATGACTTTCCTATGAAATCTTTCTTTTTTTTTCCTTTAAAAGAGAAATTTGACTTAGTCCATATCTTTGAATCACCCTTTAAAAGTTTTCAATATTGAATCCTAGCTCCCTTAATCACGACCAATTGTAACGCTCGTATATCGGAATACATATTTTGAGTAGGCTTACATGTATTTCGGACCTATATTTTATTTTTTCGATTTTGGCCTGTAATGGTATTTTGGCCCGACTTACGGATTTTGTTTTTCGTAAATTGGGTTTTGACCTGGCATGGTTTATTCCTTGTGGAGAAGGATTTGGTTTGGTTTGGTTTGGTTTGCATTGGACTACCCTTAGTTAATCTACACCCTCAACACAACACACCATCCCTCATTAAAATCCTACCTAACTTTCTCTCCTCATTACTCTTCCATTAATTTTCTCCATCTTCTTCTTCTTCCTTCCTCCACAAACACCTAACCTCCATAGGCAAGTGCACCTTACCACCAAAGAGGAACCCTATTTTATTTGTCCATTAGTTAGATTAGGCCATGGTGAACCACATTAGAACTTGGCATTTTGTGATTTGGAGTCTCCATTTTTCTAGATCTAAGTTTTAACCATTTTGGATTTTTTGGTTTTGATCTATTAAACTTAAATTTTGCTTGTTTTGAGGCTTCCATGTGGAAGAGAATTCAATTTTACACAAGATAGAACTTTGAAAATCTAAATTTTGTTTTGATTTGGCTAAGTTATGAGATTTAGAAATTTTGGGTGTTCTTGGCTTCAGGATACCGAGGTGGTTGGAAGCAGCTAGGACACCTGAGAATGAGAAGGTGGCGGTAGTACGCCTACAGTTGCTAGACTTAGCTCGCAGTTGGTGGGCGGCACAGGCCGTAGGATTAGCGGTGCCGGTTACTTGGGCGTGTTTAGAGAAAGATTCCAGACGAAGTATTTGATATTGTAGCTCGGTACGACCTGCAGACGAGGTTTACCAACTTGAAGCAAGGAGCCAGGATGGTCGACGGTTATGCATCTGAGTTTTCTAGACTTAGTAGGTTTGCCCCCACCTTGGTGGCAACCGAGTTTGATAGGGCCCAGCGGTTCCAGCAGGGGCTGCATTTGGAGATCTTGTTGGCAGTTGAGCAGTTCGAGCACCAGACATTCAATGCAGTATTGAGGGCAGCTAAGAGGCACGAGTACACCTCCCAGAGGATCGTGGATAGGACCGGAGGTAGGAAGCGTCCCACAATCAGATGCACCAATCATCAGCTCCAGCCCCGGCAGCTAGGGGTTTGACCATTGGAACTCCGAGGCGGGCGACCTCAGTAACGTCGGTTCAACATTCAACCCCGACATACCCGCAGCAGCAGAGAAGCAGCGCCGACTTCCGCGATGGGATTCTATTGCAGGAAGCCAGGACACGTGGTGGTAGATTGTCGCAGGGCAGGGATTGTGCCTGGCTTGTGGAGCAGCAGATCACAAGATAGGAGCCTGCCCGAATAGGGGTAGTTCGTCCTCTTCCAACCTAACAGTCCGTCGGTTAGGGGACCAGCACCTATGCAGCAGTAGTACCGAGGCCATTGTTACCTCAGGCCCAGGCATTTAGCAGCAGAACCAGCAGCAGTACCCAGGCTCAAGTACAGAGCAGGCAGAGAGGTTTCCAGCAGAGGGGACCCGCGGCCAGAGGACAAGGTCAGGCAATGATGATGACTATGGAAGAAGAGGTTGCACCAGGTGAGGTAGTGGCAGGTACTATTCTCGTCAACTCCTCTCCAGTATCGGTATTATTTGATTCTGGTGCATCGCATTCATTCATGTCTGCACGATTCGCAACACGGATAGGATTGGAGCCCGAGTCATTATCAGTGAGGCTCAATATACTTACTGGTAATGGTCTTGTGGGGGTAGATCGAGTTTTTTCCTCGTATCGGATCGTAGTTAGCGGTAGAGAGTTCCGCTAGATTTATAGAGTTCTCTATGGCAGAACATGATGTAGTCTTGGGCATGGATTGGTTGAGGAACCAGTATGCTAGGATAGACTGCCACATTGGCAGGTTGTTTTCAGCATTCCAGGGAGTCAGAGTTTTTATTTTCCAGAGGACAGTGGAGCCATCTTCCCAGTATTGCGGATGGCAGCAGTAGCAGCAGTACAGTTACCCCGGATAGTTGAAGAGCTCCCATGTCTTTCCAGAAGAGCTTCCAGGGATGCCGCCAGAACGGAAGATCGAGTTCACTATAGACTTGATCCCCGGGACAGCACCACTATCAGAGCGAGTCTACAGGATGGCGCCTTCAGAGTTGGAGATTTTGTACAAGATGATTGAAGAACTCAGGACCAAGGGATTCATTCGTGCAGTGGATCGCCTTGGGGAGCCCCGATGCTTTTGTGAAGAAGAAGGATGGTATGTCCAGATTATGTGTAGATTATCGTACCTTGAACTCAGTGACAATCAAGAACAGATACCCTCTCGAGGATAGATGACTTGTTTGATTAACTCAAAGGGGCTTCAATGTTCTCGAAGATGGATAGATGACTTGTTTGATTAACTCAAAGGGGCTTCAGTGTTCTCGAAGATAGACTTGCGGTCAGGATACCACCAGATTAGAGTCAGAGAGCAGGACATCCAAAGACAGCTTTCGATCTAGATATGGACAATAGGAGTTCCTTGTTATGCCATTCGGAGCAACCAATGCGCCAGCCATATTTATGGACCTTATGAATCGCATTTTCATGCCTTACTTGGATCAGTTCATGATAGTGTTCCTAGATGACATCCTGGTTTACAACAAGAGTGAAGCAGAGCACGAGCAGCATCTCAGAATCGTCCTTCAACGCTTAGAAGCATCAGTTGTACGCCAAGTTCAGTAAATGCGAGTTCTGGTTCGATCGCATTTCGTACTTGGGTCACATCATTACCCGAGGAGGAGTGGAAGTGGATCCCAGAAGATTGTGACTATCGAGACATGGCCAGTACCTAGCTCAGTGGCAGAGGTTCAGCTTTCTTGGATTAGCCGGCTACTACCGACGATTCGTTTCAGATTTTGCAAGGATTTCGGCACCGATGACCCAGTTAACCTGCAAGGATGTGTCGTTCGTATGGACAGCAGAGTGCCAGGAATCATTTGAGAAGTTGAAGCAAGGTTTGATAACGACTCCATTCTCACACTTCCAGATAGGACCGGAGGATTCACAGTTTATTGCAACGCTTCAGGCCGAGGATTAGGGTATGTCTTGATGCAGCATGGGAAGGTAATATTATGCATCACATCAACTTCATGATCATAGAAGAATTACCTGACCTACGACTTGGAACTGGCGGCAGTAGTTTGCGCTTAAGCTTTGGCGGTACTACTTGTGCGGAGACAGGATGGAGATCTTCACCGACCACAAGTGCCTGAAGTATGTTTTCACCCAGAAGGACCTTAACATGCGGCAGAGAAGATGGCTCGAGCTACTGGTAGACTATAATATAGATTTGCTGTATCACCAGGAAGGCCAACGTTGTAGCAGATGCGTTGAGCCGGAGAGCCGGAGTTTATTTCCTAACGGCGCAACCAGAGTTATTGGCAAATCTTCAGAAGATGGGAATTGAAGTGGTTCTTCCTACCAACGTAGCATTGATGGCCAGTCTACAGGTTCAGTCCAGCATAGTTGAGAGGATCCGGATGGCACAGTCTACGGATTCCAAGATTCAGCGACTCAGAGCAGAGTGTGAGACAGAAAGAAGGCCAAAGTTGTACATTCATAAATATGGTACACTTTGACACGGCACTCGTCTTTGTGTACCCAGTGGAGATATCATACAGGAGGTCATGGCAGAAGCTCACAGTTCACAGTATTCTATTCATCCCGGTGGCACGAAGATGTACCGTGATATCCGTCAGCACTTCTGGTGGAATGGCATGAAGAGGGAGATAGCCCGGTTTGTCTCTCGATGTTTAGTTTGCCAGCATGTTAAGTCTGAACATCAGAGGCCCGCTGGACCTCTTCAGCCCTTGCCAATTCCAGAATGGAAATGGGAACACAACCATGAATTTTGTGACTGGATTGCCTAGATCCCCAGCTTGTCGAGATGCTATTTGGGTTATAGTTGACAGGCTCACGAAAGTGGCTCACTTTCTTTCGTTCAGAGTTGGGCAGTCTACGGTGCAGTTGGCAGAAATATACCTCAGGCAGATGGTCAGGCTTCACGGTGTTCCCGTTAGTATCACCTCGGACAGGGATTCAAGATTCATATCACACTTTTGGCGTAGCCTGCAAGAGAGTTTGGAAACTTACCTTCAGTTTAGCTCAGCTTATCACCCGCAGACAGATGGCCAGTCGAAACGCAATCCAGACTCTTGAAGATATGTTGAGATCTTGTACCCTTGACTTCGGTGGTTCGTAGGAGGATCACCTACACCTGGTGGAATTCTCGTACAACAATAGTTTCCAGGCCAGTATTCAGATGGCCCCGTTTGAGGCACTGTATGGTAGGAAGTGCAGATCCCCGTTAGCCTGGGATGATATTAGAGAAAGGTAGATGCTTGGTCCAGAAATGATCGCCCAGACAGTTGAAGCAGTCAGAAGGATATAGATCGTCTTCGAGTGGCCCAAGATCACTAGCGACATTGGGCCGATGCTCATCGGCGTCCCTTAGAGTGTTGTCGGCGACCATGTATTCCTTAGGATCTCGCCTAACCGCGGCGTCATTCACTTTGGCGTACGAAAAAGCTTAGTCCTAGGAATAAGGACTGTTCGATATCCTAGAGCGAGTAGGAGATATATATCGTCTCGCTCTCTGCCGTCGCTAAGTAAGGTACATGATGTATTCCATGTGTCCCAATTACGACGGTACATCCGAACCCAAGCCATATCCTGGACCATTCGGAACTGGTTGTTGGTACCACCTTTCGTATGAGGAGCGGCCCGTGTCTATATTGGACCGGAGAGAAAAGATACTCAAGAACAAGACTATTAGCTTAGTCGTGTTGCTTGGGGTCATCACTCTCTAGGTGAGTCAACATGGGAGCGTAAGGACGACATCCGATCGCGATATCCCGACTTGTTTGACTCGTAAGGTATAATGTCTTCCTTATGCCTTATGCTTTCCATCCCTTGCTTGCATTTATGATTGTTTGATTGTTTGCTTAGTGTAGCTTATTTGTGGATAATGTAGCGGGCTCTTACATCTCTAAGCATCTTGATTTAAATTTCGAGGACGGAATTCTTTTAAGTTTGGTAGAGTTGTAACGCCCGTATTTCAAAATACGTTTTGAGTAGGCTTACATGTATTTGGACCTGTATTTTATTTTCTCGGATTTTGGCCTATAATGGTTTTGGCCCGACTTGCGGATTTTGGTTTTTTGTAAATTGGGTTTTGACCTGGCATGGTTTTATTCCTTGTGGAGAAGGATTTGGTTTGGTTTGGTTGGTTGGTTTGCATTGGACTACACCTTAGTTAATCTCCACCCTCAACAAACACACCATCCCTCATTAAAACCCCACCTAACTTTCTCTCTCCTCGTTACTTTCCATTAATTTTCTCCATATTCTTCTTCCTTCCTCCACACAACACCTAACCTCCATAGGCAAGTGCACCTTGCCATCAAAGAGGAACCCTATTTTATTTGTCCATTAGTTAGATTAGGCCATGGTGAACCACATTAGAACTTGACATTTTGTGATTTGGAGTCTCCATTTTTCTAGATCTAAGTTTTAACCATTTTTGGATTTTCTTGGTTTTGATCTATTAAACTTAGATTTTGCTTGTTTTAAGGCTTCCATGTGGAAGAGAATTTAATTTTACACAAGATAGAACTTTGAAAATCTAAATTTTGTTTTGATTTGGCTAGGTTATGAGATTTGGAAATTTTTGGTGTTCTTGGGTTTTTCTCTCAGCCTGCTGGAGGAGAAGACTTCGGCCAGCGCTCTTTAGCGCTGGGCTGAACCGCGCCAACCCTTCCTCGGCTAGCGCTCTTTAGCGCTGGCTGACCCGCGCTCGGTACCCCTTGGTGAACGCGTCCCCTTCTTCGCTGGCACTCTTTAGCCCCAGCGCAGCTCACTCCTTAGCGCAACCCGACCTCAGCGCAGCCTGACCCTAGCGCAACCCGACCTCGGCGCAGCTTGACCTCTGCGCAGCCTGACCTCAGTGCAGCCTGACCCTAGCGCAACCCGACCTCAGCGCAGCCTGACCCTAGCGCAACCCGACCTCGGCGCAGTCCATTCCCCCAGCGCAGTCATTCCCCTAGCACAATCAGACCCTAGCGCAACCCGACCCCTGGAACCCCAGCGCAACCTATTCGCCCATGGTGGTTTGGTTTTATTTCCTTGGGCTTGGCTTCTCTTTTGTGGGTTGGAGTTCTGAGATCTTGTTCCACACAACACGACTGTCTTGACCCAACACGACCTGGCACGATTTTTGGTTTTTGCGTATGACTAGTACGTCTTCGTAAATTCCGTAATTTATGATCCTAGTACTTTCTGATCTTCTTAGTAGTGACCCGATGGGGTGCGCTCTTAACTGGTAACCTATGATTCATAATTAATCCTTGTACTGGATAACTTGATAGTGGCCCGTGGCGGCGCACTCCTGACTTGTAACTTGACTTGACTTGATGCCATTGCGATGGCTAACTTGAATCATATAATCAACTTTGACACCGTAGGTGTTCATTCTTGCTGCTTTGTGCAATCTACTTGTCTTGTCTTGTCTTGTCTTGTATCATGTCTAGGACGTGACCCTCGTTACCACGGTCAGGGATTTGTACTGAATATGGACTAGGTTAATGACTAGATCAAACTATAGTTCATAGAGAATTCCCAGTCACAGGCGATCTCGTTATCTGGACGCTTTAATAGACTTGTAGCCTGCCGACGAGTAGGGCACATTTCCAGCACACTGTCATGTGTTGCACCCACTATGTCACATAAGGGTGTATCGTCTCCTGGGCGATGTACCCAACCATACTCTCAATCCGCGGAAGGATAACTGGATAGTCTGCAGGGCTTGGGACTAGAAAATTCTCATTTGCATCTTGTTAGTAATTAGGCATATGATAACCCTAGTTAGTTAAAGTAGTAAGCCGTATTTGCTTGGCCGCTTGTGAATGGTTGGTGTCCAGCCTTGTCTAAGTCTCGTCTAGTCCCAGTACCTGGTACTCCTGAACATGATTGTTTTACTCTTTAATAATAAATGGGTAGAGACAAAGTGCTATTCAAGCGAAAGATTACAACCCCGGTCCTTGTTTGGTTTAAGGTTGTAACCTGGCTCCCGGAATGGTTCCACGTCCCTAGTCGTTTATTGTCTTGTTGTACTCTTTATTACTTGTACTTTTCTTCTATTTTCTTATGATCTGATATGCTGGCTTTCGTTCTTATTTCGTGGCCTCCTTGTGGCACTTGCTCTTTTCTGGGGTTTGACCCAGCTGGTTTGTGTGGCCAGATTTTGGAGCAGCACCCGAGGATCTACCGAACCTCCAGCCCAATGGTGGCGACTAGACGGAACCCGGGCTACGAGTGGGTTTCCCTTTTGATTTGCTCACTACATTGTAAAATTATTCTTTTGAGGCGTTTAGCCAACGAGCACCTGTTAGCTCGATGCATATTTACTTACTGTTGCCTACGGGCGTGTAACATGATTGAAAAATCCTAGGATTGATCATGTATGACTAAACTTTTGCTAGTCTTCGCATTTTGTATGACTAGCTTCATGATCAGCTGTATATGTAATATTTGGGACGCCTTTTATTGTATATTTGGTGGTCTAACATCTTGTAACTATATTACTTGCTTGAGATTGAGACAATAGGCTTGACCTTAAGAGACCATTGGCGTGTAGTAAAACCCTCATATCTAGACAGCCGTGACCGTATAGCGAGGTGAATTCTATGTCAATATACGTAGCTGGCTATGTACGCCCTGCTCTCCAGTATTCTGGTTCTGGGGCGTTACACCAATCGACTTTGATCATCTTTTCTTATCATATTAATATCTTGGGTCGTACTCAATTGAATTAAATTTAATTGTAACCTGAATCTCCATTGTATACTCATGCTCAGACTTCAATGACCTTGTCCTCCATATTGCCCAAATCTTGATTTTCCAGAATTAATCAACTTAGATCGTATCGAGACTAAACTTTCTTAATATATATTGTGATTGGATTTCAATGCTATTGACTTTCGTTCTTTAAACTCTTGATTTTAATTTTTCTTTGAATATTACCCATTTATAGATAATTAGTTATCTTTTTTATTTTTGATAATTACCAGTTTTCATATAGGATGGTAGACTGCCTTACAGCCTTGATTTGTTGTTTCTGTAACTTTTTCAGTTTAGCACCCCAGATTGCTTGTATGTTTTGATATCCTATGACTGTTTTGGTTTAGCATGACTAGTATACCTAGATGAGACTTTCAACTGCCACCGTATGACATGACCATGTATGTCATTCTTTAAATTGTATGATTTAGGTAAGTTTTGAGACTATGATTGTTAGGGACAAGACTTTAGAAGAAGTACGACCATCTTAATTTCGAGGACAAAATTCTTCTAAGGAGGGTAGACTTGTAACACCCACTTTTCTAAAATGAGGATAATTTGAATTTTATAATTTTGATTAATCAATAATAAGATTTAACTCATGTTGTAATTTTTAATCAATTTAAAACTATTTAAAATGTTGAATTATGATTTTGATGGTTAACTAGTTAAACCCTAGTTTTGCTAAGCCTAGAGACTAACCATGACCAAGGGAGCCTAGTCATGTGATTAGGATGACTAATTACAACTTTTTAGCCTAGGAATATTTTGGTTATTTTGACAATTTTGTAAAATTATAATTTATATTAATTAATATTGTGCTAATCCTTTAGTTAAGCCTTAACCTAGAAGTTTAACCTAATCTAGATTAGACTTGAGGTTAGAATCATGGTTAGAAGATTCCTACTAAGTGCCAAGATTAAAATATCTAGATATTTCTACGTAAGATATTTATCCCTTAGGATATTTGTGAAAAAAAAACAAGCCTTATGACTAGCTGAACCAATAGGAAGGCTTAGAATTGGATGGACAAGCCATAGCCACTCATTACATCAAAACCTAACCCTAATTCATCTAAGGGCAGCCACTATAGGTAGGTTAGCCTCCATTCCTTCCATTTCATTCTATCTTGCCTATTTTCCTTCACAAAGTTCTTCCCCAAATTAGAGAGCTTCCCTCATTGATTTGATCTCCAAATCCTTACCCTCCACCAAAACTTCCACCCACCTTCCATACTACCAAGGGAGGGTGCTTGCGAAGATTTGGAGCAAAGTGCAAGGAAGAGTGTCCTTTTTGGAAGATCTTTATGTCGGAGCCGTGTCCTTGGGAGTATCATTAGGATTCCATCCCAATAGGTAAAAAACCCTCTAAATTGATTTTCTATGCATATTAGTTAGTTTGAACCCATAGGATCACCCCCATACATGTACCCATTTAGATTCAAATTTGAGGCCATTTGCAGCTCTTTTGAGGATTTTAGATATATGTCTTGTGTCATACTTGATAGATCCCAAATTAGGACACCCCATTTGTATGTATGATAATAGTTTATATAGATATTTATATTCAGTTTTAGAATGGTTAGAGAGTGGATTTATCTTAGTTAGGATGGTTAGAATGAGTTTCATTTGGATACCTATGTTGGTATCCAAGTATTTTGGCCTACTGTGTTTCTTTTGTCCAAAACAACTCAAATTCATCATAATATTCATCCCATTTTATTAACCAAAGCAACTTAGAAAATATAAACTTTAGCTTAGAACTCCGATTAATCTCCTTTTTTTAAAAGAACCGTATCGAAGTTAGCTTTCCAAATATATATTTTAATAAGCCAAATTCTTTCTAGAACTTTCTGTAGAATTATTTGAGTGTCAGTTGTACGAAAGACGAACGCGTTTCGGTATTTTTGCGATTTCGGGAGCTTTCGGACACGAAAATGCGATCCGTTTGAAGTTTCAGAAAGCTAACACGAAGGACTAAAACATAATTTAATCCTAGAATTTAGTGAAGGCCCAATTGGTACAGTATTAGTTTTAAGTAGAAGAGTGATTATACGACATAGGCATTTTGTGTAACCTATGAGCCTATATAGTATGGATATTAAATGAATGTAGAGTATGTAATGCATGATATGTCAGATGAATGAAATGATATATATATATATATCTTCTTTACAAATATGTATATATATGGTTGAATGCAAGCATGTAGGAATACAATCAATGTAATGTATGTAAGCAATGCTAAATGCATAAATGAAAGAATAATATACAATGTATGCATGAAAGTATATAATAAATGCTAGATATGAATGTAAGTATACATGTAATGATAGATATGAATGCATAATGTACAAATAATGTAATGCAATATATAGATAGCAATATGGTAATGTAATATAATGTAGAGTATGCATATATTAATATAATGTATACAAGTATATATGTATTCAAGTATGTATGTATGCATCTATGTATGTACGTATGTATAGGTACATGAATGAATGCAAGTATGCATATATGATATGTATGTAGGCATGTATGCAATGTATGTGTGTATACATGATATGTATGTATACATGTATGTAATGTAAGTATGTATGTATGCATCTCTATAAACTAAGTTAACCTATAACCTTTTACACACATGCATTCATACACCCTTTGACACCATGTATCCCATGTCACATACACCTACCTATCACTAAATCTGAGAACATTAACACATCTCCTTTCACACCATGCCAAACACACACATACTCACTCTTTTACCTCTCTTTACCTCTCTTTATATATATATATATTTTTTTACATATCCTTTCACACACATGCCAAACACACACATACTCACTTACTCTTTTACCTCTCTTTACCTCTCTTTATATATATAATTATATATATATATATATATATAATATATATAATATATAATATATATATATATATTTTTCTTTCTATATATATATTTTTTTATATTTTCTTTCTATATATATTTTCTTTCTATAAATATATATTTTTTTTTTCTTTCTATAAATATATATATATATTTATATATATATTATATATATATATATTATATATATTATTCTATTATCTATATATATTATATATATATATTAATATATATATATATCTATATCTATATATATATATATATATATATATATATATATTATAATATATATATATATAATATATTCTATTATATTATATATATATATATAGAAATATTAATATATATACATATATATATATATATATCTATATATATACATATATATTATCTGGAGATGAAATGTGAATGTGAAGATATATATATACATATATGACTAAGTTTGTGTGGCTTTGTTAGCTTATGGTTTAGTTTGTGCTTGGTTTAGCAGTGACTTAGGCTATGAGTAGTAGCTATCTTGGTACTTTGATTTGCATATACTTAGTTTGTTTAGACCTAGAATTGACTAACCCTAGCTTAGTTTGACCACAGTTGACTAGAGTTGACCTAGTTTGACTTTATAGTTGACCAGAGTTGACCAAGAGTTGAATTTGACCTATATTGACTTCGACTCATGTAGATTGCATTATAATTTCAATTACCATATAAATTGAACTCTTATAACATGTTTTGCTATAACTAGGACTCTGTGACTCTAGTTCGCCATTTTTCATATCAATTGTTCAGGGTATTAGGCAAGTACATTCACTGAAAGTTGTATTGTCTTGATATCTACTATATTCATTCAGTTGTAGTGTCTTACTTGATTTCCCGATACGATGGTTCACAGACTAGTATACGTCGGATCATGACATGGATGTTGTTTCTGGATTTTTTGGTATATTGGTTATATTTCCTGTCTTGTTCCCTGTACTTGTATAGACACCGATTTCCTGAGAGGGAGTAGCTACCCTCTTAGGGAATCTCGTGTCATGACGTGTCATGTCCGGATCCGTTATACTATTCGGAATGGAAAATTAGGGGCTACGTGATCAAAAGCCACTTGTCACTACATATTGTGCTTGCGCCACCCTCACTTCATGTAGGGTGTAGCGAGATCTTATTTCATGTGCTTGTTATCCAGGTTTGGCCGGCATGACCCTTTTCCAGTGATTTTCATGTGATTATCGAGCCAAGTGGATAGCCTGTCCTGTAACTTCTCAAGCCGATCACAAATAACGTACTAAAATTTATGGCACATTTTATATTATTTTAACATCATATATCCTGCTCAGTTCTACATTCAGTACTTTTCTCACCATGTTATGATATTCAATACTCCATGTTCTATATGATCTTATGCTAACCTGATTGGAGGCTAAGTTCTGTTCGGGAGAAGGTTACAACCCTGGTCCTTGTTTGGTTTACGGGTTGTAACTCGGCTTCCGAATAGCTCCCAAGTCATCCTATATCTTTGTCTTGTATTTTATTATACTGTCTCTTATAGAATTTGTCAATTCATATGGAACTGTTGTTAGTGTTTGTACTTGCTCATTTTCCTGACAGATAACCGTTGATGTTTACAGAGTACATGTTAGCTGATTGCTCTACCTTTTACGGGTATGGCCAGGATAGAGTTTGATGAGACATTACCCCTAGCGCCCGTAGATGATATAGCCCCTGTTTAGACTGTTAGATAGGTTTGCCTGGACTGCGATCCAGCTAGTGTTTCAGACTGTAGTTTTATATTATATTTTGAGTTTTTGTGATGTGTTTATATCTCTGAGCTTGTGTTGGATCTTGAACTCCTTTCCAGTTTTTCTTTCTATCATATTTCTATTTCGTGCTATCTAGCCTAGTTTGTCTTGTGATTGAGTTTAGCCATATTATACTTCCGTACGAATGACATGTACCCTTATATTTTGTCTAGTTGTAGCATTTATAGACGACCTATACAGCATTCTACCGCCGATTCTGTGGCGTAGGCTGGACGTAACCACGTACTCGTGTCCCTAATCAGGGTACAGGTCGTGACACGTTTTGTGGTGGCCCATGCAGGTCAGAGTCGCAACTAGTACGATTTCGTAGTGGCACTACAAGAAATGACTTTTTACGACGTCAAATTTATGACGTACATATAATGCATGTCGTAAAAACAATTCACGACGTACATTTTAGTGTATGCCCTAAAAAGTTAAAAATATGATAACCAGACTTATTTATGGTGCATTACAATGTCGTAATTGACTATACCAATATTACGGCATACATTAAATGCCTTAAATCTTTTCCAAGCGGAGGGAAAAAATCCCGCTGCTTTTTTTGGTTTGCCGCCAATAATTCACTACTCGACCCCCTTGGTTTCTCTTTTCCTCTTCACGGAAAAGAGCTGCTCTCCGCTACTCTCCCTCTTCCTCTTCCCGATGGTCTCGGCTGCTCTCAGCTCAGGTTCTCTCTCTCTCCCCTCACTCTTCTCTCTCTCCTCTCTCTCCCTGGCATGCGATTCTCCTCCTCCTTCTCTCTCTCTCTCTCTCTCTCTCTCTCTCTCTCTCTCTCTCTCTCTCTCTCTCTACCGACACCTCTTAGGGTTTATCCCCTTGATTTTTCAATTTTTTCATTAGGGTTTATCTTCTTTCTTCAATTTGTTCCATTAGGGTTTATCCTCTTTTATTTATGATGGTCTGATTTTAGGGTTTTATGTGTACCAATTTCAGGATCGATTTGAGGATCGACGGCTGCCACTCAATCGACTACGATTCCAGTGGGTATTTTATTTCCCCAATTTTTCATATGAAATACGATTTTCAATTTCAGGAATCCGATATGATTTTCTCCCAATTTTTTTTTCCCGATTTTAAATTTCAGGAATACAATTTTTACGTTTAGGAATACAATTTTTCATAAAATGGTATGCTTGGCTGAAATGGTAATCAAAGATATAAAATATATATTGCTGAAATGGTAATCAGTTAGTGTATAGTGTATGATCCACAAGTAATGTATAGTGCTGAAATGGTAATCTCTAAACCGTATGATCCACAAGTATTTGGCTGAAATGGTATGATCCACAACTTGCACAGTACCAGGTTGATCCATGATCCACAACTTGCAAGTAGTGTGTTTAGAGATTGTACGGTTTAGCTGGTTTAGAGATTGTATCATGTACCAGGTTCAACTTGCAAATAGTGACATCTAGACTACAAACATTTGTCCAATGGTGCAAAATTTATGGCAGTAGACTACATCCGTGTTTAACTTGTAGGAGTGGCCATTGAAACTGGGTAAGAGGTACAAAAAGGTAATTGGCTATTTCTGAAAAAAAAAGAGGAGCTTTACATGTCTTTTACCATTTCTCAGTCCACACAAGCTTTACATTCTCATATATTGCAAATGGATGAAACTTGGTATGGGAACGATACTGACTATACCTGTGAGAATACTTTTGTGCACAATTGCCTACATCCGTGTTTAACTTGTAGGAGTGGCCATTGAAACAATGGGTAGTAGACTACATCCTCTATGACACCCTACTGTTGTCCTAATAGCAGCTAATACCTGCTACTACTGCTGCTAAGATCCGTGCACAGATGCACAAGCCCTTGGCCAAAGAGTGCTACTGCCACTGTCTTGCAGTTGGCCTCTAACCATAAGGAACTTGAGTCCCTGCTACCTACTGTGACATGTATACAAGGATACACTGCACAACACCCCCCCTTAACTCCTCTACTGTCCTACTGTAGGTAGAACCCTCTGCCTAACTGCCTGTCAATTGCCTACATGTCTTTTACCATTTCTCAGTCCACAAGCTTTACAAGCAGACTCCCCACTTATCTGCAAATTCAAGCCCCATGTCTTTTACCATTTCTCAGTCCACAAGCTTTACATTCTCATATATTGCAAATGGATGAAACTTGGTATGGGAACGATACTGACTATACCTGTGAGAATACTTTTGTTTCATATGTGGCGCACTTAGGTTCACAGCAAGTCCAGGAGGAATGCTTCCAGAAATTTGGTTCCATAGACCTAGACATGTCAATCTATTAATATAGGTACATTACATGAAGCCTCATATATAGGTACATTGCATGAAGCCTTAGGAGGAAGGTAAGGTTAGTTATGTGGATGGTGATGTAGGTCCTGTTATGTCTGGTCGTTGGCGTTCACTGCCGGTGATTCCTGGGTAGTGTGTTATTATGTGTTATTGATTAGTTGTATATTTGCACCATCTTTATCAATGATTTACTTGTATAGACACTAGGACTTGTTAGGAAATAAAGGATTGACTGTTGCAAGGAATGATAGATGCTACTAGTGTTCCTCAATATATGACATAGGACCATGTGGCTAGCCTACTTACATGGACACAACCCGACACACTACTTAGTTATTTATGCTGATTTGTGCTTTGATGTGCGTATCAAAAATAGAATATCATAATTGTTACGGATTGGAATCGCCTAATGTCTATGTCTCGTAAGGTTCCGCAATGCCAATAAAATATGAAAGAACGCACGAGTTTGGTTCATTAGCCTTAGCTCAGTGTCATTTCGTAATCGTTGAAATGCCCTCCAAAATGTTCTATTTTTCTCTCTTATCCAATTAACTCTCTGAATTATTCTATACTAATCAATTCATTTGTGTACTAGTAAAAATTAATCAAGTTCTGCAACTATTTGCTAGTACCTTGTTAATTAAAGTTTCAAAGTTTCCGGTAATAAACTCACAAGATCATAATTTGCCAAGTTATCGGCATATAGGGAAATGTTGACACATGGAAAAACTACTAAATATGTTATCAAATTATAGTATATTTCTATAGCATTTCCTGCATTTAAAATTAGCATTATATCAACCTGTATATTCAGCTAATCAGCCGTGCTTACAAAGCAACAGCAAAAATGTGCATATTACCTCTTTGTTGTAAATACTTGCAGGAAAAAAAACTCAGTAATCGCAGTTCTGGTGTTTGGCTTGAATTCTGAGACTTTTGTGTATATTTGAAAACCTTCCGATAAGATTTATAAATCATTTGTGCAACCAAACAACAAAAAATTGGCACTTGCAAGTTGCAATTACATGATTCTATTAAGGCATTTATTCGGTTCTTCTTTTGCTCGTCATCATAGTAATGATAATTTTTTTATGTACTTCATGGATGTCTTTAACAGGTTATAATTCGTACAAGTGGGTTCATTAACAATGGACAAAGATTGGGTACACCTTAAAAGGTTACTATTTATTTCTTAAAACCAAAAACATTAATATGTAAGAATACTTGTTACTTTTTATTAATATAAGATTATGTGTGGGCCTGGGGTTTGTCTTTATTTGTAGAGATTCACAAGCATATCAAAATGGAGCACGCATGTTTGCTGACACAATTCAAGCTAGTAAGGGAAATCCAGAAAAAATTCAATGTCCTTGTTGTCGATGTTTAAGTCATCGATTTCATCATTTTGATACGGTTTATGAACACTTAGTCATATTTGGGATGGATCCTTTATATGATAAATGGGTCTTTCATGGAGAAAGTTCTTCTGCAACTAGAGATGAAGCTTTAGAAATACCCGAAGCATATAAAATGTTTAGAGATGCAAATTTTGAAGAGAATTATTTTGATGACAATGATAATAATATGGAACCTGAATATGAAAGAAGAGATGCAAATTTTGCAAATCTTGTGGAGGATGCTGAACTTCCTTTATATGATGGATCTACTTACACAAATGGCTGCAGTTGTTGCCTTATACAAGTATAAAGCTAGACATAGTCTTACAGACAACGGTTTTAATGAACTTCTTGAGATGCTTGGCAAACTTCTACCACCAGACAACAAACTTCCTGATTCTTTATATTCAGTGAAGAAGCTACTTAAAGATTTTGATCTAGGCTATGAGAAGATACATGCTTGTGTTAATGATTGTTGTTTATTTAGAAAGGAAAATGAACTTATGGAGACATGTCCAAAATGTGGGCTTCACGGTGGAAAGTTGATGTGCGCACAAAAAGATTCAAAATAGAGTTCCTGCAAAGGTGTTGAGGTACTTTCCTATAATACCAAGATTTGGAGAATGTTTAAATCACCTGAAAAGGCGAAACAACTGAGATGGCATGACACTCACAAAAGTCAGGATGGAAAGATGCGTCACCCTGTTGATTCAATGGCATGGAATATGATCGACAGTAAGTGGCCTGATTTTGCATCAGATCCTCGTAGTCTTAGACTTGGCCTTGCATCGGATGGATTTAATCCTTTCGGTGATCGTAGTACTCAATATAGCTGTTGGCCTGTGATTTTGGTTGCTTATAATCTGCCCCCTTCCTTATGCATGTCAAAGGAAAACTTGATGTTGACGTTATTAATCCCCGGACCCAAGCAACCAGGAAATGACATAGATGTATATTTGGAGCCACTTATAGAAGATTTGAAAGAGTTATGGAGCAATGGTGTGAATGTTTTTGATTCATTCAGTCAATCCATATTTAATTTGAAGGCTATTCTAATGTGGACAATAAATGACTTTCCGGCCTATGGAAATTTATCTGGATATTCCACAAAGGGTAGAGCAGCTTGTCCAATATGTGGAATTGAGACATCTTCAAGATGGTTGTCTAATTGTCAGAAGCATGTATATATGAACCATAGACGATTTCTTGCGCACAATCATCCATTTCGATTTAAAAAGTCTTGGTTTGATGGAAATGAAGAACATAGAAGGAAGCCTAGAGCACTAACAGGTTCAGAAGTTTTCGATGTGGTAAAAAACCATGTCAATAATTGGGGAAAACCAAAAAAGAAAAGAAGAAAAGGAAGAAGAAGCAACAACAGCCAAGCATTGATTCAATATGGCCTTGGAAGAAGAAATCAATTTTCTTTGAGTTACCTTATTGGAAGGTACTAGCATTACCCTCTCTTTATATCTCTCTTTCTCAGAAAATTAAATTATTGTCAATTTATGAATTTTTTATATGACGTTTCAGGGTTTGTTATTGCGACACAATTTGGACGTGATGCACATTGAGAAGAACATTTGTGAGAGCATTATTGGCACACTCTTGGGTATAAAGGGCAAAACAAAGGATGGACTAAATTCTCGTAAAGATATGGCAGAAATGGGCATAAGAAAAGAACTACATGCTGAAAAAATAGGGAATAAATTTCGATGGGCAGCAGGCTCTTTTAATTTATCAAAGTCGGAGAAGCAATTATTTGCGCAAGACTTGCAAATTTACGATTGCCTGATGGTTATGGCTCCAACATTTCAAATCATGTGTCATTGCAAGATTCTAAGATTTTAAATCTCATGTCTCATGATTGTCACATTCTACTCCAACAAGTCTTGTCAGTAGCATTAAGAGGACTTCTACCAAGGTACGAGAACTGCAATATTTCGACTTTGTTCATTTTTTAATGAATTATGTCAAAGAGTGATCGATAAAAACAGATTGGAACAACTCGAAACTGAAGTTGCTGAAACTTTGTGCTTATTAGAAAGATTTTTCCCTCCATCATTTTTTGATGTTATGGTCCATCTCAATTCATCTTGCACGAGAAGCTCGAATTGGGGGGGGGGGGGGGTAACATTTCGTTGGATGTACCCATTGAGAGGTAATAATCTATATTTTAAATTAATAATGAACTTATAAATTATTCTATACTCTTCTAAGTTTAGCTCTTAATTAGATCTATGAAGGTACTAAAAGGATATGTTAGAAACCGTTCACGGCCTGAAGGATGTATAGCAGAAAGATATCTTGCGGAAGAGTGTTCAAGTTTTTGTAGTGGGTATATAAAGCAAGCTGCTGAAATTGGAGCTCAACATGGACGCAATGATGATTTTGAGAATGAAACTACCGCGAAGGGAGGCCAATTTCTAAGGGGAAAACAAGGAGTATGTCTTCTGACATGTTAGAGATAGCTCATCGTACTGTTTTGTTCAATAGTTCTGAAGTCGAACCGTACATTAAGTAAGTATGCTACCAAATTATAACTTATTTTTACTTAAAATTTTCATTTTTAAGTTAATCATGTATACTTTGATATGATGCATTTAGAGGAACTTAAGCATTTGGATAGGCGTCTTTTGAAGAATGAAAGTCTGCTACAAAAGAGACATATAGAGGCTTTCATAGGATGGCTATCAAATAAAGTCAAAACAGGCCAAGTTGGCACTATGTCGAGCACATTAAGATGGCTAGCATGTGGACCTAAAAGAATGTAATGTCATTCTAAGGTTATGTCATCAATGGTCATCGATTTCATACAAAAGATGCCGAAAAAAGCACACAAAACAGTGGTGTTTCAATTGAAGCAGAAATAATTTGTCGATCTAGTGCAAGAGACACATCTCAAGTCATTGGCAGAGTAACTTATTATGGGGTTATTAGAGACATAATTTTGCTTGACTACTACAATATTCAGGTTCCTTTATTTCAATGTGATTGGGCAAACATAGAAAATGGTGTCAAAGTTGAAGAGGGATTTACATTGGTTAATCTTCACCAAGGACAAAGTCAATTTGAAAGAGATCCGTTTATCTTAGCTTCACAAGCAAAGCAAGTGTTTTATTCAAGAGATAGTGATGCATCACATTGGTATGTTGTTTTAAGAGCACCACCACGAGGTTTTTACGAGTTAGAAAGTTTTGAAGAGAATGCGTACATGCCATGCACCATTAGATGCACTACACTGGATCTGAATCTTGATGGTGAAGGTTATAAGATTTTATTGCGAGAAGGTGACTTCAGATGAGGTACATAATTAGTTTTTCTATACAAATCATAATTATTTGCAAATTTGTATACATATATTATATTTTCTCTCATACCTTATTAATTAATTAAAATATTTTACCAAACAGATTGAAGATTAATCTCATATCCACTTATGGTGTCGACAAAGCAACTGGGATTTGATTGGCACTTCATATTCATCTTCACTAATGTCATGCAAAAGCCTATGATTTGCATGTTCTGTGAAAGAGAACATATATGTCATTTGGAAGAGTGTCACATGTGGAACTTGCTTAATCTTTCACTAAATGATTTTGTTGTTATATGATCGATTAGTCTAACTATTTTGTGTGCTATGGTCAATTATTTGGAAGAGTGTCACATGTGGAACTTGCTTCATCTTTCTTTTCGGCTTGCTTTTGTTGGAATCACTATTTCTGAGTTTGTTTGCAATCACTATTATTACAATCATAAGTACTGCATATCTTTGCAATCACTATTTCTGACACATCACGGCCATCCTATTGCCTGGCTTCGTCTGGCAACAATTGCGGCTCAACTTGTTGTTGAACCTTTACATCAGCAGGACATGTTCTCACACAGGTAGTGCATTCCTGCTAATCTGTTGTAGACTTCTCAACAATGTCTAGATGATTAGGTTGATGTCTCCATTTTTTTCCTGCAGCATGCAATTTTTTGTTTCCAATTTTTGTAATTACTAGTTTATTGTTAAAGGGTGAAGTTCAGGATTTATGTAATTGGTATCCTGGAAAGGACTGTGACTTCCTTGTATTGTATTTCCCCACTCTCTTTAGATGAAGATGATGTTGTCACCATTTGCTTGCTTCTGCAAGTTGCCATATCTTCTTGTCTTTCTACATTCATTTTCCTACCAAGGTGAAAATTCAGCATTTTTCCCTATCATGCTTATCTTTGGCTTAATCTTCTTTGACCTATCATGCTTATCTTTGACTTCATAAACCAATAGTAGCACCTGCCATATTGTAATATCCGAACTTGCTTAATCTTCTTTGACCTATCATGCTTATCTTTGGCTTAGATATTTTGTACGATATTTTGTACAATCAGGATAGGAGTTTAAAAAAATTATTAGCTTCTGCAATATATGAGTAATATATGAGTCAATTTCCTTTTATTCATGTTGTTCTGATACAAACTTTTAGGTACTGCAGGTCTATTCAAAAAGTTGTGAACATGTCGGGATATGGTGAAGTAAGCTCATTTATCTTTATAACCTTTTTTAATAATATCTTGGTGAAAAACTTATTTCTTATTATGTACTTGTTTTATGAAGTCTTCCAAAAAAGGTGATAAAAGAGGAGATATACAACGTTTAGCTGCCATAGTGGGTACCATGCAAAGAGGAAATGAAGGTGTGAGAATATCAAATGGAGACTCTAACTCTCCATTGAACATGTCACCTAAGATGCCAAGTGATCAAAATCAATCAAGTTCTAATGTGCCTGAAAAGAAGAAAACTAGGGGTAAATCAAGAATGGATCATATTCGTATGAGAAAAAATCCTGTTCCGGTTGATTTTAATGATAGGGGTCAACCAATTGGAGATACTGCAGCTGAATTTGCTAGTTTTCTAGGCTCGACATCAAGAGATTTAGTGCCAGTGACAATGGAGAAATGGACAGATCTTTTGATGATTTTAAACATCAAATCTGGGAGAACATCACGGTAATATTTATGTCATATTTATGTGTTTTTTAGATGCATTTATTAAACTTATGTTTTTATTGACGGGTATCTTTTTCTTATAGCAAAAGTTTATTCTTGATGACTACCATAAGACTTACGTATTCAAAAGTTAGGAAGGCATTGGCGTGATCATAGATCTAATTTGATGAAAGACGTGATAGAACAAGCAAAAGTTGTAGGTCTACCACGAGCACTTGCCCTCCTGAAACCTGACAATATACCATCCTTTAAAGATTGGAAGACATTTGTAATCAAGAGAAGTACTCCAGAATTTAAGGTAAATATTGTTGGTTTCATTGTATTTTTTGCTATAAATGTTTTGCTATTGCTAAATGATGTAATATATTTCAAATATAATAAAGGAAAAAAGTGAAAAATCAAGAAGATGGGAGAAGTCAAACTTTGCTGCATACAACGAGTCGTAAGGGATATGCTCGTCTAGAGGAAGAAATGGTAACTAAGTGATAATCTGCTTGTTACCTAAAAATCTGTTTTGTTACACAAGTCATTTCATTAGTCTTATTGATTTTTACTCACCTTTGTTACCTCAAAAAAATGTCTTATAGCGTCAACAAAGTGATAATCCTAACTATACAAAGAGTTGATGTTTGGATCAAAGGACATAAGAGGAAGACGGGTACATTGAGTTTAGAGGCTCAAAAATTTTGGTATATTTCGTTTATATTTTTTATCATTTGGTTATTCACTTATATCGTTCTAAAATTATCTATGTTCAATTTTATAAGGATGACGTAGAAGAGATTCATAAGTCAGCAACACCATCAAAAAAGTTCTCTTCAAGATGATGCGGTTTCAAGAGTAATTGGCCCTGAACGACGAGGAAAAGTAAGAGGACTTGGCTTTGGGGCGACTCCTTCAAAAGTAAAGCCAAAAATATCATCGTGATAAATTCAATAGATTAGAAAGTGAGTTGAATGAATTGAAAAATTTTGTCAAAAGCATCGCTGAAAAGGTTATTGGGAATAATAACATTGTAAGTTTTATACTTCGTATAGTATCTTTATTCTTTAGTACAAACCAATATGTTCAATAGTTAATGTATTTTTTTCATTCATGTAGCAAATAGAAAACTCAAACACGGTGAGAAAGGATAACTCAAACAATGGGGTTCAAAGTTCTACCAACCGAGAGAGAGCCAAAATAAGGCGGGAAAAAGTAAATGCAGAAGTTCCAAGTTCTCCTAGCATTGGGACAAAATGCAAATTATTGAATTGGGAGACGGATTCAGAAGTTGTGGCAATTGGCGAGATTGCATCTACAAATCCCAAAGATTTGGTCCATCATGTGGCTATAGGACAAGAGTGCTATAAACTTTGGGTTCATGAAGTAATTGATTATGAGGTGACTTTGTATCGGCCGACCCGTGAGTTTTTTCTTCTACATGAGGCTTTATCAAGTACGATTGCGTGGCCTATCAAGTATATCAAATTTGATTAGTGGTAACACTTTTGAGGTAAGATAATCTGACTATCCTTCTTTACTTGTGGTCTGTACACCATCTCCTGCATGCTCTTTTATAGTAGAAATTTGATGTTCTGGATCAGTTGAACTTGCTACCGTAGTTGTCATGATAGGAAGATAATGTGTCAGAAGCAGCCAGGATTATTCTATGTTATAGCCTTTGACAGCACTAGTGAATTATCTATCAATATTTGCCTTACTATAAGCATTATTTCATTAGAAAGGGATCAAGAGTTATCAACAAAAATAGTAGTAGTGCACTGGACCAATCAAATAGAGTGATAGGAAAAAAAGGACTAGTATTTTGCATGCTCGGTTAACAGTTTAACGATTTAATATAGTCCATCTAATCATCACTGCATGGCTATATGTACCAAGCACCAGCATCGTGATAACGAATAATACAAAGTTCAATGTAATTTTTCTTGGTCCCTTGTATCTAGCACACTTATCAGTTCCATGTATCTTGCACACTTATCTAGCACACTTCCAGGAAGCTATGAACCTGTGATTAAGCTTGCAGGTGAAGGCCAAGGATGGGTAACTAGTTGAACTTTTTATGATTTTGGGACTTGGAAATGAAAATTTTAAAACATGTTTAAATCTAACTGGATTACTAAAGTAGCATAAGATTCACTTGCCTAGACTTGTTCGTTCAAAAACTAGGCCAGAAATTCAATATTTTTTAATTGCAGGTGTCAGTCAAAACTATGAAGTACCTAACTTAAGCTTAGTTAAATACCTAACTCGTAAATGACTTGAATTCACTAAGCCTTGATGAGCATGACTTAAGCTTGAAACTAGGAGGAATGCTTAGGGAAACTTGGAGGGACTTTCAATAACTACTGAATGATATAGCTATTTGTCAAATAGGACAAGCATCACCTGTTATCAAATCAGATCCCGGTCCTACAAAAATTAAATCCATCGATCGAAAATGATAGGTACAAAGGAATCAGAGAAGAAATTTTTTCTTATCAATGAATAGACCTCTTTACTTGTACGACTTAGATGTCTCGTAATTGTTGAATGGATCCAACTATTTCTTCTGCGTGCCCGTCTATTTATCTTCGCTTGCTTTCCGGAATAGTCTTGCCTGATTATATAATGGGGATGATGAATCAGTAGAAGGAGTTGATTGTTAGATTCACATGATAAATGGACTGCATAAACACAAAGACTAGGGGTTTCTTGATGTTAAACCTGGCTTTCTTTGTTTAGTGTTGAGAAGAAGTGTCCCACTAGCGACAATTATGACAGCAATTCTTACTCCCTGTAAGAAATTTCTTTATATGTACAATTTGAGATGTATGTTTTGGTGTTTATTTTATATGAAACAGATAAGGATCATGATATCATTTGTCCAAAATCAAGTATAATCAGACTCAAGTTGAGGATGTTAGGTGTCTAAATCCTTGTACAGGTGGAAGATACACAGTACGAAAACACCTTTACATAGTTATTCCATTTATTTTGAACTAAATGTTTGACTTGATTTGTTATATGACAGGTTATGAACAAGATGCTAATTTTCACTACATGCATGGGGACTTGGACATTTTTTAATGCCACGGCAATTGAAGATTACTCCAGTTAAGACTCATTTTGATCGTGATTGGAATGAAGGAATCAATATATTTTATATATATTTCCTTTAGGCTTTTGAGTATGGCCACATTTTGGTGACATCTTAGTTGTTGATTTGGAATTTTTATAACAATTACTATGTATGTGGCACATTTTAATTACATTTTAGTTGGTGATCGATCAAGAATTCCTATAACGATTATTATGTATGTGGCCCATATTGGTAACATTTTAGTTTGTGGTCAGGAAACAATTATGTATGTGGCACATTTTGGTAACATTTTAGTTGGTGAACAGAATTCTTCTAAATTTATTTGGAAGACTTAATTGTTGTGCATATTATATTTTTTGCTGATTATTGTCAGGTAAAATTGATTGTACAAAATTATGATTTATTTTTTTAAAAACAAATTCAAGAGAATTTAAGGCGTGCATGCGAATGTTAATATATAATTTACGACGTGCATGCGAATGTCGTTATTGTGAATAATAACGACACACGGTTGCATCCCAAATAGACTTTGCACAGCACATAAAGAACATCGTAGAAGCGTATAGACGACACACAACTAGGGTTTAGACGACGCACATAATATGTTGTTTAAACCACCATCTTTTCACGGTGTGGGTTAATACGGCGTGCATGTGTGTGCCATCTAAAGTGATTTACGGCGCACATTGCGCGCCGTAAAAAGACACTTTTCCTGTATGTTGTGCTTGACTTAGAGCGCTGCTACGAGCCTGCTATTAGTATATATGTTCTAGGTTATGATAGAAGTTGCTCAATCACAGTTAGGAACTCATGATAGATTCCAGGGATAACCCCTGAGAATCTTATTTCGAAAACTCTTGAATCTGTTCCCGCTTGCCTCCATTTACTAATATATATATATAATATATATATAATATATTATATATATATATATATATATTAGTAAATATATTTTGTGCATGTATAATATATTCTAGATTAGTAATTGATTCATTATTATTTTAATTTAGGCTCTCAGAATATTGCTACTTTGGATTCATGATAGGATTCACAACTTTCTTTCTCGGGAACCCAGGCAAGTATACCTTGCCAATATGTACAATTTATTTATACATGCTTATCTTCTATTGTTTCTTTTCATGTTGTCAGTTTATATACTCAGCTTACTTGTCTATGCACTTTGTACATGTTAGATGACTCGTACTTATTTTTGTATATTACCTGTATGGATCATTATAGTCAGTGGGAGCTTAACTTGACCTGACCTGACTGGACTTAACTTGACTATACATGACCCTTGATCGAGACTAGGATTGGCTACTTGATCACTCTCGACTCGAGAGCCCTCATTAAGCTGTGATAGAGACTTACTATGGATTGAGAGTTCCTCACTGGGCTACTCTTTATAGAGCCATGAGGACCTCTTTGGGCTGCGGTATCACTTATTTACTTTCTTGGTAGCCACTCTTATTTCCATGTTGTTTTATGTCACTTCATTATATGTCTCTTGTTACTTTACCCTGTATTTCCATTATTACTATTGTTATTCTATAGTTTCATTCCCATCTATTTCATGCATGTTACTTAAACTGTACTGTAAGCTTGTATATTATGTATCTTGCTATGTCTTTTGAGTACCTGGACTTTTCTCTAGGTATAGAAGAATATCCACAAGTTTATGGTTCAAGACTCAGACCCTGGAGTAGATGCAGCAGACGTTGATATTGCTTAGTTTAATGTCAGCTTGGACTCTAGTTTATTTCTTGCTTTACTTTACTTCTATAAGCAGTGGATTTGTCTCCACCAGACTTATCATATATCTTTGTTGTATTTGTCTTGTTGTTGGTTTTCCTTATCATTTATCTTATCAGTTGATTCCTTGCTTACTTTGTGGATGAGATATAAAGAAAACTCGAGTCTTATATTGTTCTTGAGACTTTATAGACAGCATAAGTGCATGCTTGAGGGGTTTTCCAATAATGGGTTTACCCTTGAGTGTATACTAGCTGGCCTAGCCACGTGCCTAATCCTACAAATTTTGGGACTGGGACGTGAGAGGTTCAGTCCAGTCTGTCCAAGACCGGGCCATGGATCCGGGCTGAGTTCCGGTCCTCCATTCGGGCTAAGTCCGGCCCGACCAAGGCCCGGTCAAACCCGGTCAAAACTGGATCCGGGCTGGCCCAGCCCAGCCCACCGCATACCTTGATTTGTACCACATGTCATCGTAGATCTTATACCACTCATCGTTGATCTTATACCACTCATCGTTGCAACTTTGTGTTTCTCCACTCGTCCGCATCATTGGGCTAATAATTTGACTATTTGCCATCTTGACTCCTGCACTTCAATATTTTTGCTGATACTTCTATGTCAATGTTAGCCCTATACATATCTAGGGGAGAGCATAATTCGGTTTTATAACCGAAAACCGGACCGAACCGAACCGATATTGTCATTCGGTTCGGTTTTTTAAATTTCGGGTCGAGTTTCGGGTCCAGGATAATGAGTATTCGGGTTTCGGTCGGGTAACGGTTATTGGGTTCGGTTACCCGACCGAACCGAAAACCGAAACTTATTTTTTATTTAGAGTGAAATTACTAAAATACCCCCCTGAATTATATAAGGGCTCACTTTCACTTGTGCCCTAAAATCTCTCTCTCTCTCCGTCTCTCGTCTCTGGACTCTGGGTTGGTCCACCGCCGCTGCTCTGAGCTCTCCTCTCCTGGAGAGAAGAGGACTCGAGTCGAGTCTCTCCTGCTCTGAGATCTCTCTTCTTCAGTTCAGTTGTGCCCTAAAATCTCTCTCTCTGAGTCTCTCGTGCTCTCTAGGGTTTTTCGTGCTCCTCTCTAGGGTTTTTCGAGTTCCTAACCCTAGATCTGGGCCTCTGGCTCTCTCGACTCACAGATCTAGCCGACTACCGAGTATTGGTAAGGAAAAATTGTAGTCTCTTAATTTTTTTACAGATGTTTGTTAGTTTTATTTCCTTCTTTCTAATTAATTGGTTATTTTTCTTGCATGATTCACTGAAGTATTGAACTATGGAGATCTAACCTAGATCTGGGCCAACTGTGATCTGGTTTTGGTGGGTTCTTCTACATTCGGTAATCGGTTCTTGATAATTTCAGTTGACATTGTTGATTCTTTCTAGTCAGAGAGTCAGAGACTACTAACCATACTCCAGAGCAACTGTGTCTGTGAGTGTGAGTAGATTCTTATTTAGTAATCAGTTCTTGTTAATTTTAATTGATAATTCATAATTTGTTAATATTAGTAATCTGTTAAATCTTTGTTATTTCAGTTTTTGATTTCTCATGATAATTACAGATTGTTATTTAAGTTTGTTATGTAGTCATGATAATTTGTTAATTTCTCATGATTTGTAATTTGTTAATTCAGTTGATAATTCATAATTTGTAGTTTGTAATTTGTTATTTCAGTTGATAATTCATAATTCAGTTGATAATTCAGTTTGTAATTCAGTTGATAATTCATAATTTGTAGTTTGTAATTTGTTATTTCAGTTGATATTTCATAATTCAGTTGATAATTCAGTTTGTAATTTAGTTGTTATTTTAGTTGATAATTCATAATTCAGTTTGTAATTTGTAATTTGTTAATGCAGTTGATAATTCATAATTTCTCATGATTTGTAATTTGTTATTTCAGTTGATAATTCATAATTTGTAGATTTCAGTTGAAAATTTCAGTTGATAATTCATAATTTGTAGATTTCAGTTGAAAATTTCAGTTGATATTTCATAATTTGTTAAAGATTGTTAGATTCATATTAGAGTTGATAATTACAGTTTTTCTCAGGATTGTTAGATTGATATTAGAGTTGATAATTCTCAGTTTTTCATAATTTGTTAAAGATTGTTAGATTGTTAGATTGATAATAGAGTTGATAATTTCAGTGCACTATGTTTGTGCATTTTAGATTCTTTAGAAAACTCACTAGAATTCAGCACCAACCCAATCAATGGGTTACTCATTGAATTGTGTATGTTGAATAGGTAGCACCACGAATTCAATCAATGGCAAGCACATCATTCATGCAATGTGCGTATTTCTTAATTTTGTTTTATTGAAATTTGTTATGCATATTTTATATATTCAAAGTACAAATTATTGTTTTAGATGGCGCAAGAAGGTGATAATCAACCGCCAACTAGCTCTCAAGCCACAAATGATCCTATATCCAATCAAAATTCGAGGCTTCGAGTTTCAAGAAAGCCTACAAAGGAAAGAGCTTCGCATTGGAAAGATTTTAAGAAATTTCTTGATGCGGAAGGTCGTCCAAAAGTAAGTTGCAATCATTACGGGAAAGAGTATCATTGCCATAGTAAACTAAATGGGACTAGTAATGTGAGAAATCACTGGAATGCATGTCCACTAAATCCAAAGAATAATGATTCTAGTCAAACCATTCTCAACTTGCAATCAATGGCGAAGGGCAAGGACAAAATACTAACTAGCTAGAAATTTAACCAAGACGAGGTGAGAAAGGCCTTGACAAATATGATTATCGTTGATGAGCTTGCGTTTCGATTTGTGGAGTGTGAGGGCTTTAGACACTTCATGAATGTGGCGTGTCCTAGTTTTCGTATTCCGTCAATATGGATCGTGGCTCGGGATTGTTATGAAATGTACTCTATTGAGAAGAGTAAGCTAAAAATATACTTTAAACAATCCAAGCAAATGGTTTCTCTCACGATGGATACTTGGACATCGTTGCAAAAAATCAACTATATGTGTCTTACGGCACATTACATCAATGAAGATTGGGAGTTGAAGAAGAAGATTATAAACTTTTGTCCAATTACAAGTCATAAAGGGGAAGCCATCGGGAAAGCGATAGAGAAGTGCTTGCTAGAGTGGGGTATTGATCGAATATTCACTATAACGGTTGACAATGCGAGCTCCAATGATGTTATTATTTCTTATTTAAGCAAGAAAATTCAGAATTGGGAAATAGCATTCTACAATGCAAGTATTTACACATGCGATGCATTGCACACATCATTAATCTTGTTGTTGTTGACGGCTTGAAATTGATGTCTCCATCGGTTGCTCGTGTTCGAAATGCGGTAAGGTATGTGAGACATTCTCCAAGTCACTTTCAAAAGTTCAAGGAGTGTGTTGAAGCCGAAAAGATACAAAGAAAAAAAATGTTGTGTCTTGATGTGAGCACTCGTTGGAACTCGACATTTTTGATGTTGGACACGGCCCAAAAGTTTGAAAGTGCCTTTGAGAGATTCGCCGGCCAAGATCCATGGTTCAAAGTAGAACTAACGGAGAATGGCGGATATCCTATTAAAGAAGATTGGGCCAATGCAAGGAGGTTGTGTACTTTCTTAGAACACTTCTACGAACTTACTTTGCGTATCTCGGGGTCCTTATATGTCACTTGCAATAATTTCTTTGACGAAATCACATCCATTGATATTCTCTTGCGCACATCAAAGGAGAGTGATGACTATGACTTGTCTCTCATGGCCGACAAAATGAGGGAGAAGTATCAAAAATATTGGGGTGACATTGAAAAAATGAATATGGTGATTTTTATTGCTCCAATTCTTGATCTACGACATAAGTTGGAATATGTAGAATATGCTCTTGATCATCTATATGGTCCGAAGAAGAGCGATTCCATGAAGAAGAAAGTAAAAAGTGTTGCGTACTCTATGTTCAATGAGTACAAAAATATGACATCTTCACAAAGTGGTGGTAGTGGTACTATTAGTGAAAGAGTTGAACATTCTAGTGCAAATCAACCGTTGCAATTGAAGAAGTTCATGAAAGCCCAATTCAAGAAACATAAGATGGAATTGGGTGGTGGTGATGCTAAATCCGAGTTTGATCGATATCTAGATGAGAGCACCGTAGATGATGATGATGATGAGAGTGATGATTTTAATATTTTGGGATGGTGGAAGCTCAATTCTCCTCGTTTTCCGATCCTATCGAAGATGGCTAGGGATGTGTTGGCCGTTCCCATATCTACCGTGGCATCCGAGTCCGCTTTTAGTACGGGTGGTCGTGTGCTTGATTCATATAGGAGCTCTTTGACTCCCAAAATTGTTCAAGCTCTTATTTGTTGTCAAGATTGGCTCCGGGGGCCTTCCGATCGACCTATAGTATCCATTATTGAAGAGGAGTTTGAAGACGTGTATAAAGTTGAGATGGGTAATTTTCAATTTGCTTATTGCTTGCATTATTTTATATATTTTTGTGTATGTTTTAACTTGTTGATTCATTTTTTTATTTAGATTTGGGTAAGTTGACAATGGAATCAACGTCAACAAGCGAGGTTTGATTACTTATGCTCTTGAGTCTTGAACATTGGAGTAATATTTGGGAAATGGGAACACAAACTCTATGTTGGAGATAATTTTTTGTAGCACAAAATATCTGTCATGTGCTATAGCAGCTATTACATTGACCCCTATGTTTTGGCTTTTGGGACTTGGGAGCTTTACTCATGAGTCATGAATCATGGCTTGGTTGATCATTTAATGCTTTGGGTTACTCATTGACCCTCTGTTGATCTGGATTTGGTTACTCATTGACCCCTCTGTTCTGTTGGCTTTTGGCTTTTGGTTACTCATTTAATGATTGGTTGATCATTTAATGCTGGATTTGGTTACTCATTGTGTGTGGCTGTAAGTTACTCATTTAATGCTGGATTTGGTTACTCATTGACCCCTCTGTTCTGTTGTGTGTTTTGGTTACTCATTTAATGCTTTTACTCATTGCTGGATTTTACTCTTTTGTCGGCTCATTGCTGGATTTTACTTATGTCTGGATTAATCATTTAACGCTGGATTTTACTCATGTCTGGATTTTACAGTTCTCCTCATTTACTGCTGGATTGTGCTGGATTGTACTCATTTACTGCAGCCATTTAACTGCTGATGGTGATGATGGATATTGTATTTGTTGGCGTGGCGAGGCACTGCAGCCATTAACTGCCATTTGGCTTTATTGGCGAGGCACTGCAGCCATTAACTGCTGTTTGATGATGAAGATGATGGAACTTGGAAGCATGTGGACTATTGTATTTGTTGTTGATGGCATCCTGGAAGCACACTGTAATCTGTAATCTGTATTGCTGTTTAATGATGATGATGATGATGATGATGGAAGCATGCTGTCTTCCTTCTCTTGTTCAAGTATTTCCCTATTGTAATATGTGATTGTGAACTATTGTAATCAGATGGAAGCTTGTTGTGCAGCACTTGTTCAAGTGTTCCACGATTGTAATATGTGAACTATTGTATTTGTATTTGTTCAAGTGTTCAACTATGAATTAATCATTTAATTGTACCATGTTGTTTTTTAAAATTATATATTATATTTATTTCGTATTTGATGGTGGCTTAAATTAGTCAAGGATTTTATTTCTTAATGGGCCGGCCCATTTGGGCCCATGAAACCGAACCAAACCGAAAACCGAAATATTTGTTCGGTTCGGTTTTGGTCGGTTCTTTCACATTCGGTTCGGTCATCGGTCCATCAAAAACCGGTTCTCGGTTTTTTTCGGTTTTGCTATTTTCGGTTCGGTTCGAACCGAACCGACCCGATGCTCACCCCTGTACGTATCAGGAGGGTGTCATCATTTCTGAGATATGTCTGAGAAGTTATGAACTTTTGAGCATATACATACATGGGATATATTATATATACTAGAACGCGTCCTGAGCTGCAAGTAGATGTATGGAATCAAGACTCTGGGTGACGGTACCATTAATATGTACAAAGCTATGCTTAGTTGCACGTTCTTCAGTAGTATGATGTTGACTATGATGGAACAACCACTCATGTTCCAAAGATTAGTGGTAGAGTCCATTTTTGTTCACCCACCAATACTTGTTCACCCTCCAATCATATGGAGACATGTGTCAAGTAAAACCACAAATCTATTTTAAAGAGTGTACAAAATCACTTTCAAAGTGGTTTTATTTGTCATATATCTCCATGTAATTTGAGGATGAACAAACACCGTGGTATTAATTGGTGAACAAAAATGGACTCATTAGTATTAGTCAGACCAGACATTAGCTAAAAGTAAACAAACCTCGGCCATGTAACTAACAATTATAAATAAACTAATTAAATAATGTATTCGGAAAGAAAGTAACTTTTGCTTGATTTTGATTGGCCAAAAAGTTTTGCTTGATTTTGGTTGGCCTACGAGCCTCAAGATCACACTAAGAGGATCTCCAATCCTATTGTGACTTTGAAAAAAAGTTTTGCCACATAGGAATGACAAAATTTTATTCAAAAGTTCTTCTCCAATGCAATTGTCAAGTCAATTGTGAAGCTTATGTGGCAAAAATTAAAGAAGACATTGTGAAATTGATTGTCTTATTCTAGACAATGTACTTGACAATGTCTTCTCTTCCATGTCATCAATTATGAATAAAAAGTATTAGAAAAAAGAAAGAAGATGAGTAGTTGTCTTAAAAGTTGCCTTGGAAGTTGGAAAAAATACTTTTTATTGTCTTCTCAATATTTTTGCATTGGAGAGAGTTTTTCTATCTCATTGTCTTTTGAGATATAATTTTGCCACATAAACAAGACATTGTCTTGTGACTCGTGCCACATAGGAGCCACCTAAGACTCACAACACTTAACAAGACAATAGGGTTGGAGATGCTCTAAAATCAACCCAAATCAAAATCAACTTAAAATTCAATTGATTTCGGACTACATGCAATTTTGTTTGATTTGGAAATCGTAATTTTGACCCCACCCAATTTGAAAGATTCATGTTAGATTTGGATGATTCACAAATCCGTAAATCAATATTTCAGTTTGACTACATCCACAATTTTCATCGATTTCAGAATCACAAAACTTCATAATTTCACGATCGAGCAAAATCAGGACGAAATCTAGCTACAACTACACCCGTGTTAAAGTAGATCTAATAAAAAAAACTTGAAACTTCAAAACTTTTTATACAGGCAAATGACAACATTACACTAGAAATGCCAAAAAAAAAAAAAAAAAACCAAAAAAAAAACTCCTAACACCAGATACTGCAGATACTGTGAAGAGTGTCAGCAACTAACTCCAAGCCAAGCTATCAGTCTCATCCACTTCATTGTCACAAAAGACTTCCTACTATCGATCTACTGACCAATGCAGGTCTTCACTCACTACACTGTGGTCTCCTTGAAGCTCTTTGTCAGCCAAATGGCAGTCTCCCTGGGAGACGCCTTCTCCGGGCCGAACGGCCTCAACAGGACCCCCAGCTCGTCGAACCTCTCCTGCTGCAGCAGCTGCGCGCTGAACTCGAGAAGCCCCTCCAGCGCCTCCGCCCGCTGCCGGTAGGACGACGTGTCGAACCTGCGCTGCCTCGAATCGGAAGATCCCCTGCTGGAAGCATCGCCAGCCGCCACAGGGTTCCTGCCCGATGAGCCGCTCCCGCTGTCGCCTTCTGCCCTGAAGATCTGGACCGTGCACTTGTCCTTGGTGAGGGAGCGGCCGCCGCCGCAGCGAGGGGTGGCAGAGGAGGAGCCGTGGACCGAAGCAGCCCTGCCGACGGAGAGCAATGGATCCTCGGATGAGGCCAACGGAAATTCGGCAATCCTGTCAATCCGGGGGGCGTTCACTGAAACGTCAGGGGACTCGATGCAGCGGAGAACACTTGGGTTCCACCTGTCAGGGGTTTCAAATGCCGGGAAAGGAAGCGACGCCCTGCGGCTGGGTCGGGCCAATCTGTCTACCGGAGTGCTCGTTGGCCGTAGCTGCATTGGAAGTACAAGCAACGGTTTCAGAAAAGGGAAGGAAAAAAAAAAAAACAGGGGAGTGCTATTTGTTGAACTGAGACTGAGTAAATTTATAGTTTTGTAGTATCGGTATCGGGATCGGTATCGGCCATTCCTATGAGTATTGTGATCGGCGGTATCGACAGTATCGTATCGGCAGTTTCAGATCGAAGTAATGGATTTTTTGGTATCGGAAATCAAATAATTAACAAATTGTGAACATTTTAGAAAGTATTTTATACATTTAGACATTTTTAAGTATTTTTGTGTGTTTCTTAGAAGTTTTGAAATTGAATGAAATAGTAGTCACTCTTGGCAATTGGTTTACATGCGATAGATAAGTTTTCATTTTACATGCTTTTACAACCTTACTATATTTTTACACCCTTACTAATTGGTCTTTTTCGTTCAATTTTCTTTGCCGAATTGACCGGAAAAACAGCCAATGTCGGTCAGTATCGGATCGGGACATGCCAAACCGTTTCGATATCGGCTATATCGGATCGGTATTGGCCGAGAGTTTAAACTATGGTTTTGATTACCAGTCCTAAGCACATTATGCCAAACATTTTCAAGAATTACTTAGCAAATGCTGCTAGTTCGAAATAAAGATGATATGCTTCTTTCTCACTTCGATACAAATGCAAGTGCTTTTGTTGAGTATCTTGGAATTTAAGTTCTCAATCTTTGTCCTAGCAATTCTAAGAACTCTTTGAAGTCATGTGTGTGTATGTGTGCAAATTAAAGGAGAACAACACGAGACGCATGTAACATTAGCTAAGAAGCATACCTTCCGATTTAGGCCAGTATGCATTCCTTTTGACGGTTCCAACTGCTTCCTAGGTGTAGTGAAGGTTTTGCAAGGAGTACATGCCGGAGTATGCCTAACACTGGGCTTGCTGTCGATTGCTTTAGTAACGCTCGACTCTCCAACCTGGCTTCCTACAGAGAGATCTCTCGTCCTTTGATTCCGATAGCCTGGA
Source organism: Iris pallida (assembly GCA_029216955.1). Taxonomy (NCBI): domain Eukaryota; kingdom Viridiplantae; phylum Streptophyta; class Magnoliopsida; order Asparagales; family Iridaceae; genus Iris; species Iris pallida. The sequence goes on from JANAVB010012000.1 coordinate 3,401,003, forward strand.
TAGTCTTTTATGCTTCTAGTAGAGCTTACTGACTCCCGCCTGACTGTGGCAGGTTGGCTGTGATTCAAGATCCTCTCGTTGCCTAGGGAGCGCCTTTTATCCTTCTCTTTGCACACGGAGAGGTCGCCATCATCCTGAGATCTGATTTTCTTTACGTGACTGCTTGCAGGATGAGGGACAGGAAGAGTTATGGGCGGGGCTGGACTTCAGATTGACTTGAAACACGTAGGGCTGAAGGTGGGGATGCCGAAGCAACTCTGCTGCCTGGCAAAATGGAATTTTGTCAAGGACAGGGTAGTACTGGTAAGGAAAATATAAGCACAACAATGGCTGGCTGAGCACATACATTTGGCCTGTGTTCTGGGCTTTTCCGGAGCATGCTTTTGATCAATCCTCTACTGGAAATCGGAAGAATAAGAAAATTAGAATGATCAAGTCTTCCATATAAAACTAACATCTATGTGGATTAAGATTTAGCTGAGTAGAAAGTTGAACAAAATGGGATCTTACAATGAACCGGAATATGAACTTGGAAGAGGAGCTACTATGGACTTGGTGATTTTGTTTATCAAGCCTTGCATATCCTGCTCAGAAGCAAAATAACGATTTAAGATGCTTAACAAATTAGAAGTACCTAAAATTCAGATAGGAAATCTCAAGCACTTGAACACAGTTTCAATACCTATGCTGAACTTGAATTTGCAGTGCAACTTATCAGCATGAAAACTTCGTGACCATTAAAAAATTATTAACTGTAGTTTAGTAATCTATGCAATGCAATGAAAAGGACAACATATCTTAATAGATGCCTTGCATTCAAAATCTAGTGTAACTCATGAGTTACTAATTTTAAAAACTCGTCAATGAAAAACCGTTGGATTAAATGCATCTCATCCTTTGATTTTTTTAAGGGCCTAAACAGAAAAAGTCACGGCCATAAATAGAAAAATAAGTCCACGTGCCATAACCATATTGCGAGTTCTTATTTTGAGTTACTATTTGAGTTTCTGTCGAACTGCCTTGCATTTGTTGAAACACCAATAAAGATAGCATTTGGTCGTGCAGTAGAATTTATCTGACAGGGAGGAACACGAAGAGCACCAACCATTAAACAACACGGTGATCAAAGAAGCATGTACCAGAGAAATGCTGGCGACTGCAGTCGTAAGTTTTAGCTTCCTTAAACAAAATAAATCAGAGGGCAGTGGGCACTGTGATAAACTATACAGGACATACAAACAGAAGAAACATAATGCTTGAGTCAAGGGATCTCTATCAAGCATTATGAAAAAATCACAAACATAAAGCATAATGATATGCAAGCATTTACCAGAAAACGTTTGGGACTGTTCTAAGATCAGCTAATACTTTTATTAAGTACATAAAGGACATCAAAATGGGAGAAAGTAGGCTCCAATCTAGTCAAACCGGCTCGAGCTTGGAATGTTCAAGGTCCACTTGCTTATGGCAAGAATTTACCAATTCGAGCTCATAATTTCATGGTCGAGCTTGAGCATCTCAGCTTGAGAGATGCTCAACTCAAGCGCGAGTCAAGCTAAGTGTATTGTACATGCAACATAGAGGAAGAAGTGCATTAGGCAGTGGGTTGGGCTTGCTTTGTATGAACACTAGCAATAGCAATTCCAGTTATGGACCATGTGCTGGGCTGGCATCTCTTTCAAGGGGAAAAAAATAAGTACAGAAAACTTGAGTCAAGGCAGTCATGTCCGAATCGAGTTAATTGAGTCAAGCCGAGTAGGGTACTAGTCGAGTTTCGCAACTCAAGCTTGGTAGTGCTAATGAGCAGAGATTCTGTTGGTGTTTTTGCCTTGGGACTAGGAAAGATAGTCCCACATCGGCTACACCAAATGGTGAGTATCTCAATATAATGCATTGCTTGTGTTGAGGTATGCACATGAGGTGTGGTGGGGCACAAATGTGTGCCATGTGGGAGTATTTTCCTAGAAGGAAAAAGGATTAATTCCAATAAAGATATAAGTTGATTTTTGTTGTGCGGACTCGGAATTGGACACGGACTCCAGGACGTCTCGTGCATGCACGGGAGTGTTCGGGGGGGTAGGCGTGGACTGGCACACTTCTATGCTGATTGTGGGATGATCTAAATTATCAAACTCTATTTTTGAGTATTGGTATTTTAGTCCCATATCGGATAGGAGAAGAGGTGAAGTCTCAACTCCACTCTATAAATAGAGCCCCTTGGCCTCCTTTGAAAGATGCACCAAGAAGAGAGTTAAGGGAGTCTGTAAAGTCCAGGAAGCCCGTTCAAGTCTCAAATATTGACTTACGAGCGTTCCAGAAGTTCTTCGTGAACTTGCTGGTTCCTGGAAGCAGATCGTGTTGGGACGAATCTTTCTTTGAGCAACGGTGATCTTAATCACCCCAGCAAGAACCTTTCCTCTTCTTCTTTCTTCTTTCTTCTTCTTTCTTCTCTTCTTTCTTTCTTCTTCTTCTTTCTTCTTCTTTCTTCTCTTCTCTTCTCCTTCATCTGAGTTGTAACTCAGTTTTGTCCGTCTGCAACTGCGATTGCAAGGAAGAACGTGAGATTTATTTTCTGAACTCAGTTCTGTCCGTCAGCAACTGCGATTGCGAGGAAGAACGTGAGATTTACTTTCTGATTATTGTTGCTTTTGTAATCAGATTCATATTATAGTATTCCTCTTGGATCTCGAGAAAGATCAGAAGGTGAACGTTTGTTGAACCTCTGATCTCGACATCGAGTCTACCATCTTTGGTCAATCCCCGAGACTAACAATCTCAAAACAAGATTCTTGTAGATGGAGAACTCTTGTGCTTCTCTCATCGATACCAGCTTTAACAAGTTGGAGAAATTCGACGGAGAACATTTCCAAATCTGGAAGAGAAAGGTCACCATTAATCTTCAACTCGTGGACGTAGACCATATGTTGATTGAGGATGAACCGACGATTCCAGAAGGAGGAATTGCCGATGCTATTGCTGCTGCTGCACTCGTCAAGCAGAGCAAATGGAAGAGAGAACAACATCTGTAAACTGCTGATTCTCAATTCTATGGAAGACTTTCTAGCAGAGTCATATTCCAAGAAGGTGAAGGCCAAAGAGATCTGGATTCTTTGGGTAAGCTATATGAAGATAATGAGAACATGTCCAAAATCTTCATCGTCGAGAAGTACCACAAGTGGCTCTTCGAAGACAGATGGCGATGCTACCTCAAGTAAAGGAATTCCTGAAGTTGCGCCAGAAGTTAGATGACGAGAAGATGCCCCTCGTCGACAAGTTTGTCGTTGGAGGGATAATCTCGAAACTTCCTGCTGGTTGGAACAACTTCTATGCTAGAAGGCATCGGAAGAAGCTGGACATTAGCTTGGAAGATCTTCTACAAGAGATCCACGTTGAGGTCGAAAGGCAATCTCAACAGAAGATGGACTCTCTGTCCAACCAACTGGCTAAGGCCAACTTGGTGCAGACAAGAGAGTTCAAGGGGAAGCAGGTGGCTTCTCATCACAAGAAGAAGGACTCCACTAATCTGAAAGTAAAGGGTCCTTCGTTCAAGCAACAAAAGTCCAAGTCCCACGTGACTTGCTTCAACTGTGGCAAGAAGGGCCACTATAAGAGTGAATGAAAATCCAGGCCCAAACAAGCTGAGCAAGGTGAGTCTAGCAAGGTTTCCATGGTTTCTAACATTGCTGCTATGATTGCTCAGGTCACAGCTGTGGGGGCTGACTCTGACTGGTGGATAGACACTGGTGCGACCTGCCATGTCTGCTCTGACAAGGAATGGTTCGTCACCAGCCAACTTCTGAGAAAGTTATCATGGCGAACCAAGTCCAAGCTGAAGTTCTGGGGGTCGGAACTGTGGAGCTGAAACTCACATCCGGGAACACTCTGACGCTTAGAGGTGTAAAGCACGTTCCGGTGATTGCAAAGAACCTGATCTCTGGAAGCCTGCTTAGCAATGCAGGCTTAAGGATGGACATCAATGTTGGCCAGATGGTGATGTCCAAGAAGGAAACATACTTCGGAAAAGCTTTTCAAACTGAAGAGATGTTCAAAATTCAGCTTGTAAACCAGTCAAATGTAACCAATGCAATCGCTCATTCTGATTATTCTCTTGAGTTGTGGCATAATAGGCTAGGACATATTCACTGTAAAAGAATTAACAAAATGTTCATCTAGGACTTATCTCCAAATGTGGGGGTAAGATAGAGAAGTGTGAAGTATGTGCTCAGACAAGATCACAAGGAAACCCTTTCATCGGGTCAATCGAAGCACAGATCTTCTGGAGTTGGTGCACTCCGATATCTGTGACTTCAAGCAATTCTCTACAAAAGCCGGGATGAAGTATTTCATAACCTTCATCGATGACTTCTCAAAGTACGCGTTCGTCTACTTGCTCAAGTCTAAAGACGAAACGTTCGAAAAGTTCAAGGAGTTCAGGGCCGAGGCTGAACGGCAAACTGGACAACAACTCAAGAGACTAAGAAGTGATCGAGGCGGAGAGTATCGGTCTCATGAATTCATATTGTTCTGCAAAGAACATGGAATCAAAACGAGACTACTGCTCCGTATTCTCCTCAATCTAACGGAGTAGCGGAGAGGAAAACAGAACGTTGACAGAAATGATGAACTCAATGTTGCTAACTGCGGGTCTTCCTAAATGCTACTGGGGAGAAGCTGCATTGAAGGTCACTTTTATTCTAAATAGAGTGTCGTATGCAACTTCGGACGTAACTCCTCATGAACTCTGGTTCAAAGTCAGACCTAACTTGAATGTCATTCGAGTGTGGGGGTGTCTGGCCTATGTGAAGCTCCCAGATCTGAAGATTCAGAAGCTGGGGACAAGGACTACGAAGACGACCTTCTTGGGGTATGCTGAGAAGGGTGATGCTCGGAGATTTCTTGATATTGAGTCAAATCATATCATCGAATCTCGCGATGCTGAATATTTTGAAGACAAGTTTGTAAGGCACAAGAACATTGTTCTAACGAACATTCCGGAGAATGATGAAGGTGCAAAGGTGACTGAGATCTTCAATGAGCCAGTTGTCCAAAATGAAGTTGTTACTGAGGAGACAACGATTGAACCAGAACTCGCTGAGCCGTCGTCGAAGCGAGCGAGGAGGCCAAAGAACTTCGGAGATGATTTCATCACCTATCATGTGGAAGAGATCCGCTTACCTATGATGAGGCGATGAAGACCAGAGCGTTGTTTTCTGGAAGGAGGCGATAGACAATGAAATTGAATCAATCACCTCCAATAACACTTGGGTGTCGGTTGATCTACCTAAAGGAGCAAAACCTATCGGATGCAAGTGGATCTTCAAGAAGAAGATGAAAGCTGATGGAACCATTGACAAGTTCAAGGCCAGGCTAGTGGCAGAGGGGTTTTCTCAGAAGCAGGAGATCGACTACTTTGACACGTATGCTCCAGTAGCCCGGATGACCACCATCAGAATGTTGATTGCTCTCGCAGCGATACATAAGATGGTGATACATCAGATGGATGTGAAAACGGCATTCCTGAATGACGAGCTGACCGAAGAGATCTACATGCAACAACCAGAAGGGTTTGTCGTCAAAGGTCTTGAGGACAAAATTTGCAAGTTGGTGAAATCTATGTACGGTTTAAAGCAAGCTCTCAAAATGTGGCATGAGAAGTTTGACAAAGTCATAAGGTCAAATGGCTACAGGGTCAGTGAGACAGACAAGTGTGTCTATACGAAGTTTGCTGACGGAAGAGGAGTCATCGTTTGTCTATACGTGGACGACATGCTAATCCTAGGTACGAATATAAGCTGTATCACGGAGACAAAGAAGCTCCTCTCGACGAAGTTCAGTATGAAGGACTTGGGGGATGCTGATGTTATCTTGGAACTCAAGATCATCCGGACAGACACTGGACTAGCACTGTCACAGTCTCATTATGTTGAGAAGATGATCACTCGTTACGGGTATCAGGATCTTCCAGGGATCGATACATCGTACAAGTGTGATCTGAAGCTGAAGCCTAATTCAGGAAAAAGCGTCAGGCAACTGGAGTATGCAAGCGTAATCGGAAGTTTGATGTATGCTACTACTACCACAAGGCCTGACATAGCTTTCGATGTGGAAATGCTGAGTCGTTTCACGAGGAACCCAGGCATTGAGCACTGGAAAGCGTGAAACGGGTTATAAGATATCTCAAGAAGACTCAGACATATGCACTGCACTACCGGAGATCCGTCGGTAGTGGAAGGCTTAGTGATGCCAGCTGGTGCTCAGAAGTGAAGAGCGAGAGGTTCACAGGTGGATACATTTTTACAATGGATGGAGCTGCTATATCATGAAAATCGAAGAAGCAGACTATGCTCTCGCGATCATCCATGGAATCTGAGTTCTTTGCACTTGATACCGCAACGGATGAAGCAGAATGGCTTCGGGAGCTCATGTATGATCTTCCAGTGGTTGGAGCGCAAATACCACGATACCGATATACTGCGACAGCCGGGCGACTGCGACGGCGGTATCAAATGACCTCTTCAACGGGAAAAAAGGATTGTACGGTTGAAGCACAGGGCAGTACACGATCTCATCAAGAAGGGTGTTATTGCAGTAATTGATGTTCGAGTCAGGAGAACTTGGCGGATCCGTTCACCAAGGGCCTCAAGCGCCAGCTGTCGATGACACAGCTTGTAAAATGGGCTTGAAGGCATTCTGATATTGTGTTATTACATTCATACCATAAAATTTTATGCTATTAGTTCAAAGAGAAATCTACTAAGCATCTAGCTTTTGGTTCAAGGGAAGACTATTAACCGGAAGAATATCAGGAACGGTGGGTATTTGTCCTCTGTGGCAAGGAGAGGTTACGGACCTACAACCACTGTTGTCTACTGCTGTTTTCTGCGGAAAACAGATCCTGTGGGAAGGTTGGCTTAATGCCTTAATGAGTTCTCAGGCATAGTGAATGCCTGGAAGTGCTTTGCAGGAAGCACGGTAGCGCAGCACTACAAGAAGTGTAACTCCATGCTATAGTGGGGATTCCACCATGAGGTTCCCGGTTAGGGGTAATGCCTCGGCTTTGTGAGCCAAGTCACAGCGGAGTAGCACCGCAAATAGGCAGATAGCCTAATGATGTATGTTAATCGTAATAAGGAGAGGTAGACAGCACTACAAGAGGACGATGTCCTCATGTTACAGTGGCATGACACCACGAAGAGGTACCAGGTAGGGTAAGCCTCGCTTCGCGAGCCATGTCATAGCGGCGTAACACGCACGGAAGCACAAGGCTTCATGCTGGGTAGTTTGGCACTACAAAGAGCTTGTGACCTCATGCTACAGTAGTATGACACTACGATGAGTACCCAGGTGGGGTAAAGCCTCGGCTGTAAGCCATGTCATAGCAGCGTAGCACCAAAGAAGCGCAATGCTTCATGCCATGACTCTTTATAAAACTCACCTATAGTGTATGGACAGAGATATCGGACCATCTCTTGAGGGTGAACTTGTAGACGCCCAAAAATTATATACTGAAACCAGGCTGGCACAAGGCCTTTAATGTACAGCCAGAAGCACAGTTGATGTCATTATGTGAGTAGGAAGAATTGCAGTTATGGTGCAGAATTCAAGGCTTAGTCCATTCTTATCATGTGTTATTTAACCTATGCGGGAAGATTCAAGTCGTAGCGACATCTCTCCTAATGCATGATAGACAGTCATTGTGGGGAACGCTCAACCCATATATTGAGATATGTGGGAGATTGTTGGTGTTTTTGCCTTTGGATTAGGAAAGATAGTCCCACATCGGCTACACCAAATGATGATATCTCAATATAATGCATTGCTTGTGTTGAGGTGTGCACATGAGGTGTGGTGAGGCACAAGTGTGTGCCATGTGGGAGTATTTTCCTAGAAAAAAAGGATTAATTCCAACAAAGATATAAGTTGATTTTTGTTGTGCGGACTCGGACTCGGAATCGGACTCGGACACGGACTCCAGGATGTCTCGTGCATGCACGGAAGTGTTCGGGGGGTAGAAGTGGACTGGCACACTTCTATGCTGATTGTGGGATGATCTAAAATATCAAACTCTATTCTTGAGTATTGGTATTTTATTCCCAAATCGGATAGGAGAAGAGGTGAAGTCTCAACTCCACTCTATAAATAGAGCCCCTTGCCTCCTTTGAAAGATGCACCAAGAAGAGAGTTAAGGGAGTCTGTAAAGTCCAGGAAGCCCGTTCAAGTCTCAAATATTGACTTACGAGCGTTCCAGAAGTTCTTCGTGAACTTGCTGGTTCCTGGAAGCAGATCGTGTTGGGGCGAATCTTGCTTTGAGCAACGGTGATCTTAATCCCAGCAAGAACCTTTCTTCTTCTTTTTCTTCTTTCTTCTCCTTCATCTGAGTTGTAACTCAGTTCTGTCCGTCTGCAACTGCGATTGTAAGGAAGAACGTGAGATTTATTTTCTGAACTCAGTTCTGTCTGTCAGCAACTGCGATTGCGAGGAAGAACGTGATATTTACTTTCTGATTATTGTTGCTTTTGTAATCAGATTCATATTATAGTGTACTCTTGGATCTCGAGAAAGATCAGAAGGTGAACGTTTGTTGAACCTCTGATCTCGACATCGAGTCTACCGTCTTTGGTCAAGCCCCGAGACTAATAGATTCATATGTTCAAGCTCGGCTCGGCCCATTTATTGAGCCGAGTCAAGCTTGTGAGCTGCTCAGTTCATTGCAACCCTAGGAGAAATAATTTCATGAATACCTTAAATACTGATTAATGTTTATAACGATGAGGGACGAAGAAAAAAACTGTTGGGCGCGTGCGGAAGCGTTTGCCAATCCACCTGATCAAAACCAACCCCTGTCTAACGGACTCCAAGCATAAGATGAAGACAAGTATATGCCGGTGACGTACGTCACCTGGACAAAACCCAACCTTTAATAACTCAGATGAAATTACAAGATTGACAGAACTCACGTTGAACCCTTTGCTCTAATAGTTCAACCCCCTGACCACTCTCAAGAAGAAAAACAGAAGACTACAATTGAGATCACTCACCAACCCGTAGCAATTTTCCTAACCAAAGTTGACGACTGCTTGATTAGATCTTTTTCTTCCTTCTGTCTTGGATGGCGAAGTCCTAAGAGCAAAGTACGAACTTTCTCTTAGATTTTCTTGTGGACAAGCACCTCGAATCTCCACTTTGTGTTGTGCTTTGTGCCTCCACCCTCACCCCATATATATAGGATGAAAAAAAATCATATTCTAGTCATAATAGAATTTCCTAAATAGGAATAAATAGGAATCCTATATACCTAAAATATTCCATCAACTTCCTATTTTAGATCATAATAGGATTTCCTAAAATAAGAATCATATTATATTTAAAATAGCACAACACCAATTATTGACATCCAAATCAAATCAAATCAAATCAAATCAAATATTTAATTAGATTTGGATTCCACAAATATGTTGTTACCAAATCCAGATTGGACTCCAACAAAAAACAAAATAAATGAGTCAACGGGTACTCTTTCCAATGAGATGGTATTTGCATCCTATATTACAGACAGCTTACTTGTATGAAGTGCCCGAAAGCAATACCGATACTGTAAACCTAGCTTTGGAATTGTTAAAATAATATGACTATTAACCCTCAACCCTCACTAACACTACAGTGTTGGTGCGGTGGCAGGGACTTTAACAGGAATCAAGCTTAGTATTCAAACCAGGAACCTCCCAACTGGTCAAGAAATAACTCATGGCCTAAGCTATACTTGCTTGATGTCAGATCCCACTCAAAGAATATCAAATTTTAGGGGGGAAAACATTAAAGAACAAAAATGGGGATAAGACCAATTACACTGAACAAACTATATTTACAAGCATCATAGAGATTGAAAGTGGAAGTCTTTGATGTCTTTTGGTGGATTACAGTCAGCGAAGATTTTAGACAAAAATATCATCTCATAAACATAATTCAATGAATAATTGCAGTAACTTAAGGCAAAGAGTTGTCAGAAACTTACAAAAGCTTTGAATGCAGACTTCAAGGCAGTCATTTCATATATACAGCATCCTAGATAATCCAAATCATCATAAGATGGTTAAATAATTCAAGCATACTGCAGTAATCAGTTAGTTCATGCATAAGGAAAGACAATTACCCAAAGACCAAATATCAGACTTAGAACCATAGGGTATATCAGCAAGAAGCTCGGGACACATATGACTAGGAGTGCCTACAACCTGCATTGTATAGGCGGGCAATATCTATGATCAAAAAAAGCAAACAAGTCAAACTGGAAAGATATAAAGAATTTAATCGTGTAAATAACTTACAGAGGAGGCAAGATCGTCTGAAGTCAACATTTTAGCGAGCCCAAAATCACCTGCATCACATAACAATTTTGAAGATAAAATCTCTAGGTAGGGATAATGAAAAGATTGAATACACGATAAACATGTAATTGTGTATGCGTAGAATATTATCCAACCGACTTACCAAGCCGTATGCTTTGATCCTTAGCCAGGAAAATATTTGAACACTGATGCAATCACAGGAAACCATAAAAAAACAGTATAAACTGTTAATTTTAAATCAATTAAATTAATCTTTTTGTTGCACCGAAATGTCACTTACCTTTACATCACGATGTAGAATATGGTTCATATGCAAATAATCAAGAGCCATAAGGAGGTGAACAAGCCACGTACACAGCTTCTGCACGCAGATGACCAAGTAAATAAGAATGAAGTGAAATGAAATGAAAACGTTTGAAACAAGATTCACCGTCAGGGAAAATATATAAATTTCATTGCCAAAAGAAATAACCTCTTCAGGAAAAAGTCTTCCATTGGCCTTTTTTATTGCTTCTGCCCTATATAAGAAAGAAACCAGCAAATCATAGGTTACACAAAGAGTGTAGATTTTAGAATCAGCCAAAGAAGTATGGTCACCATATCAACCACATAAGGAACTTACATGTCCCCTCCCTGGCAATATCCTATGATAATGCAAACATAGCACCCCTGAAGAAATCATATTATTATTGATGACCAAGGAAAAAAATAATCATGCTGACATAGAAGTGAAGAAGTTTATCATAAATAATTTAAACAAGGTTGAGAACTGGAAGAGTAGGCATAGATAGCACCTATCGGACAAATTCTAACGAAAAAATAAATAATTCAAAGGTCTAAAGTCTAAACCATAGGCATAGAGGCCACTTGTGAGATAAATGTTAATCAAGACAGTAAAAATTCAATTGTCTGTTTGTAGCAATTCCTTTTTCCTTTATCTCCATGTGCTCTAAAGAATGTCAATAATTTCCAGCAGATACTGATACAGCTGTAACTGACCTCTGCAGCAGAACTGTCCCTTGGACTGAACCTTTGTTTGACTAACGTGGTGAATGTAGTTATTGCCGCGAGATACGGAGCAAGAGCAAAGCAAGAGGGTAGGAAAGATCCATGCAAGCTTGGGGTCCGTTCCCGGAGATGTCAGAAGGAACTACTCGGAGTTCCTAGATTGTGTTTACATTCATCTTTACAAATGACTTTTGCATTCTAGATCATAGCCATGATACAACATTAGTCATTTATTGAACACAAGGGAAATTTCTGTACGATGCCTAACTGAAAATGGAATCCAGCTAGTAACATAAGATGGTATGATTGAACCAAAACTTCCACGATCAGTGTCAGATTGATAAATGCAGTTTTTGCAGGCTCTTGATTCACAGAGAGCTAGCATACTGAACCACACTCGACTCTGAAAGATAAGAAATGTAGGTGCTCATTCTTTCTCGGTGTATTAAAAAAGTTTGCATTCTGTAATGGTGAATAATACAAACATTTAGGCTATATAATAGGAAATTAGGGAGGGCAATACAATAGTCCGTCTAACGAGCAAGGTCAGACTAACAGAAAACTAGAAGTGAAACATTGCAACAAGATACCATATGAAGGAAATCTGAGATTTTCTGAATTAACCCATCACATTCTGCAGTAGCTTGCAAATTGGTCAGAGAAAGGTATACAAAATTTAGAGAACAATAATTCCTAGCAGTATCTCAGTCTACAAAATTTAGAGAACAATAATTCCTGGCAGTATCTCATATACAAAGGAGCTTTGGAATTTACAGTTCACAATGCAGACAAAAAGAAGGATATAATAGATGTCAAACAGGTCGTCAGGGTTTGACAAGCTATTGCAAGAATGCAAATAGCAAGATTGAGAAGGTCAATGGTTTTATGATGAAAACTTTAGGTCATAAACATATTTACATCCTTGGCATGGAATAATAGAAAGCTACCTTTACATAAATATCGACATGAGCATACAATCTAAGTGATAATTTAGCATATAATTGGAAACATCACACAAATGTATAATGAAAACTTTGAAAAATATATAGCAAACATCACTGACATTCTTGTAACTTGCAACTTGCAACTTAATAATAAATTATTTCACCTATGGTTTCATTTACGTATCATATGCAAAATGTTGGTGTTTTATTCTATGTGTTGTGTGTGTTCACAACATTCTATTGTTAAAAGATAGTCCCACATCGGAAAATCACATCAATATGTATCTCTATATATTACTTATGAAGGAATAGAGAGATGCACATGGGTTGAGGCCCAATGGAGGGTGCCATGTGGGGGATTTTACATAGAGGTGAGAATAAGAAACCAACTTTTGGCCAAAATGAAAATAGATTGGAGCTAAGCCCCTTCGGGGCTTAGCGACTCGGACTCGGACTCGGGCTTGGGCTTGGGCTAATGGGCTTTTGAGGCTTAATGTGGCTTTTTGATGGCACTTTGCACTTAGCACGACAGCTCGTCGCTAGGCGCATTGTGCGCTTTAGTTGCGCTCGTGCGCGAGCCTCTGCGCGGCCTGCGTGGCGTACGGGGCGTACTGAGCGTACGGGACGTACGGGTCGAGCGGGTCGAGTGGGCCGTTCAAATTGTGTAACGTCCGCGGGTCTTGTGGGCTCAGATCCGGAAATGGCTCAGATCCAGAAAATCCGGATCTGGCATTAAACCAGGGCGTGCGTTCAGAATTTGAAAAGCCCATCTCGTGCCTATAATATCAGAAGCATCTCCTCTCTCTAAGGTTACAGAAAATAATCAGAGAATTTCCAGAGAGAGAGAGAAGTGCTGCTGCTATTCCGAGGAGTCGTCGACATTTTTGGCCAGCGTTCTAAAGTTCTCTTCGAACTTGCTGGTTCCTGGAGGCTTGTCCGTAAGGCGGATATAGCTTTGAGCGCCGGTGATCTTTCACCCCAGCAGGCTTTCTTCTTCCTCTGTTGCCTTCGAGAATACCGCCGCTTCTCTTTAGAAGTTATACGGTTCTGTTGTCTTCGAGAATACCGTCGCTTCTCTTTAGAAGTCATACGGTTCTGTTGCCTTCGAGAAATATTACGAAATCTTTTTAGATTCCCGTAATACAACATCACCTTCTTTAAGGTGTTGTTGCTGGAAACATTGTCTTTACAATAGTTTCTGATTTCGTGGTTTTCCATCGATTGTTCGCCAAGGGACTAACAATCTTAAAGCTATATCGAAAAGATGGATAACTCACGTGCATCGCTCGTCAATACCGACTTTAACAAGTTGGAGAAATTCGACGGCGAACATTTCCAAATCTGGAAACGGAAAGTAACCTTAAACATTCAACTCGTGGAAGTTGATCACGTGCTGAATGAGGAAGAACCGATCGTTCCAACAACCGGAACCGCAGAAGTTATTGCAGCTGCTAAGTCCAAGCAGGCAAAATGGATTAGAGAAAACAGTATCTGTAAACTGTTGATTCTAAATAGCATGGAAGACTCTCTGGCAGAGTCCTATTCCAAGAAGAATTCTGCCAAAGAGATTTGGGACTCCTTGGGGAAATTGTACGAAGATGACGAGAATCGGTCCAAGATCTTCTTGGTTGAAAGATACCACAAGTGGACCTTCGAAGATGAGAAGGCTATGCTGCCCCAAGTAAAGGAGTTTCTGAAGCTGCGCCAAAAGTTGGATGACGAGAAGATGCCTCTTGTCGACAAGTTTGTCGTTGGAGGAATCGTCTCTAAACTTCCTGCGGGTTGGAGCAACTTCTATGCAAGGATGCACCGCAAGAAGCTGGACATATGTATGGAAGATCTCCTGCAAGAGATCCATGTTGAGGACGAGATGCGCTCTCAACAGAAGATGGATTCTCTGTCCAAACAACTGGCGAAAGCAAATATAGTCCAAACCAGAGAGTACAAGGGGAAGCAGGCGGCTTCTCCTCACAAGAAGAAGAAGGACTTCACTAATCTGAAAGTGAAGAGTCCTTCATTCAAGAATCAGAAGTCCAAGTCCCATGTGACTTGTTACAAATGTGGCAAGAAGGGCCACTACAAAAGTGACTGCAAGGAACCAGAAAAAGGTGAGCCTAGTAAGGTTTCTTTGGTTACTAATCTGGTTGCAATGATAGCGCAGATTGCAAATGTGGGGGTTGACTCGGACTGGTGGATAGACACTGGTGCTACATGTCATGTCTGCTCAGACAAGGAATGGTTCGACTCATATGAGCCAACTTCCGAGAAAGTCATAATGGCAAACCAGACACAAGCTGAAGTACTGGGGATCGGGACGGTGGAGCTGAAACTCACATCGGGGAACACTCTGACGCTTCAAGGAGTGAAGCATGTTCCTGCAATTGCTAAGAACCTGATCTCTGGGAGCCTGCTTTGTAACGCAGGCTTGAGGATGGACATCAATGCTGGCCAGATGGTGATGTCCAAGAAGGGTACATTCTTCGGAAAAGCTTTCCAGACTGAAGGAATGTACAAAATTCAGCTTGTTGTAACCCAGAAAAATGATATTAATGCTATTTCTACTTTGAACTATTCTTTTGAGTTGTGGCATAATAGGCTAGGACATGTTCATTGTAAAAGGATTAACAAGATGTCTAGCCTAGGACTTATCTCCAAGTGTGGGGGTAAGGTAGAGAAATGTGAAGTGTGTGCTCAGACGAAGATCACAAGGAAACCCTTTCACAGGGTCCATCGAAGCACAGATCTTCTGGAGTTGGTTCACTCAGATATCTGTGATTTCAAGCAATTCTCTACAAAAGCCGGGATGAAGTATTTTATTACTTTCATCGATGACTTCTCAAAGTATGCTTTTGTCTACCTGCTCAAGTCTAAAGACGAAGCATTCGAGAAGTTCAAGGAGTTCAGGGCCGAGGCTGAACGGCAAACTGTACAACAACTCAAAAGGCTAAGGAGTGATCGAGGCGGGGAGTATCGGTCTCATGATTTCTCATCATTCTGTAAAGAACATGGAATCATAAATGAGACGACGGCTCCGTACTCTCCTCAATCCAACGGAGTAGCAGAAAGGAAGAACAGAACGTTGACAGAGATGATGAACTCTATGCTGTTGACTGCGGGTCTTCCAAAGAGCTTCTGGGGAGAAGCTGCATTAACGGCTACTTTCATTCTCAATAGAGTACCGTATGCAACTTCGGACATAACACCTCATGAACTCTGGTTCAAAGTCAGACTTAACTTGAATGTCATTCGAATGTGGGGGTGTCTGGCTTACGTGAAGCTCCCAGATCTGAAGATTCAGAAGCTGGGGACTAGGACCACTAAAGCTATCTTCTTGGGTTATGCCGAGAAGAGTGATGCTCGGAGATTCCTTGATATAGAATCAAATCATATCATTGAATCTCGCGATGCTGAATATTTTGAAGACAAGTTTGCAAGGCACAAAAATATTGTTCTCGCGGATCTTCCGGAGAATGATGAGAGTGCAAAGCAGACAGAAGTCCTTAAAGAACCAGTAGTCCAAGAAGAAGCTATTGTCGAAGAGACACCAGTTGAACCAGAACTCGCTGAGCCATCAACTAAGCGAGTAAGGAGGCCGAAAGACTTCGGAGATGACTTCGTCACTTATCATGTGGAAGCAGATCCGCTTACCTATGATGAAACGATGAAGACCAGAGATGTTGTATTCTGGAAGGAGGCGATAGACAATGAGATTGACTCAATCACCTCCAATAATACATGGGTGTTAGTTGACCTGCCAGAAGGAGCAAGACCCATCGGATGCAAATGGATCTTCAAGAAGAAGATGAAAGCAGATGGAACCATCGACAAATTCAAGGCCAGGCTAGTGGCCAAAGGGTTTGCTTAGAAACAGGGGATCGACTATTTTGATACTTATGCTCCAGTAGCTCGGATGACAACCATCAGATTGTTAATTGCTCTAGCAGCAATACACAAACTAGTGATACATCAGATGGATGTGAAAACGGCATTCCTTAATGACGAGCTGACAGAAGAGATCTACATGCAACAACCAGAAGGTTTTGTCGTCAGAGGTCTGGAAGACAAAGTCTGCAAGTTGATGAAATCTCTGTATGGTTTGAAACAAGCTCCCAAAATGTGGCATGAGAAGTTTGACAAAGTGATAAGGTCAAATGGCTACAAGGTCAGTGAAACAGACAAGTGTGTCTATACTAAGTTTGCTGACGGAAGAGGAGTTATCGTTGTCTATACGTTGACGACATGCTAATCCTAGGTACGGATTTAAGCTGTGTCACAGAGACAAAGAAATTTCTCTCGACCAAGTTCAGTATGAAGGACTTGGGGGATGCCGATGTTATCTTGGGGCTCAAGATCATCCGGACAGGCACGGGAATAGCACTGTCACAATCTCATTACATTGAGAAAATGCTCACTCGATACGGGTATCAAGATCTTCCTATAATTGATACACCGTACCGGAGTGATCAGAAGCTGGAGCCAAATTCGAGAGAAAGCGTCAAGCAATTGGAGTACGCCAGCGTCATCGGAAGCTTGATGTACGCTACTACTGCCACAAGGCCTGACATAGCTTTTGCGGTGGAAATGCTGAGTCGGTTCACTAGCAACCCAGGCGTTGAACACTGGAATGCTGTGAAGCGTGTTATGAGATATCTTAAAAAGACTCAGACATTTGCACTATACTACAGCGGAGATCCGTCAGTAGTGGAAGGCTTCAGTGATGCTAGCTGGTGTTCAGAGGTGGAGAGCGAGTATTCTACAGGTGGATTCATATTCGCCTTGGGCGGAGCTGCTATATCGTGGAAATCGAAGAAGCAGACAATGTTATCTCGCTCCTCCATGGAATCTGAATTCTTTGCATTGGATGCTGCTGCAGATGAAGCAGAGTGGCTTCGGGAGCTCATGTATGATCTTCCAGTGGTTGGAGCTCAGATACCGGCAATCCCGATATACTGTGACAACCAGGCGGCAGCAGCAGTAGCATCAAATGAACTCTTCAACGGGAAGAAGAGGACTGTGCGGTTAAAGCACAGAGCAGTGAACGATCTCATCAAACGAGGCGTCATTGCAGTGATCGATGTTCGGAGTCAGGAGAACCTGGCGGATCCGTTCACGAAAGGTCTCAAACGACAGCTGGTCGAGGACACAGCAAGGAAGATGGGTTTGAAGGCATTCTAATATTGTGTCATTATAATCCTATCAATAAATTTTATGTTATTGGTTCAAAGAGAAATCTACCAGATATCTAATTTTTGATTCAAGGGAGAACTATTGACTGGAAAAATATTAGTTAACAGTGGGTACTTGTTCTGCAGAACATGGAAGGGTTTCGAACCCAGAACCACTGTTGTCTACTATGAATTTTCTACGAAAAATTGATCCTGTGGGAAGGATGGCATAATGCCTTAATGAGTTCTCAGACTGAGTGAAGGTCTGTTATGCTTTACAGGAAGCATGGTAGCACAGCACTACAAGGAGTGTGACTCCATGCTATGTGTGGCGGTGACTCCACCATGAGGTTCTCGAAGGAGGTAAATCCTCGGCTATGTTAGCCAAGTCACAGCGGCGTAGCACCACAAATAGGCAGTTGGCCTAATGCTGTATATTGAATTAAAGAGGGATGTAGTCAGCACTACAAAGAGGAGGTGTTCCTCATGTTATGGGTGGCACGACACCACAATGAGGTAAACCCGGCTAGGGATAAAGCCTCGGCCTTGCAAGCCATGTCGTAGCGGCGTAACACCGCACAGAAGCGTAAGACTTCATGCTGGGTAGTTTGGCACTACAAAGGGGCTAGACCTCATGCTACGGGTAGTATGACACTACGATGAGGTTCCCGGTGATTCGGGGTAAGGTCCTCGGCTTAAGGCCATGTCATAGCGGCGTAGCACCGCAAAGGAAGCGTTGGACGCTTCATGTCATGTCTCTTTAATAAAGAACTCACCTATAATGTATGGACAGAAAAATAGGCCGTTTCTTGAGGGTAAATTTGTAGACGCCCAAAATACATACATTGAAATCCAGGCTGGCACAAGGCCTTTAATGTGCAGCCAGAAGCACAGATAACTACATTATGTGAGTGGGAAAAATTACAGTTGTGGTACAGAATTCAAGGCGTAGTCCATTCTTGTATCATACTGTTGTTCAACCCATGCGGGAAGATTCAAGTCGTCAGCGACATCTATCCTAATGCATAATGGACAGTTATTATGTGGAACGCTTAACTCATATATATAGAGATATGTGGGGGATTGTTGGTGTTTTATTCTATGTGTTGTGTGTGTTCACAACATTCTATTGTTAAAAGATAGTCCCACATCGGAAAATCACACCAATATGTATCTCTATATATTACTTATGAAGGAATAGAGAGATGCACATGGGTTGAGGCCCAATGGAGGGTGCCATGTGGGGGGATTTTACATAGAGGTGAGAATAAGAAACCAACTTTTGGCCAAAATGAAAATAGATTGGAGCTAAGCCCCGAAGGGGCTTAGCGACTCGGACTCGGACTCGGACTCGGACTTGGGCTTGGGCTAATGGGCTTTTGAGGCTTAATGTGGCTTTTTTATGGCACTTTGCACTTAGCACGACAGCTCGTCGCTAGGCGCATTGTGCGCTTTAGTTGTGTTCGTGCGCGAGCCTCTGCGCGGCCTGCGTGGCGTACGGGACGTACGGGTCGAGCGGGTCGAGCGGGTCGAGTGGGCCGTTCAAATTATGTAACGTCCGCGGGTCTTGTGGGCTCAGATCCGGAAATGGCTCAGATCCAGAAAATCCGGATCTGGCATTAAACCAGGGCGTGCGTTCAGAATTTGAAAAGCCCATCTCGTGCCTATAATATCAGAAGCATCTCCTCTCTCTAAGGTTACAGAAAATAATCAGAGAATTTTCAGAGAGAGAGAGAGAAGTGCTGCTGCTATTCCGAGGAGTCGTCGACATTTTTGGCCAGCGTTCTAAAGTTCTCTTCGAACTTGCTGGTTCCTGGAGGCTTGTCCGTAAGGCGGATATAGCTTTGAGCGCCGGTGATCTTTCACCCCAGCAGGCTTTCTTCTTCCTCTGTTGCCTTCGAGAATACCGTCGCTTCTCTTTAGAAGTTATACGGTTCTGTTGTCTTCGAGAATACCGTCGCTTCTCTTTAGAAGTCATACGGTTCTGTTGCCTTCGAGAAATATTACGAAATCTTTTAGATTCCCGTAATACAACATCACCTTCTTTAAGGTGTTGTTGCTGGAAACATTGTCTTTACAATAGTTTCTGATTTCGTGGTTTTCCATCGATTGTTCGCCAAGGGACTAACACAAAATATCCATATTATTCAGCCATTGTGGCATATAAACTAATGATAACATGAATCATATACTTGTAACATTTGGTTGCCTCACTGACCTTCTCCACCCAAGAATCCTTGTACTCCACGATGAATGGATTACGCACTTTAGAAATAAGTTCCATCTGAAAAGGCACAATATGAGAAGAATATATCAGATAATGGCAATTTCAATTAGCATTTTATGTTCTCCAAATTTTCACATGTAGTATCCACCTAGTATCTGATACTAGTCACGAACTTCTCAAGCTGACACTACCATGTAAAGGTTCCGACTAATGAGCATAACATTATATTGACAACTTCCCCATTTCAATTCTCGTTAGAGCAGTCTGGAAATTCGAAACACAAACAAAAGAAGGTGTAAGAATTATTCAAGTGAAGCCAGGGGTGACAATTTCCAACCCTCAGCAAAGACTACAGTTCATAAGGAACTTTTTAAGCAAGACATCATAAGTTAGCTTGCCCTTGATGGTACAGTAGTATGATGGGCTTTGAGGTTTTGGCTACAATCATAGTTCACAACCATTGGATTAGTTGTCGCTCTCTAAATTGCATTTCTAGTATGTTAGTTTGATCGTAAAAAAATTCTCAATCAACGTAACTAATTATATATGATTACTATTGCATTGCAAGTGACATCACAACAGCGAAATCGAACGAGCACCAAACCGACTCAACATCTGGACAATCTACACAGAGCATAAAACAGGGGATCACCTCCTGATGGGCCGACCTCCGGCACCTGTCTGTCTGGCGAGCAAGGCGGATCTTCTTCAAGACATACCTATAAGCAAAATGAACATATAGAGAAAGCACAATAATAAGACCAATTGCATAGTAAATTTCTCAAAGAGTTATTAATTGAGAGTTATTAAATTTCTCAAATGATTGTAGAGTCATTTTGTACTCGACAAAAGCTATTTGTTTATGTAGAATTTCTTCGAACACCAATATTCTTAGTCGGAAAACAAAAACATGACAAAATAACTATGAAAAATAAGGCATGCGACTATCACATGTCCATTTTATCGATTTTCATTCAAAAATAACAACGAAATCTAATTCAGGCACTCTTTAAATCAAAATACAAACTTAGGTACCAAATTAACCAAAAATAAAAAATAAAAAATATGGGTCACCAAACCGGCAACCATTACATTCTTCAGGCACCATTTGGGTAATTAACTCTTTCTCAAATGAAGTGCTCCACTCCTCAGCCCATGCTTACCTCTTCTTTTCGACTTTATGCCTCACAAGAAGAGCGGATCCGAATGCTCCTTTCCCTATCTGCTCCAATACTTCATATTGCTCCATTTTTACTCCAATCAAGCTTCACTTTCCCTGAAACATTGAACAAAATTGAGTTTATACTTTCATTTCAGTTCTAAACCTAAAAAAAATCTCACAATATAAAGAGGGAAAAAATGGAATAAACTCAAAATTAGTATACTATAAACCTATAAAATCAAAAGGAAAAAAAAAAATGCTGAAACCAGCATATATATATATATATATATATATATATATATATATATATATATATATATATATATATATCCGGATACAAAATCAAATTCAAATTATAGCTAAAAATTTCAGCGCCAACTTCAAAAATAGTCAAATGGAAAGGAAAAAAAAAAAATTATATATGCGAGTGCATTACTATAACAAATTTAAGTAATGCATCATTAGCTTAAAAGAACCAGAGAAATTTTTAAAAAAATTGCACAAAAAATAAAACGAAAAATTCTCACGATTCTGAAAAATGCTAAATCCGTTAAAACAAAGGAAAGGAAACTAGTGAAACAAAATGAAACACACATTATGCACACGCATCAGTAGCTTCGCAATAAAATATAGAAATGATCAAATAAAATGGAAAAAGAAAATTCCAGAAAGAATCAATCACCTTGGATCTGAGACCACCACGTCCTCGTCGACGCTCCATTTTAAGCACAAAAACCCTCTCTACTTTCTCTCTCCCCTCATTGTTGGGCTGTAGAGAGAGAAAGGGGAAGGAGTCGATAGTCGAAGCTTTGAGAAAAATAAATGATTCAAACTTATAGAAAGAAGGAAAACGTGGAGAGACGGACACAGTAATAGCACTGTAGCACTGTGGAAGCAGAGCAACCAGGACGTCAATTCTTTTATTTTTCATTTTTCATTTTTTTATACATTTCTTTTTCTTTTTTTTCTTTTTTGAAATCTCACATGTGCGCACACACACATAATTGGGAGTGTCGAACATTGTCGGTCCCTCCGAATGTCCGCTCTAATATCATTAGAGCATCTCCAACCCTATTGCGACTTTGGAAAAAAATTAATGCACGTAGGAATGACAAAATTTTATTCAAAAGTTCTTCTCCAATGCAATTGTCAAGTCAATTGTGAAGCTTATGTGGCAAAAATTAAAGAAGATATTGTGAAGTTGATTGTCTTGTTCTAGACAATGCACTTGACAATGTCTTCTCTTCCATGTCATCAATTATGAATAAAAAATATTAGAAAAAAGAAAGAAGATGAGTAGTTGTCTTAAAAGTTGCCTTGGAAGTTGGAAAAAATACTTTTTATTGTCTTCTCAATACTTTTGCATTGGAGAGAGTTTTTGTATCTCATTTTCTTTTGAGATATAATTTTGCCACATAAACAAGACATTGTCTTGTGGCTCATGCCACATAGGAGCCACCTAAGACTCACAACACTTAACAAGAAAATAGGGTTGGAGATGCTCTTAGGCTAGAGAGCTCGGACATTTTAATTAGATATAATATAGAACAGGTTCTTTTCTTTTCTTTTTTCTCGTTGTACCATTGTGATCAACATTCATGAACATTACAGAATGGCTTCTGATATGAGTTTGGAGAGACTGTACGGACTAGCTTCAAAGGTGGATCAAATTCTTGAGCATTTTTGGTTCGCGGAAGTTCGGCACCTGGAAGTCATTGCTAGTTTCGAATTTTTTCTTTACTTCCGTTTTTTGGTTAATCATTTCAAGAAAATCGGAACTTCTATGAATAGTAGTTCCAGAAGTGCATGTTCACACTTTCACTTCTGAACCGAATTTAGGGATGGCAACAGGACAGGTCGGGACCGGGGACCATATCCCCATCCCTATTTCAGTATCGTACTCGTTTTCATTCCCGATCGGATTTAACAATGTACTTTCCGTCTCCGTATCCGTCCCGTTAGCACGGGCCGGATTTTTTCGTCTTCGTCTGTCCTCCCGTCAATAATTTTTTTGTCACAATATGAACTTAAAAAAATTTATTTCAAAAAATTACAAGACATGTTAATAAAACATAGTTTCAAATTATATATATATATATATATATATATATATATATATATATATATATATATATATATATATATATATATATATATATAGCAGATGAATATATTTTCTTTTTTTCTTTTTTTTTTGGAAGCAGGTAAATTGTTTCTGGAATCGCTCTCACTGGGATTCAAACTCCTGACCACTCGGGCCGCATGCATCTCTCTTAACCACTAGGCTAGAGGTCATCTGCTATATATATATATATATATATATATATATATATATATATATATAGATCATGAATTCATTCAATGGATTATATAAGTAATTGGGTCGAAAATTTACCTGAACGGAAAGTACTGTATGTATATCCGACTTCGAACACGACTCGATTTTTTTTTAATCCATTTTCATTTCTATCAATGTTTCTAAACTTTCAAATCCATTTACGTAGAAGAAAAAAAAGTACAGATTTTCGTTGGATTCAAAAGCATCCCTAACCAGATTCGTATAATAATATTAGGAAAATGCTATACTTAAAACAAATTTTGGTTGTAAGTTTCACAACCGTCTACGTAACATCTATTGATTAGAGAAAAGGGAAAACCATGTTAACATGGAATGGATGTGGATTGTAAAAAATAATAAATATTTGATAGTAAACTTAGCATTTTTCATATTATTATGATTATGTAAGACAGTTAAGTTATCTGGTAGTAAACTTAGCATTTTTTTTTATAATAGTATGGTTATGTAAGACAGTTAAGTTATCAATGTTTATGTTGTGTTACTTCTTCGACAGCAACAATACTTGTTGAAAATATTATACATGCAACAAATATTTAGAGGGTACAGATGCAGAAGCCTCTTTATTATTATTTTTATTGTTAGAATGATAAACTATTGGGGGAAGAGTAGTCACGTCTTTTTCCTCCTTCCTACTATTTTCCCGCAATTTCTTAATCCCATTTTCAATTTTTTTGTTTTTTTTTTTCCATTTTCAAATTATTAAATAGTACACTTTTTGGCAGCTTCCGCAAGTGGGCCCGACCAGCAGGACGTGCTTCAGATCACGAAGCAGGGGGATCAGCTGTTGCCGACATAACAGGAAACAGCATAAGAATATTAGTGGGGCCGCGTGTTTTTTTTTTTTTTTTTTTTTTGTTGGAGGGGTTGGGTTTGGGGGTTTGTTACTTGTACTTTGTGGCATGAGAAAGTTAGAAGGGTGAGGAGACCAGAGGAATAACTTCTGAATGGAAGGAAAAGTAAATAATTTCTTGGTTTTTTTTCTTTCTTTGAAAAATTATAACTGATTTTTCTTTCCGATGTATAAAAATGTCACTGAATTTAGAAAGTAACGTGAATACTTCCATGTGAGAAAATAATTTCTTATTTTGATAGATTGAATCACTTTCTTCCCTAAATTTTTTTTTTCCATTGAGAATCATTTTTCTTTTCCTTCCCAATTTCTTTCGCACCAAAACATAAGAAAATAATCATTTTTCCTTTTCCAATCCTATGATTCTGCAAACCAGACGACTGCAGCTTAAGGTGTGAAGTAGGTCGGACTCACAACCCAATCCCGAATCGGCTCGGTCAAATTCGGGTTGGACCTTTCAATTCGGTCAACACTTCTGACCAGTCTGATCTATCAAATTTTTAGGTTAGACTGGATTTAACTCCCTTCGTATCTGAGTCTGAACTAGTCTGGCCTGATCGTCCAATTAGATCGTGTCGAATTTCTTGCCATGCTCGTAGGGGACAGCAACGGTTCGGTCACCGTTCGGACAAAAATCGAATAAATCATGAACCGAAAATCGAACCGTAGTAAAAATAACCGAACCATCTTCGGTCGGTTCAATTTTCGATTGGTTCGGTTCAATAGACCCTAGTGGGTCGGGTCTTCTAAAACCAAATTTAATACAAAAACAACAGTAAAAATACAACCAATAACAGCAAAAATTATTACACCAGCACACATACATCATGTTTAAAAAGATCTTGCAGTAAAAAAAAACCCCAAAAGATAAAAAATTACAACACAACATAGTAACTTAATGACACTTTTATCACATTACACAACAGACTCTGTGCAACCAATAGTAGCTTAATGCCACTTTTATCACATTACACGAGATTTTTTTGCTTATCCAAATTACACATCAAATAACAAGTCAGAATTAACAAGAGCATAGGTTGTGTTGGTGTTTTCTTTACATGGAGAGAGCTTGCTCTCAACATGCCTTGTAAATTTTAGTCCCATATCGAAAATACACCATGAGTTATCTCAACATATATACTTGGGTGTGTTGTTGAGAGATGCACATGGGATGGTGACCCTAAGGAGGGAACCATGTGGGTGATTTTACTAGGAGGTAAGAATAAGGCTCCAAGGATTAAGCATTAATGCTTTTGTCATTCTCTTAGATTAATTTCCATTTGGAGCTAAGCCCCAGCGACTCGGACTCATGAGGCGTAATGTGGCGTTTTGTTGGCGCACTTAGCACGTCAGCAGTCATGCGGTCTTTATGCGGCTCGCATGCGGCCATGCGCTCATGCGGCTCATGCGGTCCATGCGGCTCATGTGGTCCATGCGGCTCATGCGGCCAGGCTGCTGCTGCTGCAGCCGCATGGAGGGATCCGCTGACTGTGCAGATTACAAGTCAGTTATGGAAAGGCTGAATCAATGCGATTAATTCAGATCCTATCTTTGTGGGATTTGAATTAATTTCGTTGCTATCTTTGTGGAATTTGAATTAAATCTCGTTGCTATCTTTTGAGATTTGATTCAATCTTTCCATAACTGAAGAGGCAGCTAGGGTTTCCACCCTCTCTCTATAAATACTCTCTTTTGGCCTCCTTTCTGGTTACTACGAAAATATAAGTCAGAAAATGAGAAAGAGAAAGAGAGTTGATGCCGCCATTGCAAGTCCATCCGAGGAGTCAGAACAGAGGTGACTTCGAGCGTTCCACAAGTTCTTCAAACTTGCTGGTTCCTGGAAACAGATCGTGTGGGACGAATCTTGCTTTGAGCAACGGTATTTTGACACCCCAGCATTGTTCTTCTTCTCATATCTCTCTAGATTATTGTAACTCGTTCTGTCCCAATTGCAACACGTTTGCAAGGAAGAACGAGAGATCTTCTCTTCTTTATTTTTCTCCTCCATATTGTAATCGGGTTATTTGGTATTTGTATCTTCGTAGATCTTTGTTGTATCTGTTTTACCATCTTTGATCAAACCCCGGGACTAACAATCTCAAAGCAAGATCCGTGTAGATGGAAAACATTAATGCTTCGCTCCTCCAATCGGACTTCTACAAGTTGGAAAAGTTCGATGGAGAGCACTATCAAGTCGGGAAGAGAAAGGTGTACCTAACTCTTCAACTAAAAGACATTGATCATGTTCTGTTGGAGGAAGAACCCTCTGTTCCAGAAACTGGATCTACTGCTGCAATCAACGCGGCTACCAAACTCCAGGCCAAGTGGAGAAGGAAAAATAGCATCTGCAGGCTTCTCATCCTGAATGCTATGGAGGATTTCCTGGCAGAATCCTACTCAAAGAATGAACTTGCCAGAGACGTATGGGAGTCTGTGAAAAATCTGTATGAAGAAGACAAGAACAAGAGCAAAATGTTTGTGGTTGAAAAATATCACAAATTGCTCTTTGAGGACGAAAAGTCCATGCTGCCATAGGTGAAGGAATTTCTGAAGCTGCGTCAGAAACTGGAAGACGAAGAGATGCCCCTTCCCGACAAGTTTGTCGTCGGAGGGATCGTCTCAAAACTTCCTGCTGGATGGAGTACCTTCTATGCAAGGATGCACAGAAAGAAGCTAGACATTAGCTTGGAAGATCTACTTCAAGAGATCCATGTTGAGGACGAGATGCGTTCCCAAAAGGACGAGATGTGTTCCCAACAAAAGGTGGACACTCTGTCCAAACAGTTGGCTAAGGCCAATCTTGTGCAGACGAGAGATCCCAAGGGGAAGCATGCGGCTTCTCATCCCAAGAAGAAGGACTTCACTAATCTAAAAGTGAAGGGTCCTTCTTTCAAGCAACAGAAGACTAAGTCCCACGTGACTTGTTACAATTGTGGCAAGAAAGGCCACTACAAGAGTGAATGCAGATCTAAGCCTAAACAATCAGAGAAACGTGAGCCTAATAAGGTTTTATTGGTTTCTAACATTGTTGCTACGATCGGACAGGTCACAACTGTGGGAGTTGACTCTGACTGGTGGATAGACACTGGAGCGACTTGCCATGTCTGTTCTGGCAAGGAATGGTTCGTCACGTACCAGCCGATATCTGAGAAGGTTGTCATGGCGAACCAGGCCCAAGCTGAAGTTCTGGGGATCGGGACCGTGGAACTGAAACTCACTTCTGGGAACACTCTGACGCTTCAAGGTGTGAGCATGTTTCGGCGATTGCCAAGAACCTGATCTCTGGGAGCCTGTTCTGCAACGCAGGCTTGAGGATGGACATCAATGCTGGTCAGATGGTGATGTCCAAGAAGGAAACATACTTCGGAAAGGCTTATCTAACCGAAGGAATGTTTAAAATTCAGCTTGTCAACCAGTTTGATGACATTAATGCAGTTGTATCTTCTGATTATTCTCTTGAGTTGTGGCATAATAGACTAGGACATGTTCATTGTAAAAGAATTAACAAAATGTCTAGTCTAGGACTTATCTCCAAATGTGGGGGTAAGGTGGAGAAGTGTGAAGTGTGTGCTCAGACGAAGATCACTAGAAAACCCTTTCATCTGGTCAATCGAAGCACAGATCTTCTGGAGTTGGTGCACTCTGATATCTGTGACTTCAAACATTTCTCCACGAAGGCCGGGATGAAGTATTTCATAACCTTCATCGACGACTTCTCAAAATACGCATTCGTCTACTTGCTCAAGTCTAAAGACGAAGCCTTCGAGAAGTTCAGAGAGTTCAGGGCCGAAGCTGAACGGCAGACTGGACAACAACTCAAGAGGTTGAAAAGTGATCGAGGTGGGGAGTACAGGTCTCATGAATTTGCATCATTCTGCAAAGAACATGGAATCATATGCGAGACTACTGCTCCATATTCTCCTCAATCCAACGGAGTAGCAGAGAGGAAGAACCGAATATTAACAGAAATGATGAATTCTATGCTGCTTACTGCAGGTCTTCCAAAATGCTACTGGGGAGAAGCTGCATTAACGGCCACTTTCATTCTGAATAGAGTGCCATATGCAACTTTGGACGTCACTCCTCATGAACTCTGGTTCAAAGTCAGACCAAACTTGAATGTCATTCGAGTGTGGGGGTGTTTGGCGTATGTGAAGCTCCCAGATCTGAAGATTCAGAAGCTAGGGACTAGGACTACGAAGGCGATCTTCTTGGGGTATGCCGAGAAGAGTGATGCTAGGAGATTTCTTGATATTGAGTCAAATCATATCATCGAATCTCGCGATGCTGAATACTTTGAAGACAAGTTTGCAAAAGACAAAAATATTGTTCTTTCGGACATTTCGAAAAATGATGTAGGTGCAAATGAGACTGAAATCTTATATGGGCCAGTAGTCCAAGAAGAAGCTGTTGTTTATGAAACAACTCTTGTACCAGAACTCGCAGAGCCGTCAGCTAAGCGAGCGAGGAGACCGAAAGACTTCGGAGATGACTTTGTCACCTATCATGTTGAAGCAGATCCGCTTACCTATGATGAGACGATGAAGACCAGAGATGCTATCTTCTGGAAGGAGGCAGTGAATGACGAGTTTGACTCTATCACCTCCAATAACACATGGGTGTTGGTAGATCTACCTGAAGGAGAAAAGCCCATCGGATGTAAATGGATCTTCAAGAAGAAGATGAAGGCAGATGGAACTATTGACAAGTTCAAGGCCAGGCTGGTAGCCAAGGAATTTTCTCAGAAACAGGGGATAGACTACTTTGACACGTATGCTCCAGTAGCTCGGATGACCACCATCAGGATGTTAATCGCTCTAGCAGCTATACATAAGTTGGTGATACATCAGATGGATATAAAGACCGTATTCCTGAAAGGGGAGCTGACCGAAGAGATTTACATGCAACAGCCAGATGGATTTGTCGTCAAAGGTCTTGAAGACAAAGTCTGCAAGTTGGTGAAATCATTGTATGGTTTGAAGCAAGCTCCCAAGATGTAGCATGAAAAGTTTGACAAAGTTATTAGGTCAAACGACTACAGAGTCAGCGAGACGGACAAATGTGTTTACACAAAGTTCGCTGATGGAAGAGGAGTCATCGTTTGTCTGTACGTGGACGACATGCTAATCCTAGGTACGGATATAGGCTGTGTCACAGAGACAAAGAAGTTCCTCTCAACCAAGTTCAGTATGAAGGACTTGGGGGATGCAAATGTCATCTTGGACATAAAGATCATCCGGACAGACACTGGAGTAGTGCTGTCACAATCTCACTACATTGAAAAGATGCTCACACGCTATGGGTATAAGGATCTTCCAGGGATCGATACGCCATACAGGTGTGATCAGAAGCTGAAGCCAAACTCATGGAAAAGCGTCAGGCAGCTGGAGTATTCTAGCGTTATCGGAAGTTTGATGTACGCAACCACTTCCACAAGGCCTGACATAGCTTTCGTCGTGGGAATGCTGAGTTGTTCACAAGCAACCCAGGGGTTGAGCACTGGAAAGCTGTGAAGCGGGTGATGAGATATATCAAGAAGACTCAGACATATGCACTGTACTACAACGGGTATCCGACAGTAGTGGAAGGCTTCAGTGATGCTAGCTGGTGTTCAGAGGTAGAAAGCGAGAGATCCACAGGTGGATATGTCTTTTCCTTGGGTAGAGCTGCTATATCGTGAAAGTCGAAGAAGCAGACTATACTCTCTCGTTCCTCCATGGAATCTGAATTCTATGCACTTGAAACTGCAGCAGATGAAGCAGAATGGCTTCCGGAGCTCATGTATGATCTTCCAGTGGTTGAAGCTCAGATACCGACAATACCGATATACTGTGACAACCAGACGACTGTGGCGGTGGCATCAAATGACCTCTTCAACGGGAAGAAGAGGACTGTACGATTGAAGCACATGGCAGTACACGATCTTATCAAAAGAGGTGTAATTGCAGTGGTTGATGTTCGGAGTCAGGAGAACCTGGCAGATCCATTCACAAAGGGCCTCAAGCGCCAGTTGGTCGATGACACAGCTTGTAAAATAGGCTTGAAGGCATTCTGATAGTGTGTCTTTGTAATCCTGCCATAAAGTTTTATGCTATTAGTTCAAAGAGAAATCTACTAGGCATCTAACTTTTGGTTCAAAGGAGGATCACTGACTGGGAAACTATCAGGTAATAGTGGGTACTTGTTCTCTGGAACATGGAAGGGATACGGACCCATAACCACTGTTGTCTACTATGTATTTTTCTGCGGAAAAAACAGATCCTGTGCAAGGTTGGCTTAAACGCCTTAATGAGTTCTCAGGCAGAGTGAATGCCTGGTGTGCTTTACAGGAAGCACGGTAGAGCAGCACTACAAGGAGTGAAACTCCATGCTACAGTGGGATGAGTCCACCATGAGGTTCCCAGGTAGGGGTAATGCCTCGACTTTGCAAGCTAAGTCACAGCGGAGTAGCACCGCAAATAGGCAGGTAGCCTAATGCTGTATGACGTAATTAAAGAGTTGTAGACATCACTACAAAGGGGAGGATGACCCCATGTTATAGTGGCACGACACCACGATGAGGTACCCAGGTAGGGGTAAAGCCTCGTCATTGCAAGCCATGTCGTTGCGGCGTAACACCGCAAGGAAGCCTTAGGCTTCATGCTGGATAGTTTGGCACTACAAAGAGGCTTGTGACCTCATGCTACAATAGTATGACACTACGATGAGGTTCCCAGGTAGGGGTAATGCCTCGGCTTCAGGCCATGTCATAGCGGCGTAATACCGTAAGGAAACACAAGGCTTCATGCCATATCTCTTTAATAAAGAACTCACCTATCACTACAAAAAAAGTGATTTTTTGGGACCCCAAAAATCCGTCTTAAAAAGACCCAAATCAGTCCTAAATTGTGATTTGGGACGAATTTTAGGACGGTAAGTGACAGTGCTATTAGGGTGGCGTGGCAAAAAGTTTTAGGACCAAAAATGTCGTCCTAATTTGGTTTTAGGGTCGAAAAATGTAACCGTACCAAAAGAGTTTGAATTCTTACATCTTTACGACGGTTTACAAAACCGTCCCAAAATAAAAGAGTTTGTGACGAGTAACACCCGTCCTAAACAAATTTGCCAGCGTTACAAAAGAATGTCGTTTTTATCTAGGACAATTACATAACTGTCCCAAAAGTAACACTTATGAAATTAATGTCTGTATTTTTCAGCTATAAAACATACAATTTAAATACACATAAATTCATATAATCATGGACGTTGTCAAGCTTGTCCTCAGATGTATCTCCAGGCATCAAAGCTCCAATACCAAAAAACTTAACAACATCAAGCATTCTTTACCATTAAGTAGAAGACAACAAAATTCATATATAACTATATATGTTCAATTGATAAACAACCATTTCCAAATTACATCCAAAACATTAAGCATCCTTAACCACCATTTCTAAAATACATCCAAAATACTACATCACCCACAGCAGCAGTTACAAAATGAACCCATTGTCTCCACCATTACATACAAAATGCTGAACCCATTAAGCATCCTTAACCACCTTTTCCAAAATAAATCCAAAACACTAAAAATCACCCACAATTCAGTTACAAAATGAACCCATTGTCTCCACCATTACACCATATTTTTAGTATTATCCAACATGAACCCAAAAATTAACCCAAACTTTTTATCATCACAAGATCGTCGCCCATCATTTTAGCATATCCAGAATGCTTTTGAAGGTCCTGCAAATGAAGATATGCCAATATATTAATTAGCAACCTGCTAACTATACATGAACAACCAAAAAAGAAAGACAAGTTCTTCCAAATTGTACAGACTAGACCACATTAGTTTGTGAAGGTTTAAACAAATTGTACAAACCTACTAACCGTTCTTCCAAACTGTTCGTACCTGCGTACAAAAAAGTTGGAAAAAAACAATGTACAGAAAAAGCTTCAAGTGACAAAGGAAGCTTCAAGTGAAAAAGGAAGTTTAAGTGAAGACGGGAAAAATTGGAAAACATTTTAAATGGGAAGTACAATTATTCTAGCAAGAATTACAGTAACAAGCTGGAAAAAACCAATGTAAAAGTTAAAATCAATAGACTGACACCACAAGGTGGTTTCGAGAGCAAGCCATTAAGGATGTCTCTTCCTCAGAAGGATAAATGACTTCCCAACCAGGGTTTTGCCTTAGGACGACATCTCTCAGTACTACCCATGGCCTTCACTGATTGGCCAATTACAACTAGGGGTAGCTGTAATCAAGTGCATGTAATATATGTATAAGGGTAGGGTCGGATACCATGTTCAGTCGCGCTTCAATAATTTAATAAGATACTGACTGTTGATGTATTCGAAAAAATGGTAAAATGAAAACATCACCTACTTGGTATCAATATGAATCTTAATATGAGGTTGGCTCGAACAACACAAGTTCTAATGCCTAAGAGTGGTTGTCAGGTGTTTCGAAAGCTTAATTGCTTTCGTTCAGTTATCTGACCAAACGGATAACTCAGTGTATCCAATACAACGATCTAGAACAGGGTTGATCCTATTATATCAAGAATTTCGAGAATATACCAACTATGACCGAGTTCATAAGGTACCTTGAGGAAGATACACATCAGTATTAACCTGACGTGTGCCGAGCAGAGTCTGATCCAACATCAGGATAATGAAGGGTCCGATTTGATTTCCCAATGTCCACCCAATACTCGGTTATCAGTAAAACCAATTACCGTACCGAGTATCCTCTGATACTTGTCGAATATCATATGACGTCAATCCTCTGATACTTGTCGAATATCAGTAAAACCAATTACCGTACCATTACCCTTAAATAAAGTTACAGCAGCACCTAAATTACTGTATCATAGTGTGATTGAACCCAGGAAATGCAGTGAACCTACATGAATTTGCAGTGGACGGGATCAAGGTGGACAGATGCAAGCTAACCTGGGGTTAGGATACCAAGACATCCCACACACAGGTTCAATGTTCTGAACTTGAAGTTCATTCTCCAAAATAAAGTTCAATGACTGAACTTGAAGTTTCAATTGTCTGAAATGAAGGTACAGATCGGAATATCAAAACAGGGAACTGAACTCCTTAGTTCAGAAGGACTGTTTATAATGACCTGAACAAAATAATGGACTGATATATGTAGGTGATATGGACATTTAGAGACTGAATATAACTGTATAGTGTAAATCTGAGACTGAACATTTAGTCCAATAATTTGAACTTAAAACAAAACAATGGATACCCATCTAACATACTCTAAAATTCAGTGTAAAAAATAACTTGGCAATATGTAAAAAATATCACTGGTTTCGGAGTTTCCAGGGAAAAGGACACAGTGAAAACATAAGCTAAAATTCAGTTCCGATACTGATACCGAGATTATGCAAAATTCAGACTATGCAAAATTCAGTCGAAAAGATCAGTCCAGAAAAGAAACCAATGTAATAAATACAAATTTTAACTTGAAAGAAAGGAAATGGAGAACCAAACATAAATTGCAGCCACGAAAGAAAACCAAACATAAGAATCACAGAAAAAAACCAATGTAATAAGTTGATAGTTGGCAAATTACCTGGACGATGTACTGGATTGTTGAGAAAGTAGTTGAGCATTCAGGAACATGGCCACAACTTCATCTTTGAGCTCAGTCCTAAGCTCACTCTTGACCGCCTCAAGCTCTTTCTTGTGCCGGGCCTCTTGCTCCTCACGCTCTTTCCTTAAAGCGTCAGTCTCTTCTCTCAACTTCTCCGCATATTCTCGTAACTTTTCACCATCTTCTCGTAGTTGTACAATCTCAGCATTTGTTGCTTGTTGAATCTCAGCCTGATGAGCTGCTAAGGATGTTGATCCTTTACCGCTTATACCTACTCCTCGGCCTAAAACTCGGCCATGCCCATCTTGTCCGATCACTTCCCTGTAAACATTATTCAATTGCTCCTCGTTATCTCGTTCTTCAGCTGGTAGCTCTTCAATTCTCCTTTCCAACATTTTCTATAGCATGCAAGGAGGTTTGTGTTAAATTTCTCTAATTTGCAATAGACATTTTGTTAAAAAAAACTCATTACAAATATGAATTTTATATACCTCTGTTCCAGCAGCCCCGTCTTCTTCATTATAACTGCCATCTTTTCCTCTAGTGGCTCTCCACATGTTGACAAGGTCAACAGGCTTGTTTTCTAACCGCCTCTGATGTGTATGCATGTTCCAAAGTAAGAAAAAACTTATACATTATAAACTGAAAATATATGACAATTATCTTACCAAAAAACAAAATACTAACCTTTCTCTTTATTTCTGGAAAGGATCTTCTACCAGTTCTAGGGAGAGCACAAAGTTTTCCGCGATTAACTTGGTTCTTCTCCGAAACTTTCTAAAAAACATTTGGACATTATTTAGTAAATTGAAATAAAGGGTTTGCCACTAGCATGAATATGGATGTAAGTTATTTGTTAGTCGATTTATACCTGTGTGTTACCCAAGCCCCAATATGCCACTAAAGTTGGCCATTGACTGGGCTCCACCCGGGGCGGCACATTTGCTAGGCGCTCTTCATCGGTCTCAAACTTTGTATAGAAGTCTTTTTTCACTCGATGCTTGAAGGCCTTCCAGGAAATTCCCATTTTCTTAAAGCAAATAGCTTTAAAAGCATCGGGTGCATTTGTGTTTTCCGTAAAAAACATGATATCTAAGTTATCAATATAAGTAGCCATTATCGATAGCAAAAATATGTGAACAACAGGTGATGGTAAAGCATTCAAACATGATATCCGAGGTTATACTTCCAAACAACCACAAGAACAGCAAGATATAAATTAGTTGAATCATCCCAAACCAAAAACAAGTAACCACTTCAACATCTTCATTCCAACATTAATAGAATATAAACAAAATATTGCACTTGAAATAACATTTTCAATCAACACTTCTAGGCCACAGCTGCTTCAATCGATTTGTTTTTACTCTTGATGGTGAATTATAGTGCTATGATCTATAGCTTACAATACAGACCTTGAGTGTTACTGACTACAAAGTCAATGCCAAATGTGTCTATAGGTTTAGCAAGACAGACAATAGGGGGTTCACTATCAAGTAGGATAATACTAAAAATAAAGATAGTAATCCATGAAAATACAGATAAAGAGACGGGGAAAGTTACCTTAACCGACGCCCAGACCATTTCTAGTTTATCCTTATCAGCCTTACGCCAAGATAACATTGTTAACGGAAACAATTCGCCATTTCGGGAAAGGTTACCAAGATGAGACATCAAATGGTGCCCATGTTCTCCAACTGGTTGGCAATCTTCATCCCACTCTATGATTTTTTTTACTCCATTATCCCATTTTTTCCATGGCTTAGCAGCTCCTCTATGTTGCCTAGTGGAAGGTCCACTCTCCATCGTACCTTATCAGAAACAAAAGGGAAAGACTCATAAATATACTACTTAAAAATCAGAACCATTAATAGCTCACAATTTATATTATAAATTTCAATACAAAACTTACCCTTCGGAATTTTCTCAGAATTCTCTACTGGCTCATTATCTAAAGGCTCATCATCGCTCTCCTGAAAAATTTGATGTCTTGATATAGGAATGCGCAAGACATCCTCCATAAAAGAGGGTTCTAATCGTGGCTCTAATGTCCTCTCACCCATTGCTATGACATGTTCCATATTCTTTGCAATACGCGATGACCTACGTGTAGGACTGTTGTATGCAGCCTGGAAATACATAATCAATGTAGCAGTATATAGGTAGGTGCTGTTAAGATAGTCCAACACGGTGCCATAGGGAAGTTCAAACCATAGTACGTAGTAAGCTATGCAAAAAAAACACACTAATAAGACATAGAAGTTAGTTCAAACCATAGTAAAAATCTATGCAAGGAAGCTCAAACCATAGTAAAATACTCTTCCTCTACAATTTGATCCCAGTTGAAGCTAGGCATCAGATCGAAGCTCACCGTGGGTCTGCAAGAGCTCAATAACATCCACGATGCGGCTCAACCAGCTCTACCAATGAAGAACCAAACCACCATAGCAGGATACCCGAGTATCAGAAGAAGTATCAATTGCACAGTGGCGTATCAGAAGAAATTTAAGTGCACACTGGTGTATTAGAGCGTATCACAGCTCATTAGACATTGGCAGTGCAAGCATTGGTAGAGGGTCAAGACCAGAACCAATAGGGATCAAGACTCGAGGACCCCGGATGTTGCTTTTCTCATCATAGAGATGCATGTGTTGTATTAGATATAAGAAAATTAGATTCAATATGTATATAAAGAAAAGGAAAAATGGTCATCCTCGACAAAATTTGAGGATCAAATATCCAGAATTGTCAAGATACTCCAACACACTAAAAAGACAAAGAAGGAAGTTCAAATAAGAATAAAAATCTATGCAAGGAAAAGCTTAAACCATAGTAAAATACTCTTCCTCTACAATTTGATCCCAGTTGAAGCTAGGCATCAGATCGAAGCTCACCGTGGGTCTGCATGAGCTGAATAACATCCATGATGCAGCTCAACCAGCTTTACCAATGAAGAACCAAACCACCATAGCAGGATACCCGAGTATCAGAAGAAGTATTATTTGCTAAGTAAAAATGACATTATCACATACATTTTTTTCAATATGCATAACATCTAGATCCAAACCACCAATGAAGAACCAAACCACCAATGAAGAACCAAACCTCCTCTTCCTCTCTGAGATCTTTTCGAGCCTTTATATTATCTTTTGTTTTGCCTTTAATACCTAGCAAAGTAAAAATGACATTATCACATACATTTTTTTCAATATGCATAACATCTAGATTGTGGCGAATCAAATTGTGTTCCCAATATTGTAGTTCAAAAAAGATGCTCTTCTTCTTCCAACCTAATCTTGTTTTTGGCAGACTGTGTGTTTTTGCTCTCTCTTTTTCTTCTTCTTCCCTCTTCCTCTTTGTAAAAAGGTCCTCCTTCTTATATTCAGTTAAAACATTGAGATCATTCAACTGCTTTAACACTTCTGTTCCAGATAATGTCAAAGGTGGTGGCCTCATTTCTAATTTGCCATTAAAAGTTACCCTCTCCCTTCGAAACTTATGGCGCCCTGGTAGGAATCTACGATGACCCCAGTAACAATACTTGCCACCATTTGTCAATCGGGTAGCTTGATGATCCCTATTACAACAAGGGCAAGCAAATTCACCTTTTGTGCTCCATCCTGACAACATAGCATATGCAGGAAAGTCGCTAATTGTCCACAACAGTGCTATATTTAGTTGAAATAACTGTTTGGTTGATGCATCATAAGTAGAAACACCAACCTCCCAAAGTTCTTTCAACTCCTCTACTAAGGGTTGCAGATAAACGTCAATCTTATCACCTGGACCTTTTGGTCCATCAATAAGAATAGACAAAATTAAGTTAGGTTGCTTCATGCACAACCACGGGGGTAAGTTGTAAGGGACGACTACAACAGGCCAGGTACTGTGAGCAACACTCATATTACCAAATGGATTAAATCCATCGGTAATTAACCCAAGTCTAACATTACGACTGTCTCTGGCAAAGGATGGATTATTATCATCAAAAGCCTTCCAAGCACGAGAATCTGCCGGATGCCTCATTACACCATCCTCTACTCGCTTCTCAGCATGCCATTTCATAAGCGAAGCTGTATGCGATGACCAAAATAATCGTTGCAGTCTTGGTATTAAAGGAAAATATCGAACCTTTTTTTAAGAAACTTTAGTACCCTGGTCAACCGGAGGAAGATTACCCTCGTTGGCATGATCAACTTTATATCTAGAAGCCCCACAAATCTCATATTTGTCGAGATTCTCAGTTTCATTTCGAAACAACATACAACTATTAGGACAGGCATCCCATGTTTTGTAAGTGAACCCCAAGTCAGTAGTTAGCTTACTGGCTTGATAGTATGATTTGGGAATCTTGGCACACGAAAACACCTTTTTTAAGAAGACCAACAGCATTGTGAAAGAATGATTTGTCCATCCATTAAGTTGCTTCAGGTGTAAAAGTTGGACAACAAATGATAGCTCAGTGACACCCTTAGGACAACTCTCGTACAAATCGCTTTCTGCTTCATTTAGAAGTTTGAAGTATTTTGGCATGCATTCATCGGACCGCAAGTTTTCTTCTGCCATGGGCTCTTCCTCGCAACCCATATTTTCTATCATGAATGAGAATCCCATTCCCTCTCGTACCATTGTTGTCATATCAGCACATTCATTTAATCCAGCATCACTTTCATCAACTGACATATCATCTCCTATATTATCGGTGTTATTACCCAAACCACCCAATAACTCCCCATGATATATCCAATCCATATAACTCCTTTCAAATCCATACATCTCTATATGAACCTCCACAGTCTGTCGATTATGATAAACACGATTTACACATCTACTACATGGGCAATAAATATGGACCGTATCAGCATTCTTAGTTCTATATGCAAATTTAAGAAATGCTTCGACCCCATCCTTGTATGCCTTTGAATTCCAATCATGTGATCCAATCCAACGCTTATCCATATCAATTTCCAAAAGACAATTATCACCTAGCACCATCCAAAATATATATCATGCAAAGAATATACTTTCTAACAAATTAGAGTTAAAATTCTTATGCAATATATCAAGTAAAGACAAATTTAATAATAGAGCAAACACTTATTGGTAGCCATGTACTAATGTGCCCAAGAAGAAGAAATAATAAGCATATAGATAACCAATTGATTATGACAATTACTAGCTAGAAAAAGGAAATTAATATACTACCAAGGTTGATTATGACTTACTGACATGGAACTAACACATGGCACAAATAACCAATTTCAACTGAAAAGCTCAAGCATGATTCACAAATGTTGATTTTCAACAAACTAAAATCTACAAAGAACATAGCCAGGTTCAAATTCATCTCCATTTATAACATGTTTAACATCAATCCAGAATGGGCATGCAAATGTGTCCCAATTTTTAAAAAAAAACCCATTTTTTACAAATAATCACAGTAATTCCTACATGAACGCATAATCACAATAATTTGACAAATTAAAATCTACAAACAACATAGCCAGGTTCAAACTCATGTTCCTATCCATGCAAATGTGTCCCAATTTTTCACAAGAAAACCCAATTTTTTACAAATCATCACAATAATTCCTACATGAACGCATAAACGCAATAATTTGACAAATTAAAATCTATAAAGAACATAGCCAGGTTCAAACTCATGTTCCTGTCCATGCAAATGTGTCTAGACCTGTCAAGTCAGCCGGGCCGACCCGACACTGAATTTGGGTGGGCCGGGCTCGGGCCTCTTCGACCCATGAACTATAGCGGGCCGGGCCGGGCCAAGAGTGAAAAATCTCAGCCCAGTCCGACACGTGACCCACGACATGAGGACTGGCTGACATGTACCCACAAAAAAAGCCAAACTAAGCATGTACCCACAAACAACACAGTCACCGTTCACCGCCCGTCATGAAGACTGGCTGGCATGTACCCACAAAAGAAGCCAAACTAAGCACAGCAAAGCAAAAAAGCAAAGCCAAGCAAACCCAAGCCAAGCAAAGCACAAATTGCTTGGCCAAAGCCAAGCACAGCACAAATTGCTTGTGCTAAAGCCAAGCATAACACACATTGACAAACAAATGATAAGCAGTGTTTGGGGTTCGGGCCGGGCCGGGCTGGGATGGGCCGGCCCAATTGACAGGTCTAAATGTGGCCCAATTTTTCACCAAAAAATCTATTTTTTCACAAATATTCACAAATTAACGACAATGTGCACATATTGTGGTGTTCTAACATATTTTTGCCACCAAATAATTTTCTCAATAAACTGATATACTTCATAAACCGAAATCTTCCCAAAAGAAAAATAATCACCTAAATAACTGATGCTTAAAACTAAGACAAAAACATACAGCCGGAAATAGTGTCACATGTAAATAATTATGAAAAATTGGTACATAATCCTAAAAAAAATCTTGGTAAATAATCCTGTATAAACAGTGTCACATGTAATTAAATTCGAGCAAAAAATTGGTAAATAACTCTTATTAGAAATGTCAGTACGTTTGATGTATATGAAAAGACCACAAGGATACTAAGCACCATTAACTAGAGATGGTCGCAACCACTGCCAGTTAGTTTAACAAAAGTTATTTGCTACAGACACACACACACATATACGCACATATACACACATATCCAAGAGAATAACCTGTAAGGCACAAATATATATATATACACACATGTTTTACACATTGAAATCTGCAGAAGTCAGGGAAAAAGTATGAGTTGCATAGGATAATGAAAAAAGAAGAAGTGATGGGTGCCTCAAAATTGTCAATCTTGATGATATGTGCAAACCATTCTCCACTGCCAGAGAACAAAGTAGCAATGATGAACAGTATCACTAGAGTATGACTGAACATTAATTGTCATTGATAAATAGTGATGACAGAAGTCAATTCCTGTATATGGACAAGTAA
Organism: Iris pallida; assembly: GCA_029216955.1. Lineage (NCBI taxonomy): Eukaryota > Viridiplantae > Streptophyta > Magnoliopsida > Asparagales > Iridaceae > Iris > Iris pallida. The sequence goes on from JANAVB010012000.1 coordinate 3,441,594, forward strand.
TCAATTTCAAGCAAATGTTGATAAAAAAATTGGTAAATAATCTAGGACAAAATAACATGCAGCCATGTAAACTGTGTACAACACTCATATTTCTAGCAAAAATTTGAGTCAAGTGTAAAACACTCAAATCTCAAGCAAATAATCTAGGACAAAATTACATGCAGCCGTGTAAACAGTGTGAAACACTCAAATTTTAAGCAAAATTTCAGTAAACAGTGTAAAACCCTCAAATTTTAAGCAAATAATCTACGACAAAATTACATGCAGCCGTTTAAACAGTGTGAAACACTCAAATTTTAAGCAAAATTTCAGTAAACAGTGTACAACCCTCAAATTTTAAGCAAATAATCTATGACAAAATTACATGCAGCCGTGTAATCAGTGTGAAACACTCAAATTTTAAGCAAAGTTTCAGTAAACAGTGTAAAACCCTAAAATTTTAAGCAAATAATCTACGACAAAATTATATGCAGCCGTGTAAACAATGTGAAACACTCAAATTTTAAGCAAAATTTCAGTAAACAGTGTACAACCCTCTAATTTTAAGAAAATAATCTACGTCAAAATTACATGCAGCCGTGTAAACAGTGTGAAACACTCAAATTTTAAGCAAAATTTCAGTAAACAGTGTACAACCCTCTAATTTTAAGCAAATAATCTACGTCAAAATTACATGCAGCCGTGTAAACAGTGTAAAACACTCAAATTTTAACCAAAATTTCAGTAAACAGTGTACAACCCTCAAATTTTAAGCAAACAATCTACGACAAAATTACATGCAGCCGTGTAAACAGTGTAAAACACTCAAATATCAAGGAAAAATTGAGTAAACGGTGTAAATAGTGCAAACAATCTAGGATAAAATAACATGCATCCAAATATTAGGGAAAGACTAAAATATTTTGGTAAAAAATTCTAAAGATTGGGGGAAGTATACCAAGCAGCAGCAATGGAGCACCTAGGGTTGGAAGATCGGACGGAGAGAGAGCAATGGTCGGGGAGAGAGAGAGAGCAGCAACACTGGAGTACCAGGTCGGAACAATGGTCGGAGAGAAAAAAGAGCAGCAAGGATCACCTAGGTCGGAGGGAGAGAGAGCAGTTCTCTCGCCATTTTTGATCGGAAAGAGAGAGGAAGAAAAAATTTTTTGATCCAAAAGAGAGAGAAGTCCTATCGACTATAGGAAATAGGTTTTGGGATGGACGATCTGGATTAATCCAGACGATCGGATGGTTACTATGGAAACACGTGGGGGTAAACTTTCCCCCCAAATAGTTTGGCAATTAGCCGCCACACGTGTGGTATTCCCGCCAACATAATTGGGACGAAAATATGTATTATTTGGAACAGAAATTTTTATCAGTCCCAAATAGTGATCCATTTTCACAATCTGTCCCAAAAAAAAGCAACATTTTGTAACTAAAAATATAGCCGTCCCTAGAATTATACTTTTAGGACTTTTTAGACTAGTGTTCCTTATAGTGTCGTCCCAAAAAGATACTTTTTTTGTAGTGATATAGTGTATGGAAAGAGATATCAAGCCGTCTCTTGAGGGTAAACTTGTAGACGCCCAAAAATATACACTGAAACCAGGCTGGCACAGGGCCTTTAATGTGCAGCCAGAAGCACACGTAACTACACTTTGTGAGTGGGAAGAATTACAATTGTGGTGCAGAATTCAAGGCGTAGTCCATTCTTGTATCACATTGTTATTTAACTCATGCGGAAAGATTCAAGTCGTCAGCGACATCTATCCTAATGCAAAATGGACAGTTACTGTGGGGAACGCTCAACCCTGGACACATATATATGTTGTGATATGTAGGGAATTGTTGGTGCTTTCTTTACATGGAGAGAGCTTGCTCTCAACATGCCTTGTAAATTTTAGTCCCATATCGGAAATGCACCATGAGTTATCTCAACATATATACTTGGGTGTGTTGTTGAGAGATGCACATGGGGTGGTGACCCTAAGGAGGGAACCATGTGGGTGATTTTACTAGGAGGTAAGAATAAGGCTCCAAGGATTAAGCATTAATGCTTTTGTCATTCTCTTGGATTAATTTCTATTTGGAGCTAAGCCCCAAAGGGGCTTAGCGACTCGGACTCGGACTCGGGCTCGGGCTCATGAGGCGTAATATGGCGTTTTATTGGCGCACTTTGCACTTAGCACGTCAGCAGTCATGCGGTCTTTATGCGGCTCATATACGGCCATGCGGTCTTATGCGGCATGCGGCTCATATGCGGCCTCATGCGGCTCATGCGGTCCATGCGGCTCATGCGGCCATACGGTCATGCGGCTCATGCGGCCATGCGGTCCATGCGGCTCATGCGGCTCATGCGGTCCATGCGGCTCATGTAGTCCATGCGGTCTATGCGGCTCATGCGGCACATGCGGCCATGCGGTCCATGTGGTCCATGCGGTCCATGCGGCTTATGTGGTCCATGCGGCTCATGCGGCTCATGTGGTCCATGCGGTCCATGCGGCCATGAGGCTCATGCGGCCAGGCTGCTGCTGCTGCAGCCGCATGGAGGGATCCGCCGACTGTGCAGATTACAAGTCAGTTATGGAAAGGTTGGATCAATGCGATTAATTCAGATCCTATCTTTGTGGGATTTGAATTAATTTCGTTGCTATCTTTGTAGGATTTGAATTAAATCTCGTTGCTATCTTTTGAGATTTGATTCAATCTTTCCATAACTGAAGAGGCGGCTAGGGTTTCCACCCTCTCTCTATAAATACTCTCTTCTGGCCTCCTTTCTGTTTACTACGAAAATATAAGTCAGAAAAAGAGAAAGAGAAAGAGAGTTGCTGCCGCCATTGCAAGTCCATCCGAGGAGTCAGAACATAGGTGACTTCGAGCGTTCCACAAGTTCTTCAAACTTGCTGGTTCCTGGAAGCAGATCGTGTGGGACGAATCTTGCTTTGAGCAACGGTGTTTTGACACCCCAGCATTGTTCTTCTTCTCATCTCTCTCGAGATTATTGTAACTCTTTCTGTCCCAATTGCAACACGTTTGCAAGGAAGAACGAGAGATATTCTCTTCTTTATTTTCCTCTTCCATATTGTAATCGGGTTATTTGGTATTTGTATCTTCGTAGATCTTTGTTGTATCTGTTTTACCATCTTTGATCAAACCCCGGGACTAACAGGTTGCTCCAATGGGAGACATGCTAGGCAGCTGCCTAGGGCCTCCTCTCCCAAAGGGGGCTCTATTTTTTTTTAAGCAGCAACTTTTTTTGGCCCAGTAAAAATTTTATGCACATGGGAATGTCCATGGCTGCCTGGAGAAGAATCAAATAAAGCCTATAAAAAAATTACCATATTTATAAGCCGTCTTTTCATCTCCTTTCTCCCACGAAAAAATTGAAAAATAAAAAATAAAAAATAAAACACTCTCTCCCTTTCTACTTAGTTTTGCTAACCTAATATCATCTCTCTCTCAATTTCTAATATCAACATCATCATCATCTTCTTCTTCTTCTTATCTTTTTGCTTCTTTTCGGCGTCCAAACCTGAAGCGATTTCATGAGTCACGACAAGAAGGAACCTGGAGCTTTCACGAGTCACGACAGGAGCCTGATCATCGCTAGCAGGCCCGCGGCGCAAACACAAAAATAAAATGAAAGAAATAATTACTTTCAACCGTTGGTCCGATTCGTGACACGCAAGCATACAAGGTGCTAAGTACGCGAATATAAAAGACGTCAAAAAATGTGCACCCATTTATGGGTTGCAAGGGCTTGAGCCCACCCCCCACAAAACTCACTTACCCATAAAAGTAAGTTAAGGATTTATACAAAGGGGTGTGCTTTCTCCTATCCGATGTGGGACTACAGAAATCCCTCCATATTGAATCAGTTGGGTAACACATCCAATAGTTTATTGTGTAATAGGATTATAGGAACAAATACGAACCGACTAGAAGATCTTGCAAAAATTCTTGTCACATGATGCTAAGATTGAGTTGTCACTACAAGAATAAAGGTTTTTCTTGACAGAGAAAAACCGTCAAGAAATGGGTATCTTGACGGTTGCAGATCCGTCAACTAGGCCGGAGTCAAGAAAATACCCCCCTTTTCTTGACGGTCGCTGGCAAGACTTTTTTTGACGATTTTTGGCCGTCATATGAGTAGTTTTCTTGACCATTTTTAGCCGTCAAGATAGCAGTTTTTAGAAACCGTCAATATAGGTGAAAACTTTTCTTGACTCCGGCCTAGATGACGGCTATTAGCCGTCAAGAAAAGCCCTTCTGCTGCAGAATTGAGTTAATTGTCGACGTTTTATAACCGTCAAGAGAAGCTAAAGCCAAATTTTTATTTATAATTATATATTACGAATCAAACACACATAATATCAATATAATCCAGAAGATCACATTATACAGCAAATAACTATAATACATAACTTTTTATATTAACAAAAGTGTTCGTACACCACAAACATCCAACCAAAGTATATGATTTTCGTACAATATCATAAACATCTAAAACCTATAAAGTAAACGAAAATTTATAACGAACTCGGAGCACATCCCTCCCATCACAGTACAACTTTTATTTTCCATGTAGTTCCTGAGAGAACAAGAGAATAGACTTAATCATTATGTGTACATATTTGTACAAAACGATATCAACTGAGAAGAAAATATAAATATTGCTAACATTGGACATTGGTATGAAGCGATAGATACAAGCCAAAGTTCTATTACATGTGAACCACGAACTACCCAAATATTAAGTCCACAAACAAACAGAGCTCTATCAGAAGTCCAGGTTAAAAAAAATAATTATTCAAATATTAGATTTCTAGCTTCAGGAAAATAACAGTAAGGAAAACAAAGGTTTTAATGTTACAAAATAGAGCTCATATCATACACGCGCAATAATATGGACAAATGAGGGCTATGAGATACATGGTGGCATCATAAAAAATTAGAGCTCATAAATTTCTATAAGTTCTTGAGGAAGCATTTCTATATCGAAATTCAACTAACAAGGTAGTACACACACAGAGACTCTAAAATATTAGAGCCCGTGTACACAGGTAGCGCACACACACAACTTGGTTCAGCCCTTGGATAACTCCACTGATACCACACATACATACATACATACATACACATTGACTCTAAACCTGTACACTCTAACACACTCTACCCCTCTCTACAATGGCATGAAATTTAAATCCTGCACATAGATTTTGCATACTACATCCTCCCTTCCAATCTACTGGTCTACAACACACCCCACATTATTGACTGGTATCCCTACTACCTGCTACACTCAGGAAACTCATTTAGAGTATTTAATATCACATAAAATGGAAGCAAAGTTAGAAAGTAAAGCAATTGCAATATAGAAAACTCTTAGACTATACTATTGGGTTCAAAAGACACCAATCAAGCCTTTAAATCATTGGCATTATGTTATAAACATCAATCAGTCTTTAAGTAAACATGATGGTGTCAACCAATTGTAATAAGCAATATAAATCATACAATATGACATGCATATTGACAATAATTAATGTACTCATATATACAACAAAAGAGAATAATAAGTCATTTAATGTTTGTGCACTCAGATTTATATATCAGTAACCTTCAAATTTATAAGTACATGTGGCCGTTCACAAAGCCAGTAGAAGTCAATTAACCCTTCTATCCTCACCTGTAAGCAACAACATGATTGTTCAAAACAAGAAACTGTAGCAGCTTATTTAAAATTCTTGAATAGAAAGATATTTCACAGAGTTGATGTCAAGGAGGTATTTTAAGAAGGTCGAATCTAAATAAAAACATCTAATATGATGATAAGAAGAAGAGAATGAACCTTAGCAACCGCCTTTGGAGGGTAGTCGTCTAGTTTGGGATCGATACATTATTCAACTTTGTCTTCACTTAATCTTGGAGTCGCCTGTGTTATTTCAAGATACATGTAAGCCAATGTTAAGAACTCAATAATTGCTACTAATATCCAATTGATTGACAATAGATACACAAATATACCCAAGTAACAAGATTTTGTTGTCCTTTCGGCATGGTATGGTCTACAGGTTTTCTTCCCATCAGTAGCCTAAGGGCAGAATATCATAGTAATGATATCCCTTAGTCGAAGGAGGGTCAAGGACAATAGTTAAAAGTAAACTCAATAGAACGAGCAAACTCAATAACATCAACCTGCATGCCAAGACAGATGCCAAGAAATGGAACATGATTTTCTCTAGCATATTTGGCAGCAAGAATTTTCCCTTGCACTCCTCTATCACCAAAACCTCCTAGAACTAGGACACCATCTGCACCCTAAAATGAGAACATTATTTCAAAATACTAGAAGAGAGAACATTTTGTAGGCACCATTGAGCCAAAGGGAAGTAGTGAACCATCAGTGAAAGACATCAATTTGTCCAAAAGCCCAATTCATCATACATATATACTGGTACATGTAATTAATTGGTAAAAAAAAGACCCAAATACATGAAAAATCACTATGACAGCATTAAGGCAACATTTTAGACAACAAACATTAGTGTGTAACATGGATTAGTGATAAACCATCAACATATCGTTTTATAGTTTCAAACTTAAGTGCTCAAACTATAAGATTTAATTCATATGCAAATATTTCTTGCAGTTTTTCAATGAAGAATATATTAAAATACCTAGCTGTTCATATGGACGACAGAATAAATAAAAATTAGAACAAATCTTAATTAATTTTCTACGTCAAGAGTTTAAGAAGAAATCGATAAAACTATACTACGCAAAATTGCATATCCATAGCACTGTAGAATATCCTTTTCTTGTAATGCTCCACTAAGGGCACTTTTAACTTTATGCTAAACTCACCAGTTTCACTTTATCGCAGTTGACAATTTGTTACATGGCAATTTTGCTAAAATCAAATCTGCAGTTGACAATTTGTTACATGGCAATTTCACTTTATGCTAAAATCAAATCTGCAGAAAAAGTAAATGAAGTTCCATTAGAGAAAATACATGGAATTCCCTTAGAGAAAATACATGGAAGTCCTATTAGAGAAAATACATGGAATTTTCAAAAAATTTAACAGACTACTATCAAGAGTATCCCTTTATCCTTTTTCAATAAGCTTATATATTGCATCAGGAAATAAAATGAGAAAATAAATCTTAAAGCAACCCTTTTGCAAGACTTATAAGAATATTAGATAACTGTAATTTGTGTTTCAGAAAATCCATCAATGCAATATGTTAAACTCTCACGGGCACATGTTTTACATGCCAAATAGTTTTTTTTTAACTCTAGCTTCCAACTTTCGCTTCATGTCTGATACATAGTTCTTTTTAACATGGTGAAAAAGGTCAAGTATGGAGTAATAAAAGTTGGAAGCTAGAGTTAAAAAATATTCCTCCAGAAACTCCCCAACTTTATTATCATTTTGAACTTCTAACTAATATTGTTAAGAAGTATGGTCTCTAAAGAGAAACAAAGACCAACAAAGTATTCCTCCAGAAACTCCCAACTTAAAAAAACATAAAACTTGTGTTTCATCCCCTATACTTGAACACCTTTTCAGGCTCCATGGCCAAAGTGACCTAAAAAACTTGAATTTTCTTTTTCAATTTCTATTACAATTTTTTTACAAGTACATTGATGCCAACAAAATTTTCTTCTAGTTGGTCTTTACTAGGTACCAAACTCAACAGCAGAAACAAAAATTTCTAATAAAGACACCAACTTTCCCCTTAGACTCAAAGAACTATATTGTTCCTAACCACACCCAAACTAAAAAATTCTTCAATGTTACTTTGAAAAGAAGCCAAATTGAACAATTTGCCAAAAAATTCCCATAGAGATTCAAACTTTTTTTCGAACTTCCAGAAACCCCAATTGAGGAAGAAAAAAGTGAGAGCAAACCTTGATTTTGGGAATATTGTATGCGAGAATGTCGAGATAGGACTGCTTTGCGTAGACCTCCAGCTCCGCCATCGATACCCTCCTCAACAGCTTGGAGAACTTGCTCATGTCGAAGTCCAGGCTTTCCTCCTCTGGCCCTTCTGACGCAAAGAAGACCTCGCGGAGGTCGCTGTCGCTGTCGATCTCGGCGGCAATACGGACGTCCCTACCATGGGAACTAGAACACTTCCAGCTCCCGCGCCAGCGGGAGGTCGAATTTCTCCTCGACGTCGTCGACATCTTCGAAGCAGTCGGCCTCGGTCACCGACGCCCGCTTCTTATTCTTCTTCTGCTGCTACTGGTTCTTCTTCGGTTTGGCTTCTCGAATGGACCGTGATGACCATCCCGATGCACCTCTCCGATGGATGTAGGGTTAGGATTTGGGGACGAGATTAGGTGGATTTGGGGATTAGGATTTTGGGTCTATAGGAGAAGAAAGGAGGAGGAAGAGGAAGAAAAGGAGAATGGATGATGTAGAGGAGGAAGAGGAGAAGGGAGATGTAGATTTGAGCTCTCCTTCTCCATCGGCTGGTGGATGAGAGAGATGGAAAAATATAAAGGAGAGGAAAGAATCGGAAAATAAATGAAACGGGATGGAATGACTAACGTCAATATAGATTTACATTTCAAAAAAATTATCAAAATGGCAGCTGAAAAAATTGCGCCATTAGTTGACGGTTATTACCGAACCGTCTCTAAATAAAAGGATGTTTCTTGACGGATCATCTAAAACCGTCAACTATTATGCTGTAAGATTGCTAAATTAACATAAAATAAGGCATTTCTTGACGTAAGGCTAAATCTGTCTAGATAATCCATTTTTTGACGGTTTTTCACGACCATCAACTTATAAACCGTCAAGAATCGTCATTTTTCTTGTAGTGTGTTGTGCACCGAGATACATGTCAAGCTGTATGAGTTGAGCAATCCGTTTGGCAACCATAACATCATAATAGATGCTAAGGTTAAGACCGTCGATACTAAGATCAAAACGATAAACAATAGGTTGACATATTAGAGATCAAGGTTAAAGTTGCTCCTATAAAGGTTAGGGCAGACGCAAGAATTGGTACAGTAGGGATGGATTCGAATCCATGCCCAGTCATCTATTTTACTAGTGTTACCACTAGACCACTTCCACATCCTTCCAAGATCCTTCCATTAGAGGTTCAATCCTTCATCTATTTCAAAACATATTTTAAGTCCATACATGTTGTGTTGTTTGTCCAATACCTTCCCATCGAAATTTATGTCATTTGAGTCTAGGCTTCCTTAACCGTGATAAGATAACAATTGGTCCAGTTTCACATTCCGTGATGCCATTACCACATTTATCGGGTGAGAACTCTTTGGAAGTATTGAAGGACTATCCGTTGGATATGAGTTCAAAGTTGAGTTGATATCCTGGTAGAGTTTGGTTTATTTTTTGTTGGCTTAATTGCTAATTGCTACCCTCAACTATCACACTTTTTCAAGTTGATACCCTAAACTTTTTTTTGTAACAACTTGATACCCAGACATTATTTTGGACAAAAATGCCCCTACCCCTAACCCTCCTCTCCCGTGCTCGCTTCGCCCCCCCCCCCCCTGCTAGCTACGGCCGCAGCTCCCCCCCCCCCCCAACCCCCCCTGCTCGCTTCAGGTGGCCCGGTCGGCGGGAGGCCGGTCGGCCGTGTGCGCGAGGGGGCGCGCTGGGTCGGCGCGGCGCTGGCCGGAGGGCGGTCGGGGGATCCGCGGAGGGGCGTGGTCGCTGGACCAGGGGCGCGGGTGGCCGCGTGCGCTGGAGGGGCGCGGGAACAGGCGGCGGAGAGGGTCGGCGTTGGCCGGAGCTAGCAGGGGGGGTGGCCGGAGTGGGGGAGGGGGTGGAGGGAGGGAAGGGATAAGGGTATTTTGGGGTTTTTTAAAATGTTAGGTATTAAGTTGAAAAAAAAAAATAGTTGAGGTATCAATCTGTTACGAAAAAAAGTTTAGGATATCAACTTGAAAAAGTGTGATAGTTGAGGGTAGCAATTAGCAATTAAGCCTTTTTTGTTTAAGTCCATACCACTTGTACCAAAATTCTCAAGTGTTGGCCATAAATAAAATTGGTTCAACTTACGGGCATGTCCTTCGTCTTAGTTAAGGATTTATTTCCTTTCCCTGGAACTAAATATGTACAACATATATATTTTGTTGGAGATATTAAGTTGAAAAAAAATAGAATATGATGTTATTGCATTTAGCCATTAGTTCCTAAAATTATTTGAGTTGTTGCATGCAATCAAACAAACTGAACCCGAGTAGATATTGGACAAGGAAGGTACAAGACCGGCCAGGAGAGTTGAGTTGTTTTAACTGAACCTAACTTTGGTTGCCCTTCATCTTTATTGAAAATATATAGTTTTAAGTCACGTTTGGACCGGATTAGTCCTAAGAAAACTAAATAACCTGAGGAAGGTTTGTCCCACGGAGAAGGGTTGTCAAAGTCTGAAGTCTTGTTAGACTTGTTCTTGTGTCGGCTCTGGGAAGAGGGAGTCTAAACGAGTTAGGTGTCCAGCAATAATTAGGTGAGCACAGATGTTCGGTCTTTCTCCCATCTCAACATCCAAACGAAATATAGATCACCGAATTTAGCTAGCTCTTATGGTTAGCGAGAAGAGAGATAAATTTTTTTTGGCTATGTGGACTGTTTTAAATAGAAAGACTCGTAATTTTTTTTAAAAAAGGCTTAATTGCACTTTGATACCCTCAACTATTCTGATTTTTCAACTTCATACCCTAAACTTTTTTACTCAACAACTTAATAGCTCAACTATGATTTTTTTCAACTTCATACCTAAAATTTTAAAAATCCTGAAAATGCCCTTATCCCTTCTCTCACCCCTTCTCCCCTCCCCCCCCCCCCCCCCCTCCCCCACTCCGGCCACCCCCTCCTCCCGCACAGCCCCAGCCCCCTCCCTCCCGCCCCCCCCTCCCCTCCGCCCACCCCCTCTCCCGCTTTCGGCCACCCTCCCTCCCGCTTCTGGCCGCCTCCCCCACCCTCCTGCTTCCGGCCACCCTCCCCCAGCCCCCCTCCTACCACGCTGTCGTGCCCTAGGGGGAGAGACGGGGGCGGGTGGCCGGAGCGCAGGGGGGGGGGGGGGGGGAGGTGAACGGAAGCGGAAAGGAGGGAGGCGGCCGGAAGCGGGAGGGGGGGGGGGGGGGGGGGGGTGGCCAAAAGCGGGAAGGGGGGGGGGGGGGAGGGGGGGGGGGGGGGGAGGGTGTGGGGGTAATTTTCAATTTTGATCTTGGATATTTTCGTCCAAATTTTTTTTCGAGTATCAACTTGTTACCAAAAAAAGTTTATAGTATCAAGTTGAAAAACAGAAATAGTTGAGGGTATCAAAGTGCAATGAAGCCTAAAAAAAAAAACTCCACCCACGAAAAAAGAATGGAGATCCGTAGGCAATGGACGGGAGCGAAAAGGGGGGAGGCGGCCGGAAGCGGGAGGGGGGGGGGGGGGGGGGGGGGAGGTGGCCGGAAGCGGGAAGGGGGATGGAGAGGGGGGTAATTTTCAATTTTGACCTTGGATATTTTCGTCCAATTTTTTTTTCGAATATCAACTTGTTACAAATTTTTTTTTTATAGTATCAAGTTGAAAAAAAAAATAGTTGAGGGTATCAAAGTGCAATTAAGCCTAAAAAAAATAACCTCCACCCAAGAAAAAAAAGAATGGAGATCCGTAGGCAACGGACGGGCCCACATTGAGGTCGTACCTGATGAAGAGCATAAACGTGTACTTATTCCCCGGTGCCTTTAAAATCAGGGGGGAGCCGGTTTTTTTTTTTTTTTAGGGGGGAGCCGTTCCTTAGAGCATCTCCAACCCTATTGTCTTGTTAAGTGTTGTGAGTCTTAGGTGGCTCCTATGTGGCATGAGCCACAAGACAATGTCTTGTTTATGTGGCAAAATTATATCTCAAAAGACAATGATATAGAAAAACTCTCTCCAATGCAAAAGTATTGAGGGGACAATAAAAAGTATTTTTTCCAACTTCCAAGGCAACTCCTCCACTTCTTCAACTTTTTTATAAATATTTCTATTCATAATTGATGATGTGGAGACAAAGTCATTGTGAAGTGCATTGTCTAGATCTAGACAACCAACTTCACATTGTCTTTGCCATGTCATTGCCATGTCAACTCCACACTTTATTTCACATTTACATTGGAGAAGTACTTTTAGAAAAAATGGTTGTCATTCCTATGTGGCAACCATTTTTTTCAAACTCACAATAGCGTTGGAGATGCTCTTATTCGAAGACGGAACCTTCTTCTGTGACCTGATGATGTGGCACACTGTGATTTGCTGATCGTGAATGGTTGCACTTGTGGTCACAATATAGTCCTTCTAGAAATAGCACATTGTTTTGGATTCATACTATTCACCCATCCTATCGCAAGTACGTTTCTATAGGTGTACCATTCTGCTCGTTCCATGGTCCTTTTTACAGCTAAACATAGGAGAGTCCTGACCTTTTATGGCTTGCAAGTGGTAGCAACATAGGATGCCAACATAGATCAATAAAGATGGTGGGGTTGTTCAAAGAATAGTAATTATTTAATAGGAATAATTTAGCAAATATTTTCATTTTAAAAGTTAAAATTAGCATATATTTTTATAATAATTTTTTTATCTAGTAAATATCTCCACTCCTATGTAAAACAGAAAAAAATAATAATTAAAAAGTGAGGGTATATCTTAATTTTTTTTTTACTATTCTATAATAAAAATGAGGGTATTTGTTAATTAAAAAAATATTGAGGGTATATACTAGTTTCAATTTTTGGAATGGAGGTATTTGCTAAATCATCCCTAATTAATTAATTAATAATCTCATGGTTGTCTAAAGGGCATAGCTTTAAATCCATGTAGGTAAGGTGGTGGGTGTTCTGAGTTATTCGGTTTGAATCGAATCGTAATAATCAAAATCGAATAAAAAAAAAAATCCTAAAATCGAAAATAGCCAAAATCGAAACAAATTCAAACCGAATAAGTTATCCAGTTGAATCAATTTGTGTTGTTGGACAATTTCTATTATTTAATGAGTTGGTTCCAAAGTTGGAAACGTAATTAAATTATATTAAAAATTATAATTTTTATATACACGTTTGTTGTATTTCAAAGTTAGACTAGTTATTAAATTATCAAAGTTGAGCTTCAAAACGCATAAATAAAATTATTGCTTTTAAAATATACACAAAAATAAATATATTTTTAATCGTATAGTATGCACAAAATTGTCATTATTTATATAATTGCATAAGTCTTATACGATTTTCGGTTTTTGACCGAAATCGAAACCGAATATGAAATTTTAGTATTTTCAAAACCGAACTGAACCAGATTTTTTTTTTTCAAACTAAGCCGAGTCTTTATTCAATTCGATTCGATTTTCATTCCAAAACTGAATAATGCTCCTACATGTAGGGGTGACCATTATCCGGTTTTGAAATGAGAGCAGAAAATAATAGGAAATTCGGTTCGGTATGAAAAAAATTCAGTTCAGTTTTGATTGAAAATGTTGGAAGTATTTTTCTTTTCTTTGTAACAAAATAAACAAAATTAAAGTTATCGGCCTCCGGGGAGGTCGCGCATGAAGCACTGCCCTAAGAGTTGATTCGGGTCTATGTGCAGACTTTGTCCGAATGTCCCTAGTGGTAAAACTTCCGCTCTACTGGTATCCCGTCATTGCACACAACTAGGGGAGATCGACCCGAACTTAGCTTTGTCCAGAAAATTGAAGGAGTGATTGAAATGGAAAAGAAAGAAGGAATATTTGGTTGTGAAGGAGGAGGAGAAATCACACGGTCACTTTTCTTAAGTGTCTCTTCTACAAGACAAAGGAATGAATTATATATACAACCTTCCACCCATAGAGTTAATATATTTTATTAGGATTAAAACAACCAATAAAGTAGCTAATAATATCTAATAATTCATAGAAATTTAGGATCAATAATATAGCCATTAGGAAATGATAAATAGACTATCAATGTTGAAAACTGTCAAGAATTAAATTGGTTTGTAAATTGATTTTTTCCATCAATAATAACAACAATCCCAACTCCCCCCCCCCCCCCCCCCCCAAAAAAAAAACCAAATTTCGAAACCAAAGATAACAATATTCAAAAAAAAAAAAGATGGAGAATTTCTGGGCAATGATATACTATGCATAGATGAGTTGGACTATAGCCTTGAATCTCACTTGGTGACTATTGTCTTTATCTGAAGAAGTGCTTGATGAACTATGCCTTGAATCAGACTTCTTGAACCAGACTCAGAAAATAGCACACATAGTATGTTAGAGGTTTTTGGGTCTATCGGGTAGTGCGTTTGATTGGCCATGCGCACTTTTTCATATTCATGAGAGTTGTCTAGGATCGTCATGTCCTATAGTCGCGGCCTTTACGGTCTCTCATAGAAGTAAGTCCTCAAGGGTTGGTGATAGAAGTCAACCCTATCATGCTTGGACCTACTAAGAATTTAAACTCATCATAACCATATCACACCGGAACACTGTCACAATAGGGATGGGGTATTCATATACAACATCGTACAACCTCTTGGGCATTATTTTAAGAGAATTTAATCTCAGGATCTGTGTTCCATAATAGTCACCTTAGTCCAGCTTGTTCCTACCCATTGAACCGGCTTCTTGGGATCTCTAGTCAGACTCGGTTGGATTGCTGCTGCTGGTGACTTACTTATGGACTTAACCCCATCCCCCTCGATGATACTAGGATTAATTTTCTAGACAAACTCTTCGTCAAGAGTAAACAGACTCTTCATCAAGGGATCTGTAAAGTTCTTTTATGACTTTATAGTCAAGGACTACATTTCTTCTTTTTAGGCTCTTTTGATGTTTTGAAACGCAGCTGCATGTACATGTTCATCTTAGAATTCACAAGATCATACTTTTAGCATAATTTTAAAATAAACAACATATACAGAAATATGTAGCTCATGTAAAATATAAAATGTCTGAGCCATACAGCTTCAGTACAAGATGTGACTGAAGATAACATTTCTGAGTTTATAATACTCTTAGATATGGTTCTTACATAAACTCAAGAGATGACAAATCCTCATAGAGTAAAATAAATTCATAAATGGATTAGATGTTATATGAGTCAGTTACTCAGTTTGTATTAAAATGACTTTCTATGACATAAGAGTAACTAATATGATACAATTTTATAGTCTAGAATATCCTTAAAAAATATTCTAAAACTGGTTTGACTGATTTAGTTATTTCCTAAATCAGATTTGGTGACATTTCAATTATTCAATAGGTATGTGGTTTCACTAATTACTGAACATTAGGATAGTGAGCAAAAACTCATCTGACTCAATCACCCTTAAAGTAAGATACAATGACTTTCAGCCTTGGCTCTAAAGATTTATCTTTACAAGTCATGTTTACAAAAAATGACAGTCTAAAGTAGTAGAATAATAGTTTAAGTGATTTTTCTAATCAACCTTAAGAAATCTTTAGTTTATCAAGTGTTGATTAATTTGGATTAACTGTAGGGGCCGGTTCCCAGCTAACGGAGGTCTACAAGGGGACGATTAAGTACCGTGTTGCTTAGGGCTATTTACGTCCGGTTGACAGAAGGACCCTTTCGGCTTATATCCAAAATAATCTCAACTTTTAAAACTTTAGATTTAAAGGAATTTACAATTTCACTAACTATTTTCTTGTGACTAAATTGTTTGAAAGAATCAAAAGAATTATAGCATCACAGATTATACGCAAAAATAAAGTTTGTCTAAATATTGTGACATGACAACATTATAATTTTTTTCTGACTAGAAATTCTAATATTGTGATAATATAATCATTTAATGTTCAAACATGTAAACCTAAAGAATATTATCCATTATCACCAGAAACCAAGAATGATGGCTCACAAACTTCATGTATTTGTCCAACTAAACTTAGTAATTAAAAATGAATAGACTATGTGAATTGTAAATGTAAAAAATTACATTTTCATGTGATTAGAGCAATTATGTACTTCTTGATTTTTACTTAGTAATAACACTTCTGAAAAATGTCATTTTTACATCATTTTTGAGATAATTTTATTATTCTTGCTAAATAACCATTAGTATCCAAGAATTTGAAAAATAAAATTTATAAAACATCACATTCGAAAGATAGAGCAAAGAACTTACCTTCACCCTTAGCATGTTTGTGCCTTTTCTAACACGTCACAATTTCTAATATTTTTGACTTAAAAAAGGTAACATTACAAGAGATCATATTTAGAATAAGTGAGTACAAAATAAATTTGTATTACCATCACAGATAACATGTCGTTCCTTTCCAAAAATTAAAAATATCTCTAAGGATTCTATCTTTAGGAGAATAGAAGTTAGTTTGTATATTAACAAGAAATATATACTTGAAATTATGCACAACTTGTTTATTCTGACACAACAATATAATTTGGCTATGAATTTATAATGCTATATTATCCTTATATATATATATATATATATATATATATATATATATATATATATATATATATATATATATATATATATATATATATATATATTTTTTTTTATATATATATATATTATATATATATATATATATATTTTAATATATATATATATATATATATATATATATATATATATATATATATATATATATATATATATATATATATATATATATATATATATATATATATATATATATATATATATGGTTTAAAATATATATATATATATATATATATATATATTTTTATATATATATATATATATATATATATATATATATATATATATATATATATATATATATATATATATATATATATATATATATTTTTTTTTTATATATATATATATATATATATATATATATATATATATATATATATATATATATATATATATATATATATATATATATATATGGTTTCTAGCATCCTCCACCTTAATATATATATATATATATATATATATATATATATATATATATATATATATATATATATATATATATATATATATATATATATATATATATGGTTTCTAGCATCCTCCACCCTTAAGATATATATATATATATATATATATATATATATATATATATATATATATATATATATATATATATATATATATATATATATATATATATATATATATATATATATGGTTTCTAGCATCCTCCACCCTTAAGAGATAAATATATATATATATATTTTTTTTAAGAGATAATATATATATATATATATATATATATATATATATATATATATATATATATATATATATATATATATATATATATATATATATATATCTTAAGGTGGAGGATGCTAGAAACCAGGATTACATATGTTTCCTACGATGCGTAAATAGGATATTACAAGCAAATGTGTCCTTGTTCATGGAACTCCTACATACGTTGTGACACATGTATTTAAAAAATTTACACTCTTTTATTTTATTTTTTTAATATTTGGAAAAACGTATCTATCTCCATTCATGAAATTGGCCACAAGGCTAATACAAAATATTATGAATCTTATAATTATACAACCACTATATTCTCTTAAGTAAAATCCATAATTGTTAATAAATACTATAGACCTAGTACCAATAGACTTGCTAATTGGTCTTGGAATGAGTTTATCTTCATCATACCTTTCAAAATTAAAGGTCTATCTATCTTGAATAAACACATGACCATAATTGAAATTTCATAAAAAAATTCATTTCATTAAATTACAATTCACAAAGTAACAAAGGAAGTTTTAAGGAACAAACCAAAAATTTACCCAAAAAAATCTCTGTGACTTGTACTAAACTACCATGCCAAATTATTATCGACTAATTTAAATGGTATATTTAGGTGTGCCATATTGAAAATAAATGGTTACACAGCTCTAGTTTCTAGAATCTAAATGCTCCAAAAAATCCAACGTCATCTCAAAAGCTGGAATAGTCAATGTAAACAATTTCATATATATAGCTAAATTATCACTATTCAAGGTATTGGATTTATAGAACTAGAAATCTAGAGGTGCCTCAAAAGAAACGACCCCAAGCAGAACAAATAGAAGGTTCTATATATATAAATATTAGTAAGTTCAACTAATCTAATACATTAAAAATATGTTTACATCATGCAGCAAAATGACTATTGATCAGTCAAAAAATTGACAAGCAGATCAGTTTCTCTCTAAAAAGTTATTGTCAAAGTACAAATGGAATAGAAGTTGGTGAAGGAAGGAGGAATGAAAGACTATCCTCTCAGCTAAGATACCTCCTAAAAATGAAGAAATATGGAATATATATACACAATCATCCCTCAACCCAACAATTAAAATATAATTTAATAGGAATCAATGGGCTAATAATTTAGCCATTTATTAATACTTTAATAGGCCACTAATGTAAAACGGTAGGATATCTCAAAATACATGTTTACAAAAGTTAAAATCAAATTTAATTTAAATAAAAGAAATTAGCATCACGTATATAATTCTAGGTAGAGAAACCTGAATGGGAACAAGTTTTCTAGATAAGAATATATCACATTACTAATTCATGTTGAAATAAGAGATCCAGGAAGAGCAAAATTTTTTTTAAAAAAAACCTTGCCGAGTTTGCAATCCCACCATATTGCATATAACATAAAACTAATTTAGAAATGAAAAGATTATTTTTGACAAAGTTTTAGATAACCATAAACAGATGCACACAAAAAACCCTTATCAACAATTGCCACAAGGAATTTAGTGTGAATAGATTATTAGGCACGACAAATAAACAATTGAACATAAACAATTTGTACTGTAACTATATCTCAAAATATATGTAATAAATAATAGATATAAAACAGGTCAACATATCATGAGTTGAATATAAAAATTGCCACAAATGACAACCAATGTGATATTGAAGTTCTCCATATCCCAACCAAATGAAAGGAAATAGTGATTCTCCAACGAACCTTACTTTTTAAATGAGAAGGAAATCATTTATTTTGGTTTATTTCTAACCTTAAAATCGTGTCTTCTCATTTCATTAAAATCTAGAACTTTTAATCAATGCCAAGATGGTATTATAACATCGTATTATAGTGCCTTTATTCTACTTAAGGGATTAGTATTGGGAACGAAGCGCGAAAACCGTTCCCCCAAACCAGAGAGTCCTGCGAGAGAACCGAGCAAAAACACATAAACCAAAAACGCCAAACACAAATCGCAGACACAGAGATTTTTGACGTGGAAAACCCAAATGACCACGAGACGATCAAATCCAGCCCTGAAGAACCTCCACTAATGGAATAAAGATAATACACCCTCTACAAGCTCCTCCCGATCCAAACGGATCACTACAACTCACTTGACAGAGGAAAATTTGATTGTAGACTCCGAAGAACAAGAGATGTCGAAAAATTATTCGAAGCGATCTCTCCTTCGCAATAGCCTTCAATCCTTTCTCTCTCTCAAAAGTTGTAAAGCACTCTTACTTACTTTTTGAGATATATTTTATAGTGAGGAAACGCCAAGTATATATAGCCTTAAACCTACAACTAATTGAGGTATTCTACTATATGTAGGAATACTCAATCTAAACCATTGATGTATTCCTAATATGTATAGAAATACCCAATCTAACTCCATTGATATATTCCTACTATATATAGAAATACCCAATCCAAATCCATTAGAATATTTCTATTATATATTGGAATACCCAATCCAACTCCGGGGTATTTTTTTACATAAGTTGGGAATCCTACCTACTACAACAAATCTTCTCCTTCACAACTATGTGGAGGGGGTCGTCATTCCGACGACCCTCCTTCAGTACTCAAACTTTTTTCTTGGAAGAACTTTCGTGAACATGTCTGTCCCATTGTCATCTGTATGAATCTTCTCAAGCATCGGGTCATTCTTCTCAACCACATCCCGTATCCAATGATATCGAGTCTCAATGTGCTTAGACCGACTATAAAATATTTGGTTCTTCACAAGGTGAACGTCATCCTGGCTATCACAAAGTAAAGTATACTGCTCTTGCTTTAGCCTACTTCATGCAGTAACTTTTTCATCCATAACAATTCCTTTTAAGCCTCTGTCGCCGCAATGTACTCTGCCTTTGTCGTCGACAAGGCAACACATTTTTGCAACCGCGACTGCGACGATATCGCTCCACCAGCAAACATTATCACATAGTCCGAAGTTGAGCGTCTCATGTGAGCCCCAGCTAAATTTTTTCCTTTTCTTATTATTTAGTTATTTAGTTATCATTTATAAATAATCAAGGTTCATGTTTCACATTAGCAGTTACACCTAGTATCCATCTAAGCATTCAATATAATGTATCTTCTTGCAAATTGTACAATGCCAGGGACTCATGTGCAAAGTCTGAATTCAAATGTTCAAATACACGCAAAGGGGTTTGTACTCCTAATCAAAATCGGTTACTGATCCTTCCTAATCATCAAAGGATTAGATCGAGATCAGATTCAAATTATTTGAATCTCTCAAAATATTCTCCCGAGCACATCCATGTCCCCATATATATATATAAGAGAGCATTATTCTGTGTTTCCCTACAAAAACCTAGCGAACCCTTATGTTCCTGACATCCAAAGATCGGCAGCAGTAATTGGAGTTGGATTTGTGCTGAATTCAGGTAACCCCTTTCACCTTCTTAACCACAGGATGTTAGGTGGATAGATGTTTGTTGTTTTTTTTCTTAATAGATACACATGGATTCTATTGCTGATGCGAGCAAGAAGGGTAGGGGGTTTCGTATGGTTTAATGGGCTAGACAGGTACTTGGTCCTCTATTTTCAAATTTGCATATGCACGTACACCTCTTGTCAGGACCTTTTTTTAACCTAGGTATTGATACAAGTTTCAACCTAGACTAGCACATCACCTCCGAGGCATGTGTACCCAGGGTTGGGAATTCAGTTGGGAAGCCAAGACCCTAACCTAGAGGCAAAACCAAAAGCTAATATAGGTGACTACCTGTAGACTGGATGAATGGGTATTGGTTGACACCACTGTGGCATTTAAACCCTACTCGAAATAGGGTGTACCTAGAGCCTTATCTTAGGCTAACACTGGGATATACATGTACACTGCACACCCTCAAATCCTAAGTTCTGCTACATGATACATTAGAGTAGCCCTTGAGTAGTTAGAGCTGACAACCCAAGACTAGAATGGATTGTACCAGTGCACAATTTCCTGGTTATCACAGCTAGTATCTGAAGATGACACACATGTATCCAAGGGAACAAACTGGGAAGCAAGGGATGAGGGAACACTCGAGTACTGTATGTTCTCATAGTTGCAGTAACTCTTCTTTGGGTTTATGGGTATCAACATTGAGACTATGGTTAGGCTATAGCAGGGCATTAGTGGAAACAAACTCGACCCTTGCACCAGTTTGGGTTTGGGACCATATTCCCTGCCAGTATCAGTGGATACTAATTACTTGTGTAAATCCAATTAATCAAGTGGCTACCTGAATAATTGATGAAGTAACAGTTGGATACTTAACCTGACCTCGATTAAATCGAGTTATGATCTCATAAACTGATGTACTCCTAGTATTCAAATATATGTACCCTGACAACTCAGATCAGTCCCATTGCTTTTTCCCCCTTGCCTTACCAGTTGTACTAAGTATCAGGTTTGGGGGGAAGGTACTATTAAACCTTCATAACTCGAGACCTTAGACATCAGCCCAGAAGAATAGACATATAGGGAAACTTTAAACATAACAGTGTAAGCTTTATTGCCTAGATACATGTATTCAGGATACACAGTTGTCTGGAAAGATCATATCTGAAAGGAATTTCCTTGACCCAAAACCTGAGGCACTGTGTGATACCAAAATGGACTGAACACATACCCTGGGAATCAGTAGACTACACGCAATAGTTGAACCAGTTCCATACTGGAAACTTTGGGTAGATTGGTAGGGTATGGTAAGGACTGCCACATAACAACTACTCCCAATACTCCAATAACTTAGTAGCAGGGTCTTAGAGGATGAGTCCAGGAAGTTGAAACTCAGCTCCTTAATCCTTGGTAAACCACCAAGTTGCCTAGGTTACTGTAGGTATTATTGTTAGGAATTTCATTAGTCCTTGAATAGCTATTGGTAAACTTAATGTCCAAACCAATATCATTCCCTGTAGCAGAGCACCCTAGCCAAGACTGCATACCTATCTCCTATAACCAAGGATGCAGTGACACTTGGAATCAATGTACCAGTACTCAGGTTCTTGGGAGACAGATTATGTCTACTCTGAACCTGTTAGACATTAGTACTAAGGACCCTTGTTGGTTAACTAAAGAATAAGTAGGAAGGGTAAATGGGGTAGACAATGAACCAATGAAGCAAATTGTAATTAGAACACAAAACCTTCATATCAAATTGTATCTTGACTCTGTTGTTCTTTAAATAGGGTATTTGGATCTCGACTTGGACACTGACCAGTGCCAGCAGCCCGGGACGCCAGACGAGTACAGTTTATTATTTGTTTTCATTATTGATCTTTACTATGCGTCAGTGATTAGTCGATAGATGTATGATTTCAGTTTTATGATTTTGTTTTTGTCGTGTCGGGAAGTGAAGTACCAAAGATATGTGATCTGACCTTAGACAGTGTAGACAGTGATTTCTATTCCTTATTTCTTGTATACAGTGTAGACAGTGTAGACAATGCTTTCTATTTGCTTATTAATTGTAGACAGTGTAATTTATATAATTTAGACAGTGTAATGTAGACAGTGTAGCTTTAGACAGTGTAGACAGTGTCGTATAATTATCCCAAGATCGATCACATATCAAAGGTATTTTCAGTCAGTGTCGGTAAGTATTTTCTTGCATTTCTTTTTATTATTTCGATATTTCGTTTATTTCTGTTTCTTCTATTTATTTTATAAATCATATGTTTAAAGGCTAACCCCTATTGTATAGTCATTATCATATATTTGGAACTACACTCAGTGAATTGTACTCGTTCCATCCTGACTGGGTAACCAAACAAATTTTAGGTGATGGCGATGAGATCGTGTGTCCAGAGGAGTATGGCCCGTATTTGGGAGATGCCTTAGAGACGGACCTTGTTTATCAGGAGGATTATGCAGCATCTGACCCCGCTGCTCTATCTTAGACATTTTGTTAGTGCTGAGACCTTGTATTTGATTTATGAGATGAGTTGAGACATGTAGTAGAGATTACTTTGATTTTAGACTTTCATTCATTGTGAGACGATTCTACTTTTTTTATTCATGACAACATTGAGATTCTATTTTTATTCGATTTCAAGTATCTTATGCATCCTGTTTGAATCATTCTATTGTCTAATGATTTTCCTTTGTTTTTAGCAAATGGACTCACAAGATATGAACAACGCCGCACTGAACACGCCACCGGTAGCTGGCGCGTTTTTCACCTATGAGACTCCTCCGACTCAGGGAGGTCAGCTTACTCACCAGGGCGTACCGGCCCAGCCACAATACTCGAGGTTCCGCAGGGATGACATTCCACCTCCACCACAGTTTCCTCCGCAGACGCCAGCACCAGCACCCATTCCTCCACCAGCACCAACAGTCTACCCACCACCAGCAATGTACCCAACACCAGCCATGTATTCCACACCTATGATGCAACAGACACCCTATATGTACCCAACACCTACTATGCATCCTGCGCCAGCAATGTACCCGGCACCTGTACTACCCCCGCCACCAGCCCTGGACAACATTAGCATGTTGGGAATTATGCAACAACAGGCCAACATCTTTCGCGATACCTTGCGAGAGGTTCTCCAGCAGAGGGATGCTCCCCGACAGCAACCGGGGAATCCCAAACACTTCATGGACTTTAGGCCCATGCCGTTCTATGGGACAGAGGGGATCTTCTATGCTGATGAATGGCTAGAGAACGTGGAGAGGTATCTGAAGATGGCCCGAGTTCCAGAAGATCTGAAGATAGAGTCAGTCAGCGGACAGCTTTTCAACATCGCACGGACATGGTACCAAGGCGAGCCCCGCTTTTCTGCTCCAAACATAAATTGGGAGGAGTTCAAGCAGTTGTTCAAGAAGAAGTTCTATCCATATGTGGCACGAGAAGCGTTATTGAGCCAGTTCGAGCATCTGGAGCAAGGCAACCTCACCGTTGATGAGTACACATCAGAGTTTTCATGCCTCAGTCGCTTTGCGGAGAACTTAGTCAGCACCCCGGAAGACAAAGCACGACGGTTCAGGAAGGGATTATCGCACAAAATTCGCTTAGCCATCGCCACCAGCCGAGCTACTACCTATGAGGAGATCCTGGAGGTCTCCCAAGCAGTGGAGGAAGAACTGAATTATAGGTCAAAGAGGAGTCGAGACACTTTTGGCGGAGGCAGTCATCATCAAACACAGACGAAGCGTCCACAGTTGCAGCCAAGGACCTTCCAGCACCAGCAACCCTTCCAGCATACGGGTAAAGCCCCAGCACATCAGCAGCACCGAGGTCCGGCCAGAGCCTAGACACAGCAGACGCAGAGGCAGTTCCAGTAGGCCCCGCATTATACATTTTGCGGGAGGACCGGACACGTATGGGACGATTGCAGAGCAAGACTTGGATCGTATTTATACTGTGGATCACCTTCACATCAGCTGAAGGATTACGCAGTGGCTCCCAACCGAGCAGGGCGAGAGACAGCTCCAGCACAGAGAGGACCAGCTGCCCCACAGCCGCGAGGACCACCGCTACCCACTCAGCAGCAGCGGTTCGCTCAGCACCAGCAGAGAGGAGCACCCCAACAGGGCCGAGCTTTTGCTATGACTATTGAGGAGCCCGAGCCCATACCAGATGTGATAGCAGGTTCCATACTTCTCGATTCTATTTTCGCTATAGCCTTGTTTGATTCCGGCGCATCCTATAGTTTTATCTCTGTAGCCTTTGTATTCAAGCATAGTATAGCGTCTGTAGCTTTGGGTGGTAGTTGCAAGATTATGACAGGCGAAGGCATTATCCTAGTCAAGGATATTTGTATGAGGAGGCGCATCACCTTGGGAGGTAGAGAGTTGCGTGCCAACTTACTCGTAATGCCACTACCGAGTTTCGACATCATCCTCGGTATGGATTGGTTGAGTAAGAATTTTTCCAGTATAGACTGCCACCGAGGATGTGTTGTATTCAGTCCTCCGGAGGAACCGACATTCGAGTTCGCGAGAGGAGCAGTCGAGCAGCAGCACAGAGCTATTTGCGGAGCTATGATCGAGGGAGAGGAGATCCCACATCCCATCATCACGGAGTTCGTGGACATTTTTCCCGAAGACTTGCCAGGATTGCCGCCAGACAGGGACATCGAGTTTGCTATTGACCTAGTGCCAGGCGTAGTACCAACAGCGCAACCGGTGTATCGGATCAACAACAAGGAGGCTGAAGAATTAAAGAAGCAGATAGACGAATTGCTAGAGAAGGGGTTCATTAGAGAGAGTTCGTCGCCATGGGGCTCTCCTGTCCTCTTTGTGCCAAAAAAGGATGGTACGGTACGAATATGCATCGACTATCGAACCTTGAATAACCACACTATCAAGAACAAGTATCCGCTGCCGAGGATAGACGATCTCTTCGATCAGTTGAGCGGTGCGCGGGTATTCTCCAAGATAGATTTGAGGTCGGGGTACCATCAGTTGAAGGTGAAGACGGAAGACATACCGAAGACTGCCTTCCGGACCAAGTATGGGCAATACGAGTTCATGGTAATGTCGTTCGGGTTGACTAATGCCCCGGCAGTTTTTATGAACTTGATGAACAAGGTATTCCATCTGTACCTTGACAAGTTCGTGGTGGTGTTTATTGATGACATACTCGTCTATTCGAAAACACCGGAGGAGCACGAGGAACATCTGAGGATCGTGCTAGAGACCCTCAGGAAGGAGAAGCTATATGAAAAGCTCTCAAAATGTGAGTTCTTCTTGGACAAGGTAGAGTTTCTTGGTCATGTGGTGACTGGCGACGGTATATCCGTCGATCCAAAGAAGGTAACAGCGGTGGAAGCTTGGTCTACTCCGACTACAGTGGCAGAGATTCGAAGCTTCTTGGGGTTAGCAGGGTATTATCGGAAGTTCGTGCAGGACTTCGCTCGGATTGCAGAGCCGCTCACTAGGCTCACCAGGAAGGATGTAGAGTTTGTATGGACGAAGGATTGCCAGGCTCCGTTCGACGAATTAAAAAAGAGACTGACGACAGACCCTATCTTGGCTTTACCTTCGGGATCGGGAGGTTTCACCATTTATAGTGATGCCTCGGGCAAAGGACTGGGCTGTGTCCTAGAGCAGAACAAAAGAGTGATAGCCTATGTGTCTCGACAGTTGAGACCACATGAGAAGAACTATCCCACTCACGATCTTGAGTTGGCAGCCGTGATCTTCGCCTTGACGCTGTGGAGACATTATTTGTACAGAGAGCGAGTGAAAATCTTTACTGACCACAAAATCTTGAAGTACGTCTTCACACAAAATAAATTGAACATGAGGCAGCACAGATGGCTTGAGCTGATGAGTGACTATGACATATTACTGCAGTATCAGCCGGGAAAAGCCAACGTTGTCGCGGATGCGCTGAGCAGGTATCCCGTGGCAATGTGCTTGACTAGATATCGTCACTTGTTAGCGGATTTGGAGAGCTTGGGCATCGAGATCGTCATTCCAGGAGCCGAGATGCAGATGATGGGCATGCAGATTCAGTCAGGACTAATGGACAGGATTCGTGAGGCACAGCTTCAGGATAAGCAGCTGAAGGAAATTGTAGCACAAGCATGAGCTAGATTGTTGGATGATTTCACTATTACAGAGGATGGTTCGTTGAGGCACGGGTCGAGACTTTGCGTACCGAGTGGAGAGCTTAGAGAAGAAGTTATGCAAGAGGCACATCGCTCCCAGTATTTTTTACATCCGGGAGCCAATAAGATGTACAAAGATCTGCGCAACCACGTGTGGTGGTATGGTATGAAACGGGAAGTAGCCCGCTTTGTTTCTACGTGCCTCGTATGTCAGCAGGTCAAAGCCGAGAGGCAGAGACCAGGAGGATTGTTGCAGCCGCTACCGATACCCGAGTGGAAGTGGGAACACATCACTATGGATTTTGTTTCCGGTCTTCCACGGTCATCGGGCGGGAAGGATGCGATTTGGGTCATCGTTGACCGGTTGACCAAATCGGCCCACTTTATTCCATTTAAAGTGGGGATGTCTACGGAGAAGCTGGCAGAATTCTATGTGAAGCAGATAGTCCGGTTGCACGGGGTTCCGGTGAGTATCGTGTCAGACCGTGATAGCAGGTTCACATCTCATTTTTGCAGGAGCCTACATGCCAGTTTGGGCACATCGCTCAAGTTTAGTACTGCTTATCATCCACAGACGGATGGACAGTCGGAGCGGACCATTCAGACGTTCGAGGATATGCTACGGACATGCGTGCTAATTTTGGCGGCTCATGGAAGGACCACCTCCATCTCGTGGAGTTCTCCTATAACAACAGCTACCAAGCTAGTATCGAGATGTCCCCTTTTGAAGCGTTGTAAGGTCGGAGATGTCGTACCCCGCTGTCTTGGGACGATGTAGGAGAGCGTGCACTGTTGGGACCAGAGATGGTAGTAGATGCTGCGGAGAAAGTCAAGATGATTAGAGAGCGGCTTCGTGTAGCTCAGGACAGACAGACATACTGGGCCGACAGTCACCGTAGGCCGTTAGAGTTTGAGGTATAGAATTTACTTAAGATTTAATTGCATGTGTAGTTATGAGTTCGTGTTAACATTTTGGGCATCTAGGTCAGTGACTTGGTGTTTTTGAAAATTTCTCCGACACGGGGCACTATCCGTTTCGGTAAAGGCGGTAAACTCAGCCCACGTTTTATTGGGCCGTTTGAGATTCTCGAGAAAATCGGTGCAGTAGCATATCGATTAGCCTTGCCGCCTGCACTGGAAGGAGTTCACAACGTGTTCTACGTATCCCAGCTGCGACGATACATGGAGGACCCCAGTCATGTCTTGGACCACTCGGAGATCGAGGTGGGACCGAGTCTCAGTTACCCGAAGCAGCCCGTAGAGATCTTGGACCGCAAAGAGAAGGTACTAAAGAATCAAGTGACTCCCTTGGTTCACGTCGCGTGGAAACACCACTCCCCGGGCGAGTCTACATAGGAGAGAGAGGATGTGATGCGCGAGCGCTACCCCTACCTTTTTGAGAACTGAGGTACAGTTCTACATTACTTTTTAGCTAAATTTCGAGGACGAAATTAAATTAAGGAGGATAGACTTGTGATCCCTAGCTAAATTTTTTCCTTTTCTTATTATTTAATTATTTAGTTATCATTTATAAATAATCAAGGTTCATGTTTCACATTAGCAGTTACACCTAGTATCCATCTAAGCATTCAATATAATGTATCTTCTTGCAAATTGTACAATGCCAGGGACTCATGTGCAAAGTCTGAATTCAAATATTCAAATACACGCAAAGGGGTCTGTACTCCTAATCAAAATCAGTTATTGATCCTTCCTAATCATCAAAGGATTAGATCGAGATCAGATTCAAATTATTTGAATCTCTCTAAATATTCTTCCGAGCACATCCATGTCCCCATATATATATAAGAGAGGATTATTTTGTGTTTTCCTACAAAAACCTAGCGAACCCTTCTATTCCTGACATCCAAAGATCGGCAGCAGTAATTGGAGTTGGATTTGTGCTGAATTCAGGTAACCCCTTTCACCTTCTTAACCACAGGATGTTAGGTGGAACTGCACTCAATGAATTATACTCGTTCCATCCTGACTGGGTATCCAAACAAATTTTAGGTGATGGCGATGAGATCGTGTATCCAGAGGAGTATAGCCCGTATTTGGGAGATGCCTTAGAGACGGACCTTGTTTATCAGGAGGATTATGCAGCATCTGACCCCGCTGCTCTATCTTAGACATTTTGTTAGTGCTGAGACCTTGTATTTGATTTATGAGATGAGTTGAGACATGTAGTAGAGATTACTTTGATTTTAGACTTTCATTCATTGTGAGACGATTCTATTTTTTTATTCATGATAGCTGAGTTGAGATTTAGACTTAAATACCTCATTGTGATATATTTTTACTGCGTGGTTGTTCATCATATTGATACAGCATTCTACCGCCGACTTTGCGGCGTAGGCTGGGCGTGTACACGGTTCTTGCCCAAATACCGGGTGCGGGTCGTGACATCTCATATCTACATCTCCAGCCATATCAGCATCAGTATACCCGACCAGCTTCGGCTCGTCACCACCAAAGGAATGTCTCCTATCGGCAGTACCCTGAAGGTACCGTAAAATCTACTTGACTGTACTCCAATATATCCTTCCAGGATTGGAAAGATACCTGCTAACTGTGCCAACTGCGTGAGTGATGTCTGGCCTAGTACACACCATAACATACATGAGGCTTCCCACAGCTGAAGCATATGGAACCCGCTCTATATCTTCCTTCTCATCCTTGGTAGATGGACACTGCTCCTCAGTGAACTTAAAGTTAGCTGCAAGGGGGTTACTCACTTTCTTTGACCCGTCCATCCCGAAATGCTGAAGTACCCGGTGAATATACTTCTTTTAGGACTAGTGTAGCAACTTGGACTCTTTCTCTCTCGGCTGATCTCTATCCCAAGAATAGTCTTCGCTATGCCCAAATCCTTCATATAAAAGGTCGCGTCCAGTTGGCGCTTCAACTTCGCTATTCTAGTGGTATTCCGACTCACTAGTAGCATATCATCAACGTAGAGTAGTAAAATGATAAAATTATCTTCAACAAAGTACCTCACAAATACACAATGGTACAACATCGTACGCGCATAACCATACTCTCCCATAAATGACTCAAACTTCTTGTACCACTGCCTCAGAGCCTGTAATACCCCGCTCCGTACGAGATATTTGGTTAGCTTGTTGGACGCGATCAGAAAGTTGGACCGTGACTTAGGTTGGAAATTAGGAGAATTGAGACTAATGCAGTCTCTCTTAGCTGGCTAGACGAAATGAGTATTGGAACGTGGCTCGCCGGTGGAGCTACTCTTAGTGTGAACGTGTACAATTGGAATAAGAAGACCCTTTTATGCAAGTGAGTAGAATTATCCTTCCTCCTCCTTACTCCTTCATGCTTAATAAAAATGAATACTGAAGTGCTAAGAATGTGTCCCTAATGTCCCATACCTTGAATGCTAGATAATTGTGATGCTTTAGCTGCTAAATCGATAGAGATACTTATGTTGCATAATATTGAAATGAACGACACATGATTATGGAATTGCTGAACGAATCACACTTGAATTGCTAATGTGACTTGATGTCTGTAAATGAATTAATAATGCCCCTTAAGCTTAACATTGCCGGAATAAGTAAAACACTTGAACAATGAGATGACTTGTGAAGGATAGAATAGACAATGTACTATCTATGAGAATTGAACGAAATACTTGAATCAAGTACACTCTGTATAATTGTTGCAAGAATATAAAATGTTGCCTATCCCTTATAAGCAATGAAAGAATGAATAAATGTCATTATGAAATGAATGAATATTATATTCCTTTTCAAAAAGAACGATATGAGAAACGTTGCAATGAAGCAATGAATAAGAAATGATAAAGCATGGGATCATTGAGATCACCAATTGAAATGATGGTATTGGTGAAATGAATAAATCATTGAATATGACTTAATAAAGCATTGTTGCCTTTACTTTCTTTAATATACTTTACCATGCGATTATGTTCACAATCGAGTCGGACACGTATTCGTATGGTCATGGACTGTCACGCCCTGCTCCCGTAAGAGCGATCGTCCTCGCTAAGGCGTGATGCCGCACGAGCCTAGATTGTGCTCGTGCAAGGCGAGTTCCATAACGGTCGATTACAGCGGCTGCGACAGGGTCGTCGCATAGAAGTCCCAAGCAGAGACATTGAACTCGCAGCGGAAATTTAGAACAAAAGAAAAGTTATTCAAAGAAGCTCTTTATTGATATTGAAACAACGGTTACATTGGGGCGCAAGGCCAAGATTACAATCAATCAAATACACTCGTCTCACATTACAAATCACTCAGCTCTCTCTCATCTCTCGATTACATTGCTTGAGCTAGAGGAAGCTTCGAAAGACGATGTCCATACATTATGTCCCATATAAGTCTTGGTTCCACGCGGCCGCACGCTTCGAATTGCCAAAGAACTCCGTGCCTCGACGCATCCAAGCGAGCTCCGCACCACGAGCTTCTACATGCGCCTGCAAATGAAAATTATGTAGGTGTCAGTACTCAACTGTACTGGTGGAGTGAGCTCCTCGCCCACCCATACAAAACTGACACGTTATTTTACTTTGTGCAATACAAGTCCCTTTACGATTGCCTTTCTAGTCTTGCCTTAAGATCGATTTTATGACATAGGCTTTCGGCCTATTTAGTGTCATTAGACCGTCTCCGTGCTATTGTACCGATAACTCCTTTACCCTTGCCTCTAGACCGTTTCGTGCTTCAAATGTCAACGCACCGACTCATATTTGTCTCTCGTTCCATACTCTGGGACATAACGACTCGGTCGTGTCAAATACTCGCCCGAGCCTCAAACATCGAGGTCGTGCCTCACAGCGTAACCTGACTTATCCAAACTCGCCTTACGGCCCTTCCAGACTTAACTCGAAATGTCTAACACAACTTGTGGAACCGGTGGCGAGAACTCAAGCACGACACCATATCTCGTGCGAAGCACGTGTCTTCACGTATAGCCGAATCGTAGGCTTTATAATACCTTATGTGCATACCGTGCACGCATTCCATAACTCATCAGGTACCGTGCTTACACTTCCTTTGTTACGACTGACACCGTGCATGCAGATTCGCCGCTTAGCACGCCAAGTATCTATAAGAAAGGCCGCTGGCATGACAAGCCATCGTGGATATAGCTCGGGTAGGCGGCGGGTCTTTCGATGCAAGGTAGCTAGCCCCATGGAAAGCCCCCGACTACCCTCACGTAATGAATCGTGCGCTGCTATAACGTCGACCCCCTAGGATGACTGGGCCCGGTGTCCCAGCGTATAACCAATCTAGGCAGAAATCCTTGTCGACAAGGTGTCCAATGACCATGCACCTACGAGACATCTAGACTCACGTAAATGTATAGCCTAATTTGTTGGTACGATTGGAACTATACTTAGCAAATCTTGCTTTGAACCACACTTTGCATAATGTGCATCAGGACCATGAGACTCCCAACCGAGGGACCGCCTCGAACTTCTTAACGTGGATAGGAATACGAGACTCCCAACTGAGGGACCGCCTCGTACTTCTTAACATGTATAGGAACGCGAGACTCCCAACCGAGGGACCGCCTCGTACTTCTTAACGTGGATAGGAACGCGAGACTCCCAACCGAGGGACCGCCTCGAACTTCTTAACGTGGATAGGAACGCAAGACTCCCAACCGAGGGACCGCCTCGTACTTTTTAACGTGGATAGGAATGCGAGACTCCCAACCGAGGGACCGCCTCATACTTCTTAACGTGGATAGGAACACGAGACTCCAAACCGAGGGACCGCCTCGAACTTCTTAACGTGGATAGGAATGCGAGACTCCCAACCGAGGGATCACCTCGTACTTCTTAACGTGTAAAATTCATAAATTTCTACTATATTTTAGTACTGATTTTTTTTTGTATTTCTATGTCTCATAGTCGTATTGTACGTCGCGCAAAAATTTGCGTTTTCTTCGTATTTACTCGTCGAGTGCGAATATGTGCGAGGTACATATTTTTAGAAAAATGGTTTTTGATTTTATTATCGGTAATGGTTTAAAAATTATATATATAATAATTATTTTTATTATTGTGAAAAGTATCTATCGAGGTTGCCAAAACTTATTACTTTAGTTATTTATAAAAGGCTATCTTATTTTAATAAGTGGTAATTTAGAAAAACTAGATTATGTGAATATTCTACTCGTGTAAAGCGCATGAAAATTATTTCATGTATATTTTTAAAATTTATTTTTATTATTTATAATAATTTATTTAGCAAGAAGGTATTTTAAATATGTAAATATTTATGTTTATTTTCGAATTTTTTTTACCTAAATTATTTAAAGGGTATTTTGAAGATATTTTCTACTAATATTTAAAATATATATTGGAATTTCTGAAATTAATTATTATGTAAATTTTATAAAAAGATATTTTGGATATATTTGTGATAAATTAAATTGTGATTTGATTTATTGATTTAAATTTAATAGTTTAATTTAAATGTGTAATTTATCTATATTTAAATAGGATTTGGATTTAGATATGAATGTATTGATTTAAATTTAATAATAGAATTATCTATTTGGGTTTAAATAAATCATAGTATCTATCTACATTGGAGTATATTTGATTGAGTTACTTTTAAATCAATTTAAATTAAATAGTAAAAAAACTAAGGGGAATTAAAACTCTTCTTAATCCTTATCTAGATAAGCCTTTGTAAACCCCTTGATTTTTTAAAATAAATATTTGTAGAATTTTTGAATTTTTAAATAACTATTATTGACTTATTATATAATTTGTATTATTTACATATATTTAGTATAGTGCTCATTGGTGAATTTAGTATAAAAATATGTATAAAGCTATTTTTCTAGTACATTAAGGATTTAAACTATATTATACAATTTCTTTTCCTCAAAATTTTAGGATTTATTTCATAACTTTTATTACTTTTTACATGTTACTTATATTGTACACAATTTACATAATATAGAATAAATGTCAAATTAGTATTAGATATTTCAGCTTGTATAAATGAGATTAGATGAAGGTTGTTTAAATAAATATTAACTATAGTTATTATCTATAGTAATTTAAATAATGTTATAGATAATTTAGATAAATATAAACTATATTTTAAATTAATACTAATCCTACTTCTACTTGGAAAATATCTCTATCTATATCCTATCCGAACAAAGCAAACACCAATTTATTTAAATCAAATCCTATCTAATTTAGGAGATGAATATGAAATAAATACCTATATAAACCCAATACATCCCCCTTCTATCATCCATAATTCGAAATTATTTTTAGTCCAATAGAAACTCTAAAATTCGTCATTAGGATTCAGCCCCGGTTTTTAGTAGCAATAGCAACTTGGAACGACGATATCTCCTAGCTCCGAACTCCGTTTCGCCTCCAGTTTTTTTAAAAGAAGCATATCGAGGTAAGGTTTCCAAAAAAATATTTTAATAGATAAAATCCGTTCTGTAGATTTTTGTAAAACTATTTGAATATTAGATGTCCGAAAAATAAACGTGTTTCAGTATTTTTGCGATTTCGGGAGTTTCCGGAAACGAAAATGCGATCCGTTTAGTTTTTCGGAAAGCTAATACGAAAACCTATGCCATATCCTAATTATAGAATTTATTAAATAAATCTAATAGGTATAGTATTAATTATAATTAGATAATAGACTATTTTTAGCATCCGAAGATGTTTGTTTGGACCTTAGTTCCTCGGCAGCCGTTGTTCCACCTACTTTCCTATCTGATCTTCGCCACCACCGTGCTCAGGACCCAGGCAAGTATACCTTGCTAATTTACTGTCATATTATTTATTTTTTATATTATTTACTTTGTTCATATTGTTAGTTTCCTTTGTTATAAATTGCGCGTCCAAGCCACACTTGGGTACAAGCGACTCTATTAGTCGTTACTTTACTATATGCATGTTAACTTAGTTTTAGTGGATTACCTTCTTGTTAGAGGATATTCTTATATCTTCTTTGGCCATGACACCTACACTACACGGTTTGAGACATTTTATTAGGGACATGACTTATGGACTGGCCATCTTTATTGTCGTGTGACGGATAGATCGTAACTGCTACGATTAATGTATAGTGACTCGAGCAGTTACAAAACTGGGCGGGTCATGGACATGACTTGGTCAGTGTTGGAAATATTGGGGGAGGACAATCGCTAGTGCGTATGGGAATCCCAACAGGTAAACCATAGTCTACGGATGGAACTGTGGCGATTATTTTGTAGATGCCCTCTGACGTTTTGGACGTTACGGACGGATACGGATCACTAGATGCCAGTTACGTACAGATAGCCTAAAATTCCATCCATGCGTATGAAAGTTGTCCTCTAAATTGAACATTAGGCGGTTAGAATCTTATTTACATATTTGTGTCTAGGATAGTCTTTTATATATTATTTTATTATTCTGACAGTTTATATTAGCTTGTCCTTTCTGTATCTTGCTACGTCCGTCTGAGAACCTGGTTATTCCCCAGGTGTGTGTTCATGTCTTCCGCAGTATCTTAGCTGAGATCGTGGTCTTCTCCATTTATTCGAAGATGATGTGACTTGGTTCCTCCTTGCTACTTCCACTTAGCATTTTATATATCATGTACTTTTTCCTTTTTATTTGGTTGGTAGTGGATATGTCTCCACCCAGCATATTGTACCAAAATAATTTATTATATGCTATCTTTTATTCTTTTATTTTGTGGATGTGATTATTTAGTTGTGGTTTGCTGCATTTTACAGCTTATGTATACATACAAGGCCCATGTACTTCGTATGTATACAGCTGGCATGTCTACGTACTTAGTCCTACGTATATTAGGACTGGAGCGTTACATATTTTTGTGGTGGCTCATGCAGGTCAGATAAATTGTTTGGTTACTTTACCGTACCAAGCAAGCCTGCGAATAGGATTACAGTTTAGGATCTCATCCACATAATTGACCTTCTCGATTCTACTTTGGCTCCCTTGATTTGCATCTTGCTTGATTCCCTCTACTGTTAATTCTTATCCTTCTTTCGTGCTTGTTGTTGGTTAGAAAGGTAATCCATACTAGGTAGATTTGTCCCATTGTTCCATCACACCACTAGTTTAACTCTTGTAAGTTGGGTAGACACCTCACGACCTAACATTTATTTTCCTTGTGACCCATATTAACATGATTACTTAGACTATAGCCTTTATAGGACCCTAACTTATCTAGCCCACCAAGCCTTAGATAAAAGACAGTAGGATGAATGTATAGGAACAATCATATGACAAGACTTAGATTCTTAAGGAGCTGAACTAATTCTACCTTCTTTCACTCTTACGCTCTCGTGCCTATGTTTTTACCATCGTGACTAATGCTGCTAAATAGCTTAATTTTTGCAAGCTTAATTTTTATTCAAGCTTGTTCAAGGACATATATTTTATTGGGGGCCCCCACTAACATATTGTCTAGTCAGAACCGGTGCATGATGGTCTGATCAACCTAGTGCACTTTGGTTCGTCTTTCACACTATTATCCTACGTGGTTGAGATATAGTTAAACTTACCCCTTAGAATCTCATCCACTATTGCCTTGACGATTCTTTTTGAATTATTCGGCCGCCTTTGAATCACGTATTCGTATTCGATAATATCGTCTTTGAACTCTATATTACTTTCGCTTTCACCTATTTTAGAAGGACGAAAGCGCTGTACTTGAATTTCCTCTAGCTATCCTATTTCTTGTGACCATTAACACTCGATGTGACTATATCTTTGTCTTAACTACTCGTCCCTTCCTCGACCTTCTATCACGACTTCCTAATCACTTCAATTAGGAGTGAATCTAATCGTTCTCCTAATCGTGCCATCAACCTACTCCCAAGAAACCATATCATAAGTCTCTAAATTATTTATATGGATCCACTTAAAACTTTTAATCTTTTCCTTTTACGTTTATTAGCCATGTCCGTGATTTATTATCTAAATCACGATTTTCTAATACTTGTTTATGTTGTTTCTTGCCTCGCCCAATGACTCGTCGAATTGTCATTACCAATATACCCCTTGTGCCTTCTTACCCCCTACTTATTCTTAATTTCGAGGACGAAATTCTTGTAAGTTGGGTAGGATGTAAAATTCCTAAATTTCTACTATATTTTAGTACTGATTTTTTTTGTATTTCTACGTCGCATAGTCGTATTGTACGTCGCGCGGGAATTTGCATTTTTTTCGTATTTACTCGTCGAGTGCGAATATGTGCGAGGTACATATTTTTAGAAAAATAGTTTTTGATTTTATTATCGGTAATAGTTTCAAAATTATATATAATAATTATTTTTATTAAAAGTTGTGAAAATTATCTATCAAGGTTGCCAAAACTTATTATTTTAGTTATTTATAAAAGACTATCTTATTTTAATAAGTGGTAATTTAGAAAAACTAGATTATGAATATTCTACTCGTGTAAAGCGCATGAAAATTATATTTTTAAAATTTATTTTTATTATTTATAATAATTTATTTAGCAAGAAGGTATTTTGAATATGTAAATTTTTATGTTTATTTTCGAATTTTTTTTACCTAAATTATTTAAAGGGTATTTTGAAGATATTTCCTACTAATATTTAAAATATATATTGGAATTTTTGAAATTAATTATTATATAAATTTTATAAAAAGATATTTTGGATATATTTGTGATAAATTAAATTGTGATTTGATTTATTGATTTAAATTAAATAGTTTAATTTAAATGTGTAATTTATCTATATTTAAATAGGATTTGGATTTTGATATGAATGTATTGGTTTAAATTTAATAATAAAATTATCTATTTGGGTTTAAATAAATCCTAGTCTCTATCTACATTGGATTATATTTGATTGAGTTACTTTTAAATCAATTTGAATTAAATAGTGAAAAAACTAAGGGGAATTAAAACTCTTCTTAATCCTTATCTAGATAAGACTTTTGTAAACCTCTTGATTTTTCAAAATAAATATTTGTAGAATTTCTAGATTTTTAAATAACTATTATTGACTTATTATATAATTTGTATTATTTTACATATATTTAGTATAGTGCTCATTGGTGAATTTAGTATAAAAATATATATAAAGCTATTTTTCTAGTACATTAAGGATGTAAACTATATTATACAATTTCTTTTCCTCAAAATTTTAGGATTTATTTCATAACTTTTATTACTTTTTACATGTTACTTATTTTGTACACTATTTACATAATATAGAATAAATGTCAAATTAGTATTACATATTTCAGCTTGTATAAATGAGATTAGATGAAGGTTGTTTAAATAAATATTAACTATAGTTATTATCTATAGTAATTTTAAATAATGTCATAGATAATTTAGATAAATATAAACTATATTTTAAATTAATACTAATCCTACTTCTACTTGGAAAACATCTCTATCTATATCCTATCCTAACAAAGCAAACACCAATTTATTTAAATCAAATCCTATCTAATTTAGGAGATAAATCTGAAATAAATACCTATATAAACCCAATACATCCCCCTTCTATCATCCATAATTCGAAATTATTTTTAGTCCAATATAAACTCTAAAATTCGTCATTATAATTCAGCCCCGGTTTTTAGTAACAATAGCAACTTGGAACGACGATATCTCCTAGCTCCGAACTCCGTTTCGCCTCCAGTTTTTTTTAAAAGAAGCATATCGAGGTAAGGTTTCCAAAAAAATATTTTAATAGAAAAAATTCGTTCTATAGATTTCTGTAAAACTATTTGAGTATTAGATGTTCGAAAAATAAACGTGTTTCAGTATTTTTGTGATTTCGGGAGTTTTCGGAAACGAAAATGCGATCCGTTTAGTTTTTCGAAAAGCTAATACGAAAACCTATGCCATATCCTAATTATAGAATTTATTAAATAAATCTAATAGGTATAGTATTAATTATAATTAGATAATAGACTATTTTCAGCATCCGGAGATGTTTGTTTGTACCTTAGTTCCTCGGCAGCCGTTGTTCCACCTACTTTCCTGTCTGATCTTCGCTACCACAGTGCTCAGGACCCAGGCAAGTATACCTTGCTAATTTACTGTCATATTATTTATTTTTCGTATTATTTACTTTGTTCATATTGTTAGTTTTCTTTGTTATAAATTGCGCGTCCAAGCCACACTTGGGTGCAAGCGACTCTATTAGTCGTTACTTTACTATATGCATATTAACTTAGTTTTAGTGGATTAACTTCTTGTTGGAGGATATTCTCATATCTTCTTTGGCCATGACACCTACACTACACGGTTTGAGACATTTTGTTAGGGACATGACTTATGGACTGGCCATCTTTATTGTCGTGTGACGGATAGATCGTAACTACTACGATTAAGGTATAGAGACTCGAGCAGTTACAAAACTGGGCGGGTCATGGACATGACTTGGTTAGTGTGAAAAATATTGGGGAAGGACAGTCGCTAGTGCATATAGGAATCCAAACAGGTAAACCATAGTCTCCGGATGGAACTGTGGCAATTTATTTACAGATGCCCTCTGACGTTTTGGACGTTACGAACGGATATGGATCACTGCATGCCAGTTACGTACACATAGCCTAAAATCCCACCCATGCACATGAAAGTTATTCTCTAAATTGCACTTGGTCAGTGTGGGAAATATTGGGGGAGGACAGTCGCTAGTGCGTATGGGAATCCAAACAGGTAAACCATAGTCTCCGGATGGAACTATGGCGATTTATTTGCAGATGCCCTCTGACGTTTTGGATGTTACGGACGGATACGGATCACTGGATGCCAGTTACGAACACATAGCCTAAAATTGCACCCATGCGCATGAAAGTTGTCCTCTAAATTGCACATTAGGCGGTTAGAATCTCCTTTACATATTTGTATCTAGGATAGTCTTTTATATATTATTTTATTATTCTGACAGTTTATATTAGCTTATTTTTTTTGTATCTTGCTACGTCCGTCTGAGGACCTGGTTATTCTCCAGGTGTGTGTTCATGTCTTCCGCAGGTATCTTAGCCGAGATCGTGGTCTTCTCCATTTATTCGAAGATGGCGTGACTTGGTTCCTCCTTGCTACTTCCACTTAGCCTTTTATATATCATGTACTTCTTCCTTTTTATTTGGTTGGTAGTGGATGTGTCTCCACCCAGCATATTGTATCAAAACAATTCATTATATGCTATCTTTTATTCCTTTATTTTGTGGATGAGATTATTTAGTTGTGGTTTGCTGTATTTTACAGCTTATGTATACATACAAGACCCATGTACTTCGTATGTATACAGCTGGCATGTCTACGTACTTAGTCCTATGTATATTGGGACTGGGGCGTTATATAACGTGTATAGGAACGCGTGACTCTAATATATTTCGTGCGACACTATCGACCAAGTCACACTCTATGTGACGAGCCTTAAGACCATGGGAACGAATGGCTATATGCATCCGTAGAACCGTGGGACCGTGCATACGCTCAACTTGAACAACCAATTTCTTTGGGTACCTAAACTCATGTCATAAGTCGTGCGATGCAACTTAGCTCGTGGGACGATCAAGGCTACGCCGAGCCTTGCATTCGAGGAAGCGTGCGTGCTTTATCGAGCATCTATGCAGGCGACGCCTATAACTTAGGCTAACTCATAGTTTGTAACGAATACCAACTTTCCTTCTCCCAAGACACGGGACGAAGGACCGAGTGTCATTTTTAAAGCACGTCGTGCACCAACTCTAATCCGACCATAGGACGTTTTCTATGTTCTAATCTCGATTCGATACGTCGGGGTAATTCCCTTTAGCTATGTGGATTCGTCTTTTTTATTATTTAGCCTACTTGTGCAAGTTGAAAACACATAAATTATTAAGTGAAGGCTAAGACGAGGCAAGTTCACCGAAACTACCCTACCTGAGCGATGTCTTCGAGTCGCCGTTGTAAGGCCAAGTCCGAATGCCGTCGGCGTTTCGATTCCTCCGATTGACTGAGCGGGACGGGGCACTACATCATACACCACTCAGAAAAAGTTTCGTCCTCGAAACTTACTGAGCACACATATCGGCTTATAACTTGATCCAACATCCTACGTTTTTCACACATACTACACCTATGCGTTCCCTCAATCCCAGCCACGCTCGTGCTATCGCTAACTTAGTCGTAAGGCACACCAACCGATCAACCAACATTCAAACTCGTCTCAATTCAACGATCGCATTACCATCAACATTTCTTCGAAACTCATGATCTCAAAATCTTCGACACTTTCCCGTTCCTCGAGTCTCGCTTGATTCAACATATCACTTAGTTGGATCGTGCACATATTCTAGGCATCCCCAAAATACATACATTTCAGCTAAGCCTCGTGATAGAGAATCCGCCAATCACCACTCGAGTCGGATCGTGCACATATTCGGGCATCCCTGATATACGTGCATGTCAGCCGAGACTCGCGAGTGGTGTCTCCACAATTCCTATCGCTTCATACCGGAACGTCTGCCAAACCGCTAGGCTACGTCATTAGGCTAAGGTCATCCGTCAGTATTGGAATCATAGTTCCCAAACAACAATAACAACACTGACCCCATCATAGGGTCAGGCCAGATCGATAGTACGAGGTTTTCTACCCAAGCTCGTGTCACTCCGATTTCTAAACATCGAGCATCGATTCCCTATACACATCCCAATATTCGTCGCACGGGGTCTGAGTCGTTTAGTAAAGCCATCCTACGATAAATCACGTTTCAACCGATCATCGACAAGTACATATCGCTCGTTCATTAAGCCGTTTCATATAGTCTATCTCTTTGAACACGTTCGACATAATCTGCCTATCAATCGTTCCAAGTCAAGCACGCTACGACACATTTCATCGCTAAACCATAATTTCACATACATATTCCCTAAGTCATTTATCCTAATTCACGTAATCGATCACAAGGTCATCTGACTTAACAATATGTTGTGCCCCGATCTCACGCGAGCCAGATTATCCACGGTGGGCACGAATCACCATGAACGCTCCCGCGAGATAATCATTCTCATCGGGACGTAACTCTTGTTTTGTGTCTAGACTAATTCATTCTCGATGCGCGGATTGGACCTACTCAATCCTCAAGTTTTATTCAGTCATCAATCGCAAGTCCTAACATCCTCGAGTTCTCCTTCATATCAAATCGACAAGTCGAGACAATCAAAGTTGTCGCATCCTGATTTTTCGAGTTCGATCATTCCCGCGACATGAATCACCATGTCAGCGCTCACACGGAACGATCGTCCGAAATCCGACGCAACGCATGTGCGAGGCTAGAGTTGCGCTCGCACAAGATAAGATCGTCGACGCTATGGTTATCCGTGTAACCATCAAGACACGATCACTTTCACCCAACATTCATCTCAATCAAAATCCTAAGTATTGCATCCATCGGAACAATAACACTTACATGATCGTCATTCACCGTATCAGATTACCCCCGAGTTATCGTATATCGATCTTTGATACGCCTCAATACCATCGACGATATGCGTTACCTGACGATCTTCTTTTACAATAAATTTCGAATTGTACGAATAATACTAGCGTCCAACTGGATGATCTCCTCGACATTCAACATCAAGTTCGATCATTATCCTCCGAATCATTTACAAGACCAATTTGTTTAATTCGAAATCACGTATCGTTCATCCGTCTATCTTAAGTCATCGACCGACGTATTTCCTCAACTCGTATCATTCCTTGCTAACTCAATCATCGAACGACATCTATTTCAATCCTCAGAGTCATTTTCAAACATTCGAATCAAACTTTTTCATGCACGCTATCTTCCCGTCGTGCTAACTTTTCATATACGATCCGTAT
Organism: Iris pallida; assembly: GCA_029216955.1. Taxonomy (NCBI): domain Eukaryota; kingdom Viridiplantae; phylum Streptophyta; class Magnoliopsida; order Asparagales; family Iridaceae; genus Iris; species Iris pallida. Next base: position 3,484,253 of record JANAVB010012000.1, read on the forward strand.
CAATTTTTTCAATCAAGTCATCCATTTATTTCATCGTTTAGAATCTCCATTCAACCATTTCGTAACTCGTGTTACCATTCGCAAATCATTCGGACGATATCTCGTTTGCGACTCTCGAATCATGACCAACTAAGCGCTACTCGTTCTAAGGCTTTGCGATATCATCGCTTGTCGACATACTCGTATTTTTCGTAAATCCTCTAGTTTCACTCGAACAATTTTTATAACGTCCAAACACCACTCAGGGTCAAGTCATTCTACAAATCCTCAAAACTATCATTTGAATCAAAATCGACTTCTTTGAATCCCGTTCGAACCACTCCTCGAATTTCAAGCACGGTGATCTATATCACATAGACGTTATCGTCGCTCGATAGCACTCTATCGGTAGCCACTCTAAGTATAGTTCCGTTCCCGACCGAGCGGTACTCAATATCGCTCGCAACTCGCTTGCACCATAAAGTCTAGGTGCACGACACGCGGCACAACTTAGCCAAAAGGCCGTGTGCATAACCATCCCGTATGGACTATACTCCGACTTTGCACGCTCATTTGCTAATGTCGACGTAGGACTCGTTAGGCACGCACGCGACTTGCTAACTTTAGCACGCGTTTTCTATCAACTCAAGGTCGACACCGTTCGGCCCAAAGGCCATCGCCTATCGATGCGTTCGATTGAGCACTTGTACGAGCTTTTGAAAATATTAGACTTATTCTATGGACATCCCGTGGGACGATTCGAGAGAGAGCGCACCAATAATATCAACTTGCGGAAGCAATATTTCAGAGTTTACGGAAACAACGGAGTTAAAGAATTCAATCGATAGTCCAAGGACGTAAAGCCGTGCTCTGATACCATTATGTTATGTTCTGCTCCCGTAAGAGCGATCGTCCTCTCTAAGGCGTGATGTCGCACGAGCCTAGATTGTGCTCGTGCAAGGCGGGTTCCATAACGGCCGATTACAGCGGCTGCGACAGGGTCGTCGCATAGAAGTCCCAAGCAGAGACATTGAACACGCAGCAGAAATTTAGAACAAAATACAAATTATTCAAAGAAGCTCTTTATTGATATTGAAACAACGGTTACATTGGGGCGCAAGGCCAAGATTATAATCACTCAAATACACTCGTCTCATATTACAAATCACTCAGCTCTCTCTCATATCTCGATTACACTGCTTGAGCCAGCGGAAGCTTCGGAAGGCGATATCCATACATTATGTTCTGTATAAATCTTGGTTCCATGCGACCGCACACTTCGAATGGCCAAGGAACTCCATGCCTCGACGCATCCAAGCGAGCTCCGCACCACGAGCTTCTACCTGCGCCTGTACATGAAAACTATGTGGGTGTCAGTACTCAACTGTACTGGTGGAGTGAGCTCCTCACCCACCCATACAAAACTGACATGTTATTTTACTTTGTGCAATACAAGTCCCTTTACGATTGTCTTTCTAGTCTTTCTTTAAGATCAATTTTAGGACATAGGCTCTCGGCCTATTTAGTGTCATTACCCTTGCCTCTAGACCGTTTCGTGCTTGCAATGTCAACACACCGACTCATGCTTGTCTCTCGTGCCATACTCTAGGACATAACAACTCGATTGTGTCAAATACTCGCTTGTGTCTCAAACATCGAGGCCGTGCCGCACAGCGTAACCTGACTTATCCAAACTCGCCTTACGGCCCTTCTATACTTAACTCGAAACGTCTAACACAACTTGTGGAACCGGTGGAGAGAACTCAAGCACGACACCATATCTCGTGCCGAAGCACGTGTCTTCACGTATAGTCGAATCGTAGGCTTTATAATACCTTATGTGCATACCGTGCACGCATTCCATAACTCATCAGGTACCGTGCTTACACTTCCTTTGTTACGACCGATACCGTGCATGCGGATTCGCCGCTTAGCATGCCAAGTATCTATATGAAAGGCCACTGACATGACAAGCCATCGCGGACATAGCTCGGGTAGGCGGCGGGTCTTTCGATGCAAGGTAGCTAGTCCCATGGAAAGACCCCGACTACCCTCACATAATGAATCGTGCGCTGCTATAACGTCTACCCCCTAGGATGACTGGGCCCGGTGCCCCGACGTATAACCAGTCTAGGCAGAAATCCTTGTCAACAAGGTGTCCAATGACCACGCACCTACGAGACATCTAGATTCACGTAAATGTTGGCCTAATTTGTTGGTACGACTGGAACTATACTTAGCAAATCTTGCTCTGAACCACACTTTGCATAACGTGCATCAGGACCGTGAGACTCCCAACCGAGGGACCGCCTCGAACTTCTTAACGTGGATAGGAACGCGAGACTCCCAACCGAGGGACCCCCTCATACTTTTTAACGTGGATAGGAACGCGAGACTCCCAACCGAGGACCGCCTCGTACTTATTAACGTGGATAGGAACGCGAGACTCCCAATCGAGGGACCGCCTCGAACTTCTTAACGTAGATAAGAATGCGAGACTCCCAACCGAGGGACCGCCTCGTACTTCTTAACGTGGATATGAACACGAGACTCCCAACCGAGGGACCGTCTCGTACTTCTTAACGTGGATAGGAATGCGAGACTCCAAACCGAAGGACCGCCTCGAACTTCTTAACATGGATAGGAACACGAGACTCCCAACCGAGGGATCGCCTCGTACTTCTTAACGTGTATAGGAACGCGTGACTCCAATGTATTCCGTGTGAAACTATCGACCAAGTCACACTCTATGTGACGAGCCTTAAGACCATGGGAACGAATGGCTATTTGCAGCCGTAGAACCGTGGGACCATGCATACGCTCAACTTGAACAACCAATTTTTTTGGGTACCTAAACTCATGCCATAAGTCGTGCGATGCAACTTAGCTCGTGGGACGATCAAGGCTACGCCGAGCCTTGCATTCGAGGAAGCGTGCATGCTTTATCGAGCATCTATGCGGGCGACGCCTATAACTTAGGCTAACTCGTAATTTATGACGAATACCAACTTTTTTTCTCCCAAGCCACGATACGAAGGACCGAGTGTTATTTTCAAAGCACGCCGTGCACCAACTCTAATCTGACCGTGGGAAGTTTTCCATGTTCTAATCTCGATTCGACACGTCGGGGTAATTCCCTTTAGCTATGTGGATTCGTCTCTTTTATTATTAAGCCTACTTGTGCAAGTTGAAAACACACAAATTATTAAGTGAAGGCTAAGATGAGGCAAGTTCACCGAAACTACCCCACCTGAGCGATGTCTTCGAGTCGCCATTGTAAGCCCAAGTCCGAACGCCGTCGGTGTTTCGATTCCTCCGATTGACTGAGCGGGACGGGGCACTACATGGACAACTTGTATACAAGGTTTGATTTTAATTTCCTCGAACGGTACCGGGGCGCCGGAACCTGTTCGGCCTAGGAGAAAATAATAATGAGTGCTTTGGAAGCACGGGTAAGGCGGGGTGGCATAGAGGCTCGCCACCTACTATGCTGACCGCATTATCTTGAAGTCCTATATGGAAATAAAAAGAGTCCGTATGGTTTAACAACACCAGTGACCATATAGTCAGGATGCACGCTAATGAATATTTTTGTGCAGGCAGAGTAAGTATATCTGCTAACCTATATTTGATACAGGTACGAGAAGTCGGCTATCGGTAAGAAATCACATAATTGTGATATAATATATGTTGGTTCAACTTGCCTGCTTAACATGCTAAATAAAATGATGTTGTGTTGTTGCCTTTCAATGAGAACCTGCCTAACATGTTGAATACAATATGCTAATGTATTGCCTTGCTAAGAGAATCACTATAACATGTTCATTATATGTTAACTCAAACGATGCTTAAAGGATGCCTTTACATGAACAATGTTATAATTTGATAACACCAAGTATGCTTCATTGATGCCTTTACATAAGAAATGAGATAACAAGTTTACATGCTTCACTATGAATATTGCCCATGAACTGTAAACTGATGCTAGGCCCCAAGTAGAAAGATCATTCTAATAAATGCTTCTAAAATTGACTAGTTAGTGTTGGTTTAGGCGAGTGGGTTGGATTCTGCTCACCAGTACAGAGATGATGTACCGACCCATGTTTGTGGATATGTGTTCGTGCTTGGAAAGTTTCTGTACATGAAGATTGGCTTGATTGGTCCCGCGGCATCGAAGATTTGTTGGGCATAAGCTCTCCTTGTACAAGATGATGTCTTCTGTTTATAAAAGGCACAATGTATGAAATATTGTAATCAGTTGTACCAGTAAGTTGTAAGCCAAGTCGGTATATCGAGTTGTATTTCAGTGTATGAAAGTATCAAATGTAAGCTTTATGACTCTTGTTCAGTTGGCTGTCCATGTAAAGTGAGAGGTGTTGTAAACTTTGCATCCGATTGCAAGTCTTGTATTGTATTTTCAGTTATCAATAAAGACAGCTTATTTTTACATATCTTTGTGCAACTTCAAGTTTTCTGCTTATTTTTGCTGCTACAATTCAAATGATGTGTGCTATCCAATGAGTAAGAACGTCCTCATTTCTTCAATTTGTCTGCTTCTGTCGCTGCGATGTATTTCTATTTGAAGATTATCAATTGTGTACCATCTTTTTTTTGTACAAGTGTAATACCAGACTTGTACAGTATCACGCCCAAGCAAGGATGATTGATTCCAAGAGATAAATTGACTCTACGAAATCGGGACGTGGCAGAGCCTGCTCTAGACCGTATAAGCTTTTTCTCAACCGGCAGACCAAGTGTGACTTGTCTTCTCATAGAATCCCTCTGGCTGCTCTATATATGTACAGCTCCTCCTCAAGATCACCGTGGAGGAATACAGTCTTCACGTCCATCTGCTCGACCTCCAAGTCGAAACTGGTTGCTAATGCTAGCACCACCCGAATAGACGACTGTTTGACGACTCGTGAAAAGATCTCATCATAATCTACATCTTTCCGCTTATTTTAGCCTTTAAATACCAGCCTCACTTTATATCAAGGGCGAGTAGCATCATTTGTCTACTTCACTCTGAACACACATCAATTTTTTAAAGCCTTCTTGCCCTTTGGCAATCATACTAGATCATACGTGGTGTTGGCCTATAAGGAACTCATCTCCTCCTGTATAGCCTCCATCTAATCATGCCTATGTTCGTCGTCCATAGCCTCTACAAAACTTTTGGGCTCTTCCTCGTCAGTCAGTAGCACATACTCATTTGGTGAGTATCTCGTAGATGGTCGACGCTTTTTGTCGCTCCTCCTCAATGGAACCACTGGTGCAGGCTATATATCAACAACCTCCTCCCCTTCAGGAACTACCTCTCCGGTATGCCCATCCTCCTAAGGGTTACCCTGACCACCATCAGCAGGCTGATGATCAAGGTTGGGAGTAACTCCATGTACTGCCTTCCCTATAACTAGATCCTCTTCGATGTCCTTTGGGAACTGTTCGAAGCGAAATAACTCTAACTTAGGCAATTCTTCAGATTCAGAAGGCATCTCGAAATCCTGAATGTTGGTCATGGTCTGATCCTTCATGAATATCACATCCCTACATCTGTCGAACTTTCTTCCTACGGGGTCATAGAGTCTATAGCCAAACTCATCCTGACCGTAGCCGACAAAGACGTACTGCCTCGTCTTCGGCTTAAGTTTGGATCTCTCGTCCTTCGGTACATGTACGAAGGCCTTACAACCAAACACTAGCAAGTGATTGTATGATGGCTCTTTGTCGTACCATACTTTGTCAGGCACATCACCCTGCAAAGGAGCACTAGGAGATAAATTAATAGTATAAGCAGCAGTGTAAAGAGCCTAACCCCAGTAATGACCCGATAAATTTTCCTCTGATAGCAAATACCATACTTTTTCCATCATTGTCCTATTCATTCGCTCCGCTACACCATTTGAGTTAAGGTATCTTGGGCGGAGTCTTCTGGTGTCGTATTCCTTGCTCTCTGTAATAAGCATCAAATGGACCAATGTACTCGTCGTCATTGTTCGACCGAACACATAGCAGCTTCTTGCCCGTCTTCCTTTCAACAGAGGCCTGAAACTCTTTGAAAGTAGGAAGCCCATAATCCTTGGTCTTTAAGGCGTATATCTAAAAGGAGTATATTCTGGAATCTGCCATATTGGAGCACAAATCTGATTAGACATAACCTTGACGTCATGCATATCGAGAAGAACGTGTTTGATAACATAATTAATACTGTAATGGACGTCAAGGAAAAGACAAAAGACAATCAGAAGGCTAGATTGGGCTTAGCCGAAATATACAGACGCCCTACATTGCACATGATAGACAATGGGAAGGGAAAACTTTTACGGCCTAAGGCAATTTACTCGCTGGACAAGAAGGACAAAGTGAGACTTTGTAGATGGATCCAGGTGTCACGACCCGCACCCTAGAGTTAGGGCACGAGACGTGGTACGTCCAGTCTACGCCGCAGTATCGACGGTAGAACGCTGTCCTAGGTCACAACATCTAGCAATATAAAGCTTAAACAGTTTATACTCCTTGAATGAGGGTGACATGATAAAAGTAGACTCAATCACAACTAAGAAAGAAGAAGCACGATATGATATAAATCCCAAAGAAAAAAACAGATTATAACATAGCTGATAGATAGATAAATGAAACTGCTGAAATGAAAGAAAATCCCAAGTACATCAGAAAGTCTAAGTGTCTAAGATAATACAAATCCCAGATCCCAAGTATCAATAAGTACAATCATCCATGAAATACTGAAAAGAAAACATCCTAGTCTAAGGGTGTGTCATCCACAGCTAGTGGGGCCTGCTGATGGTCCAGGTCCAACATCTCATCTAAGGTGGCACCGTAATAGGTATCCACACCAGCCTTCACCTCGTCCTCTGTAATATTTTCAACAGGTCCAGTTGGGACAGGAGCGAGCACAATACATCTCAACAGATCATAGCAGGTTAGAAAATATAGACATGTAGTAGAGTAAGATACAGGAAACTGAAAGAAGCATGGAATGTAAATAGAGGAAACTGTAATGGAAATATATATACTATAAATAGAGAGCTAACTGTGGCTAGTGAGTCAGAGTACAATATAAACATGTGAATGGCATAGAAGATTCTGGGAACTATACTATGGAGTGATTCTGGGAATTACACTACTTGGATATTATTCACATATTTACTTCTACTCCCCCGTACCCCCAATCAATACACAAGGATCCAGCCAGGTTATGTTATGATTCCATGTGAAGGCCCACAAAGGATGATACATGGATGGCCCATAAATGGGTGATTTTGGGAATGCCCACAATGGGGTGATTCTGGGAATGCCCATAAATGGGTGATTCTGGGAAGACTCTGTGATCATGAGAGTATATGTCGTAAGTGATCGAAGAACCGTGAAGCATAGTGATACACCATGTAAGTGAAACGCACAGAACATGTAGTATACGATGCTCCCTGAGGGGATAACATCTCAAGAATGGATCCATATAGTACTAATTCGTGTTACCAACGTGACAGCATCAAGTAAAGTAATCTAAAGCAGAAAAATAATTCTAACAGGATATGAAATGATCAGAGAATGTACTCGCCTGGTATCTGAGTGTCCAACTGAAAAGTAGTATCCGAGGAGTGGTGTCTGGCTCCTATTAGAACAGCACAAGTCATAACTAGTCCAAAATGATAAAATGAAGCTCTACCATGCATTCTACATGAATCTAGGTCAAACTATGCCAAAGTCAACTCTTGGTCAACTCTGGTCAACCCTAGAAGTCAAACTAGGTCAACTGTGGTCAAACTAGGTCAAACAAGTCCACACTAGGTCAAACTAGTCTACACTAGTCTAGTAAGTCTATTCTAGGTCTAATAAAGCTGTACAAGCCTAATCTAGGCCTGTTAGTCAAACAGGCATACACAGGCCATAGGCTATTCTACCTAGGCCAACCCAACACAAACAACATGCCAAATCTATATCTAACTAATACTCTCTTGATATACATTATAATCTAACCATACACACACATATACATGTAATACCTATGTATAGTGCACACACAAGCCACCTACATACATATAGGCATATACGTATACCCTATGTACACACATTCCTGTTTTATATTGCATTCCTATACATCAACAAGCATGTGCATTATGATGCATACATATGGCTTAAATACATATATATATATACCTATATATATACATTACTTATATAGATATACACATATAATATATACATGTATATATAGAGAGAGGGAAGCAATGTGTGTGTTAGGGTGTACAGTGGTGTGAGTGACTGTGTGTGTGTGTGTCCATGAGGGGAGTGAACTAGGAACCTGTGTGAGTATGTGAGAGGGACATATGGGTGTGGGCAATAGGACAACATGAACTATGTGGGGGTTTCCTGGGAAAAACAGTAAAGTATACACTGTTTCATAGGACAGTGTACCCAGGTATCAATGTGTGTTCAGTGTATAGGCAATTGTGTGGGTTTTCAGTTGTGGTGTCAATGAACAGTGAGTGTAAGGAAAGGAAACCATTTCATTCACTAACAATAGTTTCAATTTTAGAAAAAAAAATAGGAAGGAAAGGAAATCAGTTTTTTCAGGTTTTTGCCTAAACAAAAAATAGCAATCTTATCTTCACATTCTCAGGTTCAAAACCTATTCTCAGATTCAAAACCTTAGTTCAAACCTCAGTTTAAGGAATATCACAACAGTAACATTGAACTCAAACAAAACTATCAGTCCCCAAACTTAAATTCTCAGATTTGAGCCCAAAACCCCATCAATTCAACCCCAATTGTGACACACAGGCAGATGACATATAGGAGAACAGATTAGAGCCTTAAAAACAAGCATTTAATAGTGATTAATAGGTTAAAACATCAGACAAAACTCAATTTAGAAAACTGGAAATGAACAGGATACAGTGATACTCACAGTTTTTAGAAAAAATATAAAAATGGAAATTACCCAACAATTTCGAACTAAAATACCCATACACAGGTTGGTACAGTATAACCACATTACACACATGTCACACAAGTGGTTTGTGTCCACCAAAGTGGACACAAACGTGTCCAGTTCAATCCAAACTGAAATCGGGCAAACTGGACACAGGGTTTTGGACAGCATCGTGCGGGTGTGCACGCGTGTCGTGCACCCGACACAGGCCATCCTAGGCCTCGTGCTCGTGTCAGTGGATGAACCTAGGGTAGACCTAGGTGTGTGTCAACCTGTATCGTGTCAGTGCATGTCGTGTCCAGAGTTATAGGGCCGTGTCAGTGGCTATTTACACTGTGCACAGAGACAGTGGGTTCCCTCCGTACGCGGTCGATATCTCGCCAACCAATGCACGAAGTCCCATGAAACTAAGGGAGCATGGTGAAAGTGGGTGCCCCTCTGCTCCCACAAAGTTTCGTGTCAGGGCAAGCCGTGTCGTGTCCTGTAGGGACCCCGATAGGCAGGGGATCTGCCAGGCCGTGTGCGAGCGTGTGCAGCCCATGTGCACGCGTGTCCAAACGATACGACACATGCACAAACCCAACTCAGAGCAATGAAAATGAGTAAGCGACATCAAAACACAAATTTTCATTCAAAAATATTTCAAAAATAATACAAAAAGTTTCACTGAGGCATTTTCACAAACACAAAGACTGGTGCACAGATACGTGTCCTGTTTGGACACGAAAGGACACAAAAATCTAGGGTTTCCTATTCCTACTGTAATATTAGGTCTAGGGCTCCCTATTGATGCAAAAATCTCAGGATTCTATGGTGTGGATAGAGAGTTACCTCAATGTATCAAAACTCTCAAAAAGCTCTAATGAGTGATGTTCTCCTTGTTGGTGAAACTCCTCCAAATTGATAGAAAACTGAGAACAACCAATTCCAACAGCAAGAAAACAATAATTAGAACCTATTGCAACTTGTTTGGATTAAAAAGGAGAAAAAATGGATTTTCTAGGGATTTTTGAACATGGGGACTCACCTCTTTCTTCTCTTGTAATAAATTCCTAAGGAAGAGGCTAGCCCTAGATTTATGAGAGATTAAATAGTGGGGGAATCCCTAGGTTAGCTGGACAAAATGTTAGGGTTTGCTAATTTTGGCTTTGGGCCAAGTCACATAGGCTATGGCTAAGTTGTTTTATTAAATGGTTCAAACCATAAGTCATGACTTATGACTTATCTAATTTCTATAGCTAAATAGGTTCTAATGACCAAACCATAGATTAGGCTAGGTTAGACTAGAGTTACATAACCTAACCAAGTCCATACTAACTAGGGTTAGCTCCTAGGTTGGTCTACATGGGTCCAAACTAGCCAAAAGTCAATCTAGTCCAAACAATTCCAAAATAATTCCTAAAAATTCCCAAAAATTCTAATAAATTTAAATTACCCCAAAAATGTCAAAAATAACCTCAAACTAGAAATGTGGTAGTGACAAATCTACCCTCCTTAAAAGAATTTTATCCTCGAAATTGAAAGGCGAAATACATCTGATGAGAAGGATAGAAAGCATACCTCACGATCCAAAAAGATAAGGGTAGCGCTCGCGCATCTCATCCTCCCGCTCCCAGGTAGACTCTCCTAGAGAATGATGCCTCCATGCGATGCGTACCAAGGGTATCACCTGGTTCCTCATAACCTTCTTCCGTCGATCCAGAATCTCTACTGGCTGCTCTGGATAGCTGAGAGAAGGCCCAACCTCTATCTCCGAATGATCGAGCACATGGCTAGGGTCAGCCACGTACCGCCTCAACTGTGATACATAAAATACGTTGTGGACCCCCACTAGAACAGGCGGCAAGTCTAGCCTGTATGCAACGTCACCGACTCTCCCGCTGACAACGAAAGGGCCGACGAAGCGCAGGCTAAGCTTCCCGCCTCCACCAAAACGTATCGTACCACGAGTCGGAGATATCCTCAAGAAAACCTGGTCTCCGACCTAATCACAAGCAAGGTCTCAATTAATTATAATAAGCAAACATGATTATTAAAACACAAACAATCAAACCTAAACTAATCCTACTCTAATCTATACCTCAAACTCCAAGGGCCTCTGGTGGCTATCGGCCCAGTGCCGATGTCTGTCCTGTGCCATGCGAAGTCTGTCCCTGATGAGCTTCACCTTCTCGGCCGCATCAACAACCATCTCTGGCCCCAGTAAAACTCGCTCACCAACATCATCCCAGGATAAGGGTGTACGGCACCTACGCCCGTACAGAGCCTCGAAAGGTGACATCTCAATGCTGGCCTGGAAACTATTATTGTAAGCAAACTCCACCAAATGAAGATGATCCTCCCAGGAACCTCCAAAGTCCAGGACGCACATCCGCAGTATATCCTCAAGGGTCTGAATAGTCCGCTCTGACTGTCCGTCCATCTGGGGGTAGTATGCAGTGCTAAACTTGAGCTGAGTGCCCAAGCTGGTCTGCAGACTCCTCCAGAAATGGGAAGTAAAACGGCTATCCCGATCTGAGACGATGCTGACCGGAACCCCGTGAATCCTGACTATCTGTCGCATATACAACTCCGCCAGCCTCTCTGTAGACGTACCCACCTTGAATGGCAAGAAGTGGGCCGATTTGGTCAACCTGTCAACGATGACCCAAATCGCGTCTTTCCCTCCTGGTGTGCGCGGCAATCCGGATACGAAGTCCATAGTAATATGCTCCCATTTCCACTCGGGAATGGGCAGCGGCTGCAACAATCCACCGGGCCTCTGTCTCTCTGTCTTTACCTGCTGACAGACCAAACACCTAGCCACGAAGCGAGCCACCTCCCGCTTCATCCCTGACCACCAAATATGCTCCCGCAGGTCTCGGTCCATCTTGTTGGCACCTGGGTGTATAGAGTACTGAGATCTGTGGGCCTCCTGCATAACCTGCTCCCTGAGATCTCCACTGGGCACACATAACCTGGAACCGTGCCTCAAGGCACCATCCTCTGCAAGAGAAAACTCGCCCTCCAGCAATCCTGCTTGAACCTGCTCTCGGAGACACCGCAGAGTAACGTCCTCAAACTGTGCTGACTTAATCCTCTCCACCAAGTCTGACTGAATCTGCATCCCCCATAGCTGTATCTGCACTCCGGGCACGATCACCTCAATCCCAAGGCTCTCCAAGTCGGCAAGCAAATGTTGATCCATGGTCAAACACATGGCTGTCGGATACCTACTCAAGGCATCGGCAACCACATTGGCCTTTCCTGGGTGATACTGAAGTGGGATATCAAAATCCTTTATCAACTCTAGCCATCTGCACTGTTTCATGTTCAACTCCTTCTGAGTGAACACATACTTTAAGCTCTTGTAATCTGTGAAGATCTCTACCCTCTCACCATACAGATAATGCTTCCACAGCTTCAGAGCAAATATCACTACTGCCAGCTCCAGGTCGTAGGTAGGGTAGTTCTTCTCATGGGGACGCAATTGCCTGGAAGCATAGGCAATCACCTTCCCGTGCTGCTGCAACACACAACCCAGCCCCTTCCCTGAAGCATCACTATAAATAGTGAAACCACCCAATCCTGAAGGCAATGTCAGAATCGGAGCTGTCGTAAGCCGCTTCTTCAACTCATCAAAAGCTGCTTGACACTCCTCTGACCAAACGAACTCAGTATCCTTCCAGGTCAACCGAGTCAACGTCTCTGCAACCCGGGAGAAATCCTGCACAAATCTCCGATAATACCCTGCCAGCCCCAGGAAACTCCTGATCTCCGCAACTGAAGTCGGTGCTGCCCATGCCTCAACTGCTACAATCTTCTTGAGGTCAACTGAGATACCATCTCCAGTCACAACGTGTCCCAAGAAGTCCACCCGGTCCAAAAAAAACTCACACTTGGAGAGTTTCCCGTAAAGCTGCTCCTTCCTAAGAGTCTCCAGCACGATCCTCAAATGCTCCTCGTGCTCCTCCTCAGTCTTGGAATATATCAAGATATCGTCAATAAACACCACCACAAACTGATCCAGATACTGGTGGAACACCTTGTTCATAAGGTTCATAAATACTGTTGGTGCATTGGTTAGCCCAAACGGCATAACCAAAAACTCGAACTGCCCGTACCGCGTCCTGAAAGCGGTCTTGGAAATATCCTCCCTCTTCACCTTCACCTGGTGATAACCTCAGATTAATCTTGGAAAATACCCGAGCTCCGCTCAACTGGTCAAATAGATCGTCGATCCGCGGCAGTGGATATTTGTTCTTGATCGTTAGGTTGTTGAGTGCCCTATAGTCAATACACATGCGTACTGACCCATCCTTCTTCGGCATGAACAACACTGGTGCTCCCCATGGCGACGAACTTGAGCGGATGAAGCCCTTGTCCTGTAGCTCATCCACCTGCTTCTTCAGCTCCACCAGCTCACTGTTGTTCATCCGATAGACATGCTGAGAGATGGGTTCCGCTTCTGGAACCAAGTCTATCGAGAACTCTATATCTCTGTCTGATGGCAATCCCGGTAACTCCTCTAAAAAAACATCCATATACTCTGCTATCAAGGGGTATGGAATCGTCTGCTCCTCGACCGAGACTCCACAGAAGACTGCGCTGCTCTGCTCTGCCTGATGTCAGGAGTACTCGAACTCTGGCTCCCCCGGTGCTCTGAAGAGAACTCTACCCCCTCTGCAATCAATGCTGGCGTGGTGCCTGCTCAACCAATCCATGCCTAGTACTATATTGTAGTTCGACAATGGCATTACGAGTAGGCTCACCTCCAACTCACGGCCTCCCAAAACTACTCTCCGACCCTTACAAACATCACGTACGAGGATAATGCCACCCTCGGTCGTGATCTTGTAAGTCCTAGGCAACGATTCAGCTATGATACCGTGTCTAATCGCAAAAGATACTGATATGAAGCTATGCGAAGCACCAAAATCGAATAATACAAATGCTGGACTGGAGTCGAGAAGAATCAAACCTGCAATCAGCTCTCCTATCGTCTCTGCATCCTCAGCTGCCATGGCGAAAGCTCGTCCTTGCTGGCCTCCCCTGGCCTGCTGCTGGTGCTACACAAATCGCTGCTGCTGAGTCGGCAGGGCTGGTCCCCTCTGCTGGCCTGCTGCTGCCCTGGCTCCACCTCCTTGAGCTGCTCGTCCCATGGTCAAGGTATACTCCCTCATCTGGTGATCTCCTGAGCCACATACCAGGCACTTGTCCAGCCTCTTCCTACACTCGTTCCACCTGTACCCTGGCTTCTTGCAATAAGCACAGGTGGTAGCCTGCTGCCTCGGTGCCTGCTGCTGTACCCTCTGCTGCTGATGCTGCACTGGCTGGTGCCTCGGCTGCTGAAACTGCTACGGCTGGAACCTCTGCTGCTGGTGGTGGTGCTGCTGAAAGTGCGACCTCTTGGCCGGTCCTCCGCTACTGCTGCCTTCCTGGGAGTCTCACCCCCTCTTGAGCCTAAGCTCAAGATCATCCTCTGCAGCTAGTGCGTCCACCAGGATCTCCTCAAATGTAGCACTACGGGCGTTCTTGGTGTAGGACTTGACCTCCTTTACCAAGCCCTTCCGGAACCTCCGAGCCTTCGTCGTATCGGACAAGTCCTCCATAAATCTGCTCAGGCGGCAGAACTCTCCTGCATACTCCTCTACGGACTGGCTCCCCTGGACTAGGGCCTCGAACTGGGTCTCGAGGTCCCCCAGTGCTGCGTCTGGAAAGAACTTCTCCTTGAACATCTTCTTGAATGCTGCCCAAGTCTGTCCTGTTGTGCCGACCCTCGGGTCGGTCTGGTACCAGGAACGGGCCAGATCCTGCATCATGCTGGCCGCTGCCTCTATCTGGAGCCTCGTCGAAATCTCAGCCAGCCTGAAGATCTCCTCCATATGCTCGATCCACTCATCGGCATACAGGATCCCCTCTGTCCTTCGGAAGTCTCTCGGGTGCATCTTCTGGAAGTCCTGGATTCCCTTCTCCCGCGGCTGGTGCGACTGCGGGGCTGCCGCTGGCTGAGCTATGACCCTCTCTACTGCTGTCATTGCCAGCTCAATGCCCCGAGTGAGCTCTGCCGTGTGCCTCTACTGCTGGGTCTGCTGACCCTCCATGTACTGCCTGAAGAAGGCTAGTAGCTGCACTGTGTCCACTATCCCTGGAGGTGGCTGCTGGTAAGGATCCTCTGGGAGAATTGGGTCCTGCCTCCCTGTCGGTGGAAGCATACCCCCTGCTGCTGCTGCCGGGACCTCAATACGAGCAAAGGTGGCATGAGCTGCAGTACCCTGGCCCTGCTGTACTGGCTGGAAGGTAGCAGTCCCCTCCATAGCATCCTCATGAATGGTATGCTGTGATCGAGTCTCTACCATCCTGAAGATAGACAAACAAGAGTATCAATTTCTGAGAAAGAAGCGATATAACAAAGGCGGACAATTTAAATTCAAAGGATCAGCTGACAATAAGGATTTAGATGGCAATAAAAGAAATTTTCCTAAAGTGATTGAGTACCTTAAAAAAATTTAATGTCCTATATCCTACTGCAGGCTGAAGTGATACTCTAGTTCGAATACCACTACACTTCTAATGCAGACCTGCATGGGCCACCACTAAAAATGTGTCACGACCCGCACCCTAGAGTTAGGGCACGAGACGTGGGTACGTCCAGCCTACGCCACAGTGTCGGCGGTAGAACGCTGTCCTAGGTCACAACATCTAGCAATATAAAGCTTAAACAGTTTATACTCCCCGAATGGGGGTGACATGATAAAAGTAGACTCAATCACAACTAAGGAAGAAGAAGCACGATATGATATAAATCCCAAAGAAAAAAATAGATGATAACATAGCTGATAGATAGATAAATAAAACTGCTGAAATGAAAGGAAATCCCAAGTACATCAGAAAGTCTAAGTGTCTAAGATAATACAAATCCTAGATCCCAAGTATCAATAAGTACAATCATCCATGAAATACTGAAAAGAAAACATCCTAGTCTAAGGGTGTGTCATCCACAGCTAGTGGGGCCTGCTGATGGTCCAGGTCATCTAAGGTGGCACCGTAATAGGTATCCACACCAGCCTCCTCCTCGTCCTCTGTAATATTTTCAACAGGTCCAGACAGGACATGAGCGAGCACAATACATCTCAACAGATCATAGCAGGTTAGAAAATATAGACATACAGTAGAGTAAGATACAAGAAACTGAAAGAAGCATGGAATGTAAACAGAGAAAACTGTAATGGAAATATATATAATGTAAATAGAGAGCTAACTGTGGCTAGTGAGTCAGAGTACAATATAAACAAGTGAATGGCATACGAGATTCTGGGAACTATACTATGGAGTGATTCTGGGAACTACACTACTTGGATATTATTCACATGTTTACTTCTACTCCTCCGTACCCCCAATCAATATACAAGGATCCAACCAGATTATGTTATGATTCCATGTGAAGGCCCACAAAGGGTGATACATGGATGGCCCATAAAAGGGTGATTCTGGGAATGCCCGCAATGGGGTAATTCTGGGAATGCCCACAATGGGGTGATTCTGGGAATGCCCATAAATGGGTGATTCTGGGAAGATTCTGTGATCATGAGAGTACATGTCACAAGTGATCGAAGAACCGTGAAGCATAGTGATACACCATGTAAGTGAAACGCACATAACATATAGTATACGATGCTCCCTGAGGGGATAACATCTCAAGAATGGATCCATATAGTACTAATCCGTGTTACCAATGTGACAGCATCAAGTAAAGTAATCTAAAGCAGGAAAATAATTCTAACAGGATATGAAATGATCAGAGAATGTACTCGCCTGGTATCTGAGTGTCCAACTGAAAAGTACTGTCC
This sequence comes from Iris pallida, assembly GCA_029216955.1. Taxonomy (NCBI): domain Eukaryota; kingdom Viridiplantae; phylum Streptophyta; class Magnoliopsida; order Asparagales; family Iridaceae; genus Iris; species Iris pallida. The sequence goes on from JANAVB010012000.1 coordinate 3,501,014, forward strand.
GAGGAGTGGTGTCTGGCTCCTATTAGAACAGCACAAGTCACAACTAGTCCAAAATGATAAAATGAAGCTCTACCATGCATTCTACATGAATCTAGGTTAAACTATGCCAAAGTCAACTCTTGGTCAACTCTGGTCAACCCTAGAAGTCAAACTAGGTCAACTATTGTTAAACTAGGTCAAACAAGTCCACACTAGGTCAAACTAGTCTACACTAGTCTAGTAAGTCTATTCTAGGGCTAATAAAGCTGTACAAGCCTAATCTAGGCCTGTTAGTCAAACAGGCATACACAGGCCATAGGCTATTCTACCTAGGCCAACCCAACACAAACAACATGCTAAATCTATATCTAACTAATACTCTCTTGATATACATTATAATCTAACCATACACACATATATACATGTAATACCCATGTATAGTGCACACACACAAGCTACCTACATACATATAGGCATATACATATACCCTATGTACACACATTCCTGTTTTATATTGCATTCCTATACATCAACAAGCATGTGTATTATGATGCATACATATGGCTTAAATACATATATATATATATATATATATATATATATATATATATATATATATATATATATATACATTACTTATATAGATATACACATATAATATATACATGTATATATAGAGAGAGGGAAGCAATGTGTGTGTTAGGGTGTACAGTGGTGTGAGTGACTGTGTGTGTGTGTGTGTGTGTCCATGAGGGGAGTGAACTAGGAACCTGTGTGAGTATGTGAGAGGGACATATGGGTGTGGGCAATAGGAGAACAGGAACTATATGGGGGTTTCTTGGAAAAAATAGTAAAGTATGTACTGTTTCACAGGACAGTGTACCCAGGTATCAATGTGTGTTCAGTGTATAGGCGATTGTGTGGGTTTTCAGTTGTGGTGTCAATGAACAGTGAGTGTAAGGAAAGGAAACCATTTCATTCACTAACAATAGTTTCAGTTTTAGAAAAAAAATAGGAAGGAAAGGAAATATCACAACAGTAACATTGAACTCAAACTAAACTATCAGTCCCCAAACTTAAATTCTCAGATTCAAAACCTATTCTCAGATTCAAAACCTTAGTTCAAACCTCAGTTTAAGGAATATCACAACAGTAACATTGAACTCAAACTAAACTATCAGTCCCCAAACTTAAATTCTCAGATTTGAGCCCAAAACCCCATCAATTCAACCCCAATTGTGACACACAAGCAAATGACATATAGGAGAACAGATTAGAGCCTTAAAAACATGCATTTAATAGTGATTAATAGGTTAAAACATCAGACAAAACTCAATTTAGAAAACTGGAAATGAACAGGATACAGTGATACTCACAGTTTTCAGAAAAAATATGAAAATGGAAATTACCCAACAATTTTGAACTAAAATACCCATAGATAGGTTGGTACAGTATAACCACATTACACACGTGTCACACAAGTGGTTTGTGTCCACCAAAGTGGACACAAACGTGTCCAGTTCAATCCAAACTGAAATCGGGCAAACTGGACACAGGGTTTTGGACAGCATCGTGCGGGTGTGCACGCGTGTCGTGCACCCGACATAGGCCATCCTAGGCCTCGTGCTCGTGTCAGTGGATAAACCTAGGGTAGACCTAGGTGTGTGTCAACCTGTATCGTGTCAGTGCGTGTCATGTCCAGAGTTATAGGGCCGTGTCAGTGGCTATTTAAATTGTGCACAGTGACAGTGGGTTCCCCCCGTGCACAGTCGATATCTCGCCAACCTATGCACGAAGTCCCACGAAACTTGGGGAGCATGGTGACAGTGGGTGCCCCTCTGCTCCCACAAAGTTACGTGTCAGGACAAGCCGTGTTGTGTCCTGTAGGGACCCCGATAGGCAGGGGATACGCCAGGCCGCGCGCGAGCGTGTGCAACCCATGTGCACGCGTGTCCAAACGACACGACACGTACACAAAACCAACTCAGAGCAATGGAAATGAGTAAGCGACATCAAAACACAAATTTTCATTCAAAAATATTTCAAAAATAATACAAAAAGTTTTACTGAGGCATTTTCACAAACACAAAGACTGGTGCACAGATATGTGTCCTGTTTGGACACGAAAACCTAGGGTTTCCTATTCCTACTATAATATTAGGTCTAGGGCTCCCTATTGATACAAAAATTTCAGGATTCTATGGTGTGGATAGAGAGTTACCTCAATGTATCAAAACTCTCAAAAAGCTCTAATGAGTGATGTTCTTCTTGATGGTGAAACTCCTCCAAATTGATAGAAAACGGAGAGCAACCAATTCCAACAGCAAGAAAACAATAATTAGAACCTATTGCAACTTGTTTGGATTAAAAAGGAGGAAAAATGGATTTTCTAGGAATTTTTGAACATGGGGACTCACCTCTTTCTTCTCTTGTAATAAATTCCTAAGGAAGAGGCTAGCCCTAGATTTAGGAGAGATTAAATAGTGGGGGAATCCCTAGGTTGGGTGGACAAAATGTTAGGGTTTGCTAATTTGGGCTTTGGGTCAAGTCACATAGGCTATGGCTAAGTTGTTTTATTAAATGGTTCAAACCATAAGTCATGACTTATGACTTATCTAATTTCTATAGCTAAATAGGTTCCAATGACCAAACCATAGATTAGTCTAGGTTAGACTAGAGTCACATAACCTAACCAAGTCCATACTAACTAGGGTTAGCTCCTAGGTTGGTCTACATGGGTCCAAACTAGCCAAAAGTCAATCTAGTCCAAACAATTCCAAAATAATTCCTAAAAATTCCCAAAAATTCTAATAAATTTAAATTACCCCAAAAATGTCAAAAATACCCTCAAACTAGAAATGTGGTAGTGACACCAGGACTTGAAATTTCTGGACGGATACGTCTCCAATCTAAGAAGATTTGTCGACATAAAGGAGTGTAAACTGACCGGAATGAAGAGCCACGATTGCCATAATTCATGGAGAGGTTAATTTCTGTTGCATTTCGGGAATTATTACCGTCGGTAGTCTGGGATCCATTAACAGGGCTTAGCATATTCTTCAGAGATCTTTGTTCTTGTAAGTTGCTCGTCGATCGTTTAGAGAAGCAAGAGAAGGACATTGTGGTAACACTTTGCAAACATGAGAGAGTTTTTCCTCCTGCATTCTTCGACTCAATGGAACATTTATCGATTCATCTTATCTATGAGGCTCTTGTTGCTGGACCTGTCGGTTATCATTGGATGTACCCGTTCGAGCGACAGTTGAACCACCTCAAGAGGAAGGTAAAAAATAAGGCACGGGTGGAGGGTTCTATTTGTGAAGTATATATCCTTAGGGAGATTTCAAACTTCTGTTCCATATATTTTTAGCCTCATATAGCTACAAACAGAACAAGAGCTTCCAGAAATGACGACGGCTATGAAGTTGGTATTGAGGCAAAGCTGAAAGTATTTACTGCCTACGAAAAACTATCTGGTAAAATAAAAAAAAGATATCTAAATGACTACGAGGTTAGCGCTGCAATGTTATATGTATTGCTCAACTGCGACGAGGAAGAAGTGGACAAGCTAGAGGGGTAAGTAAAATTATTTTGCGTGCTTCGTTGCTTCTCAATATAACTAATATACCAATGCTTCGTTGCTTTTCAGCATGTTCAAGGATGAGGTAACGTCCAAAAATCCGTACGCAACCGAGGAGGAAGTAGAACAACAAATAAGACTTCATTTTCCTTTTTGGTTGAGAGCATATGTACGGATATCTTAACAATTTACTTTTTCTGTACGTATATACTTGTATAGAATAATTAAGTTAGCATCGTTTATTTGGTATTTAGGTTGATTGTCCGGAGGCAATCCTTGAGAATGAGTATATTAAAACTCTAGCCAAGGGACCAATTTATCAAGTGAAGACCTGGCCAAGTTACTGCGTAAATGGCTTCAGGTTCATGTCAACAAATGCTCGAATAAGAGATGACTTCTTGGATTTGGATTCTACGAAGAATAGCTGTTTGTGCATAAAATCTTCAAACTACAAAGACGCCGACCCAGGTAATGACTTCTTTGGCGTCTTACGGAAGATTGTGGAACTGACATACAATTATGCTATAGAACTTTGTAAGATCGTCTTGTTCAATTGTGGCTGGTTCGATCCTGTAATGACCATGGTTCGTATTACGTATTTTGGTATAAGTGTACATATTTTTACTCGTATTGCATGTCTCCTCGTATGATTTATTTGGCATTTTATTGCTTGATTCGGTTCGGCTTGTTTGGCTTGATTCGGTTTGTGAACCAAACCCCTACCTACCTACCTACCTACCTACCATCATCATCATTTATTAACCCAACACTCTTTCTCTCTCCTCATTCACTCTTCTTCTTCCTCACCATTACTCTCCACCTACCAGGAAGGTTTAGGCAAGTGCATCTTGCTTTATGGAGGAATTTTATTTTTATTGTTCCACTGTCTTTTTCATGTGTTTCTAACCCACTTTAGTACTTAGCATTTTTTATTTCTATTGTTATTTTCTTGTAAATCTAGCCTTGTAGTATTTTCAATTTTTATGAGTTTTGATCTATCAAACCTGTATATTTTTGCTATTTGATGGTTCCATGATATAGAGAATTCTATTTTTGCCCAAATTTGACCTACGAAAGTTTGGATTTGGATTCCTATTGTTGTTTGGTGGAGCATGGAGGCCATGGTATCCATGGATATGTTCTCTGTGGGAGCCATTAATTGTACTTTTGGCCGCATATAACATAGAGTTGCTGAGCCGCATGAGCATTCTTAGCTCTGAGCCGCATAAGCATTTTTAGCTCTGAGCCGCATGAGCATTAACTAATAGCCTTGGCCGCATGGCCATTTTGTATGCATTTTCCTTGCATGTATTCTTGCATGCATGTATTTTGCTAGCCTTGGTCGTATGGCCATTTTTCAAACATTTACTGGTATATATTTATTTGCATGGTCATTTAATTAATTGCCATGCATTTGGCCGCATGGCTTGCTTACATGCATTAGGCCGCATATGGCCATTCTATTTATAATCATGGCCGCATATGCAATTCTCTGTATGACCTTAGCTATTGCTGGCCGTATATGGCCTTAGCTATTGCTGGCTGCATATGGCCTTAGCTATTGCTGGCCGCATATGGCCTTTAGTTAATTTATGGCCACATGACCTTTAGCCATATTTGTGTGGCCATTAATTTGTGGCCGCATACATTTGCATGGCCGCATGCATTAATTTGTGGCCGCATGCACTTACTTTGGCCGCATTTGCATTGTTGCATGGCCTCTTGCTTTGGCCGCATAAGCAAATATTTGCATGGCCGCATGCAATTGCCTTGGCCGCATGCAATTGCTTGCATGGCTCAATTGCAGGGTGGGCCGCATATGCCCCCTTCCAATTATTTGTTAGCCGTATAGGCCCAATTGTAGGATTATTGGTTGGCCGCATGCATTTGCTTGCCGCATAGGCTCAAATGCTTTATTTGCTTTATTGCATGCAATTATTTAACTCTTGGCCACATGGCCTATTTATCATTATTGGCCGCATGCTACAAATGTGTGATGGCCGCATATCGTATAGTGACAACATTTATTGGCTAGCCACATGGCAACTTCATGCGGCAAGTTTTTCCTGAGCCACATGATTCCTCCACAGCCCTTGCCCCTGCTAATATTTAATTACTACATGTATGCTTGTACCATATTAATTTTAAATATATTTTCTGACACGATGGTGACCCGTTGTGGTGCACTTTTGAAAAATAACATGACATGATAGTGGCCCGACGTTGCGCACTCCTGACAGTGAACATGACATGATATATATCTCCTAGGCTGTTACGACGGCTAGCATTTCATGACAAGATTGAATGGCCTGGACTCATGGATGATTGTGTTTGTACAATCATGGATTAGAGCCTTAAAAACATGCATTTAATAGTGATTAATAGGTTAAAACATCAGACAAAACTTAATTTAGAAAACTGGAAATGAACAGGGTACAGTGATACTCACAGTTTTCAGAAAAAATATGAAAATGGAAATTACCCAACAATTTCGAACTAAAATACCCATAGATAGGTTGGTACAGTATAACCACATTACACACGTGTCATACAAGTGGTTTGTGTCCACCAAAGTGGACACAAACGTGTCCAGTTCAATCCAAACTGAAATCGGGCAAACTGGACACAGGGTTTTGGACAGCATCGTGCGGGTGTGCACGCGTGTTGTGCACCCGACACAGGCAATCCTAGGCCTCGTGCTCGTGTCAGTGGATGAACCTAGGGTAGACCTAGGTGTGTGTCGACCTGTATCGTGTCAGTACGTGTCGTGTCCAGAGTTATAGGGCCGTGTCAGTGGCTATTTACACTGTGCACAGTGACAGTGGGTTCCCCCCGTGCGCAGTCGATATCTCGCCAACCTATGCACGAAGTCCTATGAAACTTGGGGAGCATGGTGACAGTGGGTGCCCCTCTGCTCCCACAAAGTTTCGTGTCAGGGCAAGCCGTGTCGTGTCCTGTAGGGACCCCGATAGGCAGGGGATACCTATGCACGAAGTCCCATGAACCTAGGGTAGACCTAGGTGTGTGTCAACCTAGGATACAGTGATACTCACAGTTTTCAGAAAAAATATGAAAATGGAAATTACCCAACAATTTCGAACTAAAATACCCATAGATAGGTTGGTACAGTATAACCACATTACACACGTGTCACACAAGTGGCCTGGACACAAGCAGATGACATATAAGAGAATAGATTAGATCCTTAAAAACATGCATTTAATAGTGATTAATTGGTTAAAACATAAGACAAAACTCAATTTAGAAAACTGGAAATGAACAGGATACAGTGATACTCACAGTTTTCAGAAAAATTATGAAAATGGAAATTACCCAACAATTTTGAACTAAAATACCTATAGATAGGTTGGTACAGTATAACCACATTACACACGTGTCACACAAGTGGTTTGTGTCCACCAAAGTGGACACAAACGTGTCCAGTTCAATCCAAACTGAAATCGGGCAAACTGGACACAGGGTTTTGGACAGCATCGTGTGGGTGTGCACGCGTGTCGTGCACCCGACACAGGCTATCCTAGGCCTCGTGCTCGTGTCAGTGGATGAACCTAGGGTAGACCTAGGTGTGTGTCAACCTGTATCGTGTCAGTGCGTGTCGTGTCCAGAGTTATAGGGCCGTGTCAGTGGCTATTTACACTGTGCACAGTGACAGTGGGTTCCCCCCGTGCGCAGTCGATATCTCGCCAACCTATGCACGAAGTCCCATGAAACTTGGGGAGCATGGTGACAGTGGGTGCCCCTCTGCTCCCACAAAGTTTCGTGTCAGGGCAAGCCGTGTCGTGTCCTGTAGGGACCCCGATAGGCAGGGGATCCGCCAGGCCGCGCGCGAGCGTGTGCAGCCCATGTGCACGCGTGTCCAAACGATACGACACGTGCACAAACCCAACTCAGAGCAATGGAAATGAGTAAGCGACATCAAAACACAATTTTTCATTCAAAAATATTTCGAAAATAATACAAAAAGTTTCACTGAGGCATTTTCACAAACACAAAGACTGGTGCACAGATATGTGTCCTGTTTGGACACGAAAGGACACGAAAACCTAGGGTTTCCTATTCCTACTGTAATATTAGGTCTAGGGCTCCCTACTGATGCAAAAATCTCAGGATTCTATGGTGTGGATAGAGAGTTACCTCAATGTATCAAAACTCTCAAAAAGCTCTAATGAGTGATGTTCTCCTTGATGGTGAAACTCCTCCAAATTGATAGAAAACTGAGAACAACCAATTACAACAGCAAGAAAACAATAATTAGAACCTATTGCAACTTGTTTAGATTAAAAAGGAGAAAAAATGGATTTTCTAGGGATTTTTGAACATGGGGACTCACCTCTTTCTTCTTTTGTAATAAATTCCTAAGGAAGAGGCTAGCCCTAGATTTAGGAGAAATTAAATAGTGGGGGATCCCTAGGTTGGCTGGACAAAATGTTAGGGTTTGCTAATTCGGGCTTTGGGCCAAGTCACATAGGCTATGGCTAAGTTGTTTTATTAAATGGTTCAAACCATAAGTCATGACTTATGACTTATCTAATTTCTATAGCTAAATAGGTTCTAATGACCAAACCATAGATTAGTCTAGGTTAGACTAAAGTCACATAACCTAACCAAGTCAATACTAACTAGGGTTAGCTCCTAGGTTGGTCTACATGGTTCCAAACTAGCCAAAAGTCAATCTAGTCCAAACAATTCCAAAATAATTCCTAAAAATTCCCAAAAATTCTAATAAATTCTAATAAATTTAAATTACCCCAAAAATATCAAAAATACCCTCAAACTAGAAATGTGGTAGTGACACCAGGACTTGAAATTTCTGGACGGATACGTCTCCAATCTAAGAAGATGTGTCGACATAAAGGAGTGTAAACTGACCGGAATGAAGAGCCACGATTGCCATAATTCATGGAGAGGTTAATTCCTGTTGCATTTCGGGAATTATTACCGTCGGTAGTCTGGGATCCATTAACAGGGCTTAGCATATTCTTCAGAGATCTTTGTTCTTGTAAGTTGCTCGTCGATCGTTTAGAGAAGCAAGAGAAGGATATTGTGGTAACACTTTGCAAACTTGAGAGAGTTTTTCCTCCTGCATTCTTCGACTCAATAGAACATTTGCCGTTTCATCTTATCCATGAGGCTCTTGTTGCTGGACCTGTCGGTTATCATTGGATATACCCTTTCGAGCAACAGTTGAACCACCTCAAGAGGAAGGTAAAAAATAAGGCATGGGTGGAGGGTTCTATTTGTGAAGCATATATCCTTGGGGAGATTTCAAACTTCTGTTCCATATATTTTCAGCCTCATATAGCTACAAACAGAACAAGAGCTCCCAGAAATGACGACGACTATGAAGTTGGTATTGAGGCAAAGCTGAAAGTATTTACTGCCTACGAAAAACTATCTGGTAAAATTAAAAAAAGATATCTAAATGATGACGAGGTTAGCTGTCACGCCCCAGAACCAGAATACTGGAGAGGAAAGAATGACTCAGCCAGCTACGTATTACGGGTAGATGAATACCGTATAATACGATCAATGCTATCTAAAAGACAAGGGGGTGCATACTACATGAAAGTCTCGCTATGGTCACTTCACATCTATTGTCTCAATCATTCAAACAAGAAACAGTAATAGAGAACATATAAGGTAAAGCAGTAAGGCGTCCCAAATGCTTAGTCAAAATGTTCTTGATATCTGGCTTTACTAAACATAGCCAGATGATATAGCAACGTATACACAATTGTTATCAGCTGCAGTCTGACTTAATTACAATTATGTAAAAGTAAGTGCAAGACTATCCGTCTAACATGTCGGTGCCAAGCGACAAAATGTAAAGTAATTAACAAAAACGAGCGGGGAAGTAAGGAACCCACTCGAGTCCTCCTGCGATCATTCCTCTAGTATTGACCATCTTGGAGGTGGAAGTAAGCTGAGTCCTCGGGGACTGGCTCTAAATCTGGCCACGCAAAACCAGAGATGTTAGACCTCTAATAGCAAGTACCGCAAGGAAGCACGATATGAAGAATAAAACCAGTAATGAGAAAATGTAATAAAATAGATCTCTGTTTGCTACTGGGATTCACATAGTATCACGACACTTCGAACCAACCTCCCAACCAAACAAGGACAGAAGTTGGCCCGTCATGCCCTGACATTCTGATCATCTCAGTTAGGTAATAGAGGACATACAGTACACAAACAAATTAATTTAAACGGCCATTCAACTACTACGGCTTGCTACTGTGAGTTCCAAGTTATCTTGGAATTATGCAATAGGGATTCCTCAGTTCTTACTATGGACAAGCAAGGCTAGTCTATCCAATCAATCAATTGCGCCAATCATGAATTAGACGAGTCCCAGTGGGACGTCCGTCATCAATATACAATATACAATAATATAAGCAGATACCGCTCCCTGCTCGTGTGGCAGAATTGCAGTATCTGTGGGAACCAGCCGGCTTGTTGGGCGCTAATAGTCCCAAAGAGGGCTGCCATATAAGAACTCGAAAATCTATTCTCTCCACGCAATCATTATTTTATTTAACTTAGTAGCCTCTATGTTAAGTAAAATCCTATGCCGTAGATCATGGTCATTTCAGAATGAGTACTTTCGTACAAAGTACGATATGCTCAACTCTACAACGATATCCGTACGGTTAGGTTGTAGGTCTTACATAGCGTAATGCAACAATTAAAACTAACCACGGAATAATTATGCCTTGACCATAAAGTACACATGCTGCTTTCGTAAAATAAATAAATAAATTGTAGCTTGCATGTATCTATATGTCAATATTCGGGATTGGCCAATCGATTTCAATAGTTCATAGTTGATATGAACGTGTCTTATTCCATTCAATTCAATAAGACGACTAGCCAGTCTCTTAGTTCCAACTAGGAACGCATGTTAATTATAAATTAAGATAACAATCAATGTTAATTAATGCCAAATTTGGGAAATAAATCCATCTCATGCGGTTGGAAAATAAAAATCTCATGCGGTTGAGAAATGTGGTTGGAAAATAAATAATCCATGCAGCTGAGAAATGAGATTGGAAAATAAATAATCCATGCGGTTGAGAAATGAGATTAGGAAATAAATAATCCATGCGGCTGAGAAATGAGATTCTCATACGGCTGTGAAATGAGATTGGGAAATAAATAATTCCATGCGGCAGAGAAATGAGAGACCCATCTTCTCAGAAAACCTGAGAAAGATGGTCATGGAACCCTTGGCTTCCAAGCTCCATAAAACCTTCACCGTAAGTCCAAATTTGGACTTCCATAGGTCAAAATGGGGTAGAACAAAATTCTCTACAACATGGAACCATCAAAACTTGGAAATAACAAAGTTAAATAGATCAAAACCCAAGAAATCCGAAAATACTATAAACTTAGATCTAGAAGAATTTAGCCATAGAAATTGAAAATGCCAAACACTAAAGTGTCTTAGAATATTGAGAGGAAGACAATGGAACAACAAAAATGAAGATCCATCAAGAAGTAAGTTGGCACTTGCCTATCTCTTCTAGGTTGGTGGAAGAGTTATAAGGAAGAAGAAGAGTAATGGTGAAGTAATGAAGAGAGAGAAAGGGGATGGGCTTTAAATGGAAGGGGTGGTGGTAGGTGGAGGTTTATTTCGGTTCATGATGAACCAACATAATTAAACCAGTTTGAGCCGAACCCATAGCAAAGCTAAAGCAGAGAGTAAAATACAGAAATAAAATTGCAGGAAATTAATTAACATAAAATTTTAAATACAGAATAATACTTGATAAATATTAAATAAATATGTTTAAACAGTACATGCATTCTAGAAATACGTATTCTGGGAATGGAAAGTGACATTAGCGCTGCAATGTTATATGTATTGCTCAACTGCGACGAGGAAGAAGTGGACAAGCTAGAGGGGTAAGTAAAATTATTTCGCGTGCTTCGTTGCTTCTCAATATAACTAATATACCAATGCTTCGTTGCTTTTCAGCATGTTCAAGGATAAGGTAACGTCCAAAAATTCGTACGCAACCGAGGAGAAAGTAGAACAGCAAATGAGACTTCATTTTCCTTTTTGGTTGAGAGCATATGTACGGATATCTTAACAATTTACTTTTTCTGTACGTATATACTTGCATAGAATAATTAAGTTAGCATCGTTTATTTGGTATTTAGGTTGATTGTCCGGAGGCAATCCTTGAGAATGAGTATATTAAAACTCTAGCCAAGGGACCAATTTATCAAGTGAAGACCTGGCCAAGTTACTGCGTAAATGGCTTCAGGTTCATGTTAACAAATGCTCGAATAAGAGACGACTTCTTGGATTTGGATTCTACGAAGAATAGCTGTTTGTGCATAAAATCTTCAAACTACAAAGACGCCGACCCAGGCAATGACTTCTTTGGCGTCTTACGGAAGATTATGGAACTGACATACAATTATGCTATAGAACTTTGTAAGATCGTCTTGTTCAGATGTGGCTGATTCGATCCTGTAATGACCATGGTTCGTATTACGTATTTTGGTATAAGTGTACATATTTTTACTCGTATTGCATGTCTCCTCGTATGATTTATTTGGCATTTTATTGCTTGATTCGGTTCGGCTTGTTTGGCTTGATTTGGTTTGTGAACCAAACCCCTACCTACCTACCATCATCATCATTTATTAACCCAACACTCTTTCTTTCTCCTCATTCATTCTTCTTCTTCCTCACCATTACTCTCCACCTACCAGGAAGGTTTAGGCAAGTGCATCTTGCTTCATGGAGGAATTTTATTTTTATTGTTCCACTGTCTTTCTCATGTGTTTCTAACCCACTTTAGTACTTAGCATTTTTCATTTCCATGGTTAGTTTCTTGTAAATCTAGCCTTGTGGTATTTTCAATTTTTATGAGTTTTGATCTATCAAACCTGCATATTTTTGCTATTTGATGGTTCCATGATATAGAGAATTCTATTTTTGCCCAAATTTGACCTATGACAGTTTAGATTTGGATTTCTATTGTTGTTTGGTGGAGCATGGAGGCCATGGTATCCATGGATATGTTCTCTGTGGGAGCTATTAATTGCACTTTTGGCCGCATATAACATAGAGTTGCTGAGCCGCATGAGCATTCTTAGCTCTGAGCCGCATGAGTATTTTTAGCTCTGAGCCGCATGAGCATTAACTAATAGCCTTGGCCGTATGGCCATTTTGCATGCATTCTTGCATGCATGTATTTTGCTAGCCTTGGCCGTATGGCCATTTTTCAAACATTTACTGGTATGCATTTATTTGCATGGTCATTTAATTAATTGCCATGCATTTGGCCGCATGGCTTGCTTACATGTATTAGGCCGCATATGGCCATTCCATTTATAATCATGGCCGCATATGCAATTCTCTGTATGGCCTTAGCTATTGCTGGCCGCATATGGCCTTAGCTATTGCTGGCTGCATATGGCCTTAGCTATTGCTGGCCGCATATGGCCTTTAGTTAATTTATGGCCATATGACCTTTAGCCATATTTGCATAGCCATTAGTTTGTGGCCGCTTGCATTAATTTGTGGCCGTATGCACTTGCTTTGGCCGCATTTGTATTGTTGCATGGCCTCTTGCTTTGGCCGTATAAGCAAATATTTGCATGGCCGCATGCAATTGCTTGCATGGCTCAATTGCAGGGTGGGCCGCATATGCCCCCTTCTAATTATTTGTTAGCCGCATAGGCTCAATTGCAGGGTTATTGGTTGGCCGCATGCATTTGCTTGCCGCATAGGCTCAAATGCTTTATTTGCTTTATTGCATGCAATTATTTAACTCTTGGCCACATGGCCTATTTATCATTATTGGCCGCACGCAACAAATGTGTGCTGGCCGCATATCGTATAGTGACAACATTTATTGGCTAGCCACATGGCAACTTCATGCGACAAGTTTTTTCTGAGCCACATGATTCCTCTACAGCCCTTGCCCCTGCTAATATTTAATTACTACATGTATGCTTGTACCTTATTAATTTTAAATATATTTCCTGACACGATGGTGACCCGTTGTGGTGCACTTTTGAAAAATAACATGACATGATAGTGGCCCGACGTTGCGCACTCCTGACAGTGAATATGACATGATATATATCTCGAAGGCTGTTACGACGGCTAGCATTTCATGACAAGATTGAATGGCCTGGACACCGTGGATGATTATGTTTGTACAATTGAACCGGTAATATTTGTATCATGTCTAGGACAGGGATCCCTGAGTACCACGGTCAAGGGTACCTACTGTAAATGGTTAAGGCTAATAACTAGAATAATTCAGTAGTCATGAGAGATTTCTCCAGTTACAGGCGATCCCGTTATCCCGGCCACCATCGTTGGACTTGCAGCCTGCCGACGAGTAGGGCACAAGTCTACATTCACTGATATATGTAAAAGGATGAGGCACTGCTTAATGAATCCAAGTCGCCTGGATAACCTGGATTAGCTGCAGGGCTTGTGGCTGGAGGAACATCTCACTGTATATTGCTAGTAACTAAGGCTTGTGATAACCCTAGTTAGCTAAAGTAGAAAGTCGTAGTCATTGATTGGCCGGGAGCAATTATATGGTGTAGTTTCAGTGCTCGATTATTGCAGGCTTGATCGCAGGATTGTCATTTTTAACGATAAAGATCAGAGGCTAAGTTCTGTTCAGGTGAAGGGTTACAACCCCGGTCCTTGTTTGGTTTAAGGGTTGTAACCTGGCACCCGGAGCAGTTCTGAGTCCTCTCTTCGTTTATTGTCTTATTGCACCCATGTCATGCTTGTTATATTTTACTTTACCAACAAGATTTGGAGGCAGAGTTCTATTCAGGTGAAGGGTTACAACCCCGGTCCTTGTTTGGTTTAAGGGTTGTGACCAGGCTACTTGAATGCTTTCCTCGTACTCTATTATGACTGTTGTTATTCTTTTATTATCAAGCTTCTTTGTAACTACTTTTAATATTTATTTCTGATATGCTGGTTTTAGTTCTTAAGTGAAGCCTTCTTTGTGGCACTTGCTCTTTCTGGGATTTGACCCAGCTGGTTATGTATGTCCAGATTTCGGAGCAGCTCCAAAGGATCTACCGACTTTCCAGCCCGATGGTGACCACCAGGCGTAACCAGGGCAACGAGTGGGTTTATTTTTGGCTCTCCCACTCTATTGTAAAATTTTTATTTTGAGGCGTTTAACCGGCGAGCACCTGTTAGCTCGTATTGCATACCTTATTACTGTCTGCCTACGGACTGTAACATGATTGACATATCCTAAGGTTGATCATGTATGACTAAACTCTTGCTAGTCCTCACATTTTGTAATGACTAGCTTCATGATCAGCTGAATATGTAATATTTAGAACGCCTTACTATTGTATATTTGGTGATCTTACATCTTGTAACTTTACTTGCTTGCTTGAGATTGAGACATTTAGGCTTGTTATTGACCATAAGAGACTGATGGATTGTAGTTAAACACTCATATATCTAGACAGCCGTGACCGTATAGTGAGGTGGATTCTATTTTATTATACGTAGCTGGCTATGTATGCCCTCGCTCTCTAGTATTCTGGTTCTGGGGCATTACATGGTTTAAGTGGTAGCCCATACAGGACTTGTAAATCAAGATATGTGAGGATTTACCGAATAGATGTCTCAATCAGCACTCGCCCTTGATCTCTGCCCGTATCTTCTAATCCTTGAGATTCTCGACCTGATCACATGCTTGTATCGTTGATCTGTCTTGGTCCTTCCTTATTGTTCCCTATGTCGTCTTCTTCAGCAGCATTGTTCCTGGTCCTACCGATCGGCAAGACGAAGCACCTCCCGTGGACCAACAGCAACCAGAAGATCAGGTCCAGCACTCAGGAGCAGCCTCTCGGGTCATGCCTTCCGGAGATCCAGAACCCCCGGTACTGCCAGCCCAGCCCGCAAGGCAGGATGATGGAGCCTTGGTTGGAATTATCAGGAAGTTGCTTGCATCACAGGATCGTCAAGGAGATGCCTTGCATCAGGCAGTGGCAAATGCTCTGGGCAGAAACGGATATCATGGGAACAGTGCAGCGAACAGTTTCAACCGCCTGAACCCTACATTCTTCGATGACAGCGAAGATGCTATCGCTGCTGATACGTGGCTTTAGGACACAGAGGTGATATTGGAGGCAGCGAAGACCCCAGAAGATGAGAAGGTGGCCATAGTGCGCCTACAGTTATTGGATCTAGCCCGCAGCTGATGGGTGGCGCAGGATGTTGGACTAGTGGCGCCTATTGCCTAGACAGTATTCTATGAGAGGTTCCGGACCAAGTACTTCGATGCTGTAGCTCGATACGAACTACGGACCAGGTTCACCAATTTGAAGCAGATGGGCAGGACGGTCGATGGGTATACGACCGAGTTTTCCAGGCTTAGTCGGTTTACTCCCACCTTGGTGGCGACCGAGTTCAATAGAGCCCAGCGGTTTCAGCAGGGACTCCACCTAGAGATTTTACTGGCGGTGGAGCAGTTTGAGCATCAGACTTTTGATACGGTATTAAGAGCAGCTAGGAGGCATGAGTATACCTCCCAGAGGATTGTGGACAAGACCGGAGGTCAAAAGCGATCTCACGGCCAGATGAATCAGTTGTCAGCCCCCGCCCCGGCAGCTAGGGCTTTGACCATTGGAGCTCCGAGAAGGACAGCTTCAGTTACGTCGGTTCAACATTTAACCCTGACATATCCTCAGCAGCAGAAGCAGAAGCAGTCTTCCCCCATGGGCTGCTCTTATTATAGGAAGCCTGGACATGTTGTTTCAGAATGTCGCAAGGCTCGAGGATTGTATTTGCTTTGTGGAGCTCGGACCACAAGGTAGGGTCCTGCCCGTTCAGGACTGACTCATCACCAGCCATGACCTGTTCATCAGTTAGGGGACCAGCCCCAGTACCAGTCCAGCAGCAGTTTTCATCCCCGAGGCCGTTGCCGATACAGACCCAGGCTTTTTAGCAGCAAAGGCCTCAGCAGTATGCCTAGGCGCAAGTTCAAAATAGGCAGAGAGGATTCTAGCAGAGAGGGCCGCCACCCAAATGACATGGTCAAGTGTTGGATTTAACCATGAGAGAAGAAGGAGTGGCGCCAGGTGAGGTAGTGGCAGGTACTATTCTCGTCAACACCTTTCCGGCTTCAGTGTTATTTAACTCTGGTGCATCGCATTCATTTATGTATGCACGATTCATGACACAGATAGGACTGGAGCCCGAGTCATTATCAGTAAGGCTCAATATACTTACTGGTAACGGTCTTGTGGGAGTAGATAGAGTATTTTTCTCGTGTCGGATCATGGTTAGCGGTAGAGAGTTTCCCGTTAGGCTGATAGAATTTTCGATGGCCGATTATGATGTGGTCTTAGGGATGGATTGGCTGAGGGACTAGTATGCTAGGATAGACTGCCATATTGGCAGAGTTGTTTTTAGCATTCTAGGCGAGCCAGAGTTTTCCTTTTCTCGAGGCGAAGTTGAACCTTCTCCTCCAATATTGCGGATGGCCGTAGCAGCAGTGTAGTTACCCCGGATAGTCGAGGAATTTCCAGATGTTTTCCCGAAGAGCTTCCAGGAATGCCGCCAGAGCGAGAGATCGAGTTTACTATCGACTTGATTCCCGAGACCGCACCAGTGTCAGAGAGAGTCTACAGGATGGCGCCGTCAGAATTGGAGATATTGTACAAGATGATTGAAGAACTCAGAATCAAAGGATTCATTCGTGCTAGTGGATCGCCTTGGGGAGCCCCGATGCTTCTTGTGAAAAAGAAGGACGGTACGTCCAGATTATGTGTTGACTATCGTACCTTGAATTCAGTGACAATCAAGAACAGATATCCTCTCCCAAGGATAGATGACTTGTTTGATCAACTCAGAGGAGCGACAGTATTCTTGAAGATTGATTTGCAGTCAGGATACCACCAGATTAGAGTCATAGAGCAGGACATCCCGAAGACAGCTTTCAGATCTAGATATGGGCATTGGGAGTTCCTTGTTATGCCCTTTAGAGCGACCCGGCTGTATTCATGGACCTCATGAATCGTATCTTCATGCCTTATTTGGATCAATTCGTGATCGTGTTCATAGACGATATCCTGGTCTACAGCAAGAGTGAAGCGGAGCATGAGCAACATCTCAGAGTTGTCCTACAGATTCTCTGAGAACACCAGTTGTATGCCAAGTTCAGTAAATGGGAGTTCTGGCTCAATCGCATTTTATACTTGGGTCATATCATCACCAGATGGGGAGTAGAAGTGGATCCCCAGAAGATTGTGGCTATCGAAACATGGCCAGTGTCCAGCACAATTGCAGAAGTTCACAGTTTTCTTGGATTGGCCGACTACTACCGGAGATTTGTTTCGAACTTTGCTCGAATTTTAGCGCTATTGAACCAGTTGACCCGCAAGGAGGTGCAGTTTGCATGGACAGCAGAATGTCAGGATTCTTTTAAGAAGCTGAAGCGAGGTTTGATGATGGCACCCATTCTCACACTTCCAGATGGGACCAGAGGATTTTCGGTGTACTATGATGCTTCAGGCAGAGGTTTAGGATGTGTTTTGATGCAGCATGGGAAGGTAATAACTTATGCGTCACGACAACTTCACGATCATGAGAGAAATTACCCAACCCACGACTTGGAACTGGCAGCAGTAGTGTTTGCACTCAAGCTTTGGAGACACTACTTGTATGGAGATAGGGTGGAGATTTTCACCGACCACAAGAGCCTGAAGTATGTGTTCACTCAGAAGGATCTTAACATGCGTCAGAGAAGATGGCTAGAGCTTCTTGTGGATTATGATGTCAACCTGCAGTATCATCCTGGGAAGGCCAACGTTGTTACAGATGCATTGAGCAGGAGAGCCGGAGTTTACTTTCTGACAGCACAACAAGAGTTGTTGGCAGATCTTCAGAAGATGGGTATAGATGTAACGCCCCAGTCCCAAATACGTAGGACTAAAACGTAATCATGCCAGCTGTATACATACGAAGTATATGGATCCTCGTATATATACATAAGCTGTAAAATACAGTAACCAAGGTACTAAATCTTATCCCTAAAGATAAATACGATATAAAAGCAGCTTTGAATTTGTCATGTACACAATAGTTGGGCGGAGACAAAGTCCACTAGCAACCAAATTAGATATGGAAAAATATACAAGGAAAGAATTTAGCAAGCGAGAGCAATGGCGAGTCCAAGAGCAATCACCACGAAGGAAGGTATGGCCTTAGCTAGAGCACCTGCAAGAAAACATGAAACACACACCTGGCGAGATAACCAGGTCCTCAGAGGGACGTAACAAGATACATCAACATGCCATGTAAATACTGAATATAAAATATGCCACAATCAAAGAAAGTGACAAGACACTATAAGGTAATCTAACCAAACTAAAGTGAACATGCAGTGAGAACAAACCTTTCGTCGCATGAGCCCTGGCTGTAATGGGATCTGGTATAGTCTCCACTTGGGCACCAGTGACCGAGAGCATGACGTTCAAAAACGACAGTGGCCAACCTGAGAGGCTCATACCTGTATCTCCAGCGGAGCTTCCGGGTTACAAGGGAAGTGCAATAGAAGCCCATACGATAAGGAATTGTTCTCCCCATCCAATGTACCTATCGTGTCCCATCTACGACCATGTAACACTACTAATCGTCAAGTCCTATTACAGACAACTATTGACAGTTAGACCCAACGCACGTCCTATACGCATCAGTGATCAGCCAACACGCAAGTCCGTAGACTATATGCTACTCATATCTCACACATCTCGTGGCACAACAGTGTCAAAGTTTATGTAATGTACTAAACTAGAGGTAGTCCCTTAACTCAAAGTCCATATGCAACCAAAGGATAAATAACAAGGTACACTTAATATCACTGAGCAAGCAGTAATCATGAACTATAAATAAATGAACAGTGATATGTAAATAAAATGCAACTAAAATAAACAGTATAATGGCAAGGTATCTTGCCTGATGAGTCGCCTGGTGTGGTGCGGTATTTTCTGACATGTCTTAATAGTCCAATAGCCATGGTCGATGTAGTGGTCCAAATCGCGAGAAAATAGGAACATGGGATTACTCATGGTCAAGAATTGATAACTGATGGATTTGTAGAAAAGGTGTTTATACCATATTTAGAAAATATAATAGCTAAAGTAGATTTTTATTAGTAAAAATATATTTTTGGAAAATACTTTAATAATCACAAAAAAAATCGTTTTAGGCTACCTCTATGTTTGTCAACACATATTTTTATAGAAAAAAACATATTGTATTATTAACAATAATTTAGATAAATATTAGTAAAACCATATAAGGTTTTAAAACCATATTTTGAAAAGGCCAAGCCAAGTATAATATATTTATATATAACCTTGTAGATGCATTTTTACAAGAAAGTTTGAAAGATTTTTATATCTAAATACATAAATCAATAAAAATCATAATTATAACAAAAATACTTACATTAATACTAATGATGTAGTAATAATAATAATATAATAATAATAATAATAAAAATAAAATCAATAATAATAACAATAAAAGATAACATTAATAATAATAATAATAATAACTCTTAAATATCTACTTAACTTCTCTTTTCCTTGAATCATGACAAAAAGAGAGAGAAATAAGAGGAAGAGCGGAAGGAGAAGGGGGTTTCCTTACCGAGGCGGTCGGCGGTCGCCGGCGTCGTGGCGGCGTGGTCTTTCTGCGGCGGTGGAGGCACGGGGGCCGGCCTGTTGGGGCGGACGGCGGCCTGCCATCGGCTGGCTGATGGCGTCGACGGGGCGCGGTGCTCAGTGCCGGCGCGCGGAGCTCAGGCGGGTTGAGGCGGCGCTCCGGCGGGCTTGGGGTGAGTTCTGGGGAAACGGAGGGCGCCGCCGACGTGGTGGATCCGCGGTTGTACGGCGCACACGGTGGGATGAGCCGGATCTGGGGCTGCGCTGCTCGCCAGTAGACGGCGGCGGCGGGGATTCCTCGGCGGTGGAGCTCGCCGGGACGCGGATGGGATGCGCTCCCGTCGGGCGTGGGGGTCTTCGGCGGCTTTGGATACCGGAGCTGGGCGGAGATGGAGGAGGCGCATCGGGGTCCAGGTGGCGGAGAGCCGGGACGCGGTGGCTGATGGAGGTCGAGGTCGACTCGGTCAGCGGTTGGCGAGCGCCGCGGAGGACGGCTGGCTCCAGCGCTGGGAGGCGAGACGAAAGGGCAAGGCTCGAAGCGGCGTCGAGGTGGCGATGGTTCAAGTTTGGGTTCCAAAATTGTTTATTTCTCTCATTTTTTTGGTTGGGATGATGATTTGGGATCGGGTTGGTGATGGCGACGGGGGTGCCAGCGATGGACGTGGTGGTGGTACGGAGTGGCGGGGTTGCCGAAAACAACGATGGTGGTGGGGATGGTTGATGTCAGTGGTGGTTGTGATGACGACGGTGTCGGAGAGGGTTAGGGTTGCTGTGGTTTGCCAGGGGGCGGTTGATCGGGAAGTAGCGGAGGGTGGTGACGATGATGGCAGAGGTGACGATGGTGGTGGTGTCTGGAGAATGGCAGAGGAGTAGGAGATGTATTACGTCGTGTCGGGGGTGTTTGACACGACGGGAATGGATAACTGTACAATAGCTGGAATAAGATTGACATCGACACGGTGCACGCTGGCTTGGGTTGGCACAGACACGATGCACAAATTTTGTGGAAAATTTGGTTGTGGAGAGGATTATGGAGGAGTACCTGTCAATTTATAGGATGTGGAAATTCCCATTATGATAAAGATTGGGATTGTTTAAATCCCCATTAGAAAATTTCCCCTATTATTTTAAATCGATTTAAATCCAAATCAATTCCAATCCAAATTAATTATATACTTAATTTAAAATATTTTAAATACAGTCAATAAAATCTTTTGCAATTTAAATTACCATATTTAATCAAATATTAAAATTAACAAAATTCCAAATACCATTTTCATAATTAAATAATTATAGTAATAATAAATTTTGAAAATTACGATAAATAATCCTAAAATAGCTCTTTATAAATAACAAAAATATGTTACTATACAAATTTGAATTTCGTAAATATCTAGAATATATTTCATATAAACCAACATTTTCCAAATCACTATTTATTTTAAAATAACTCCTTTTATACAAAATAAAAATATTTATCACATATTATTTTTCATGTACTTTCCTATATAAATAAAATTTATGAATAAAAATATTTTTCTAAATATGTACCTCGACACATATTCGCACTCGTCGAGCAAATCTGAACACACAAATCTTGCACGCTACGCAAATAAAAATACGAACTTGTATGCGACGTACGAAGTACAAAAATAAAAAAAAATTTAAAAATCGTAGTAGAAATTTAGGGGGCTTACATCCTACCCAACTTAAAAGAATTTCGTCCTCGAAATTTAGAAAAAATTAGGATAGGTAGGGCGAAGGAGATAGAAGCAGTATAATCGATAAGAATTTGATTTATATTGAACAAAAAGGCAATCAATGAGAATGAAACGACATTTCAATGGCAATATGTCATTCGATCGACATTTTTTGATGGTTTTAGATTTTGATCACGACAACCAATCAATGACTAAGTTCGATCAACCTTAACATTAACCAAAAAAAAGCAACCTCATAAGTAGGTAATAATTTCCTTAATCCTTGATATCGTTAATATTCATGAAATCTCTCTTATCATAAATCGTTCTTTCCAAAAATTACTTCAGTTCCGCGTCTTCCTTAAAAATTTATCAAAAACAAATATGATTATAAATGTACTCTTGCTTCCTCTATCTCACTATAGAATTTCCAATAGTCTTAAATTTAGAATTCCATAATCTCTATTATACTAGCTCACTTATATATCTTCCCAAATTATAATTTCCTCTAAAATTAGAATTCCCAAAATCTTCAACCAATTTGGCCCAAGTAAAAATTAAAACCTTCTTACTACAAATTTGTATTTGTTGGTCAATATACAATGCATCCTTAGGTACCAAAATAAAAGTCCATCTTCAATGTTCGATAAATCTCGAAAACTAGTGGTATACCTTCATAACTCAATCTTCTATCATCATAATTGAAAATTTCCTCAAATATTTATTAGTCTCTCTCGCGAAATTTTGAATTCAACAATCTCATCTTCTTGATGGTAGAAATGAAATTCATCTCAACTTTCTATTCCTAATCATCTTACAACTTAATTCTCCATGCATCAAAAATATAAAGGTTTCTTTCTTCAACAATTTGTTATCCTTGAAAATATCGTCATAACATTATATGTCATCGAAGGCAATGTCAACATTTTTCTTTATCAAAAATATTTGTATCCATAAATTTAATATATAAATTTGGTTCTTAAACCACCAACACTTTAGAAGATTTTCCACTCGATATATAGTTACCTTAAAATAAAATTTGAAATCCGAGAAGTCTATTTATCCTTGAGTGTTTCGTCAAAACATAATATATCATTCCTTACTTCATTGATTCGGATTTATTGCACATTTCCATTTATTTCCCACCTATAACTCATAATCTCGTAATTACCTTAACCAACTACATTATTTAACCATGCTGTGGGGTTCTCCAATCTAGCTTCCACTAACTCAAGATTGTCATGATCAAATTTCATTTTGCATAAAGGAATCATACAAGGAACAAGGTGGCGTAAACAATGGAGAAATCATAGTGAAGTATGAGGAAGCAATTTAATTGAAAGGGAGAAAAGTAAGTGTTGCTAATATTGCATGAAGAGTAAAAGGTGTTATGGGTCTAAGTAAATCAAGATAATACAAGAAAATAAAATGACAAGGGTTAAGCGGTCAAGATAGAAACACAAGGTTAAGCATTTAACGGATTTAGTAGATCGCAAACGGGCCGAAGATTTGAGTCATGATTGAGTCCAAATATATAGTCAAAAGTATATCGGTACCATGCTATAGGTTATAGTTGAGTTTTTATGGCCCGAAAGTCGTACCATAAAAATAGAGTACAAGGGGACGTATTTTAGTGGGACATGATATACCTACATGAAGGTGAGCTCGTCTAGGTCTTGCATGTGAAATTTGTTGGAAGAAAAGGTCTAGGGTTGTGCTCCAAATATCAAAGTCACGATAGGGAACGCCGAATGATCCAAAAATAAAAAGTGGGTTTTCATAAGATACTAATTAATACAAAAAATAAAAGGTTAAAGCACGAAATAAGATAATTAGAAAATCTCGTCGATCAAGTTAAGATAAGTTAGAGACACAGTTTCTAGAGAGAAACTAGTCTCTTAGATGAGGGTATGGTCAAGGGGATGGTTCTAATCACTTCTAATTTCAAACAATTAGATGGTCATGAATATTGATCTAGATTTGAGGGAAGGTCGAGTAAGTCAAAGATACGTTCATCGGTTTGGTCGATGACTAATTACACTTGTGTATATGCAATATCATAATCATAGGTGGCATGGCAATCTAATGTGGAATACTTCTATCTCACTAGGGTGACCTACTTGCTTCTTAGTCCTCTACCAATATATGATTTAATCTAAGATTTTAAGTTCCTCGAAATTTTCTCAATAAAATTTCCAAGATCCTTCGCCAAAATTTCAATTATCTTAGACTGTCAACTTTAATCACAATTTAAATCTCTAATAAATCTCGAAACAACTCTTGTGTATTGCAAGTCGAATAATAACCCCTTTTTTTCAATCTTAAACTCAACATTTAATAAGTTTATCCGTCGAAATTCATACTACAAAATAAAACATTTAAAATAACTCCCGAATTTACTTCTATATCCTTCAAATGTGTATATCTAGCTTCCAATAAGTCACAACTACTCTACAAATATATTATTTTTTTTTACCAAAATTTAAATATCCCTAATCAAAGGCTTTAAACTCGAAATTTAAATAACTCTATAAATCATAGATAATAGAACAAAATTTGAAATTTTAGTCTTTCCTTCAAGTTGATTTCATATCTTCCAAAATATTTTAAACAACATTTTTACCATCAATTCTTCAAACAAAAAAAAATCATACGACTCAATTTAAAACCTCAAGCTCTCTAATAAACCGTAAATCATAAACCTTTCATATTCTCTAGTCGTTACATAACTTATAATTTAAAGCACTTTTAATAAATTCGAGATAAACCTTAACATATTCAATCCAAACTTGAACTTAATCGTAAATCATGTGTCACAATTTAAAGGTTTTTCTCAAATCGGTTTCATGTCCCAATAAATCATAAACTATTTTGCATTATAACTTGTTTTCGCGATCTAGCTGTCCTCTTGTGTATACCACTTTGTAATAGCAAAATAAAATTCCAACTATCCATTGAAGGCGGTAATATGCTACTACCCAACTTGACAACAACTAATCCTTAAAATCATACTTCCTAGAAAAATAAAACTCCTTTATAACTCAAATAAAATTCCAATGCATATTATTTGCCAATGCAATCTATCTAGCCATGTGTTTGACCTATGGGCATATACTAGTTTAGTCATCTTACTAAACACGAACTAAGAATTTACGGTAGAAGGAGTCAAGCAAGATGCAATTTCGAGGAGGTCGAACGAGAGTTCGAATTTGAAGTCAATAAAGGATGTCAAGTAAGTGGATGAGATTCTAACTCTAATCCTGTATTGCAGGTCCGTTCGGTACAGTCATGTAACCAAAACGGCAAACTTGACCTGCATGGGCCACCACAAAAATATGTAACGCTCCAGTCCCAAATACGTAGGACTAAAACGTAATCATGCCAGCTGTATACATACGAAGTATATGGACCCTCGTATATATACATAAGCTGTAAAATGCATTAACCAAGGTACTAAATCTCATCCACAAAGATAAATACGATATAAAAGCAACTTTGAATTTGTCATGTACACAATAGTTGGACGGAGACAAAGTCCACTACCAACCAAATTAAATATGGAAAAATATACAAGGAAAGAATTTAGCAAGCGAGAGCAATGGCGAGTCCAAGAGCAATCACCACGAAGGAAGGTATGGCCTTAGCTAGAGCACCTGCAAGAAATCATGAAACACACACCTGGCGAGATAACCAGGTCCTCAGAGGGACGTAACAAGATACATCAACATGCCATGTAAATACTGAATATAAAATATGCCACAATCAAAGAAAGTGACAAGACACTATAAGGTAATCTAACCAAACTAAAGTGAACATGCAGTGAGAACAAACCTTTCGTCGCATGAGCCCTGGC
Source organism: Iris pallida (assembly GCA_029216955.1). Lineage (NCBI taxonomy): Eukaryota > Viridiplantae > Streptophyta > Magnoliopsida > Asparagales > Iridaceae > Iris > Iris pallida. Next base: position 3,526,833 of record JANAVB010012000.1, read on the forward strand.
TGTAATGGGATCTGGTATAGTCCCCACTTGGGCACCAGTAACCGAGAGCATGACGTACAAAAATGACAGTGGCCAACCTGAGAGGCTCATACCCGTATCTCCAGCGGAGCTTCCGGATTACAAGAAAAGTGCAATAGAAGCCCATACGATAAGGAATTGTTCTCCCCACCCAATGTACCTATCGTATCGCATCCACGACCATATAACACTACTAACCGTCAAGTCTTCTAACATACAACTATTGACAGTTAGACCTAACGTACGTCCTATACGCATCAGTGATCAGCCAACACGCAAGTCCGTAGACTATATGCTACTCATATCTCACACATCTCGTGGCACAACAGTGTCAAAGTTTATGTAATGCACTAAACTAGAGGTAGTCCCTTAACTCTAAGTTCATATGCAACCAAAGGATAAATAACAAGGTATAATTAATATCACTGAGCAAGCAGTAATCATGAACTAGAAATAAATGAACAGTGATATGTAAATAAAATGTAACTAAAATAAATAGTATAATGGCAAAATATCTTGCCTGATGAGTCGCCTGGTGTGGTGTGGTATTTTCTGACATGTTTTAATAGTCCAATAGCCATGGTCGATGTAGTGGTCCAAATCGCGAGAAAATAGGAACATGGGATTAGTCATGATGAAGAATTGATAACTGATGGATTTGTAGAAAAGGTGTTTATACCATGTTTAGAAAATATAATAGCTAAAGTAGATTTTTATTAGTAAAAATATATTTTTGGAAAATACTTTAATAATCACAAAAAAAAATCGTTTTAGGCTACCTCTATGTTTGTCAACACATATTTTTATAGAAAAAATTATATTTTATTATTAACAATAATTTAGATAAATATTAGTAAAACCATATAAGGTTTTAAAACCATATTTTGAAAAGGCCAAGCCAAGTATAATATATTTATATATAACCTTGTAGATGCATTTTTACAAGAAAGTTTGAAAGATTTTTATATCTAAATACATAAATCAATAAAAATCATAATTATAACAAAAATACTTACATTAATACTAATGATGTAGTAATAATAATAATAATAATAATAATAATAATAATAATAATAATAATAATAATAATAATAATAATAAAAATAATAATCAATAATAATAACAGTAATAGATAACATTAATAATAATAATAATAAATAATAATAATAATAACTCTTAAATATCTACTTAACTTCTCTTTTCCCTGAATCATTACAGAAAGAGAGAGAAATAGGAGGAAGAGCGGGAGGAGAAGGGGGTTTCCTTACCGAGGCGGTCGGCGGTCGCCGACGAGGCCGGCGTGGTGGCAGCGTGGTCTTTCTGCGGCGGTGGAGGCACGGGGGCCGGCCTGTTGGGGCGAACGACGGCCTGCCATCGGCTGGCTGATGGCGTCGGCGGGGCGCGGTGCTCAGTGCCGGCGCACGGAGCTCAGGCGGGTTGAGGCGGCGCTCCGGCGGGCTTGGGGTGAGTTCTGGGGAAACGGAAGGCGTCGCCGGCGTGATGGATCCGCGGCTGTACGGTGCACGCGGTGGGATGTGCCGGATCTGGGGCTGCACTGCTCGCCAGTAGACGGCGGCGGCGGGGATTCCTCGGCGGTGGAGCTCGCCGGGACGCGGATGGGATGCGCTCCCGTCGGGCGCGGGGGTCTTCGGCGGCTGTGGATACCGGAGCTGGGCGGAGATGGAGGAGGCGCACCGGGGTCCAGGCGGCGGAGAGCCAGGACGCGGTGGCTAATGGAGGTCGAGGTCGACTCGGTCAGCGGTTGGCGAGCGCCGCAGAGGACGGCTGGCTCCAGCGCTGGGAGGCGAGACGAAAGGGCAAGGCTCGAGGCGACATCGAGGTAGCGATGGTTCAGGTTTGGGTTCCAAAATTGTTTATTTCTCTCATTTTTTGGTTGGGATGATGATTTGGGATCGGGTTGGTGATGGTGACGGGGTGCCGGCGATGGATGTGGTGGTGGTACGGAGTGGCGGGGTTGCCGGAAACAACGATGGTGGTGGGGATGGTTGATGTCAGTGGTGGTTGTGATGACGACGGTGTCGGAGAGGGTTATGGTTGCTGTGGTTTGCCAGGGGGCGGTTGATCAGGAAGTAGCGGAGGGTGGTGACGATGATGGCAGAGGTGACGATGATGGTGGTGTCTGGAGAATGGCAGAGGAGTAGGAGATGTATTACGTCGTATCGGGGGTGTTTGACACGACGGGGATGGATAACTATACAATAGCGGAATAAGATTGACACTGACACGGTGCACGCTGGCTTGGGTTGGCACAGACACGATGCACAAATTTTGTGGAAAATTTGGTTGTGGAGAGAATTATGGAGGAGTACCTGCCTATTTATAGGATGTGGGAATACCCATTATGATAAAGATTGGGATTGTTTAAATCCCCATTAGAAAATTTCTCCTATTATTTTAAATCGATTTAAATCCAAATCAATTCCAATCCAAATTAATTATATACTTAATTTAAAATATTTTAAATACAGTCAATAAAATTTTTTGCAATTTAAATTACCATATTTAATCAAATATTAAAATTAACAAAATTCCAAATACTATTTTCATAATTAAATAATTATAGTAATAATAAATTTCAAAAATTACGATAAATAATCCTAAAATAGCTCTTTATAAATAACAAAAATATGTTACTATACAAATTTGAATTTCGTAAATATCTAGAATATATTTCATATAAACCAACATTTTCCAAATCACTACTTATTTTAAAATAACTCCTTTTATACAAAATAAAAATATTTATCACATATTATTTTTCATGTACTTTCCTATATAAATAAAATTTATGAATAAAAATGTTTTTCTAAATATTTACCTCGACACATATTCGCACTCGTCGAGCAAATCTGAAACGCAAATCTTGCACGCTACGCAAATAAAAATGCGAACTTGTATACGACGTACGAAGTACAAAAATAAAAAAAAATTAAAAATCGTAGTAGAAATTTAGGGGGCTTACAATAGAGGTTGTCCTTCCTACCAGTGTGGCATTAATGGTCAGCATGCAAGTTCAGTCCAGTGTAGTTGAGAGGATCAAGATAGCTCAGTCCTCCGATTCTAAGCTTCAGCGGCTTAGAGCAGATTGTGAAACATGACGATGACCAGAATTATGCATTCATGAAGACGGTACACTTCGACATGGTAAGCGTCTTTGTGTACCCAGTGGAGATATCAGAAAGGAGGTCATGGCGAAAGCTCACATTTCTCATTATTCGATTCATCCCGGTGGCACGAAGATGTACCGTGATATCCGTCAGTACTTTTGGTGGAATAGCATGAAGAGGGAGATAGCTCGGTTTGTCTCTCGGTGTTGGTTTGCCAACAATTCAAGGCTGAACATCAGAGGCTAGCTAGACTTCTTCAGCCCTTGCCGATCCAGAATGGAAGTGGGAGCATATAACTATAGATTTCGTGACTGGATTACCTTGATCCCCGACCAGTAGAGATGCTATTTGGGTTATAGTTGACAGGCTCACGAAGGTGGCTCACTTTCTTCCATTCAGAGTTGGTCAGTCGACGGCTCAGCTAGCAGAGATGTACCTCAGACAGATAGTCAGACTTCATGGAGTACCAGTCAGTATCACCTCGGACAAAGATTCGAGATTCACGTCAAACTTTTGGCATAGTCTGCAAGAGAATTTGGAAACTCACCTGCAGTTCAGCTCAGCTTATCACCCGCACACAGATGGTTAGTCGGAGCGCATGATCCACTCTTGAGGATATGTTGAGATCTTGTGCACTCGACTTTGGTGGTTCGTAGGAAGATCACCTGCACCTGGTAGAGTTCTCGTGCAACAACAGTTTCCAAGCTAGTATCCAGATGGCACCGTTCGAGGCATTGTATGGTAGAAAGTACAGATTTCTACTAGCATGGGACGATGTTGGAGAAAGGCAGATGCTTGGTCCCAAGATAATCACTCAGACAGTTGAGGTGGTCAGGAGACTCAGAGATCATCTTCGCGTTGCACAAGATCGTCAGCGCCATTGGGTCGATTCTCATCGGCGTCCCCTTGAATTTTCTGTCGGCGACCATATATTTCTGAGGATCTCGTCTAACCGTGAAGTCATTCGTTTCGACGTACGTGGAAAGCTTAGTCCTAGGTATATAGGGTCGTTCGATATTCTGGAGCGAGTAGGAGATGTGTCTTATCGTCTCGCTCTTCCGTCGTCCCTGAGTGAGGTGCTTGACGTGTTCAATGTATCCCAACTACGATGGTATATCCCGGACACGAGTCATATCCTGGATCATTCGAAATTGGTTGTTGGTACCAACCTTTCGTATGAGGAGAGACCCGTATCCATATTGGACCAAAGAGAGAAGATACGCAAGAACAAGACTATCAAGTTAGTCCATGTTGCTTGGGGTCATCACTCCTTGGGTGAGTCAATGTGGGAGCGTGAGGATGATATCTGATCGCAATATCCTGACCTGTTTGACTCGTGAGGTATAATATCTTTCTTATGCCTCATGCCTTCGATTCCTTACTTGCATGAATAATTGCTTGATTGCTTGACTAGTATAGCTTGCCTGTGATTAGTATAGCTTGTTCTTGCATCTCTAGCCTCTTGATTAAATTCCGAGGACGGAATTTTTTTAAGGTGGGTAGAGTTGTAATGACCATGGTTCGTATTACGTATTTTGGTATACGTGTACGTATTTTTACTCGTATTGTATGCCTCCTCGTATGATTTATTTGGTATTTTATTGCTTGATTCGGTTTGTGAACCAAACCCCTACATACCAACCTACCTACCACCACCATCATCATTTATTAACCCAATACTCTTTCTCTCTCCTCATTCACTCTTCTTTTTCCTCACCATTACTCTCCACCTACTAGGAAGGTTTAGGAAAGTACATCTTGCCGCATGGAGGAATTCTATTTTTATTGTTCCACTGTCTTCCTCATGTGTTTCTAACCCACTTTAGTACTTAACATTTTCCATTTTCGTAGTTAATTTCTTATCAATCTAGCCTTGTGGTATTTTCGGTTTTCATGAGTTTTGATCTATCAAACCTGCATATTTTTGCTATTTAATGGTTCCATGATATAGAGAATTCTATTTTTGCCCAAATTTGACCTACTGGAGTTTGAATTTGGGTTTCTATTGTTGTTTGGTGGAGCATGGAGGCCATGATATTTTCTATGGATATTTCTCTGTGGGAGCCATTAATTACACTTTTGGCCGCATGCAACATTGAGTTGTTGAGCCGTATGGGCATTCTTAGCTTTGAGCCGCATGAGCATTTTTAGCTCTGAGTCGCATGAGCAGTAACTAATAGCCTTGGCCGTATGGCCATTTTCCATGCATTTTGCTTGCATTCATTCTTACTTGCATGTATTTTGCTAGCCTTGGCCGTATGGCCATTTTTCAAACATTTGCTGGCATGCATTTATTTGCATGGCCATAGAGTTAATTGCCATGCATTTGGCCGCATGGCTTGCTTACATGCATTAGGCCGCATATGGCCATTTCATTTATAATCATGGTCGCATATGCAATTCTCTGTATGGCCTTAGCTATTGCTGGCCGCATACCTGGCCGCATATGGCCTTAGCTATTGCTGGCCGCATATGGCCTTTAGTTAATTTATGGCCGCATAACCTTTAGCCATATTTGCATGGCCATTAATTTGTGGCCGCATGTATTTGCATGTCCGCATGCATTAATTTGTGGCCGCATGCACTTGCTTTGGCCGCATATGCATTGTTGCATGGCTTCTTGCTTTGGCCGCATAAGCAAATATTTGCATGGCTGCATGCAATTGCCTTGGCCGCATGCAATTGCTTGCATGGCTCAATTGCAGGGTGGGCCGCATATGCCCCCCTCCCAATTATTTGAGCCGTATAGGCTCAATTGCAGGGTTATTGGTTGGTCGCATACATTTGCTTGCCGCATAGGCTCAAATGCTTTATTTGCTTTATTGCATGCAATTATTTAACTGTTGGCCACATGGCCTATTTATCATTCTTGGCCGCATGCAGCAAATGTGTGCTGGCCGCATAACGTATAGTGACAACATTTATTGGCTAGCCGTATGACAACTTCATGCAACAAGTTTTTCCTGAGCCGCATGATTCCTCCACAGCCCTTGCCCCTACTAATATTTAATTACTACATGTATCCTTGTGCCATATTAATTTTAAATATGTTTCCTGACACGATGGTGACCCGTTGTGGTGCACTTTTGAAAAATGACATGACGTGATAGTGGCCCGACGTGGCGCACTCATGACAGTGAACATGACATGATATATATCTCGAGGGCTGTTGCGACGGCTAGCATGTCATGACAAGATTGAATGGCCTAGACACCGTGGATGATTGTGTTTGTACAATTGAACCGGTAATGTTTGCATCATGATTGTGTTTGTACAATTGAACCTGTAGTGCCCTGTCCCGCAAAGTCAGTCGGAGAAATCGAAACGCCGACGGCGTTGAAACTTAGCCTTGCAACGGCTACTCGAAGGCTCGCTCGGTCAAGGCGACCGCCCGCTCAGGTGGGGTAGTTTCGGTGAACTTGCCTCATCTTAGCCTTCACTTAATAATGCGCATGTTTTCAACTTGCACAAGTAGGCTAATCTAAAAGCTACGAACGCACATAGCTAAGGGAGTAATCCTGACCCGTCGAAATGTCCTAGAACATGAAAAATGGTCCCACGGTCTGCATAGAAGTCGGCTCAGCGTGCTTTCAAATGACACACGATCCTTCGATCCCGTGGCTTGGGAGAAGGAAGTTGGCCTAAGTTGCTAAGTTGTTCCGACACTTGAAATAGCCTAAGTCATAGGCGTCGCCTGCGTGAATGCTTGCTAAAGCATGCACGGTCCCGTCATGTTGCCCCGACACTCAAATCGGCCTAAGTCAAAGGCGTCGCCCGTATGAATGCTTAACAAAGCATGCACGGTCCTATCTCGCAAGGCTTGGCATAGCCTTCGCACGTCCCGTAAGTTAAGTCGTCTTGCACGGCTCGTTGGCTAAGTCTAGGCACGAACTTGGTTGTTCAAGTCGACCCCGTGCATAGCACGTTCCCTCGACGCGGAGCTCGGCGTAGTCCTTGCTCGTCGAGTCGTTGCCCGAATAAGTTAGACAAGAGTTGTGCTGGGCTATCGAAGCCATTTCTAGCACTGTCCCGCTCTATCTGCGGTTGTCAAGTCGCGTAATCCCTTGAGAAAAAGGCTCGTCGTATAAGTATATGACTTGAGCGTTAGCGTCACCTATAGAACCATGCCTGTCTAAGGCACGAGTTACGATCGGTTTAGTAAAAAGCTTGCCACGAACAAAGGAAGTCCACGCGACTGGTTGTCGCCGAGATCGGTCCCGCTACTTGGGAGTCTCGCTAACTCATGATATGTCCCGCACACGAGATCGGTCCCCTGGCTTGGGAGTCTCGCTAAGTCTTGATATGTCCCGCACACGAGATCGGTCCCGCGGCTTGGGAGTCTTATTAAGTCTCGATAGAAAGAAGGAATGCATGGTCATGTTGAGAAAGGACTGGGTAGATCGAGTATGCATGGTCATTGGGGAACTTGTCGACAAGGTGTAGTTTTCTCGAATGATCACCGGGACGCCAGGATCATTCTGCCCGGGGGAAGCGAGTGTGGCTCAAAGTAGGATGCTGGATGACCGCATGGGAGAGTTCGGCCCCAACGGGCTAGCTATCCGTGTAGGTACATGCCGATATCCCACGAGCCATGTCCAAGATAGCTTGAAATTGCTAGTGACCACTCATGTAGATGTGTCGGCAATAGCGGCACACCGCGTGTATGCCTTTGGATTTTGGTCTAGAGCTTGAATGCAGGTCTAGTCGGTAACAAAAGGTCTGGGCCTAAGACTGGGTTGCAGCATAGGCACCGTGATTGGCACGATAGATTGGCATCGGGATGTCCATGAGATCGATGCTAGGTTTGGCAAGTCTTGTCTAAGTTGGTTCATGAGTCAAATAGAAGGGCCGCAAGGCGGCAGCATAATAAGTCTTGATATGTTGCGAGGCGCGGCCTCAATCTCGAAGCACGGACAAGTCTAAGCAAAGTCTAGAGGCACGACCTGCACGAGTCGTTCCCCCTTGACGTCGCTAGCACGAGCATTGGTCTAGTAGGCTTGAGTTTAAGTAAAAGTCTTGGCACGGCCGAGTCCGTGTAAGTTGCTCCACGGCGTAGCACCGTCTTGAATATGTCTAAGCACGCGAATAGAATACGGCATGACCCTGCCGTCCCGAGTTGAAGTCTGGTCAAGTACCTAGGCGATGAGGCACTGCCTCGATCGAAACACACGTTGGCATTATAGCACGACCCCGTCGTTGCACGACCTTGTCGTTGCATCGCTAAGTATAGGCCGAGACGTCTTGTTTAAAATGCATCCTAAGGCAAGACTAGAAAGACAATTGAAAGGGTTTAAGCTGCACAAAGTAAATGAACGTGTCGGTTATATATGGGTGGGCGAGAAGCTCACTCCACCAGTATAGTTGAGTACTGACACCCACACAGTGTTCATGTGCAGGCACAGGTAGAAGCTCGTGGCGTGGAGCTCGCTTGGATGCGTCGAGGCACGGAGTTCTTTGGCGACTCGAAGCGTGCGGCCGCGTGGATTGAAGACTTATACAGGACATAATGTATAGACATCGCCTTCCGAAGCTTTCGCTGGTTCAAGCATTGTATCAAGTGATGAGAGAGAGCAGAGTGACTTGTAAATGAGAGAAAAGTGAGCAGGAGAGACTTTTAAGTTGGCCTTGTGCCCACAAATGTAATCTTGTATTCAATATAAATAAAGAGCTTCTTTTGAATGACTTGTGTTCATGTGCGCTTTCTAAATTTCTGCTGCATGTTTCAATATATCTGCTTGGGACTTCTGTGCGACGACCCCGTCGCCGCCGATGTAATCGGCCATTATGGAACTGCCTTGCACGAGCGCAATCTAGGCTCGTGCAGCATCACGCCTTAGCGAGGACGATCGCTCCTACGAAAGCGGGGCGTGACATAATGGTATCAGAGCACGGCTTTACGTCCTTGGACTTCACGTCGAAATTCTCAGTTTTGAAAGCTCGTCGTTGATAAAGAAGTGCGCGCTCTCTCTCGAATGTCCCTCGGCATGTCCATACAATATGTCTAAATATTTTCAAAAGCTCGTACAAGCGTTCAACTAAACGTATCGGTAGGCTATCGTCGAACGCATCTGTAGGCCTTTGTGCCGAACGATGTTAAACATGATTCGATAGAGAACACATGCTAAGTTAACATGTCGCGTGCGTGCCTAACTAGTCATGCGTTGACCCTAGCAATTGAGCGTGCAAACTCGAAGTATAGTCCGCACGGGATAGCCATGCGCACGGCCTTTTGGCTAAGTTGCGTCGCGTATCGCGCACCTCGACTTTTGGTACAAATGAGTTGCAAGCGATATCAAGTACCGCTCGGTCGGGAACGGAGATACACTTAGAGTGTCTATCGATAGGAACGCTATCGAGTTAACGCTTAGGCATATATGAAGGATTGACTTGGATTTCGAGGAAATAGTGCGAACAACTTAGTACGTTAATGCGACGTGAGCGATTACGCTAGGGATTCGTCGAACGAATCCGAAGGATGTCTTAGCGAATGACGCGAACGTAATTGTGGGCTAGATCGGATGGCTCGAATCCAAGTGGTGTATGGATTTTCTTAAAAATCATTCGAGCAAAGATTGTGGATTAGAAATAATAACGAGTACGTCGGCGAGGCGATGCGATCGCGCAAAGCCTTAGAACGCGTCACGCTTAGTTGATCGTGACTTCGAATGTCCTGAACGAGATGTCGTCGGACAACTTGTGAATAGGCAACGCAAGTTAGAAAATGATTCGGAGTGATGAATGAAAATGAATGGTCTTGATCGAGAAAACTTAGAGGATCGCGCGTACGATATCAGATTGATGCAAATGAAATATGACTTATAAGTTTTGAACAACGATCTTGAAACGAGCTTGGGGAATAGCAATCGAACTTGATCTTGAATATCGAGGAAATATGGTATATCCAGTTCGGACAATAGCATCAGTCGTACGACTCGAAATTGGTTGCAAAGGAAGATCGTCAGGTTACGCATATCATCAATGGTATTGAGGCGTATCAAAGATCGATATGCAATAACTCGGGGGTACTCTAACTTGGCGAATGACGATCGTGCAAATGTCATTGTTCCGATGGATGCTATACTCGGGATATTGAAACGTATCGAGGAAAGGATAAACTTGGCTTGAGGATTTTCTAGTTGAACAAATGATAAACGAACTATCGAACTGAGATCTTGGCTTGGAGGAAAAAAATGAAACGTTTGGATTTGCTTCGTCGATAACCAAAACTTCGACATTCTTGTCTTATGCGAGCGCAACTCCAGCCTCGCACATGCGTCACGCCGATTTAGGATGGTCACTCCGCGTGAGCGCTGCTATGGTGATTCATACAGCGGGGATGATTGAACTTGCATGCCATGGCAATTTGTATGCTTTGACTTGTGGTTTGACGCAAAGATGACTCGAGAATGACTCAGTTTGCTTGATGATCGAATTTAAGGATTGAGTAGGTCCAATCCGCGTATCGAGAATGAGTTAGTCTAAACTCAAACAAGAGTTACGTCCCGATGAGAATGATTATTCCGCGGGAGCGTTGCATGGTGATTCATGAACCGCCGTGGATAATCGGACTCGCGTGAGATTGGGGTGCAATGTATTGTCGAGCTAGATGACCTCGTGATCGAATACATGAATTGGTTAGAATGGGTGATTTGAATGGATTCGAATACGTGCAACGAATGCATTGATACGAATAGGTGATCGTGCTCGATGTTTAGAAATCTGAGTGACACGAGCTCGGGTAGATAATCCTGTACTATCGACTTTGGTTTGATCCTAGGATTGGGGTCAGTGTTGGCATTATTGTTGGGGAACTATGATTCCAATCCAGACATTGAATTAGCCTCGCAAAGATTGGCCTAGCGGTTAGGCGAAACGCCCCTATTGCAAGAGTTATCAATCGAATAATTGATTTTGAGGATTGGTTTGAATGGATAGCATGAATCACGAAGGTAGGAAACCCTGCTCACGAGACTCGGCTGACATGCATATATTTCAGGGACGCCTGGGTATGTGCACGAGGCGACTCGAGTGAGAATGACAAATTCTCTATCATGCGGCTTGGCTGAATGTATGTATTTTGGGGACGCTTAGAATGCATGCACGATCCAGCCAAGTGATACAATAAGCTCAAGCAAGACTTGAAATATGGGAGAGTGTCGAGATCTTGAAATCATGTTAACGGAAAGATTGATAGTCGTGCGAGCGTGGCTCGGAATCGAAGGAACGCGTAGGCGGAGTGTATACGATTAAGTCTTGGCCATAGAAATGGTAGGATGGCTTGCCTTAAGAAAAGTCTCGAGGACGAGACTTGTTCTGAGTGGTGTATGTTGTAGTGCCCCGTCCCGCAAAGTCAGTCGGAGAAATCGAAACGCCGACGGCGTTGGAACTTAGCCTTGCAACGGCTACTCGAAGGCTCGCTCGGTCAAGACGACCGCCCGCTCAGGTGGGATAGTTTCGGTAAACTTGCCTCATCTTAGCCTTCACTTAATAATGCGCATGTTTTCAACTTACACAAGTAGGCTAATCTAAAAGCTACGAACGCATATAGCTAAGGGAGTAATCCCGATCCGTCGGAATGTCCTAGAACATGGAAAATGGTCCCACGGTCTGCATAGAAGTCGGCTCAGCGTGCTTTCAAATAACACACGATCCTTCGATCCCGTGGCTTGGGAGAAGGAAGTTGGCCTAAGTTGCTAAGTTGTCCCGACACTTGAAATAGCCTAAGTCATAGGCGTCGCCTGCGTGAATGCTTGCTATAGCTTGCACGGTCCCGTCATGTTGCTCCGACACTCAAATCGGCCTAATTATAGGTGTCGCCCGCATGAATGCTTAACAAAGCATGCACGGTCCTATCCCGTAAGGCTTGGCATAGCCTTCGTACGTCCCGTAAGTTAAGTCATCTTGCACGGCTCGTTGGCTAAGTCTAGGCACAAACTTGGTTGTTCAAGTCGACCCCGTGTATAGCACGTTCTCTCGACGCAGAGCTCGGCGTAGTCCTTGCTCGTCGAGTCGTTGCCCGAATAAGTTAGACAAGAGTTGTGCTGGGCTATCGAAGCCATTTCTAGCACTGTCCCGTTCTATCTGCGGTTGTCAAGTTGCGTAATCCCTTGAGAACAAGGCTCGTCGTATAAGTATATGACTTGAGCGTTAGCGTCGCCTATAGAACCAGGCCTGTCTAAGGCATGAGTTACGATCGGTTTAGTAAAAAGCTTGCCACGAACAAAGGAAGTCCACGCGACTGGTTGTCGCCAAGATCGGTCCCGCTACTTGGGAGTCTCGCTAACTCATGATATGTCCCGCACACGAGATCGGTCCCCTGGCTTGGGAGTCTCGCTAAGTCTTGATATGTCCCACACACGAGATCGATCCCGCAGCTTGGGAGTCTCATTAAGTCTCGATTGAAAGAAGGAATGCATGGTCATATTGAGAAAGGACTGGATAGACTGGATAGATCGAGTATGCATGGTCATTGGGCAACTTGTCTACAAGGTGTAGTCTTCTCGAATGATCACCGGGGCGCCGGGATCATTCGGCCCGGGGAAAGCGAGTGTGGCTCAAAGTAGGATGCTGAATGCAGGTCTAGTGGGGAACACAAGGTCTGGGCCTAAGACTGGGTTGCAGCATAGGCACCGTGCTTGGCACGATAGATTGGCGTCGGGATGTCCATGAGATCGATGCTAGGTTTGGCAAGTCTTGTCTAAGTTGGTTCATGAGTCGAATAGAAGGGCCGCAAGGCGGCAGCATGATAAGTCTTGATATGTTGCGAGGCGCGGCCTCAATCTCGAAGCACAGACAAGTCTAAGCAAAATCTTGAGGCACGACCTGCACGAGTCGTTCCCCCTTAACGTCGCTAGCACGAGCATTGGTCTAGTAGGCTTGAGTTTAAGTAAAAGTCTTGGCACGGCCGAGTCCGTGTAAGTTGCTCCACGGCGTAGCACCGTCTTGAATATGTCTAAGCACGCGAATAGAATATGGCATGACCCTGCCGTCCCGAGTTGAAGTCTGGTCAAGTACCTAGGCGATGAGGCACTGCCTCGATCGAAACACACGTTGGCATTATAGCTCGACCTCGTCGTTGCACGACCTTGTCGTTGCATCGCTAAGTATAGGCCGAGACGTCTTGTTTAAAATGCATCCTAAGGCAAGACTAGAAAGACAATTGAAAGGGTTTAAGCTGCACAAAGTAAATAAACGTGTCGGTTATGTATGGGTGGGCGAGAAGCTCACTCCACCAGTACAGTTGAGTACTGACACCCACACAGTATTCATGTGCAGGCACAGGTAGAAGCTCGTAGCGTGGAGCTCGCTTGGATGCGTCGAGGCACGGAGTTCCTTGGTGACTCGAAGCGTGTGGCCGCGTGGATTGAAGACTTATACAGGACATAATATATGGACATCGCCTTCCGAAGCTTTCGCAGGTTTAAGCATTGTATCGAGTGATGAGAGAGAGCAGAGTGACTTGTAAATGAGAGAAAAGTGAGCACGAGAGACTTGTAAGTTGGCCTTGCGCCCACAAATGTAATCTTGTATTCAATATAAATAAAGAGCTTCTTTTGAATGACTTGTGTTCATGTGCGCTTTCTAAATTTCTGCTGCATGTTTCAATATATCTGCTTGGGACTTCTGTGCGATGACCCCGTCGCCGCCGATGTAATCGGCCATTATGGAACTGCCTTGTACGAGCACAATCTAGGCTCGTACGGCATCCCGCCTTAGCGAGGACGATCGCTCCTACGGGAGCGGGGCGTGACAACAACCCCGGTCCTTATTTGGTTTAAGGGTTATAACCTAGCTCCCGGAGCAGTTCTGAGTCCTCTCTTCGTTTATTGTCTTATTGCACCCCACGTCATGCTTGTTATATTTTACTTTACCAACAAGATTTGAAGACGGAGTTCTATTCAGGTGAAGGGTTACAACCCCGGTCCTTGTTTGGTTTAAGGGTTGTGACCTGGCTACTTGAATGGTTCCCTCGTACTCTATTATGACTGTTGTTATTCTTTTATTATCAAGATCCTTTGTAACTAATTTTAATATTTATTTCTGATATGCTGGTTTTAGTTCTTAAGTGAAGCCTCCTTTGTGGCACTTTCTCTTTCTGGGATCTTACCCAGCTGGTTTTGTATGGCCAGATTTCGGAGCAGCTCCAGAGGATCTATCGACTTCCCAGCCCGATGGTGACCACCAGGCGTAACCAGGGCAACGAGTGGGTTTATTTTTGGCTCTCCCACTCTATTGTAAATTTTTTATTTTGAGGTGTTTAGCCGGCGAGCACCTGTTAGCTCGTATTGCATACCTTATTACTGTCTGCCTACGAGCTGTAACATGATTGACAGATCCTAGGGTTGATCATGTATGACTAAACTCTTACTAGTCCTCACAATTTGTAACGACTAGCTTCATGATCAGCTGAATAAGTAATGTTTGGGATGCCTTACTATTGTATATTTGGTGATCTTACATCTTATAACTTTACATGCTTGCTTGAGATTGAGGCATTTAGGCTTGTTATTGACCATAACAGACTGATGGATTGTAGTTAAACCCTCATATATCTAGACAGTTATGACCGTATAGTGAGGTGGATTCCATTTTATTATACGTAGCTGGCTATGTATGCCCCCGCTCTCCAGTATTCTGGTTCTAGGTGTTACAGATCCGATCCAAGGTCGAGGTTGGAGAGTTGACAAACATGGTCTTGTTGACATAAATTATTGCCGTCGATATCAAGCTTATGAGCCGTTTATTCTAGCAAGCCAGGCTCAGCTAGTTTACTTTACGAGCTATCCAAAACGAGGAGCCGAGAGATCAGATTGGTGGGCAGTCTGTAAGACTAAAGCTCGGAATACCTTCGATGTCGACGAGATAGCTTATCAGGAAGACGAACTACCTCTTATTACAAATATTGTCGATATGGACTCAACGGAAGTTCCTCATGACATGTTTCATCAATTGGAAGAGGTAGAAGTATCAGAAGAGGAAGAGGAAGTTGATAGAAGTGAAGAGGAAGAGGAAGAGGAAGAGGACTCGGAACAAGATAAATTTTCAGAAGAGGATTGAATATGTTTCATTTTCAGATGTAATATGGTTTACTTTTGTTATTTTTCAGATGTAGTATGGTTTACTTTTGTTTTTTTCAGATATAGTATGGTTTACTTCTGTATTTTTTCAGATATGGCTCGACGTGCATCCTTTGGTTCCGGTGCTGGTGGGAGTCGACGAGGCCGAAAGTCTCCATCTACCACTCCTCCTACCGACTCGTCATCCCCCGCACTCCAGTATACACTAGCGGTTTAGTCGCCGATAGTGTCTCCACACCCGACTCTAGCAGTTCCAGGCTAGGGCCTTCTTCTTTTACGCAGCCAGTACCGTCGAGTATTCTATAGGCCGACCCCAGTACTGAGGAGCAGGCCGAGGCCCACGCCGAGGGCGAGACCGAGGCCGAGGCCGAGAGGCTGGCTGTAGGCAGGGGTAGGGGTAGGGACAGGGGGGCAGGGGGAGGGGCAGGCTGCAGCTTCCATTTGAGACAGATCCTCTGTGTCGCCTGGAGGGAGATCTGAGGTTGGAGATTTTGGCCTGTACTCGGACCAGGCGGTAAGTAAAAATATTGTTGCATTTAATTTGTTTAAATTTATTATAAACTTGTTTAATAAATTTTAATTTCCATTTTACAGGTATTATTGTAGCTCCCCTTCCCGGAAATTTGGGAATATTTTATTTTTAATTATTCGAATGGTGATTTTTAGATTTTGTAAATAAATATTATTTTATTTTATGTGGAAGACCTACTCTAGAAACTAGATTTTATTAGGGTCATTGAGAGTTACAGATATATATATATATATATATATATATATATATATATATATATATATATATATATATATATATATATATATATATATATATATATATATATATATATATATATATATTGGATTATATATATAAATAGTTTGGGATGTGTACTAATATACCTATATAAGGTTATAGGAGGATTCAATTATATATATACAATTATAGAATATATATAGTAATTTCTATGTAGGCGTATAGATATTTCTAGAAATTATTAATATATATTCGTATATACATGTCGTAGATATACAGGTGTATGTGTGTCTGTGTATATAAATATATACATATATATGTGTAGGTTGTATGTATATAAATGAATAATTATATAGATATATGTATATGTGTAGGAGTCAATATATGCATAAATATTTAGGTGTGTATAAATACATATATAAAGATAGTATTATTAGTTAATATAAAATAGTGACAAAAGAATTGGGTTAGCAACTGCAAACCCAGACCGACCACGAGGCTTACCAGCCGAAGCAACATACACAGATTTGTTGTATGTGCAATCGGCAGTAACAGCCGAGCCCACATTTCCCTTAAACCCCAGCAAGCCGAGAGCCCAAATCCCTCCACAGTACAACCCCAATACTCGTGAACCCGAGAGCAGCAGAGTTATAACTCTGCTCGAACGCATATATATGTAAATATATATATCAACGGTTCGAAGAAAGAAAGGAACCCTCAAACCCAAACCCTAATAGCACGCCGCCGTCCCTCCAGCCTAGGCGCACCGCCACGCACGCGGCGCCACCTGGATCGCCGCCGGACACGGCCGGAGCAGGCCGGACACGCGCGCGGTGCGCGGACAGCAGGACAGTAGCAGTCCTTGCGAGGCCAACTTCGCGCCGTACGTTCTCGACGCACGCTCAATCGTTTTGGAATTCGATTGCTCAGGTACGACCACAATATAACCAACTTCAAATCCCTTTAAATATTTCGAATTGTTCTGCGTTATATGCATCGTAAAACGAGCACGAACCTTACCCGAAAAACTGTCAAAATATGACATATACGACAGTCCAGGAACCTACATTGGCGGATCGATTCCGATCGATCCAATAACTTTTTAGAAATTCCACCTGAACATAATTATAGACAACCTGTAGGACTTCACGACCTTTTTCATGGATTTCGAAATCGTTGACTACGTATCGAGAAATCGAATCGCGAAGTTCAGGAAAAATCTGTTTTCAAAACATAGAAATTGTTCCACAGACGTGCGTCCCGCCATTTCGGGCGACGTGGTCACGAACCGAAAGCATCGAAAGCTGCGTATCGGCTTCGTGGTCGTGTGGGCTTTGGCGGAATTCAAATTGGTCGCGTGTGCGCGACGAATTTGATACGTATCCGTCGAAATTCACCGTATCGTGCACTTTGCAAATTCTCCAATTACTTTGTGCACGCTCATCAGATCGAGACGAAACTTGCGCCAACAGGACCGTATCGTTTTTCTGGTCCTGTATGCCAAGTTTGGTCCAATTCTGAGACAGTTGAATCCGACGTCGTTTTGCGGGCCCCACGGTCCCACTCAACGGGTGATTTTGTGCACGGCCCGCCGGAATCCAACTCTGGACATACGGTCGGGTTCGTATTGAAAAACTAGATCCGTAAACATGTAGTTTGACGACTTTGGAGACTGTTGACTCTGGCACGCTTTTCGGTGTAAAGCGGGTCCAACGACGGACATCATTTTTGTCCGAAATTACCGTTTTGCCCCTGTGTCCAGAATTGGACGTAAGGACAGGAAATCCTAGCTAATTGGACTATTCTGAGATCATTGGTGATGTTTATTTCAGCTTCCGGGGACTGTTGTACGGGTTTTGACTATTGTGGCACATTGAGTAGTTCAGACTGTCGGTTTCACCAGCAAAGGACCACAGGCGAGTACAGTTTATTGTCTGCATTTTGATATTGATCTTTACTATATTTCATTGATTAGTCATTAGTTATGTGATTATTTTCTATTATAAATTGTTGAGTCGGGAATGAGAAGTACCAAGGATGTGTGATCTGACCTTAGACCGTGTAGACCGTGTAGACCGTGTAGACCGTGTTGCATTTATTTCTTGTAGACCGTGTAGACCGTGTTGCTTTTATTTCAAGTAGACCGTGTAGACAGTGATTTATTTATTGCAAAGTAGACAGTGTAGACCGTGATTATTATTGCATTTAAACTGTGTAGTTCGTGATTATTATTCTGTAGACAGTATTTCTTTATTGCAATATTTTCTGTAGACCGTGTAACTGTAGACCGTGTAACTGTAGACTGTGTAACTTTAGATCGTGTAGACCGTGTCGCATAATTGTCCCGCGACCGATCACATATCAAAGGTACTTCTAACAGTTGGGGAAAGTCTATTGTGTCTATTTATTTACTATTGGTTTTCTGTATTTCTTGTTTATTTTCAAAACTCATAATTGATGTCTAACCTTTGTTTTATAGTCATCTTCTTTATTTGAAATTGCATTCAGAGAATTGTGCTCGTTCCATTCCTAACTGGAAACCAACATTTTCAGGTTAGCCGTGGATTCACTTAGCTTGGGGAGTGACAGGAATACTTGCAGACAAGGCCTAGAGACTAGCTAGATAGTTGAGTTGTAGTCATTCATTTATTTGTACAAGTTTATATTTTTCTACAAATGTAAAACTTGTGATCATTGTAAGTTAAATTAATTATGTGAAGGAGTATTATTTGTGATTCTGATCTTCATGGCCGTGACGGCGTTCTACCGTCGACACTGCGGCGTAGGCTGGCTTGGACACGTCTCGTATCCATTTTAAACAAAAAAAAACGGGTGCGGGTCGTGACACGTCTCGTATCCATTTAAAAAAAAAAAACGGGTGCGGGTCGTGACAATTATCCCTCCTCCGTACACCGGTCGCTGGATACATTCCTGCGACAAAACTACGGGGGGCCCTGGATCAACTGGAGGGATGTCCCAGCCGACAAGATGGCCTTCTGGTTTGAGCACTTCTCGGTACGTAAAAGTTTATTTCCTTTTAACATTTAGTATGTTATGTTATACCTTATGTACTTCTATGATTTTTTCAGCGGACTTACTTCTTCTCTCCCCACCGGGCCGTTGCTGTCGAGTCTATTTTTTCCAGCGTCGCCAGCAAGCTTATTATGGACGCGATCCTCGAACAAAAGGATTACGAACGCCGGGGAGAGCCTATTCCGGGTTGGATCTCTGCCGCTGACTGGGCGGCAATGAAGAGGAGATTCGAGGAGGGAACCTACAAGGAGAAGTCCACGAAGTCTAAAAGAGTACGACAGGCGGGGTCGCAGTGGTGTAGTGGGTCACGGTCCATCATGGATTTTTTCACTCATATGGTACATATCTTGCTGTATACCCATAACTAATACTTTATAGTAATATATTTCTTTCAACTTAACTGACAAATCATATAATAATTTCGTAACAGGTTGAATCGGAAGAAGACCCGAATATGGTGACCTTGTTCCTAGCCACGCACACGAAGGGGGAGCGGTTCGTAGACGACAAGGCCCGGAACACCTACGTAAGTTTTACTTAATGCTAGTTCATTAATATTAATTTTTAGTTACGTAGAGAATTCATATAGATGTTATTTCTAGGCCGAGTTTTTGAAGTTTTACTTAATGCTAGTTCATTAATATTAATTTTTAGCAACCACGTGAGAATTCATATAGATGTTATTTCTAGGCCGAGTTTTTAAGGCTTAGGGAGGCCGGGCCGACACGATCAGAGGGAGCTGGTGCTAGCACTTTCCAGCAGGCCCCGGCCGCCGCAGCTCAGTCAGATGACGTGCTATGGATGAGGGTGTCACTCCCCGTTCCCAGAATGCATATTTTCATACATGTGCAACTCATATATATTTATTTAGTATTTATCATGTATTATCCTGTATGTAAATTCCTTTAAATTCATGTTAATTAATTATCTGTATTTTATTCTTGTATTTTATTCCTGTATTTTATTTTCTGTATTTTATTTTCTGCTGTTATTCTCTGCTTTTAGTCTTGCTTTTAGGTTCGGGTTCATGGTGGTTCTTCTCGGGTTCATGGTGGTTCACATGAACAGAACCCCCACAAACCCCCACCTACCACCACCCTTTCTATTTAAGCCCAATCTCCTTCTCTCCTCATAACTTTCCTTCTCCATTACTTCTTCTTCTTCTTCACCACTCTCTCCACCAACCAACAGCAGGCAAGTACATCTTGCTTCTTGCTTCCACTTGGAGAACCATTTTTATGGTTCATTTTTCTTCCTCTCATGATTCTAAGAGAGTTTAGTACTTAGCATTTTTGATTTCTTCGACTTGTTCTTCTCGGTTGTCCATGGGTTTTGATCTCCCAACCTGGCGTGCTTTTCGGAATAGATAGTTCCTTATGGCAGAGCTTCTCATTCTTCACCATTCTGAACCATGGGAACTTCATTTCTGGCTTGGAACGAAGGTTCAGTCACGCACACGTTTTTACGTGTTAGCGTGAATTTTTAGTCACGCTCACGTTCTTACATGCGTGCGTGAATTTTGAGTCACGCTCACGTTCTTACGTGCGTGTGTGAATTTTTAGTCACGCTCACGTTCTTACGTGCGTGCGTGAATTTTGAGTCACGCTCACGTCTTTACGTGCGTGCGTAAATTTTTAGTCACGTTCACGTCTTTACGTGCATGCGTGAATTTTCAGTCACGCTCATGTTCTTACGTGTTAGCGTGAATTTTTAGTCACACTCATGTTCTTACATGTCAGCGTGAATTTTGAGTCATGCACACGTCTTTACATGCGTGCGTGGATTTTTAGTCACGCTCACGTCTGTACGTGTCAGCGTAAATTTTAGTTACGCTCACGTCCTTATGTGCCAGCGTGACATTTGAGTTACGCACACGTCTTTGCATGCGTGCGTGAATTTCTTATTACTTTTTCACGCTCACGCTGTGCGTGCGTGAGTTACTTTTCACGCTCACGATTATGAGTGCGTGAATTTCCCCTTCACGCTCACGCTGTGCATGCCAACGTGAACCACTTTTCACGCTCATGCTGTTTATACGCTCACTCCTACCTGCTAGACTTGTTGGCGTGACTTGTTGGCCTTAGCATAGACTTGTTGGTGTGACTTCCTGACCTGGGTGTTTCTATTTGTTCTATAACTTATTCATTTAATGATGGCATGATAATTCTTCTATTATATCCTTATACCTTTTGGCATGAACTTGATAAAATCATGATATGCTAATATTGTTAATACAGATGGTTATGTGGAATGCGCCTTGTGTCTTGATTGATCCATGGATACCCAGTATGACTGGAACTTAACCATGAGAGTCGTAGACTCGACCCCACTGAATACTATTTGATTTTTATGCCTTGTCACCATTGATAATGATTGTGACATTGACTAATAATTGATCATGCGTTCCCAGTTGGAACTAAGAGACTGGCTAGTCGTCTTATTGAATTGAATGAATGAGACACGTTCATGTAATGAACTATTGTAATCGATTAGCCGATCCCGAATATTGGCATAAGGACACATGTAGGCTTCAAATTATTTATTTATTTATTTAGTTATTTATTTATCTTACAAAAATAGCATGTGTACTTTATGGTCAAGGTATGATTATTCCGTGGTTAGTTTGATTGTTGCATTACGCTATGTAAGACCTACAACCTAGCCGCACGGGTATCGTTGTAGAGTTACGCATATCGTACCCCGTACAAAAGTACTCATTTGAATGACCATGATCCACGGCATGGGATTTCACTCAACGTAGAGACTATTAAGTCAAATAAAATAATGATGGCATGGAGAGAATGGATTTCTGAGTTCTTACATGACAGCCCTCTTGGGACTAGTAGTGCCCGACAGGCCGGCTGGTTCCCACTGATACTGTAAATCTGTCACACGGGCAGAAAACGATATCTGCTTATATTATTGTACATGATATATTAACGGCGGGCGTCCCGCTGGGACTCGTCTAATTACATGATTAGCGCAATTGATTGATTGGATAGACTAGCCTTGCTCGCACATAGTAAGAAATGAGAAATCCTTTATTGCATAAGTCCAGGATAACTTGGAACTCACAATAGCAAGCCGTAGGAGTTGATTGGCCGTTCAAGATGATTTGTTTATGTACTGTACCTACTCTGTTGCCTAACTGAGATGATCAGAATGTCAGGACATGACGGGCCAACTTCTGTCCTTGTTTGGTTGGAAGGTTGGTTCGAAGTGTCGTGATGTTATGTGAATCCTAGTGGAAAGCAGAGATCTATTATTATATTCTTTTACTTACTGGTTTAATCCTTCATATCGTGCTCCCTTGTGGTAATTGCTATTAGAGGTCTAACCTCTATGGTTTTGCATGGCCAGATTTAGAGCCAGTCCTCGAGGATCCAGCTTACTTCTACCTCCAAGATGGTCAATACTAGGGGAATGATCGCAGGAGGACTCGAGTGGGTTCCTTACTCCACCGCTCGTTTTGTTATTTACTTCATACTTAGCCGTTTGGCACCGACATGTTAGTCGGATTGTCTTGCACTTACTTTTACATAATTGTAATTAAGTCAGACTGCAGCTGATAACAATTGTGTATATGTTACTATACCATTTGGCTATGTTTTGTAAAGCCAGATCTCAAGAACATTTTGACTAAGCGTTTGGGACGCCTTACTGCTTTATCTTATATGTTCTCTATTTTTGCTTCTTGTTTGAATGATTGAGATAATAGATGTGAAGCGACCATAGTAAGACTTTCATGTAGTACGCACCCCTCGTCTGGTTAGACAGCATTGATCGTATTATACGGTATTCATCTACCCGTAATACGTAGCTGGCTGAGTCATTCCTCCGCTCTCCAGTATTCTGGTTCTGGGGCGTGACAAGGTTTTAGTGGTGGCCCATGCAGGTCTGATTTCAGACTTGTAGGGTATTTTAATAGGTTGTCTCAATCACACATGTTCCCCCTTGATCTCATGATTCGTTATTCTCAACCCTTGCTTGACATTCCGGTATCCTTTGACTTCGTTGATCCTTCATGTCCGGTTGTTTGATTGTTCTCTTGTCCCTTTTCTTAGGGGTACTTCGTCCGCATCGGTCAGAGCTGGACAACAGCAGGGGCAACATGGACAACCTGACCATGCTGGTCAGCGACAAGGGCCAGTACTAACTCAAGAGGCTACCCAGGAAGAAGTGATAGTGGAAGCAGCAGCTGGATCGCAGTATCCGGATGTTCCACCACCACCCACAGTTCCACCTACCCAAGTGGACACACCGGCTCTTCTGGAAATCATGAGAGGAATGATGGCTACTCAGCAACATCAGATGTTAGCCCAGCAACGCATGCACACTCAGCTACAAGAGCAGAATGTGTTGCTCAACCAAGGATTACAGACGGCTTTGGAAAGAGGAGTGAGGACTGATTCAGGAGCATCAGCCAGGTTTTGCAAGTACAACCCCCGCCGTTTCGAGGGCACGAAGGATGCCATCTCAGCAGATGCATGGCTTAAGGATATTGAGGCTATTCTGATAGCAGCTAAGGTACCGGCAGAAGAACGTATGGATCTAGTGAAGTTGTTACTTCATGATCTCGCACGTGATTGGTGGGAATCAGAGGAAGTGGGTATCAGACGTCCTGTGGCTTGGGACGATTTTACAGCAAGATTCAAGACCAAGTACTATGGAGTTGTGGCGCAGTTTGAGCAACAACAGAAGTTTATCAACCTCAGGCAGGCCGGCAAGACTGTAGATGCTTATGCAGCGGAGTTCTGCAGATTGAGTAGATTCGCCCCAGAGATGGTAGCGACGGAGCGCCAGAGGGCCATGAGGTTTCAGCAAGGGTTTCATCTCGAACTCTTACAATTGATAGAGGGGCACAATTACCAGACTTTTGACGAAGTATTGACGGCAACCCGAAGGCATGAGATCACCATTCAGAGGCTTGCGACAAGGACTGAGGGTCAGAATAGATCCTACAGTCAGATTGAAGGAGGAGGGAGAGCAGCGCCCCGAACAACAGCACCATCCACTGGCATTCGTATCCACGATGTGGCGATACGAGGACCAGCACCACCACCCCGGCAGCAGCAACAGCAACAGATGAAGAACCAGCAACCCCCGGTGGGCTGCACTTATTGTGGGAAGATGGGGCACACTAGAGATGTGTGTCGGACATTGAATGGACTGTGTTTGATATGTGGAAATCCAGACCATCGGGTTACCACATGTCCCATAAATTCGAGGTTAGGAGGACCAGGGCAGCAGTTTCCTGTTCTGCCAGCACCAGGGGCAGGCCAGTATCGAGGACCAGCAGTGGCAGTAAGGCCGTTGGCACAGTGTCAGTTAATGCCGCAGGCTCAGATGTTTCGGCAGCAGGGACCGCCGATGTAGCAACACCAGCATAGACCACCCCAGCATCATCAAGGAAGGGGCCAGCAGCAGCACCAGGCTAGGCCGCAGCATGGGAACCAACAAGGAGGTCGAGGGCAGGCATTTACTCTGTCCTTGGAGGAGGCATTAGCATCGGGAGATGTTGTGACAGGTAACATTCTCGTCGCCTCATATCCCGCAGTAGCATTGTTTGATTCGGGAGCATCCCATTCATTTATATCTGCACAATTTGCGACACAACTAGGAATGGAGTTCGAGACATTGCCAGGGAGGTTGAATATACTCACTGGTAATGGGCTCGTAGGAGTTAGTAGAGTTATTTTAGCATGTAGCGTTGTAGTTTACGGGCATTCCTTACCCGCCCGGTTGATAGAATTTCCTGTTGGAAATTTTGACGTTATCTTAGGCATGGACTGGCTGAAAGACAGTCATGCGACAATAGATTGTCGTAGAGGGAGTATATCTTTTGATATTCCAGGCATGAAGCGGTTCACCTTAGTCAGATCAGAGGCAACTCAGCAAGAGCAGGGAATAGTAACGACAATGGAAGAAGTTCAGATTCCGAAGGTAGTTGACGAGTTTCTAGACGTGTTTCCTGAAGAACTTCCAGGACTACCACCGGTTAGAGATATTGAGTTCAGCATAGAATTGGCACCTGGAACTAAACCGATATCAGATCGAGTTTACAGAATGGCAGATTCAGAGCAGGTCAAGGTGTATCAGCACATAGAGGAACTGAAGGAGAAGAAGTTCATCCAAGCTAGCGTATCGCCGTGGACAGCACCAGTGGTACTTGTGGGAAAGAAGGATGGATCATCCAGATTATGTATCGATTACAGGAAGCTTAACGCGGCAACAGTGAAGAACAAGTACCCATTACCCAGGATCGACGACTTATTTGATCAGCTGAGCAAAGCTAGAGTTTTCTCCAAGATAGATCTTCGTTCAGGGTACCATCAGGTGAGGGTTCAGAAGGAAGATATTCCCAAGACAGCATTCAGGTCGAAGTATGGGCATTATGAATTCTTAGTGATGCCGTTTGGTTTGACCAATGCCCCAGCAATATTCATGGATTTGATGAATCGCATCTTTATGCCATACTTAGACCAGTTTGTCGTTGTGTTTCTTGACGACATTCTCGTATACTCTGCTAGTGAAGAGGAGCATGAAGACCACCTCAGGAAAGTGTTACAGGTTCTGAGAGAGAACTAGTTGTATGCCAAAGCTCAGCAAGTGTGAGTTTTGGTCGGATCACATTTTATTTTTGGGTCACATCATATCAGGAGCTGGAGTAGTAGTAGACCCCAAGAAGGTAGAAGCGGTAGAGAGTTGGCCAGTACCCAAGACCGTAGCTGATGTACGGAGTTTCTTGGGATTGGCAGGATATTACAGAAGGTTTGTGTCAGACTTTGCAAGGCTTTCAGCACCCATGACCCGCTTGACCCGGAAGGATGTACCATTCGTTTGGTCAGCAGAATGTCAGGCATCATTCGAGGCTTTGAAGCAGAAGTTGATATCAGCACCAATTCTTATATTGCCAGTTGGACCCGGAAGTTTTACAGTATATTGTGATGCGTCAAGTAAAGGACTTAGATGTGTCCTTATGCAACATGGGAAGGTGATAGCATATGCATCTAGGCAGCTTCGGGACTACGAGAAGAATTACCCAACTCATGATTTGGAGTTAGCGGCAGTAGTGTTTGCTCTGAAGCTATGG
Source organism: Iris pallida (assembly GCA_029216955.1). Lineage (NCBI taxonomy): Eukaryota > Viridiplantae > Streptophyta > Magnoliopsida > Asparagales > Iridaceae > Iris > Iris pallida. The sequence goes on from JANAVB010012000.1 coordinate 3,552,933, forward strand.
AGGCATTACTTATATGGTGACCGAGTGGACATGTACACAGACCATAAAAGTCTGAAGTACATCTTTACTCAGAAGGAACTAAACATGAGGCAGAGAAGATGGTTGGAGTTGATTAAGGATTATGACGTGGAGCTTCAGTATCATCCAGGCAAGGCTAATGTAGTAGCAGACGCTCTTAGCATGAGAGGCGGCGCATTTATGTTGACAATACAGAGGCATATCTTAGAAGACCTTCAGGAGATGGGCATCGAAGTTATACTTCCTAGTGATGTAGGAGTTCTAACAAGTCTGCAAGTTCAATCCGACTTGGTAGGCAGAATCAAGGCAGCTCAGGCACAGGACCCAAGGATTCAGAAGCTTAGGGCAGAATGTGAGTCAGAACTCAGGAAGGAGATGAGAATTCATGAAGATGGTACACTTAGGTTTGGATCACGTCTATGTGTGCCTAGTGGAGATATCAGACAGGAGGTTATGGCAGAAGCTCACAGTTCTCAGTATTCTATTCATCCTGGAGGGACCAAGATGTACCAAGATATCAAGCAGCATTTCTGGTGGAACGGGATGAAGAGGGAGATAGCTAGATTTGTTTCCCGTTGCTTGGTATGTCAGCAAGTGAAGGCAGAACAGCAGAGGCCAGCTGGTTTATTGCAACCGCTTCCTATTCCGGAATGGAAATGGGAGCATATTACAATGGACTTTGTGACCGGTTTACCGAGATCACCAAGTGGTAAGGATGCTATTTGGGTAATAGTAGACCGACTTACAAAGGTAGCACACTTTCTTCCTTTCAGAGTAGGGCAATCTACAGAAAAGTTGGCAGAGTTATATATGCAACAGATAGTCAGACAGCATGGAGTCCCTGTCAGTATTGTGTCGGACCGAGATACCCGCTTTACGTCACATTTCTGGAAGAGCTTGCATCATAGTCTGGGTACCAAGTTAAAGTTTAGCACGGCCTACCATCCGCAGACGGATGGGCAATCAGAAAGAACGATTCAGACTTTAGAAGATATGTTGCGAGCTTGCACTCTAAATTTTGGAGGGTCTTGGGAGAGTCACCTGCACTTAATCGAGTTCTCATGCAATAATAGTTATCAAGCCAGTATCCAGATGGCGCCATTTGAAGCACTATATGGTAAGAAGTGCAGGTCACCGCTTGCATGGGATGATATCGGGGAGAGAAAGATGTTAGGCCCAGAAATGATTGTTCAAACGGTTGAAGTGGTTAAGGGAATTAGAGAGCGACTCCGAGTTGCGCAGGACCGGGTTGCGCAGGACCGGCATCATCATTGGGCGGACCAACATCGTAGGCCGTTAGAGTTCTCTGTTGGGGACCACGTATTCTTGCGGATCTCACCTACTCGTGGGGTCATTAGATTTGGCGTTCGCGAGAAATTGAGTCCGCGATACGTGGGTCCATTTGTTATCCTTGATCGGATAGGCGATGTTGCTTATCGTTTATCCCTCCCGCCTTCGTTACGAGAGGTGCATAACGTGTTTCATGTATCTCAATTACATAGGTATGTATCGGACCCAAGCCATATCCTCGATCATTCGGAGCTGGTTGTTGGTACCAACATGTCTTACGAGGAACAGCCTGTGTCCATTTTAGACCGAAGAGAGAAGATACTTAAGAACCGAACAACTAGTCTTGTCCGTGTTGCTTGGGGTCATCACTCCTTGGGAGAGTCAACGTGGAAACGTGAGGATGATATCCGATCACGGTATCCACACCTGTTTGACTCACAAGGTATATCTCTTTCAGTATACCTTGATTGTCCTGATTCTTCATGCTTATCACCTTATGGGTAGGGCTACTTGATATCGTGGATTGATGAATTTACATATATAGTACTTGCTTTTGATATGGTAAAAATGATTGCTTGCTCACTAGAATTGCTTGTATTAGTTTAGCTACGATATTTCTACCTGCTTGGATTTGAAATTTCGAGGACAAAATTTTTCTAAGGTGGGTAGAGATGTCACTCCCCGTTCCCAGAATACGTATTTTTATACATGTGCAACTCATATATATTTATTTAGTATTTATCATGTATTATCCTGTATGTAAATTTCTTTAAATTCATGTTAATTAATTATCTGCATTTTATTCCTGTATTTTATTCCTGCATCTTATTTTCTGCATTTTATTTCCTGCTGTTATTCTCTGCTTTTAGTCTTGCTTTTAGGTTCGGGTTCATGGTGGTTCTTCTCGGGTTCATGGTGGTTCACATGAACCGAACCCCCACAAACCCCCACCTACCACCACCCTTTCTATTTAAGCCCCATCTCCTTCTCTCTCCTCATAACTTTTCTTCTCCATTACTTCTTCTTCTTCCTCACCACTCTCTCCACCAACCAACAGCAGGCAAGTACATCTTGCTTCTTGCTTCCACTTGGAGAACCATTTTTATGGTTCATTTTTCTTCCTCTCATGATTCTAAGAGAGTTTAGTACTTAGCATTTTTGATTTCTTCGGCTTGTTCTTCTCGGTTGTCCATGGGTTTTGATCTCCCAACCTGGCGTGCTTTTCGGAATAGATAGTTCCTTATGGTAGAGCTTCTCATTCTTTACCATTCTTAACCATGGGAACTTCATTTCTGGCTTGGAACGAAGGTTCAGTCACGCACACATTTTTACGTGTTAGCGTGAATTTTTAGTCACGCTCAAGTTCTTACGTGCGTGCGTGAATTTTGAGTCACGCTCACGTTCTTACATGCGTGCGTAAATTTTTAGTCACGCTCACGTTCTTACGTGCGTGCGTGAATTTTGAGTCACGCTCACGTCTTTACGTGCGTGCGTAAATTTTCAGTCACGCTCACGTCTTTACGTGCGTGCGTGAATTTTCAGTCACGCTCATGTTCTTACGTGTTAGCGTGAATTTTTAGTCACACTCATGTTCTTACGTGTCAGCGTGAATTTTGAGTCACGCACACGTCTTTACATGCGTGCGTGGATTTTTAGTCACGCTCACGTCTGTACGTGTCAGCGTGAATTTTAGTTACGCTCACGTCCTTACGTGCCAGCGTGACATTTGAGTTACGCACACGTCTTTGCATGCGTGCGTGAATTTTTTATTACTTTTTCACGCTCACGCTGTGCGTGCGTGAGTTACTTTTCACGCTCACGATTATGAGTGCGTGAATTTCCCCTTCACGCTCACGCTGTGCGTGCCAACGTGAACCACTTTTCACGCTCACGCTGTTTACACGCTCACTCCTACCTGCTAGACTTGTTGGCGTGACTTGTTGGCCTTAGCATAGACTTGTTGGCGTGACTTCCTGACCTGGGTGTTTCTATTTGTTCTATAACTTATTCATTTAATGATGGCATGATAATTCTTCTATTATATCCTTACACCTTTTGGCATGAACTTGATAAAATTATGATATGCTAATATTGTTAATACAGATGGTTATGTGGAATGCGCCTTGTGTCTTGATTGATCCATGGATACCCAGTATGACTGGAACTTAACCCTGAGAGTCGTAGACCCGACCCTACTGAATACTATTTAATTTTCATGCCTTGTCACCATTGATAATGATTGTGACATTGACTAATAATTGATCATGCGTTCCTAGTTGGAACTAAGAGACTGGCTAGTCGTCTTATTGAATTGAATGAATGAGACACGTTCATGTAATGAACTATTGTAATCGATTAGCCGATCCCGAATATTGGCATACGGACACATGCATGCTTCAAATTATTTATTTATTTATTTAGTTATTTATTTATCTTACAAAAACAGCATGTGTACTTTATGGTCAAGGCATGATTATTCCGTGGTTAGTTTGATTGTTGCATTACGCTATGTAAGACCTACAGCCTAGCCGCACGGGTATCGTTGTAGAGTTGCGCATATCGTACCCCGTACAAAAGTACTCATTTGAATGACCAAGATCCACGGCATGGGATTTCACTCAACGTAGAGACTATTAAGTCAAATAAAATAATGATGGCATGGAGAGAATGGATTTTCGAGTTCTTACATGGCAGCCCTCTTGGGACTAGTAGTGCCCGACAGGCCGGCTGGTTCCCACAGATACTGTAAATCTGTCACACAGGCAGGGAACGGTATCTGCTTATATTATTGTACATGATATATTAACGGCGGGCGTCCCGCTGGGACTCGTCTAATTACATGATTGGCGCAATTGATTGATTGGATAGACTAGCCTTGCTCGCACATAGTAAGAACTGAGGAATCCTTTATTGCATAAGTCCAGGATAAATTGGGACTCACAATAGCAAGCCGTAGGAGTTGATTGGCCGTTCAAGATGATTTGTTTATGTACTGTACCAACTCTGTTGCCTAACTGAGATGATCAGAATGTCAGGACATGACGGGCCAACTTCTGTCCTTGTTTGGTTGGGAGGTTGGTTCGAAGTGTCGTGATGTTATGTGAATCCTAGTGGAAAGCAGAGATCTATTATTATATTCTCTTACTTACTGGTTTAATCCTTCATATCGTGCTCCCTTGTGGTACTTGCTATTAGAGTTCTAACCTCTCTGGTTTTGCATGGCCAGATTTAGAGCCAGTCCTCGAGGATCCAGTTTACTTCTACCTCCAAGATGGTCAATACTAGGGGAATGATCGCAGGAGGACTCGAGTGGGTTCCTTACTCCACCGCTCGTTTTGTTATTTACTTCATACTTAGCCGTTTGGCACCGACATGTTAGTCGGATTGTCTTGCACTTACTTTTACATAATTGTAATTAAGTCAGACTGCAGCTGATAACAATTGTGTATATGTTACTATACCATCCGGCTATGTTTTGTAAAGCCAGATCTCAAGAACATTTTGACTAAGCGTTTGGGACGCCTTACTGCTTTATCTTACATGTTCTCTATTTTTGCTTCTTGTTTGAATGATTGAGACAATAGATGTGAAGCGACCATAGTAAGACTTTCATGTAGTATGCACCCCCTCGTCTGGTTAGACAGCATTGATCGTATTATACGGTATTCATCTACCCGTAATACGTAGCTGGCTGAGTCATTCCCCCGCTCTCTAGTATTCTGGTTCTGGGGCGTGACAGAGGGCCGTTGGTGGCATGCATAGGGGTACGTACTATGGTACGGACTTCTATGGTGCCTTCATTGCGTCACAGGCCTCTACGACCGCCACTAGTATGTCCCGTCCCGCACAGACTGAGGAGTCGCTCCTCCACCAGCAGAGTGTCGATGCGCAGATCGCAGCTCTGCGTGACGAGATGCTTCAGAGGATGGTGGCGCCGCATACAGATAATTCTGCGCTCATCTCACGCTTTGAGAGGCTTGAGGAGACTACTGAGGCGCTGCGACAGATGACCCGCACTACGTAGGAGGCTACGCAATGGTTGGTCGAGCAGATGCAGCAGTTCCAGGAGATGGCTACTGAGCGACCGTCTACTGGTACGCCGGGAGCATCATCTACATCCGGCGGTGCACGGGAAGACAGGCTCGCCCACCTGTTGTCACCAGAGGAGTATCAGACGATCCTGGCGTTGCGACAGTCATCTGGTGGCGCTCCTCCTCCAGCTCCGGGTCCAGCTCTAGCTCCAGGCGATCAGTAGTTTTATTTTTACATTTTTGGACTGTACTATATTTTTTACTTTGTACGTATTTGGGGATATTCACTTTGTTCGTTGAGGATATTGACTTTGTACGTATTTGAGGATATTGACTTTGTTCGTTGAGGATATTATTGACTTTGTTCATTGAGGATATTATTTTTTCTTTATATTTTTTGTATATTCTGGTATGTATTGTGCATGCCGGTGTTGAGTGTTCCACCGAGGGGGTCGGCGAACCCAGGGATTGGATTCTGTATTTTGGATTCTGTATTTTGGCTCAAGCTCCACCTCCATTTGCATTCTGGATTCTTTTTTTTAATATTTTTTAACTTAGCGACGTTAATGAGCATCGCTAAATTTTTGCGACGTTAATGAATGTCGCTAAAAGCGTCGCTAAATTGCTGACGTGGCAACACGTGGCACCGAATCTGATGTCAGCACGTCGTCGCCAAAACGTCGCAAAAGTGTCGCTAAACGGCGACCACACAATAACGTCGCAAATTGCGTCGCTAATTAGCGTCCACGTTAGAACGTCGCTAATTAGCGACGTTATCAACGTCGCTGACTAACGTCGCCATAGCGACGTTTTCTCGATTTGCGACACGCTTTTTTTCATCGTTTCCAAAACGTCGCTGAAAACGTCGTTAATTTAGGTTAGCGACGTTTTGGCCGAGATTAGCGACGTTTTGGGTCCTAAGAGCCAGCTAATCTGACAAATTTTTGTAGTGTCTCTTCTCGCGGACCCTAAGAGCCAGCTGAGTTGGGTCCAAATTTAAAGTTAAAGAGTCCATTTACCTTTTTTTTTATTAACCTCCCTCCCATCAGGAGATTAAATTTTCCTATTTTTCATGTTTTCATTCATCTTATTCATTTATTGTAAACCCACCATTTTTCCTCTTTTTGATGGCTAATTTCTTTTTCATTCTCAACGGTCACTCCACCATTCATGCTATGCTCATATATGTATCCCAATCGACCTCGAAAATGATGAGAATTTCAAGAATAAAACAAGAGCCATCAGAAAATAGAAGAAAAATACCATAATTGGTAGAAAATAAAAGAGAGAAAATTGTCAAAATAATAAATATAGGTATTATTTTGTATAAGGGTTTATGATATAATTATGCTTTGGGTACTGAATTTGTCCATTTTAAACTCCGAATACTTGAACTTTTTAGTGACACATTTTAGTAACGAACATTCGTCAATAAAAGACTTATTTTATCACTGAAAGTCCAATTTCGTCACTAAAACGTGTCACTAAAAAAATTTGAGTACCCAGAGTCTAAAACGGACAAATCAAGTACCCAAAATCTAATTAGATTCTAAACCTGGTACCCTTATACAAAATATTTCTAAATAAAATAAATTATATCTATATTAACAAAATATTTATGTATACGATTAACTAAGATAATATCTGAACATATAATTTGAAAGACTTTTAAGCAAATAACAAACTATGGTGGACTTACGCAAATATAAGCTAGATTTAAAGAACTTAGTACATATTATTAATGGCTTCCTTTCTTCTTCCTTCTGGGTAGTGCCCAAACTATGTTCCCTCTATTATAAAAATAAATGTGGGTCGAATTAGTGTTAGCTTTTTTTTAGAAAATCGGTAGAATCTATATTTTTATAGGAGAAGACATGATTCGAACACGAAATTTAGGGACAACAAATCTGCTATCTGCTATGAGTACTTACCATTAATGTTTGAGTTGCGTGATTAATGGTGCATCACAAGAAATATTGATGAGAAGCTAGTGGTTGTGTCATGAGAAAATAATGTTGAGGTGGATGAGAAAGCTTGCCTTGACACTTTTTGGTGTAGCCTTCCAGAAAGAGTAAGCATTGGCTGTTAGGGGTGCAACTCGGACGGGTTGGGTCGGGCTTGAGGTCAACCTGAGCCCAATCCGATGAATCATAAGCCTAGCCCGAGCCCAAGCCCGCCCGACCTCGGGTTAAACGTATGAAGCCCAAGACCAAGCCCAGAGGATCGGGTTTGGCTCGGGTTGAACTCAGGTCGGGTCGGGTCGGATCCATCGAGTTTAACGGGCTCTAATATAATATTTGAAATAATTTTAAACAAAAGTAATATTAATTAAACACATAATCAAATAGTAATCAAGTCTTGATCATTAAAAAATACAAACTGAAATAAGATTTATGATAAGAAATTGAAGAGTTTGGGTAAAGAAATTTTAGATTTAAACTTTTTACTTAAGAAATATGAAACAATAATATATATATATATATATATATATATATATATATATATATATATATATATATATAAGTCGGGTTTCGGGTTCTTCGGGTAACCTGACACATGAACCCGAGCCCAACCCAATTTTTGATCGGGTTCAAATATTTTAACCCATATCCGAGCCCGAACCCGAGTATCTTCAACCCTAACCCAACCCATTAACGGATTTACCCGATCGGGCTCGGGTTTTGCCCGCCCAAGTTGCACCCCTATTGGCTGTTGCTATTTGGGTGCCTCATCAATGAATGAGTGGTTCATTGTTTATGGATGCAATGCATTCATTTGGCTTCCTTCATATTTAACATGGTCATTGCTTCTGTTTTTTTTTAACAGTGGATGTGATTTGTTAATCAGGATATGATGTAACAAAAAGAGTTCAACATTTTTGCAATATGCGAGGCATGCATACTACTGTCACTGTTTTTTCATTATTACAATTTAACAATTTTCTTCCTCTCTGCCTCTGATTACTTGGATTATGCGGTGGTAGATCGACAAATATTTTAGTTAATTGTGCTTTAAAAGTACAAAAATATAAAATAAATATAGAAGTGGGTCGTCTAATGATAGTACGGTTCAAATTCTAGTCAGACTAAATTTAAATTTGATACTCTCAACTATTCAATTTTTTAATTTGATACCCTAAGCGGAGGCGAGGGCATGTGTGGCAGTGGGGCGCGAGGCCGCGTGCGGCGACAGGAGGCTTGGGGCGGGGGCAGCTGGAGGCAGGGGCAGAGGGAGGTTGGGGGGGGGGGGGGGGGGGGGGGGGGGTGGCTGAGGGAGGAGGATGGGGGTGGGAGAGTGGGATAATTTAGATTTTTTTTTTTTGAAAAAAATTTAAGGAAAAAAAAAAAAATTCTAACTAGGGTATCAAATTGATAATTTCAATAATTTATGGTATCAAGTTGTCTAGTTTTAATGTTTACGATATCAAGTTGAAACTAGAATAATTTAGGGCATCAAGTTAAAATTTATCTTCCAATCAGGATAAAATAGAAATGGGAGAAAGACCATAATAGACACGATGATAAATAACTCATCTTATTAAAAAATTAGAAAAAAATAAATTATTCTGTGGGGGATTGAATATGTACAAAAAATAATTGCAAATTTACCTTTAACATTAGTTCTGGGGGACGTTTGGTACGCGGTATTTTTTTTTTATTCCCGGAAAAATTTGAGATGGGAATCTATTACCACGTTTGTTTGGCTTATAAAAAATTTATTTTCGGGAATTATAAATACCCGGGTAAATAGTTTACCCACAAAACATGGAAATTCTATCCCTTTAGAATAGGTGGATATTTTTTTTTTGCCCGGACAAAAAAAAATTGTCTAAATTTTTTTCTTCTTTTTTGATCAATTTTGATTAGTTTTGAACATTTTTTTTCTTTTTTTGTCATTTTTATCGCTTTTTTGTCGTTTTAAGCGATTTTTTGTCGTTTTTACCCATTTTCTTGTCTTTTTTTGTCACTTTTTGATTATTTTTGTCGTTTTTACCCAATTTTTATCCTTTTTGTCGTTTTTTTTTGTCAATTTTTGTCGTTTTAAGCGTTTTTTAGCTTTTTTTTGTTGTATTTACTGATTTTTAGTCGTTTTTTTGTCATTTTTGTCGCTTTTTGGTCATTTTACTGATTTTATGTTATTTTTGTCTTTTTTGTCGCTTTTACCGATTTTTGTCGTTTTTGTCGCTTTTTGTTTTTTTTGTCGTTTTAACCGATTTTTTTGTCCTTTTTTGTCGTTTTTATCGATTATTTTTCGTTTTTGTCGCTTTTTGGTTATTTTTTGTCGTTTTAACCGATTTTTTTTGTTATTTTTAACCGATTTTTGTCATTTTTTGTCGTTTTAACCGATTTTTTTTTGGTTTTTTGTCGTTTTTTGCCGTATTTTGGTTTTTTTTTGTCGTTTTTTACCGATTTTATGTCGATTTTGTCGTGTTTTGGTTATTTTAATCGTTTTTTACCCTTTTTTTTTGTTTATTTTTTGTCGTTTATACATTTTTTTGTCGTTTTTTTGGTCATTTTTGTCGGTTTAACCTATTTTTTGTCGTTTTTTTATCGTTTTTGTCGTTTTTTGTTATTTCATCGTTTTTACCGGTTTTTTTGTCGTTTTTACCATTTTTTTTCGTTTTTACCGATTTTTTGTCGTTTTTACCGATTTTTTTATATTTGTTCATTTTTTTCGTATATTATTTTTTATTTTTTCCCAGGAATATTTATATTGTCACCAAACATGGGAATGTAATTTTTCAGGAAATTTAATTTCTTGGAATTTGATTTTCGGGAATATAGAATTTCCGGCTATAGTATTCCGCATACCAATCGTCACCTTAGGGTTTATTTTTTATAAAAACGATGCGATCTATATTTTTATAGGAGGGAACATAATTAGGACACAAAATTTAGGAACAATAGATCTGCTCTGAGAACTTGCCAATGTTGCCATTAATGTTTGAGTTGTGTGATTAATGGTGCATCACAAGAAATATTGTTGAGAAGCTAGTGGTTGTCATGAGAAAATAATGTTGAGGCTTGCCTTACACTTTTTGGTGTAGCCTTCCAGAAAGTGTAAAGCATTGGTTGTTGCTATTTATGTACCTCATCAATGAATGAGTGGTTCATTGTGCATGGATGCAATGCATTCATTTGGCTTCCTTCATATTTCCATGGTCATTGCTTCTGCTATTTTTTTTTTTTTTTTTCTAACAGTGGATGTGATTTGTTAATCAGGATATGGTGCAACAAAAAGAGTTCACATGTTTGCAATATGTGAGGCTTGCATACTACTGTCACTGTCTTTTCATTATTACAATTTAACAATTTTATTACTCTCTCCCTCTGCTTACTTGGGTTATGCGGTGGCGGATCGACAAATATTTTTGTTAATGGGGTTTTAAAAGTACAAAAATATAAACTAAATATAGAAGGGGGTCGTTTAATGGTAGTGTGGTTCAAATTCTAGTCAGACTAAATTTAAACTTAATACTTTCAACTATTCAGTTTTCAACTTGATAACCTAAATTTTAATGAAATGAGACAACTTGTGTTGGGAACAAAGCGCGGAAACCGTTTCTCCAAACCAGAAAGTCCTGCGAGAGAACCGAACAAAAGCACACAAACCAAAAATGCCAAACACAATCGCAAACATAAAGATTTTTGACGTGAAAAATTCTTGCGGCACTACCAAAATAAGGCATATTGGCGACGAGCTTAGCGACGTTTTTATAGCCTGTCACTATTTTTGATGAAATTAGCGACGTATCCGGAAAAAGTCGCTAAACGTCACTACCAGCGACGTTCATCGTCATTTAGCGACACAATTTATTATTAGAAAATAGACGTCGCGGTTTCGTCGGAGAACGTCGCTGGTTTTCATACGTTAGCGACGTTGAGCGACTCGTACACTTGAATGTCGCCAGTTTAGTCACAGGCAGCGACGTTTAGCGACGTTAAATGCAGACGTCACTAAAGTATTTCATATAGGGTTTAGACATGGCCAATTGACTTTTCATTTTCTCCCAAAAAATTACCTCCCCCCCCCCCCCCCCCCCCCCCGCGTGCTCTCCCCAAATTTTCTCCCCCCAAATTTCTCCGGCGACCCCCCTCTCCCCGGTGACCACGCCCCTCTCGACTCCTTCCCCGGCTCCCCAAAACACTCTCGTCTCCTCCCTCCGGCGGCCCACTGCCCCATCGCCCCTCTCGTCTCTGGCGACCCCCTCCCTGGCGAACCCCTGTCGCAGTGACTGCTCGACTCCGGCTCAGGTAACCCTAACTCCCTCTTCCTGACACGATATTGAGACAATACCACACGACACAGACACTAAGACACGACACTGAGACACGTAGTGCACATGAGTGATAGTGTAATGTCGTGTGTGAGATACGATAATAAGATACGACACAGACACAGACACGACACAGACACACGACACGACTGAGACACAACAAACGTCGGTTTATTTACATATTAGTTAACTCATGTTTCAAATTTAATATATGTACTTGGATATAATATATATAGATTCAATTAGTATTAGTTAACTCATTTAAGAAAATTGATATATGTACTTGGATGTAATATATAGGTTCAATTAGTATTTGTTAACTCATGTATGAAAATTGATATATACTTTAGATATAATAGGTTCAATTAGAAATATAATGCTCACTATTGTTAAAAGTATAAATATAGTAAAATTATTTATATTGTGTACCATGGTACGTACATGATATTGTGTACCATGGTACATGATATCCACATGATACACAAATACCTAGAGTTAAGATAATATGTAGGTAAGGATACTAAGGTGTATAGTAGTATTAGTTAACTCATGTACGAAAATTGATATATGTACTTGGATATAATATATAGGTTCAATTAGTATTAGTTAACTCATGTAGGAAAATTGATATAGACTTTAGATATAATAGGTACAATTAGAAATATAACGCTCATTGTTGTTAAAAATATAATTATAGTAAAATTATTTATATTTTTACCATGGTACTTACATGATATTGTGTACCATGGTACATGATATCCACATAATACACAAATACCTAGAGTTAAGGCAATATGTGGGTAAGGATACCAAGGAGTATCCTAATACCTAGAGTGCATAGAGTGAGTGTTAGCTAGGTATCGCCAAGTATTTCATGGTAAGCGCTAGCTTGGACACTCCGATGTTAAGTTTTTCTTGTGGGCTCACAAGGAATACATGACGACAGAGATATCATTATCTCTTATGTTAAGTGTTCGTGTTTGCCTGAAATCAAGTGTCCATGTGAGCCATTTTCTGAAAATTAAATTTACTTATGCAAGCCTTTTGGGGCTATCAGAGTTATACCAAAAAGTCTAACAACTTAGTCTTTTATAGATTTATTCGAAAATCTAGTATAACGTTGATAGCCTCAAAAGGCTTGCATAAGTGAATTTTATTTTCAGGGAATGGCTCACAACGAACACGTGCCAACACCTAAGTGTATATCGTAGTACCTAGAGTGTATAGAGTGAGTATCCGAGTAGTATATAAGATGAACGTGTGTATAGTTAGTGTCATGGGTATTTGAAACTGTATCCTAGTATCAAGATACAAGAGAGTATCAATGCGATATTGTGTACCATGGTACATGATATCCACATGATACACAAATACCTAGAGTTAAGGTGATATATATGTAAGTGCTAGCTAGGTATCTTAGATACATAGGTAAGTGTCCATGTCAGCCCGAAGTCAAGTGTCCATGTCAGCCCTTTTCTGATAAGCAAATTTACATCTGTAAGCCTTTTGAGGTTGTTAGAGTTCAACATATTTCAGAAAAATAGGAGAAAAGCTAAAGAACGAAAGGAGTAAAAAATTAAAAATAACAAAGAAAGAAAAATCTTAGAAAAGAAAAATTATAATATTTGGCCTTTTCTAATATGTTTTTGAAATAATGTATAACTCTAACAGCCTCAAAAGACTTGCAGAAGTAAATTTTCTTGAAGAGAAGGGCTGACATTTGTAACGCCCCAGAACCAGAATACTGGAGAGCGGGGGCGTACATAGCCAGCTACGTATAATGAAATAAAATCCATCCCACTATACGGTCACGGCTGTCTAGATACATGAGGGTTTAACTACAATCCATCAATCTCCTATGGTCAATAACAAGCCTAATTGTCTCAATCTCAAGCAAGCGAGTAAAGTTACAAGATGTAAGATCATCACATATACAATAATAAGGCGTCCCAAACATTACATATTCAGCTGATCATGAAGCTAGTCGTTACAAAATGTGAGGACTAGCAAGAGTTTAGTCATACATGATCAACCCTAGGATCTGTCAATCATGTTACAGCCCGTGGGCAGATAATAATAAGGTATGCATTACGAGCTAACAGGTGCTCGCCGGCTAAACGTCTCAAAATATAATTTTTACAATAGAGTGGGAGAGCAAAAATAAACCCACTCGTTGCCCTGGTCACGACATTATGGTCACCATCAGGCTGGAAAGTCGGTGGATCCTCTGAGGTAGCTCCGAAATCTGGCCACACAAAACCAGCTGGGTCAGATCCCAGAAAGAGCAAGTGCCACAAAGGAGGCTTCACTTAAGAACTAAAATCAGCACAACAGAAAATACACTAAAGCAGTTAAAGAACTTGAAGTAAAAGAATAACAACAATCATAATGGAGTACGAGGGGACTATTCAAGCAGCCAGGTCACAACCCTTAAACCAAACAAGGACCGGGGTTGTGACCCTTTACCTGAATAGAACTCCGTCTCCAATCTTGTTGGTAAGGTAAGCATTACAAGCATGACGTGGGGTGCAATAATACAATAAACGAAGAGAGGACTCAGAACTGCTCCGGGAGCCAAGTTACAACCCTTAAACCAAACAAGGACCGGGGTTGTAACCCTTCGCCTGAACCGAACTTAGCCTCTGATCTTTATTGTTAAGAGTGACAATCATGCGATCAAGCTTGCAATAATCAAGCACTGAAACCACACCATACAATCGATTTCGGCCAATCAGTGTCTACGGGTTTCTACATTAGCTAACTAAATTGCCACAATATGCAGTGAGATATTCCTCCAGCCACAAGCCCTGCAGCTAATCCAGGTTATCCAGGCGACTTGGGTTCATTAAACAGTGCATCGTTCTTTTCCACATATCGGTAAATCTAGACTTGTGCCCTACTCGTCGGCAGGCTGCGAGTCCCACAATGGTGGCCGGGATAACGGGATCGCCTGTAGCTGGGAAATCTCTCATGACTACTGAATTATTCTAGTTATTAGCCTTAGCCATTTACAGTGGGTACCCCTGACCGTGGTACTCAGGGGTCCCCGTCCTTGACATGATACAAACATTACCGGTTCAATTGTACAAATACAATCACCCACGGTGTCCAGGCCATCCAATCTTGTCATGTCCTGCTTACTGTTAGGAGTGCGCCGCGTCGGGCCACTATCATGTCATGCCAAAAGTGCACCTCCACGGGTCACCATCGTGTCAGGGAACACATTTAATTTTAACATGGCACCAGCAGACGTGCAACCGAATTGGCCGTATGCGGCCAATATATGAGCTTTCAAGCATTTGCGTGCAATGAAGAGAGAGAAATACTAGTAGGATATTTATTGAAAGTGGTGGTGGTAGGTGGGATTATTTAATGAAAGTGGTGGTAGGTGGGAGTGGTTCACATAAAACCGAACCATGCAAACCAAGCCGAACCAAGTCAAGTTGGGCCGAACCAACCAAGAAAACATGCAATACGGGTCTAAATACGTACACGTATACCGAAATACGTGATACAAAAAAAATGGTCATTACAACTCTACCCTCCTTAAAAGAATTCCGTCCTCGGAATTTAATCAAGTGGCTAGAGATGTAAGGACAAGCTATACTACTCACAGGCAAGCTATACTAGTTAAGCAATCAAACAATCATTCATGCAAGCAAGGAATCTAAGACATGAGGCATAAGAAGGATATTATACCTCATGAGTCAAACAGGTCGGGATATCGCGATCGAATATCATCCTCACGCTCCCACGTTGACTCTCCCAAAGAGTGATGACCCCAAGCAACACGGACTAACTTGATAGTCTTGTTCCTGAGTATCTTCTCTCTTTGGTCCAATATGGATATGGGCCTCTCCTCATACGAAAGGTTGGTACCCACAACCAATTCCGAATGATCCAGGATATGGCTCGGGTCCGGGATATACCGTCGTAGTTGGGACACATGAAACACGGCATGCACCTCACTCAGAGACGGTGGAAGAGCGAGACGATAGGATACGTCTCCTACTCGCTCCAGAATGTCAAACGGCCCTATATACCTAGGACTAAGCTTTCCCCGTACGCCGAAACGAATGACGCCACGGTTAGGCGAGATCCTCAGGAATACATGGTCGCCGATCGAAAATTCAAGGGGACGCCGATGAGAATCGGCCCAATGGCGTTGACGATCTTGGGCAACTCGAAGATGATCTCTTACTCTCCCGACCACTTCAACTGTCTAAGCGATCATCTTTAGACCAAGCATCTGCCTCTCTACCACATCATCCCATGCTAGTGGGGATCTGCACTTTCTTCCATACAGTGCCTCGAACGGAGCCATCTGGATACTGGCTTGGAAACTGTTATTGTAGGAGAACTCCACCAGGTGCAGGTGATCTTTCTACGAACCACTGAAGTCGAGTGTACAAGATCTCAACATATCTTCAAGAGTCTGGATCGTGCGCTCTGACTGACCATCTGTCTGCGGGTGATATGCTGAGCTGAATTGGAGGCGAGTTCCCAAACTCTCTTGCAAGCTACGCCAAAAGTGTGACGTGAATCTCGAATCTCGGTCCGAGGTGATACTAACTGGTACTCCGTGGAATCTGACGATCTGCCGGAGGTACATCTCTGCTAGCTGAGCTGTCGACTGACCCACTCTGAACGGAAGAAAGTTAGCCACCTTCGTGAGCCTGTCAACTATAACCCAAATAGCATCTCTACCGGCTGGGGATCTAGGTAATCCAGTCACGAAATCCATGGTTATATGTTTCCACTTCCATTCTGGAATCGGCAAGGGCTGAAGAAGTCCCGCTGGCCTCTGGTGTTCAGCCTTGACTTGTTGGCAGACCAAACACCGAGAGACAAACCGAGCTATCTCCCTCTTCATGCCATTCTACCAAAAGTGCTGACGGATATCTCGGTACATCTTCGTGCCACCGGGATGAATCGAATACTGAGAACTGTGAGCTTACGCCATCACCTCCTGTCTGATATCTCTACTGGGTACACAAAGACGCTTACCATGTCGAAGTGTACCATCTTCATAAATGCATAATTCGGGTCGTCTTCCTGCTTCACATTCTGCTCTAAGCCGCTGAAGCTTAGAATCGGAGGACTGAGCTATCTTGATCCTCTCAACTATACTGGACTGCACTTGCATGCTGGCCATCAATGCCACATTGGTAGGGAGGACAACTTCTATACCCATCTTCTGAAGATCTGCTAACAACTCTGGTTGCGCTGTCAGAAGGTAAACTCCGGCTCTCCTGCTTAATGCATATGCCACAACGTTGGTGTCACGACCCGCACCCGCTTTTCGGATACGAGACGTGTCCAAGCCAGCCTACGCCGCAGAGTCGACGGTAGAACGCTGTCAAGCCCGCAAGAAATAGATGCTAAATAAAATAATTGCTGCTCATTCACATTTCTAAATTTATTACAACATTTACAATTAAAAGAAAATACAAGATTTTACAATTTATGAAATTGATACAATTGCTTTCTATTTCTAGGTTGTCTTCAGCATACCCAAGTCTACCAGTGCTAAGAATGATCGCGGCTAAACCTGAAAATTGTTGGTTATCCAGTCAGGATTGGAACAAGTACACAAACCGACGACAATACAAAACACAACAGAATTAACAAGACATGAAAATAGCATATGAGATATGAAAGCTGTAAGAAAACTGATGACATAGCACGATAGAGAAGTAAACAAGGAAAAACTAATAAAAGACATCTATCTAGGTGGTGTGAAATATCCGTTTCGACATGTGAACGACTAGGGGGTAAATCCGGCATCTACACGTGTCGTGCGCAGATGCTATTATTCAAGAATAGACTCATGGGATAGTTCTGGGTAGTTCACATGTCTTACTAAGATATTTTCCCTCCCGACTACTCCGTGTGACGAGCGTGTCAACAAGCAGCAAGATATATGTATAGACATGAGATGAAAATACTACTATGAATCGGAAAGCAATCAGAAAGTGCACTTGCCTGAGGTCCTTAGCTGGAGAAACCAATAATTCCGTTGGATCCACGATGTTCTGATTAGCCTAGGGTTGACACAAGGAGGTCCCAAAGTTGGTAAAAGAAATAGGAATATGATTAGCTACGATCAACAATAATCTAATCATCTAGGTAGATTTCTAACTTAGAAAAAGTAATTATTTAATTACAAAATATGTGGACACTTAGAAAATATTTATAACGTAGTAGGTATTATACCTTTTTAAGAAATATTGGTTTTGTGATAATATAAAAATCCTTAATAGTATTTTTAAGAAAATATTAAGCTATTTTAAAATATACCCAAATGTTACATTATGCATAATATGTATTTAAAAACCGTTTGAGGAGATAGATATATAACTTACATAAATCTTTTGGAAGTAGAAGCCCTCAAAATACCCTTCCTAAGGAAAATCGTATAATTAGTTTTCAGCCCAAAACCTTATACAAAATATTTTTCTTGAAAATATTAGTTAAAAATAGCAGTACTAAAGATAATAATAATCTTATTCATAACACAATATACATTTACCCACAAATACCTATATTGTATACATATACCATTATATACATATATATGGCCAAAATATACTTTTAACAAATAGCCCAAAATTATTTATTTTAATATAAGGAAAAGATTTCTAAAGCCCATGGACTTTAGCCCAGACTAACAAGCCCAAAACATATATTTTTCACAAATATAATTATTTTAATCTCGTAATTTATATTATAGGTAAACTCAAGGAAAGTTATTATCTCTAGTTAACAAATTTGTTAAAAACCTATTTAAGCCCAAAATTACTGAATAAACCTCTGGGCTCGGGTCCATGGCCCAAACCATATATTATCTAATCCTACAAGCCCAAAATAGTTTATACAAGGCTTATTTATAAAATTTGTAATTTATATAAGAAAAGATCAAATATTCATTTCTTGCAAACAAGCCCAACATTTTAAGCCCAATAAATAGTTTAATTAAAGCCCAAAACTAATTCATTTATATTATATAATTATGAAAGGGTAAAAAGGTTTTTAATATAACTTAAACAATTGCGCTAGCCCTGGCCCAGCCCAAATAATTTATATGTTAGCTGACAAATACATTGATTTATAAACAAAATTTATTCTAGAATCTAAGCCCATCCAAAATATTTAATGAGCTAGTTACTATTATACAAAAGTCCACTAAAACATTTATACAAGCCCCTTATTTAGTACTATAATATAAATATTGAAATAATTCTACTGATATCAAATAATAACATAACATAGTACCTATACATATCTCCATACTATATTTATGTACCGATATTTAGATAAAATATAATAAAGTAGGTATGAACTTTGTCCAATCTTTCTTTATAAGAATAAGAAAGAGAGTGTGTTGTGGTTGACTGTGAAAACTCAACTCCTCTTCATATTTAATGCACCCACAGAACTCAATTAATGCACCACCATTTCTAAGTGGTTGGGTTCACGTGAGAGAATATATTAAGAGAGTGCAGAGGAGAGAGAACGGAAAAGGGGTGAGTGAGAAGAAGGAAAAATCCTTACAGAGAGTGGCCGACGACGAGGGAAACCAGCTGCTGAGGGGTGTTCCAGAGGTGAGAGGCGACGCTCGCGGCGCTGGAAGAGGCGTTTTGTTCGGGATCGGCTCGTGGAGGAGGAGGTCGGCATGGCGGAGGAGGAAGCCGGCGGCTCTCGCGGAGGCTCGGGATTTGTCGAGCTGGCGAGGAGGCAATGCCGGAACGGTTGCTGAAGTCGAGGCGCTACGGCGGAAAGAAGACCGGCGCTGCTCTGGCACGGAGGTGCGCGACTCCGGGGAGCAGATCGGCCGTTGGTGGCGCACCACCGGTGGAGGGGAGCTCGTGGAGGTTCGAAAGTTAGCAAACGAACGCTGGGAGTTCCAGGGGCGAGGGCGGTCGGCTCCGGGGGTTAGGTTAGGCTTAATTTTTATGCGGAGGAGATGATCTCTTGTGGGTCGAGTCTGGGGTGATGGATACGGAATTTGATTGGTTCTGTATTCGTGTCCGACTCGGGCACGAGAATTTGTGCTGGTGTAAGGGAATGGATGCACAGACAACACGGGTCCGGACACGATCGGTACGGTAATTTTGTTGGACACCGACACATTCGAACACGAATATGGTGATGTGGTGGTTTATGAAGTGGTGACCGGGTTTGGCGTACAAAGGAGGAGATGGCGACGGTCTGGTGTTCGGTTTGATGGTGGTGGTGATGATGGTCGACCGTGCTAGGGGTTTGGGAGAGAGGACGTCAATATGGGGATGGGGATAATTGTTCTTCTTAAGTAGGAATTCGTAGTTTGCTAAGGGGTACAATCCCGAGTAGATAAAGCTTCCTCTTTTAATTAAATCAAGTAACTATTTAAATCAAAACTAATTTAATCAATTAATATTTAAATTATATATTCGATAGTACAAATTAGTTTAAAACATATTTCATCGTAATCTTAATCCAAACATTGGTCCTGCCAATAATTTAAAGATAGTACTTGTTGATATAAAATATTGTAACATATATTTTATAAATCAAATCTAATTCGATATCCCTTAGTTTAAAACCAAATAAATATTTAAAACTAGTTTTAACATAATCTTCATACATAAATTTGAATCAAATAATATATATTTTTAAATCAAATTCTACTAATAGATAATACTGCCAATTTAAAACTGATAACTAATATTGTCCAAAGTTTAAATTATATAGAATAACCGTTAAGCCAAAAATTAATCTAATCACAATTTTATTAAGATTGCCATAATAATTTAAAATATTATTCTATATTGATAAATAATTCAAATCATATGAGTTAAATCAAAATGAAATAGGCGATCGACATAACCTTAAAATAAAACTTAATATTTTGTCAAATGACATATTTTTAAATCAAAATAATATTATTTATCACTATAATATAGATAATATTCGATGTCCTCAAATAGTTTGAAACATATTCTAGAATTCTATAAATATTTATAATCTTCAAAATTAATATTTAATAAAATTCAAGGTAGTAACAAAACTTCTTTCATAATTCTAACTATATACTTCAATAAAATATTTATTAAAATAAAATGGTATTCTCAAAGTATTTAATTTTTAGAACTTGTTTTCAATAGAAATTAATCATAAAGTTATTCGCAAAGTCTCGACGAAACGACATTCAAGCACAATAAAAGAAAGAAGAAAAATTAATAATTAGGGAAATTCGGGGAGAGGGGTTACAAATCTACCCACCTTAGAAATAAATTCGTCCTCGAATTTATTAGGATAGGCAGACTTGGTATATTGGTGAAAGGTAATAGAAATTTCTGATAAAAGAAATTGATCAAAAAATAAATAAACCAGGAAGAAAGCGTTTGAAACTCCAAAAAACCCTAAATGCTCAAAAATGTTTTCAAAAGAATTCGACAAAACAATCGAAGACTCTACCCACCTTAGAAAATTTCCTACTCAAAAATTTGAAGGGCACGATTAGTCATGATTACGAATATAATCAAAAATAGTATGACCAATGATCAAGAGTTAGATCCTGAAATAGAAAAGGTACCAGGGTGAGTATGAACATAGAATCGTAATCTAGGGGTGATTATGAATCTAGTAGAAGGAAATCAAATTAGGTTTAAAAGGTGACGATTCAAAATAGAAAGATATGGAGGAAAAGAACAATCAGTTTATTGAGAAGTTGGTAACTAGGAATAATGCACAAATCGATTTAGAAACTTTATAGTCGTATGCCAATAAAAGACGTAGACTATATGGTATTCGAATATCGTAAACATATCTGAAGTCATTTTACCGAGAATTTATGCCTCGCTAGTGTACAGCTAGCTGCAATAAACTCTTGGTTCCACGACTCAAATGAGGATACGGTAATGAATACCCTATCAACTCTATCAAATATTGACATAATAATTAAAGGATGAAAATAGGGCAACTAAGCTATAGCTTTAATGACATTCGAGAACTCACGCTTACTTGAAATTATTTCAACTTGGAGAACATGCCACGCCAGTGCGCTGCCGGCTGCAGTGAACCCGTAGTCTCGATAATTCAAATAAGTGGCGACAGTGCGCTGCTGTCTTGCCATCGCAAGTCAACGAACATTCTTTTAACTATACTTTATGAAATTTCAAAGGAGGTTCTAGAATTTCAAACAAGTTCCAAGAGGGTGTAAGTATCTGTTCTTCAAGTATGAATATCAAGTCTTGAAAAGAAAATGATTAGTTAGGAAAGATAACTCTTGAATCCAAAAACTTAACTTGGGATTAATGTATAGAAAATTGAGTGAGAAATAATTAAAAATAATTTCTTAAGCCCAAGGAGAAGAATATAGGTGATACGAACTTATGATATGGCGATGTTTAGAAAAGACATAAGATAAAGTTGTACAAATGATCATGATTAGGAAGAAAACGACCGAAGGCAGAAGAAATATAAACTTGAATTTATATTTCTCTAATATTCAAGATCGAAGGAAAAATATGTAAATTATGAATATATTTATACAAAAGTATATATGTATAGCCTAAGTGAATCCCAATAATCCCAAAATAACATTCTAAGAGGAGGTCACCCTATTTCCAAGTAAAATATGAAATTAAATAGCAATAATACATATATTATATTCAATATATAATTTACAGAAATTAATCACAATGCTAGAAATGAACTACCAATATATACACATTTATATATCTACATGGACGACGTTGGTCGCACTTCATGACCACTAAGACCTGGGTTGGATTCGGGCTGGTTTGGAACAATCGAAATTTCTAAAAGCCAATAATCCTAATAATAAATAAATAAATATATTTACATATTTTGGGTCAAGTCACAACTTGGCCTGGTTTTACTAGTTAGTGCACACCTATGACTACGCCTCCTTTACCATGGCTAGAACACTGGTCAAGGTACTCGACCACACTATCAGTGCCAAAATTCTCGGTCACCTTGCACTCCGAACTTAACCGTGACTAAGGCCTTCTATACTAAATATTTATAAAATTCTAAAAATCACAATTTAATTCAAATAAAAGGAATAAATGCTATTTTCAAATTTTCGGAAAGATGTTACGAATCTATCCTCCTTAGAAATATCGTCGAATCAAAATGCGATAATGTACCATAAAAGTCATCTAGTGAGACCCATGTAGTAACCTTAACTACCCAATGTCAAATTAAAGTAGGGACTCATAGTCCTAACAATTCTCTTAAAATTGATTTACTCCTAGATGTGAATGAGCATTTCCTAGTCGCATGCTCGCAGTAGTACGACTAATATGGTACCACCACGAGTTCGCACAATTTTGCGAAAACGGACCTGCATGGGCCACCACAAAAACTTGTCACGACCCGCACCCGCTTTTCGGATACGAGACGTGTCCAAGCCAGCCTACGCCGCAGAGTCGGCGGTAGAACGCTGTCAAGCCCGCAAGAAATAGATGCTAAATAAAATAATTGCTGCTCATTCACATTTCTAAATTTATTACAACATTTACAATTAAAAGAAAATACAAGATTTTACAATTTATGAAATTGATACAATTGCTTTCTATTTCTAGGTTGTCTTCAGCATACCCAAGTCTACCAGTGCTAAGAATGATCGCGGCTAAACCTGAAAATTGTTGGTTATCCAGTCAGGATTGGAACAAGTACACAAACCGACGACAATGCAAAACACAACAGAATTAACAAGACATGAAAATAGCATATGAGATATGAAAGCTGTAAGAAAACTGATGACATAGCACGATAGAGAAGTAAACAAGGAAAAACTAATAAAAGACATCTATCTAGGTGGTGTGAAATATCCGTTTCGACATGTGAACGGCTAGGGGGTAAATCTGGCATCTACACGTGTCGTGCGCAGATGCTATTATTCAAGAATAGACTCATGGAATAGTTCTGGGTAGTTCACATGTCTTACTAAGATATTTCCCCTCCCGACTACTCCGTGTGACGAGCGTGTCAACAAGCAGCAAGATATATGTATAGACATGAGATGAAAACACTACTATGAATCGGAAAGCAATCAGAAAGTGCACTTGCCTGAGGTCCTTAGCTGGAGAAACCAATAATTCCGTTGGATCCACGATGTTCTGATTAGCCTAGGGTTGACACAAGGAGGTCCCAAAGTTGGTAAAAGAAATAGGAATATGATTAGCTACGATCAACAATAATCTAATCATCTAGGTAGATTTCTAACTTAGAAAAAGTAATTATTTAATTACAAAATATGTGGACACTTAGAAAATATTTATAACGTAGTAGGTATTATACCTTTTTAAGAAATATTGGTTTTGTGATAATATAAAAACCCTTAATAGTATTTTTAAGAAAATATTAAGCTATTTTAAAATATACCCAAATGTTACATTATGCATAATATGTATTTAAAAAACCGTTTGAGGAGATAGATATATAACTTACATAAATCTTTTGGAAGTAGAAGCCCTCAAAATACCCTTCCTAAGGAAAATTGTATAATTAGTTTTCAGCCCAAAACCTTATACAAAATATTTTTCTTGAAAATATTAGTTAAAAATAGCAGTACTAAAGATAATAATAATCTTATTCATAACACAATATACATTTACCCACAAATACCTATATTGTATACATATACCATTATATACATATATATGGCCAAAATATACTTTTAACAAATAGCCCAAAATTATTTATTTTAATATAAGGAAAAGATTTCTAAAGCCCATGGACTTTAGCCCAGACTAACAAGCCCAAAACATATATTTTTCACAAATATAATTATTTTAATCTCGTAATTTATATTATAGGTAAACTCAAGGAAAGTTATTATCTCTAGTTAACAAATTTGTTAAAAACCTATTTAAGCCCAAAATTACTGAATAAACCTCTGGGCTCGGGTCCATGGCCCAAACCATATATTATCTAATCCTACAAGCCCAAAATAGTTTATACAAGGCTTATTTATAAAATTTGTAATTTATATAAGAAAAGATCAAATATTTATTTCTTGCAAACAAGCCCAACATTTTAAGCCCAATAAATAGTTTAATTAAAGCCCAAAACTAATTCATTTATATTATATAATTATGAAAGGGTAAAAAGGTTTTTAATATAACTTAAACAATTGCGCTAGCCCTGGCCCAGCCCGAATA
Organism: Iris pallida; assembly: GCA_029216955.1. NCBI lineage: Eukaryota > Viridiplantae > Streptophyta > Magnoliopsida > Asparagales > Iridaceae > Iris > Iris pallida. The sequence continues at coordinate 3,577,724 of JANAVB010012000.1, forward strand.
ATTTATATGTTAGCTGACAAATACAGTGATTTATAAACAAAATTTATTCTAGAATCTAAGCCCATCCAAAATATTTAATGAGCTAGTTACTATTATACAAAAGTCCACTAAAACATTTATACAAGCCCCTTATTTAGTACTATAATATAAATATTGAAATAATTCTACTGATATCAAATAATAACATAACATAGTACCTATACATATCTCCATACTATATTTATGTACCGATATTTAGATAAAATATAATAAAGTAGGTATGAACTTTGTCCAATCTTTCTTTATAAGAATAAGAAAGAGAGTGTGTTGTGGTTGACTGTGAAAACTCAACTCCTCTTCATATTTAATGCACCCACAGAACTCAATTAATGCACCACCATTTCTAAGTGGTTGGGTTCACGTGAGAGAATATATTAAGAGAGTGCAGAGGAGAGAGAACGGAAAAGGGGTGAGTGAGAAGAAGGAAAAATCCTTACAGAGAGTGGCCGACGACGAGGGAAACCAGCGGCTGAGGGGTGTTCCAGAGGTGAGAGGCGACGCTCGCGGCGCTGGAAGAGGCATTTTGTTCGGGATCGGCTCGTGGAGGAGGAGGTCGGCATGGCGGAGGAGGAAGCCGGCGGCTCTCGCGGAGGCTCGGGATTTGTCGAGCTGGCGAGGAGGCGATGCCGGAACGGTTGCCGAAGTCGAGGCGCTACGGCGGAAAGAAGACCGGCGCTGCTCTGGCGCGGAGGTGCGCGACTCCGGGGAGCAGATCGGCCGTTGGTGGCGCACCACCGGTGGAGGGGAGCTCGTGGAGGTTCGGAAGTTAGCAAACGAACGCTGGGAGTTCCAGGGGCGAGGGCGGTCGGCTCCGGGGGTTAGGTTAGGCTTAATTTTTATGCGGAGGAGATGATCTCTTGTGGGTCGAGTCTGGGGTGATGGATACGGAATTTGATTGGTTCTGTATTCGTGTCCGACTCGGGCACGAGAATTTGTGCTGGTGTAAGGGAATGGATGCACGGACAACACGGGTCCGGACACGATCGGTACGGTAATTTTGTTGGACACCGACACATTCGAACACGAATATGGTGATGTGGTGGTTTATGAAGTGGTGACCGGGTTTGGCGTACAAAGGAGGAGATGGCGACGGTCTGGTGTTCGTTTTGATGGTGGTGGTGATGATGGTCGACCGTGCTAGGGGTTTGGGAGAGAGGACGTCAATATGGGGATGGGGATAATTGTTCTTCTTAAGTAGGAATTCGTAGTTTGCTAAGGGGTACAATCCCGAGTAGATAAAGCTTCCTCTTTTAATTAAATCAAGTAACTATTTAAATCAAAACTAATTTAATCAATTAATATTTAAATTATATATTCGATAGTACAAATTAGTTTAAAACATATTTCATCGTAATCTTAATCCAAACATTGGTCCTGCCAATAATTTAAAGATAGTACTTGTTGATATAAAATATTGTAACATATATTTTATAAATCAAATCTAATTCGATATCCCTTAGTTTAAAACCAAATAAATATTTAAAACTAGTTTTAACATAATCTTCATACATAAATTTGAATCAAATAATATATATTTTTAAATCAAATTCTACTAATAGATAATACTGCCAATTTAAAACTGATAACTAATATTGTCCAAAGTTTAAATTATATAGAATAACCGTTAAGCCAAAAATTAATCTAATCACAATTTTATTAAGATTGCCATAATAATTTAAAATATTATTCTATATTGATAAATAATTCAAATCATATGAGTTAAATCAAAATGAAATAGGCGATCGACATAACCTTAAAATAAAACTTAATATTTTGTCAAATGACATATTTTTAAATCAAAATAATATTATTTATCACTATAATATAGGTAATATCCGATGTCCTCAAATAGTTTGAAACATATTCTAGAATTCTATAAATATTTATAATCTTCAAAATTAATATTTAATAAAATTCAAGGTAGTAACAAAACTTCTTTCATAATTCTAACTATATACTTCAATAAAATATTTATTAAAATAAAATGGTATTCTCAAAGTATTTAATTTTTAGAACTTGTTTTCAATAGAAATTAATCATAAAGTTATTCGCAAAGTCTCGACGAAACGACATTCAAGCACAATAAAAGAAAGAAGAAAAATTAATAATTAGGGAAATTCGGGGAGAGGGGTTACAGTTGGCCTTCCCAGGGTGATACTGTAGGTTGACATCATAATCCACAAGTAGCTCTAGCCATCTTCTCTGACGCATATTAAGGTCCTTCTGGGTGAAAACATACTTCAGGCTCTTGTGGTCGGTGAATATCTCCACCCTATCTCCATACAAGTAGTGTCTCCACAACTTAAGTGCAAACACTACAACTGCCAGCTCCAAGTCATGGGTTGGGTAATTCCTCTCATGATCATGAAGTTGACGTGACGCATAAGCTATTACCTTTCCATGCTGCATCAAAACACATCCTAAACCCTTGCCTGAAGCGTCACAGTACACTGAAAATCCTCCGGTCCCATCTGAAAGTGTGAGAACGGGTGCCGTCATCAAGCCTCGCTTCAGCTTCTCAAAAAATTCCTGACACTCTGCTGTCCAAGCAAACTACACATCCTTGCGGGTCAACTGCGTCAATGGCGCTGAAATCCGAGCAAAGTCCGAAACAAATCTCCGGTAATAGCCGGCCAATCCAAGAAAACTGCGAACTTCTACAACTGTGCGGGGCACTGGCCATGTCTCAATAGCCACTATCTTCTGGGGATCCACTTCCACTCCACCCTTGGTAATGATATGACCCAAGTATGAAATGCGATCGAGCCAGAACTCGCATTTACTGAACTTGGCATACAACTGGTGCTCTCGGAGAATCTGGAGGACAACTCTGAGATGCTGCTCATGCTCCTCTTCACTCTTACTGTAGACCAGGATATCGTCTATGAACACGATCACAAATTGATCCAAATAAGGCATGAAGATACGATTCATGAGGTCCATAAATACTGCCGGCGCATTGGTTGCTCCAAAGGGCATAACAAGGAACTCCCAATGCCCATATCTGGATCTGAAAGCTGTCTTCGGGATGTCCTACTCTCTGACTCTGATCTGGTGGTACCCTAACCGTAAATCAATCTTCGAGAATACTGCCGCTCCTCTGAGTTGATCAAACAAGTCATCTATCCTTGGGAGAGGATATCTGTTCTTGATTGTCACTGAGTTCAAGGTTCGATAGTCAACACATAATCTGGACGTACCATCCTTCTTTTTCACAAGAAGCATCGGGGCTCCCCAAGGCGATCCACTTGCACGAATGAATCCCTTGGTTCTGAGTTCTTCAATCATCTTGTACAATACCTCTAATTCTGACGGCGCCATCCTGTAGACTCTCTCTGACACTGGTGCTGTCCCGGGAATCAAGTCGATAGTGAACTCGATCTCCCGTTCTGGCGGCATTCCTGGAAGCTCTTCCGGAAAAATATCTAGAAATTCCTCGACTATCCGGGGTAACTGCACTGCTGCTACGGCCATCCGCAATACTGGAGGAGAAGGTTCCACTTCGCCTCGAGAAAAGGAGAACTCCGGCTCGTCTGGAATGCTAAAAACAACTCTGCCAATATGGCAGTCTATCCTAGCATACTGGTCTCTCAACCAACCATCCCTAAGACCACATCATAATCGGCCATCGGGAATTCTATCAGCCTAGCGGGAAACTCTCTACCGCTAACCACAATCCGACACGAGGAAAACACTCTATCTACTCCCACAAGACCATTATCAGTAAGTATATTGAGCCTTACCGATAGCGACTCGGGCTCCAGTCCTATCCGTGTCACAAATCGTGCAGACATAAATGAATGCGAAGCACCAGAATCAAATAACACCGAAGCAGGAAATGTGTTGACGAGAATAGTACCTGCCACTACCTCACCTGGTGCCACTCCTTCTTCTCCCATGGTCAAGGCCAACACTTGACCATGTCCTCTGGGTGCCGGCCCTCTCTGCTGGAACCCTCGTTGCCTATTCTGGGCTTACGCCTGGGCAAACTGCTGAGGCCTTTGCTGATGAAAAGCCCGGGTCTGCGTCGGCAATGGCCTTGGGGATAGAAACTGCGGCTGCTGGATTGGTACTGGGGCTGGTCCCCTCACTGATGAACTGGTCCTGGCTGGTGATGAGTCAGTCCTGAACGGGCATGACCCTACCTTGTGGTCTGGCGCTCCACAAAGCAAACACAATCCTCTAGCCTTGCGACACTCTGAAACAACATGTCCAGGCTTTCCACAATAAGAGCAGCCCATGGAGGAAGACTGCTTATGCTTCTGCTGCTGAGGGTGCGTCGGTGTTGAATGCTGAACTGACGTAACTGAAGCTGCCCTTCTCGGAGCTCCAATGGTTAAAGCTCTAGCTGCCAGGGCTGGAGCTGACGACTGATTCATCTGGCCGTGAGATCGCTTTCGACCTCCGGTCCTATCCACAATCCTCTGGGAGGTATACTCATGCCTCCTAGCTGCCCTTAATATCGCATCAAAAGTCTGAAGCTCAAACTGCTCCACTGCCAGCAAAATCTCCAGGTGGAGTCCCTGTTAAAATCGCTGGGCTCTATCGAACTCGGTCGCCACCAAGGTGGGAGCAAACCGACTAAGCCTGGAAAACTCGGCCGTATACCCATCGACCGTCCTGCCCATCTGCTTCAAATTGGTGAACTTGGTCTGAAGATCGTACCGAGCCACCGCATCGAAGTACTTGGTCTGGAACCTCTCTCGAAATACTGCCCAGGCTATAGGCGCCACCAATCCAATGGCCTGAGCCGTCCACCAGCTGCGGGCTAGATCTAATAACTGCAGGCGCACCACGGCCACCTTCTCATCTTCTGGGGTCTTCGCTGCTTCCAATATCACCTTGGTGTCCTGAAGCCACGCATCAGCAGCGATAGCATCTTCGCTGCCATCGAAGAATGGAGGGTTCAGGTGCTTGAAACTGTTTGCTGCACTGTTCCCATGATGTCCACCTCTGCCCAGAGCATCCGCCACTGCCTGGTGCAAGGCATCTCCTCGACGGTCCTGTGATGCAAGCAACTCCCTGATAAGCCCAACTACGGCTCCTTCATCCTGCCTCGCGGGCTGGGCTGACTGTACCGGGGGTTCTGGATCTCTGGAAGGCATGGCCCGGGAGGCTGCTCCTGAATGCTGGGCCTGGTCTTCTTGTTGCTGCTGGTCTACGGGAAGCGCTTTGCCTTGCTGATCGGCAGGTCCAGGAACAATGCCGCTGGAGAAGACGACATATAGAACAATAAGGAAGGACCAAGACAGATCCAACGATACAAGCATGTGATCAGGTCGAGAATCTCAGGGATTAGAAAATACGGGCAGAGAACAAAGACGAGTGCTGATTGAGACATCTATTTGGTAAACCCTCACATATCTTGATTTACAAGACCTGCATGGGCCACCACTTAAACCATGTAACGCCCCAGAACCAGAATACTGGAGAGCGGAGGCGTACATAGCCAGCTACGTATAATGAAATGAAATCCATCCTACTATACGGTCACGGCTGTCTAGATACATGAGGGTTTAACTACAATCCATCAGTCTCCTATGGTCAATAACAAGCCTAATTGTCTCAATCTCAAGCAAGCGAGTAAAGTTACAAGATGTAAGATCATCATATACAATAATAAGGCGTCCCAAATATTACATATTCAGCTGATCATGAAGCTAGTCGTTACAAAATGTGAGGACTAGCAAGAGTTTAGTCATACATGATCAACCCTAGGATCTGTCAATCATGTTACAGCCCGTGGGCAGACAATAATAAGGTATGCAATACGAGCTAACAGGTGCTCGCCGGCTAAATGCCTCAAAATATAATTTTTACAATAGAGTGGGAGAGCAAAAATAAACCCACTCGTTGCCCTGGTCACGACTGATGGTCACCATCAGGCTGGAAAGTCGGTGGATCCTCTAAGGTAGCTCCGAAATCTGGCCACACAAAACCAGCTGGGTCAGATCCCAGAAAGAGCAAGTGCCACAAAGGAGGCTTCACTTAAGAACTAAAACCAGCAAAACAGAAAATACACTAAAGCAGTTAAAGAACTTGAAGTAAAAGAATAACAACAATCATAATGGAGTACGAGGGGACTATTCAAGCAGCCAGGTCACAACCCTTAAACCAAACAAGGACCGGGGTTGTAACCCTTTACCTGAATAGAACTCCGTCTCCAATCTTGTTGGTAAGGTAAGCATTACAAGCATGACGTGGGGTGCAATAATACAATAAACGAAGAGAGGACTCAGAACTGCTCCGGAAGCCAGGTTACAACCCTTAAACCAAACAAGGACCGGGGTTGTAACCCTTCGCCTGAACTGAACTTAGCCTCTGATCTTTATTGTTAAGAGTGACAATCATGCGATCAAGCTTGCAATAATCGAGCACTGAAACCACACCATACAATCGATTTCGGCCAATCAGTGTCTACGGCTTTCTACATTAGCTAACTAAATTGCCACAACATGCAGTGAGATATTCCTCCAGCCATAAGCCCTGCAGCTAATCCAGGTTATCCAGGCGACTTGGGTTCATTAAACAGTGCATCGTTCTTTTCCACATATCGGTAAATCTAGACTTGTGCCCTACTCGTCGGCAGGCTGCGAGTCCCATAATGGTGGCCGGGATAACGGGATCGCCTGTAGCTGGGAAAATCTCTCATGACTACTGAATTATTCTAGTTATTAGCCTTAGCCATTTACAGTGGGTATCCCTGACCGTGGTACTCAGGGGTCCCCGTCCTAGACATGATGCAAACATTACCGGTTCAATTGTACAAACACAATCACCCACGGTGTCCAGGCCATCCAATCTTGTCATGTCCTGCTTACTGTTAGGAGTGCGCCGCGTCGGGCCACTATCATGTCATGCCAAAAGTATACCTCCACGGGTCACCATCGTGTCAGGGAACACACTTAATTTTAACATGGCACCAACAGACGTGCAACCGAATTGGCCGTATGCGGCCAATATATGAGCTTTCAAGCATTTGCGTGCAAGGCCATGCAACAGTGCATGTGCGGCTGCAGCAAGCGGCCTGTAATACATGCAAGCGAGCAATACACATGCGGCCAACAATTAGATGGCCATACAAAATGCTTAAGTTAATGCATTAATGCACTAAAATAAATGCCATGCAAAAGTGCTTAATTTAATGCATTAAAGCATGTGCTAAAATATTGCCAAAGCAAATGATTAAGTCAAGGCATTAAATAATGTTTAAGCATTTGCTTAAGCTTTCAGCCAAAGCATAATGCTTACGAAAGCATAAAAAAATGCTTATGAATGCTTACAATTGATTCATCCAAAGCATTAACATCCAAAGCATTAAAATAATGCTTAGGAATGCTTTAGCCAAGCATTAAAAACAATGCTTACGAATGAAAGCAAATGATTCTTCCAAAGCATTAAAGTAATGCTTATGCAAATGTGTTAAAGCTATGCTCTACGGCTCACATGTTTTTTTTTTAATAGTGCCCTGCGGCTGATGCTCTGCGGCTCACATGCATCATAATGCTCACAAATGTGATGCATGCGGCTACTACTAAAGGGTTAGCATGCCTGCCTTGCATGCACTATTTAATTGCACAATTTCTTATGCGGCTGAGGGATTTTATATAAGCATACGTGCATTAATTAAATGTATGAAGAGAGTTTGGCGAAGCCTTCTTATGCGGCCAAGATGTTATGCCATGCAAATAGTTGCATGCTGCTATGCGGCTCCCCTTAGAAATTCTCATGCGGCCAAGTTAGTTTGGCAAGGTAAGCATAATACTGAATGCATTAAATAATACAACAAATATAGGGTGCTAAAAGTATTTAAAGCAAATGCTATGCGGCTGGCCTTCCAAGAAAGTGTTTTAATTATAACATACATGCGGCTCACTTTGCTGGGATGGCCATATGCGGCTCTGCTTGGTATTCCAAGCAAATGTACAGGCTAGTACATTCTTGTGCTAAGGCATTAATTGCCCTAGGCACGTGAATGCTTTTATTATTAATGCATTTAATGCCATGCACTAATGCATTGATTTGACATGTGGCTAAAGCTAAAATGTTGGCATGCATGCATTAATACAATACGTTGACCATAGGCATGTGGCTATATGCATTAAATGTAACTTTGCTTCATGCGGCTGAGTACCAAAATGTCCATGTGGCTCAGCAACATTCCATAGGACAAATTGGACCTAACGAACTTCTCTGCAATCATGGTATCATCAACTTAGCAAAATATGCAAGTGTGATGGATCAAAAGTCCTGGAAACCAAAAATACCACAAAGCTAGATCTACAAAATTTAACCATGGAAATAAAAAATGACAAGTACTAAAGTGGTTTAGAAACACATGAGGAAGACAATGGAACAATAAAAATGGACTTCCTCTATGAAGCAAGGTGCACTTGCCTAAACTCTCCCACTCTCTCTATCTCTCTCTGGTGGTTGAAAAGTAATGGTGGGGAAGAAGAAGTAATGAAGAGAGAGAAATACTAGTAGGATATTTATTGAAAGTGGTGGTGGTAGGTGGGATTATTTAATGAAAGTGGTGGTAGGTGGGAGTGGTTCACATAAAACCGAACCATGCAAACCAAGCCGAACCAAGTCAAGTTGGGCCGAACCAACCAAGAAAACATGCAATACGGGTCTAAATACGTACACGTATACCGAAATACGTGATACAAAAAAAATGGTCATTACAACATTGAACACGTGACGACACTCATTTAATACTCATGGATCTATACATCCATTTGGACAATATACTCGGATAATGTGTATATATCTTTGTAGAATTATCTTCAAATGAATATGAATTACTATATGCGGCATCGTTCGTGGATATACAATCGTCATCCTGATGACATGTGCGGTGTGCGAGATAAATTTATACAGGGGTCGAGCAGTTCCTGCAGTTCGTCAAGGCGTTCCCTCAGTACATAGATTATACCAAAATTAAGTGTCCATGTGTGAGATGTCGCAACTTAAAATTCATCCAGAAGTGGACGTGACATATTATTTGTACTCAAAATTTTTTATGTCGAATTACTATCAGTGGACCTCACACGGAGAACTTGTGCCTTTAGCATCAGAGCCAGAGCCTAATTTGGAGCCGTATATGGATGTCAATGACTACGCTGATTACAACGAAGGGTGGGTGAACATGGTTTTCGACGCTAAGGGACCTAGTTTCGATCCGGACAATTATAATGCGGCTGAGGAGGCACCAAATACCGATGCTCCGAAGTTCATGGAGTTGTTGGAGAATGCAAGGACTCTTTTGTATCCTGGTTGTGAGGATCATTCACCGTTGGAGGTGGTTACAAGACTACTGAGTTTTAAGCTCGATTTTAACATGTCTCAAGAATGCTACAACCGAATCATCGAGTTGATTATAGAGATCTTGCCGGAGGTTGCCAAGTTACCTACAGACTTCTACCGATCTAAGAGAATGCTGAGATCGCTCTGGATGAGATATGATAAAATTGATGCATGTCGCAAAGGATGCATGTTGTACTCCAAAGATGATAAGGATGAAGACATGTGCAGATTTTGTGGTATTGATCGCTACAAGGCAACAAGTTCAAGTAGGACTCCCGGTGCAAGAAAGTCGACCGATTCGATGCACTACTTGCCTTTGACATCGCGGTTGCAGAGGTTGTTTACGGTGAAAGAGATTGCTGAGAACATGAGTTGGCACAGGCGGGAACAGATCGATGGAGTTTTGGATCATCCATCCGATGGAGAAGTATGGAAGCACTTTGATCGAGAGTATCCAGATTTTGCTTCTGATCTGTTTAATGTAAGATTGGGGCTATCCTCTGACATTCGTACCCCGTTCGAACTTTTGGGTTCCCAATATTCGTGTTGGCCAGTGATTGTAACTCCGTACAACCTACCGCCGTGGATGTGTATGAAGACTCCTTACATATTCCTAACCGTTATCATTTCGGGTCCGGACTATCCGAAAAATAATATCGATGTGTACTTGCAGACTTTGATAGATGAGTTGAATCAGCTGTGGGAAGTAGGCGCCAACACGTATAATGTTTCCAGAAAGCGGAACTTTCAGATGAGGGCCGCACTGATGTGGACCATCAACGACTTTTTGACCTATGAAATATTATCGGGATGGAGCACTCATGGTCGTCTCTCATGTCCGTATTGCATGGACCTCACAAAGGCTTTTTGTTTGAAACACGGAGAAAAACCGTGCTTCTTCGATTGTCATCGATAGTTTCTACCGAAGGATCATCCGCTCCGAAGGAACATGAATGCTTTTCGTGTCGGCGTTGTGGAGAAGACCAATCCACCACCAAGGTGGACCGAAGACATGATATGGAAGGAGGTCAAAGATTTTCAAGTGCTATCGAAGAGCCTACAAAGGAATACAAGTGTGATGAATTTGGTCGCACTTATAATTGGACGAAAATGAGTATATTCTGGGATCAGCCATATTAGAGCACTAATCTGATTAGACATAACCTTGATGTCATGCATATCGATAATAATATGTTTGACAATATAATTAATACTGTGATGGACGTAAAGGAAAAGACGAAAGACAATCTCATGGCCAGGTTGGACTTAGAAGATATATGTAGGCGTCCTATATTGCATTTGATAAAGGAAGGCAATGAGAAGTATAAGCAACCTAAGGCAATTTTCTTACTATACATAGAGGATAAAGGAAGACTTTGTAGGTGGATTCAGGGCCTAAAAGTTCCTGACGGGTACATATCGAATTTAAGAAGATACGTCGACCCGAAGGAGAATAAACTGACGGGTATGAAGAGCCACGACTGTCACGTATTTATGGAGAGGTTAATTCCGATCGCATTTCGGGAATTATTATCGTTGGTCATTTGGGATCCATGACCCGAGCACGTCGCTTGAGAGAGGTTAATTTCGATCGCATTTCAGAAGATGATTGAAAATAAAATAAAATGTAAAATATGTTTAATCTCTAATTAATCTTCATGCAACAACTATTTAGACTTGTGAAATATACTGTCATTTTATTTAACCCCTAATTAATCTCTATGTTGCCATCAATCTTACCAGATGGCACCCATGACCCGAACACGTCGCTTGAGAGAGGCACAGATGGATGCTGAGGAGGAAGTGGTACCTCCTGCTGTTGAGAAGGAAGTACTGCCTCCTGCTGCTGAGAAGGTGATACCTAAAGCAGAGATCAAGATTAAGGAAGAAGTGCTACATCCTACTATTAAGGAGGAAATGATTCCTAAAGTCGAGATCGTTGTGAAAGAGGAAGTGGCACCAGAAGACAGTGACACCGGAAGTTTTAGTCATCCAGCTCCTATAGATGATCTTGATCACGTGGAGCCTTCTTATGCACGGTGGGTGAGGGAGTGGTATCTGCCCCAGCATAAAGGGTAGAGTTATATATATGATATGACTTTTGACCGGTTTGTCTCCGGTAGACTTAGATGTTTCTGGATGTTTCTGGACATGGTTATTATCTAGACTTGGATGTTTCTGGATGCTATTATCTAGACTTGGATGTTTCTGGATGCTATTATCTAGACTTGGTTATTATTTAGATTTGGATGTTTCTCAATGCTATTATCTAGACTTGGTTATTATTTAGACTTGAATGTTTCTGGATACTATTGTATAGACTTGGTTATTTTCAAAAAAATTCAACGGAGGGTTGCTTCGGGTCTATTTTTTTATAAACTGTTATATGTTAGATGCATGCAGATTGGATTTAGAATATGTATTACATTTCTTGTATATATTTTTATCAGATATGATAGGACGAAGAGGATCGTACCTCGGAGCATCGCGTGCCGGTAGAGGTTCCACCGGTAGAGGAGCATCCTGTGCTGGTAGAGGTTCCACCGGTGGTCGGAGTGCTACTCTATTATCGGATGATGGTTTCGGACCCTCGTCTCCTAGTACTCCAGTGTATCGACCAGTCACATCTCTGACTGCGTCGACGGTACGTGGCAGTACTCCTGGGATGGGCAATTTCAGGCCTGAGACTACCCCGTCCAGCATTCCGAATGCTGACAGGACTATGGAGACAGAGGAGCTGGTGGAGGATGTCACACCTACTCCGTCTCCACATGATTCGAGCGATCCCCCCTATGTCCCTCCGGACGAGACGAGGATAGATTTGGTCCGACGGACCTACGAAGTAAGTTAATTAGTTAACATTAATTTATAAATATATCTATATAATCATGAATATGATTTTCGTTGTATAGATATCGTCTCCCGTCAGTTCAGAGGGCATTAGGGCTATTTTTGAGGTCCAACTATGGTAGCCCTTGGATCAACTACTCGGATGCCTCGGACGAGAGAAAGGCATTCTGGTTTACCCACTTGAAGGTTATATTGCTTTTAGTTTCAATCATCTTTTATGCATATTATATAACTAACTATTTTAATTCTTGTAGAAAATATATTTTTATCCATCACACCGGGCCGAGATGATCGAGAATCAATTTTATGCCGTTGCCTCCAAGTTGATCCGTGATGCGATCGACGACCAGAAGGCTCGAGAGCGCTCCGGAAGACCGATCCAAGGTTGGATCATGTTCGAGCAGTTGACTGCGATGAGGGCTAGATTCGATGATCCTAGGTACAAGGAATGGTCGGAGAAGGCGAAGGCGAAGGCGGCTAGGATGAGGGCAGGGATGATCCTGGTATGTATTTTACTGTAATATATAATTTGAATGAAAGTAGGAATAAAATATTTAATTTCAATAACAAACAAATTATCATAACAGATAATGAGGAGTGAGGACGCCAACATGGTGACCGTCTTCCTGGCCACCCATCGGAAGGACGAAAATGTTATCGATGATAGGACCACGCAGAGCTATGTAAGTATTACTTTATGTGTCACTAACTTTAGTATAACTTAAGAAATATGTAATATATATCCATAGACGAGGAACAACTATGTTGGTAGTAAATATTATGTTTATCGAGATGCGTACTTTTCTAGGATGAGTAAGTTAGGCTAGAGCGTGAGATTACTAGTGCACCTGCGGAGGAAGGGGCTGGTACTTCCTCGCAGCCTCCTCCGGCTCGGACGTTGGACGAGCGCTCTGGATGTCCGTTGTTTGTGGTCTTCAGTGGAGTATGTACTACGGTACGGGATCCTACGACGCCTTTGTGGCGACGCAATCATCCGGGGCCCCCTCTGCCAGTATGTATTTCCTACAACCTTCACAAGAGTTGGTCCGAGTGGAGAACTCCATCGCCATGTTATTGAGCTACGTGATGAGCTGTTACGGAGCAACCCCAGTCTCAGCCACAGACGGACGATGCGGCGCTCACCACACGATTTGATATGCTCGAGCGCACCATTAGGGAGACGAGCGAGAGGACTGATAGTTCCGTTCAGGCGGTACATGAGAGGATGGATCTTGCCGTTCAGGCGGTGCAAGGGTCGCAGGTAGCCATGGACGATCATCTTTCGAGGCTGGCGGCTGTTATGGATTCCAACAACTCTAGACTGCTAGCCATAGAGCAGACGCTTCCTGGTCGTACGTCAGCATCCACACCAACAATATTGGTTCCACTGCCTCCTCCTCCTATTGACGAGACGTCACCGGTGACGCTGACACTGGCGTAGTATATGTTCATGTTGTCCCAGATGCAGGGACTACATCCTCCTCCTCCTGACCAGGCATATTCCTTTATTAGACTTATTTTCATGTGTTGTACCGATATTGTTTGCTGACACATTGTTGGGTCTTTATGTATTTATTTTATTCATTTAGTGACTGTGTCATGTTGACCTTATTGAAACATTATTGGATAAACTCTTTTATAGCCGTTTGGTAGTGAATTTGTTTTCACCCGGCTATTTCATATCTTTTTTGTTGTTTGATTCTATTTGTTTAATTATTGGTAGTGTCTTTTCATCATTCCGGTGTTGAGTTATCCACCGAAGGGGTTGATAAACCCAGAGAATTCTACGAAGGGTTGCTTCGGGTCTATTATTTGCAAACGGTCATTTAAAATGCCGATACATTCTGGATGAAACAGCAAACAAAATCATTTTTTTAATTTTTTGAAAGTTAGCGACGTTTAGCAACATTTACCGATAAATAGCGACGCAATTATACATCGCTAACGTGTATCAAGACATCGCTAACCTGAAAAGCAAACGTTGCAGATAGTCGCTAGACGTTGCTAAGTTGCTGACATGGCAAACTCGACGTGTCAGCAAAGTAGTCTACTAACATCGCAAAGGACATCGCTATTCATGTATCCGGACGTCGCTAGCCAGTGTCGGAGACGTCGCTGACGGTCGCCAGATGTCGCTAATATGGTGAGGTGGCAAACCCAAAATGTCAGATAGTACGTCACTAAACGTTGCAGATTACGTCGCTAACCGCTGAACTGTCAGCGACAATTAGCAACGAATATCTATGTCGCTAATTAGCAACGCCTCGTCGACAAACGTCGCTATCCACTAAAAAGCTAGCGACATCATGGCGTCGCAAACATACGTCGCCATGGCGACGAACAACGACGTATTCTGTGTTAGCAACCAGGTAATACGCGACATGCAGTATTTGTCGCTAATTGTGTCGCTAAATGAAATCAGCGACATTTTCTTCACATTTAGCGACTTCTTTTGGCGTCGCTAAAGTGACTTATTTTGGTAGTGCGGGAAAAACTGCGAAACGATCGGATTCCAACCCTGAAGAACCTCCACTAATGGATAAAGAGAATACACCCTCTACAAGCTTCTTCTGATCTAACACGGATCACTACAACTCACTTGAAAGAAGAAAATTTAATTACGGACTCCGAAGAACAAGAGATGTGAAAAAATTATTCGAAGCAATCTCTCCTTCACAAGTCCTCAATCATTTCTCTCAAATATTGTAAAGTACTCTTGCTTACTTTTTGAGATATGATTTATGGTGAAGAAACACCTAGTATATAGCCTCAAACCCACAACTAATTGAGGTATTCTATTATATGTAGGAATACTCAATCTAAACCATTGATATATTCCTATTATATATAGGAATACCCAATCCAACTCCATTGTAATATTCCTACTATATATAGAAATACCTAATCCAAATCTATTTGAATATTTCTATTATATATAGGAATACCCAATCCGACTTCGGGGTATTTTCCAAATAGGTTGGGAACTCCACCCACTCCAACAACTTGATATATCAACTATAATTTTACTAACTTAATACTCTGCCGGTACTAACAGAAATAATTATAAATCATAAAAATACCCTCCATTCTCTTTCCTCCTCTCTCTTATAATCCTTTTTTCTCTCCGGTAGCACGCGACAACGGCGACGTCAATGACATCAGCAGTGCAGGTAAGGGCGGGGATAGGGGCGAGAGCGGGGGCGAGGGCACGTGTGGCAGTGGGCCGTGTGTTGGAAAATAAGCACGAAAACCTTTTCCCAAACTAGAGAGTACCTGCGAGAGAACCGAGCAATACAACGCGCGAACCAAATACCAAACACAATCCACGCAGACACAGAGAATTTTTGACGTGGAAAATCCTTGCAGGAAAAAACTACGGGACGATCGGAGTCTAACCCTGAGAAGCCTTCACTAATAAAATAAAGGAGTACACCCTCTACAAACATCTCATGATCTAATACGGATCCCTACAACACTTGGAAGCAAAAACAATTGATTAAAAGGCTACGAAGAACAAAGACGACGAGTAGAGATTATCCGAACACGATCTTCCTTCGAAAATGGCCTTCAATTCTCCTTCTTCTCTCCCAAAGTTGTAATGGCACTCTTGCCTCTTTTCTCTCTCTTGTGTGTGTTACTATGTGATTAGGGTTAGGAAAAACCGTATGTAAACACCCTAATCCCGTAAACAAAACCTGGTCCGTAAGATACAATTCAACGGTGATTAAATCACCCTGAAATCCACTTCAGCATGACAACACGGAGTTCGGACAGAACTCTGTGTTTTTGTCACAGAACCATTCTGGAACCAAAGTGGCAGAGTTCGGCTAGAACTCTAACTCTGCCTGGGGCAGAGTTTGGCCCGAACTCTGCCTCCCCTGTTCCAGTATGCCATATGTTGGCTCCCGAGTTTTTCTGTCGACAATGAATGGGCTCGTCACCTCCTCGAGCTTCTCTGACACGCTCTTCGCACTCCGAGATCTTCTTCACATAGGTTGGGAACCCCATCCACTCCAACAAATCTTTTCCTTCACAACTAGATGAAGGAACTTGTCATCCCGACGATCCGCCTGCAGTACTTAAACTTTTCCCTTGGTAGAACCTTCGTGAGCATGTCCGCTCCACTGTCATCGGTATGAACCTTCTCAAGCGCCGCGTCCTTCTTATCAACCACATCCGTATCCAATGATACCGAGTCTCGATGTGCTTGGACAGACTATAAAATGCCTAGTTTTTTACAAGATGAATAGCACTATAACTGTCACAAAATAAAGTATACTGCTCTTGCTTCAGCCCCATTCCCTACAACAGATTTTTTATCCAGAGCAACTCCTTGTAAGCCTCTGTCGCGCTAATATACTCTGCCTCTGTCGTCGATAAGGCAACACCCTCCTATAACCGCGACTGCCACGATACCGCTCCACCAGCAACATTATCACATAGCCCGAAGTCGATCGCCTTGTGTCTACATCTTCAGACATATCAGCGTCGGTATATCCAACCAGCTTCGGCTCGTCACCACCAAAAGAAAGTCTCCAATCGGCAGTGCCCTGAAGGTATCGTAGAATCCACTAACCGTACTCCAATGTATCCTTCCAGGATTTAAAGATACCTGCTAACTGTGCCAACTGTGTGAGCGATGTCTGGTCTCGTACACACCATAGCATACATAAGGCTTCCCACAGCTGAGGCATATGAACCCGCTCTATATCTTCCTTTTTGTCCTCGGTAGATGGACACTATTCCTCAGTGAACTTAAAGTGAGCCGCTGCAGAGCCTAAAAATCAAGTTGTGCCTTGAATATACTGATCAGTGATCAAGTTGCGTCTCAAAAATCAAGTTGTGCCACGGATATGAAGCTTGGAGAACAGACTGCGCCACCGATCAGATTGTGCCCAATATCAGACTGTGCCCAGTCTTTTTGCGCCAAAACCTACGTGACTTCTGACACTTAAATGGTCATCATTACCTGACAATACTGACGGCTGACACAACAGTGAACGAGGAAAATCTCTTCGAATCCTATAAATTATGCCGCTCAAGGAAAAGTTGGTGGACAGCTGTCTAGTATACTTCATGAGTTGCGCCCAGGCGCAATCTAAACAAAATCCTTAGTTGCGCCTGGGGGCAACCTAAATGACTTTTACTCAGAAGCTGCCACGTGTGTAGGCACATCTTAAATCAAGCGCAGTTTGACTTGTTGACTGAAGCTCGCACAACCTGATAAAGTTGAGACAACTTACATTCTAAAGCAGGATGACGTGGCGCATATGCCACTAATCTCTCAAGTCGTGTCTACTATCCTGTACACGACCACGCGCATCTCAATCATATGATGCCACACGTCTAAATACAGTTAGTACACGATTGACAACTGAATGAAAGTTGGCGCAACAGGAGGTTGGCGCAATCCAGTATGGCGCAATCCAGTCTCGCGCACATCAGAGTAACTGCTAAAATAGTTATTTCCTGAACTCTATAAATAGTATTTCCAATCATCATCAGACTGGGATCAAGAACTCTTGCAAAATTGCTGCTACGTTCTCTAGGTGCTACAGTCTTCAAGTTCACATAGTCCAAGGGATAAAGTGATCGTCTCCTGATCAGATTCCTAAATTTGTACTTCCCCAGAATTTATTGTACTTTATACTCTTTTACAAGTTTGGAATAAAACAAAATTTTGTTTTTGCAAACAAAATGGCGACTCTGCTAGGAAAGACTTTCTCCTCCGACGAGAAAGTGACAACTCAATATGACATCGCATCGATCGGCAAGACGCAGAAGACTCTGGTTGTTCAAGTCAACCAGACAGCCTACGAGAATATGATCAACACCAAGAGCAACAAGTGTGTAGTGGCTATTGCCAAGAACAAGACTATATGGACTCCTAAATCCTCCACAGTCATTGTTGCCCAGGCACAACTTGAGTGCTTAATAACCAAGGCACAATCCGCCTCAGTGGCTCCAGTACAGCCTATTTCTGTTGCTAGGGCACAATCTGCTCACTTTGCTGTCCATACGCAGTCTACCACTATCCTTGCTGCCAAAGCGCAGTCAGTTCAAGCTACTGTCGAGGCACAGTCTACCA
Source organism: Iris pallida (assembly GCA_029216955.1). Taxonomy (NCBI): domain Eukaryota; kingdom Viridiplantae; phylum Streptophyta; class Magnoliopsida; order Asparagales; family Iridaceae; genus Iris; species Iris pallida. The sequence goes on from JANAVB010012000.1 coordinate 3,596,010, forward strand.
AAGTTGCTGCCAAGGTGCTACCAGTAGTCCGTAGGACTATGGCGCAACCCAAGCAATCTGCTACTCCGGCACAACTTAAGGGAACTAGTCTTTTGGCTATACCCTCTTCCAATTCTCAAGTTCTGAACTTAGAGAATTCATGTCCTAGTGCTAACACTAGACAGAACAAAGGAAAAAGTCCTATGGCATTTTCCCAATTAGCACAATCTATGCCTAAAATGATCATACAACAGAACAAAGGAAAATGCTTCTTAGCTAACCCTGTTCAAAATAAAGGAAAGCGCCCTTTGGTCTTTTCTCAAACTTCCCTAGTCTATGACTCAGAGGAAGATGTATCAGATTCCATTCCTGTAAACAGAGGTCCTCGAATCTCTGATACCGGAAAGAATACTGATCAAAGAGGTATCTTACCTACCCCTATGGGGCCTAGTCAAGACCTTCCTACCTTACAAATTTCAAGATCCAAGCAAGAAAAATTGAAGGTATCACAAACAGAGACACCGAAAACTGAATATTCAGATTTACGTACTTATCTCAATAGGCGTCAACCAATATCAACTTTGACAAAACGCAAGAACCCTATGCCGAAGGCCAATCTGTACCAAAAATCAAAGTTTGAAAAGAAAGACCCATCTACCTATGCTAATAAGTTGAGTACATCTTTGTACACTCAAGGAACTAAACACCTGAAGAATAGGAGATATTTTCCTAACATCATTAAGGAATATGTTCCTCCGACTTCTTCTCGTCCTGTGGTTGTAACTAATCTCCGGCAACGTCTTACACAAAGGCGGGAGACTACGGGAATATTTTTATCACCTCCAAATTACGATCCAAATCGCCACTGCCTATATGAAGTTGTCATCAACTGTTGTTGCCAATCGGCTCGACGATCTGTCTTCGATCGTCTGAACTATGCTTCAACTCCTGAACATATAATAGATGACGAAGATGAACTATTATATGCTTATTTTAACATGACTTCTCAAGGCACTGGGGGTGGAAAACGTCCAAGACATAATGCATCCCATAATCCCAGTCAACAATACTTAGACCGGATCCATGCATCCAATGAAGGTGTCGTTCAATACACTAGATCGATAAATCGTCATTTGATTCAAGGTGTCTTTAATCAAGAAGATCTCCCTATCACTCAAGTGGGAGAGGACTCTCTTTCGAAGTTTGATACAGATAATGAAAGTTCTGAACAAACTATCTCATCAATAACAGCAAAAGAAGTGACAGTATATACCATTACAGAAGATCAAGATGTCTCTACGTCAACCAGCCAAGAGCAACGAATTGTTGCATTAGAAGATAAATTGAAAACTATGGCAGAAATGATTGCAAGCATGTACACCATAATGGTGGCTCAACATACAGTACCTCCGATTGTAAACCCTGTTACAAATCATGAGCTTATAGTATCTTCTGTACTTGTTAGTCTGGGGGTACCAGCCCCTCAGGTTGCTTCTGTGCCAATTCAAGCTGATCCAAGTCAGTCTGGTGTTGGGGGTGGTAATTACCACGTTGTTCCTCATCCTAACACTTGTAACAAGCCCACAAATTCTCAAACATCAGGAAGGCTACAATTACGATGCTATAGCCCACAATCTAAAGCCATGATCCGTAAAATGGGCTATGATTTCAGAACAGGTCTCAACAATAGTAAAGGAAGGCAAACCCCTCTTCGTATTGCTGTTCTAAAAGGAAAATCACAACAATACCACAGTAAGACGAAACGAGGACTAGGTTATATGTCACCACTTCCAACTCTAGAACCTTCTGAATCTGATGAACAATAACGTTCAAACTCTTCTGATTCTATCTCATGGGACTCTGATACCAGCATCGGTCATGTTCATAAGGTGATAGTATCTTCTATCATAGTGTCTGTCGAATTCTCAGAAGATGACGAAAGTGACATTGAAAAAGTTACTGAAATGGATCCTTGGGCACAAAGGATGGATAATCAGTAGGAACTTCATTTTGAACAACGAGAACCACCTACTGAAGATCAACTGGTCCAAATCGATATTGGAGAGAAAGGTGTATCACGACTAATCTTCATCAGCAAGAATCTCTCAGAAGATGATAAACAAGAATTAATTCACCTTATTCTTGAATACATTGACGTCTTCGCCTGGAGTTATGAAGATATGTCAAGATTAGATCCTCAAATTGTAACTCACAAGCTTAACATCTTGCCGAATGTCAAACCGGTCAAACAATAACAACGGCGATTCAAGCCTGAAATAATGGATACAATTGATGATGAAGTCAAAAAGCTTATAGCTTGTGGCTTTATCAGAGAAGAACAACATCCTGACCGAGTGGCCAATGTCGTCCCTGTTCTGAAGAAGACCGAAAAGTTTCGAGTATGCATAGACTTTCGGGATCTCAATAATGCTTGCCCCAAAGACGAATTCCCTCTCCCAATTACTAATGTTATGATCGATAATACATGTGGATTCGAACGAATTTCTTTCATGGATGGGTTTTCTGGATATAATTAAATCCTGATGGATCCTGAAGATAAAAAACATACTTTGTTTCGTACTCCTCGGGGTGTGTACTGTTATACGGTCATGCCGTTTGGTCTTAAGAACGCAAATACAACTTACCAGCGGGCTATGAGCACTATCTTTCGAGATCATTTACGAAAGACTGTCGAATGCTATGTTGACGATATTGCTATCAAAAGTCGTTCCAAAGAAGACCACATTCAAGATTTAAGAACTATTTTCAATCTAATACGCCAGCATCAACTCAAAATGAACCCCACCAAGTCTTTTTTGGGTGTCTCTAGTGGTTAGTTTCTCGGCTTCGTTATTACCTCTAAGGGTATACACGTTGATCCCGAGAAGATCAAAACTATTCAAGAGATGCGTCCTCGACGCAACCTAAAAGAGCTACGAGGATTCCAAGGTCGACTTGCTTACATCAGGCGGTTCATTTCAAATTTATCTGGACGTTGCAGACCATTTACTCAATTAATGAAGAAAGGTGTATCTTTCGTTTGGACGGAAGAATATTAACGAGCATTTGATGACATAAAGCAATATTTAATGAGTCCACCGATTCTTATACCACCGATCTCAGGAATACCCTTTTTAATGTATGTTCGAGCAATGGATCATTCATTGGGAGCTTTGCTAGCTCAGAAGAACAAGGAAGGTCATGAACAAGCCATCTACTATCTCAGCCGTACGATGATTGGAGCTGAACATCGTTATAGTCCAGTAGAGAATGAATGTTTAGCCTTAATGTTTGCTGTTCAGAAGATAAGACATTACATCATAGGCCAAACTATTCATGTCATATCTCGGGTCAATCCTCTTCGACTTTTAATGAAGAAGCCAAGCACACTCAATACTAGGCTTGCCACATGGGCCATATTGCTAGCACAATTTAATATGGTTTATGTTCCTCAAAAGTCTATGAAAGGCCAAGCACTTGCTGACTTCTTAGCAGCCCATCGTGTCCCTGAGACATCTAAACTCTATGATGAGATTTCGGATGAGACATTGGAATCAAATAAGATCTCAGAAGAATTTCTTACTTGGAAGTTGTTCTTTGATGGAGCTTCTAGAATTGGACCTGGAGGTACCCTTGTGGCTGGAGTAGGAATTGTTCTTGTTTCACCCGATGGATTAACTATTCAAAGGGCCTATTCTTTAGACAAATCATGCTCCAACAATGTGGCGGAATACAATGCTTTGCTCATCGGATTTCAATTAGCCAAATAACTGGATATCGAATATCTCGAAGTATATGGCGACTCTAAGTTGATTGTTAATCAGGTTAGAGGCATATATGAAGTCCGACATCAGGATCTAGTATCATACCATGAAGCTGCAACCAGGATAGCTTTTTTATTTAAAGGATTCTTTATCGAACATGTACGTCGGACATGCAATACCGAAGCTGATGCCTTAGCTAACCTAGCTGCAGTATTGACAGTTCCAGTCAAAAGACAACAGATGGTTGTTATCTCAATAGAGAATTATTCTGTGTTGAAAACAACCACAACATTGAATTCAGCAACCTAACTGAAGTCAATATCCTTAGCGAGGATTGGAGAGTACCTTTCATTGATTTTACAGTACATGACATTTTACCAGAAGATCCTAAAGAAGCTACAAGTATCCGTCGTCGATCGCTTCGATTCTATTATAATCATACAACTAAGACACTATATCGAAGAACTTTTGACGGGTTACTCTTGAGATGTCTCGCTGGTGATGAAGCGAAACCGATATTACATGAAGCTCATGATGGCGTTTGTGGAGCACATCAACCTGGCCCTAAACTACAGGATCGTATCCGACGTATGGGCTACTACTGGCCCTCTATGGTATCAGATGCTATTGATTATGCAAGGAAATACCGTGCATGTCAAATTCATGAAGATTTCATTCACCAACCGTCGAAATTTTTTCATCCAACTGCAGCCTCATGGCCTTTTGAAGCTTGGGGCATGGATATAATTGGCCCTATCAATCCTCCTTCATCTAAAGGACATCGGTTCATCTTAGCTATAACCAATTATTTTTCCATGTGGATAGAAGCTATACCTTTGGCTGAAGTAAAGACAAGTAGCGTTATCAATTTTATCAAGCATTATGTGATATACAGATTTGGTGTCCCTCGCCAAATCATCCATGATAATGGGCTACAATTTATCAGCCAGAAGTTTAATAGGTTCTATGATGATAACAAAATTAATAATGTTGCCTCTACAGCCTATAATCCTGCGGCTAACGGGTTGGCTGAAGCATTCAACAAGACTATTGTCAAACTCCTCAAAAAGTTTGTCTCTATTAACAAACACAATTGGAGTGATAAACTTGGAGAATGTCTATGGGCATATCGCACTACTGTCCGTAACCCCACAGATTGCGCACCTTTTTCTCTGGTTTATGGATGTGAAGCTGTTCTACCTTTAGAAATTCAAATTCCATCATTGAGAATCTCCATTGCTAATGAGCTTACGACAGATAATAATGATCGTCTTCGGCTTCAGGAATTGGAGGCGCTCGATGAGAAAAGGTTATTAGCTCAACAGCATATCGAACTTTATCAGGCTTAGATTTCAAAAGCTTTCAATCGCAAAGTCAGAGTGCGAACATTTCAAGAAGGCGAGTTGGTTCTTACAGTCAGACGTCCTATGACTATGACACATATGAGCAAAGGCAAGTTCGAGGCAAAATAGAAGGACCGTATGTGATAAATAAAGTCTTCTCTAATGGAGCCTATCAATTAACAGATATGGATGGCAGAGTTGTTATGATGCCCATCAATGGCAAATTTCTCAAGAAATATTATATATAAAGACAAAATGTACTTTATTTTCAGAGACATGATATAATTAAAAGTTTATTTTTTATTCAAAAGCAGAATGGAATTACATAATATTATGGACGGGGAGGAGGCCCTGACCCTTCCTGATTAAATACAAAGTTCGCCAACCGTTCAAACATTTTATTGTCTGAACTCACCAGGAACTTACAAACAGTCGTCCTCAATGCCTCTTCTTCGGCAGTTTTTCCAGGCTCCACTAACTTGGAGATCAAATCCTGTCCTGGTGTAGGAGGAACAGTTGAACCTTCGCCCCTTTCTTTTTGAGAAGGCACTGGAGGCTCAGCAAAGGAAAGTCTTGGTTTCTTCTTCAACCTTCGGAGCGATCAAGTCTTCGGAAGACATTTTTTTGCACAGGAAGAAAAGAGATTGACAATTTATAGGCTGAACAATTAAGAAATCAGCCTTGGGAATTGATAAAACTTTTGGAAAGAGGCACAACTGTGTTTCTAATGGTTCATTCAAAACCGACTCTTCATCTTCCCTTCTTCGAAACCGACGTGTTTGATCCATTCGCTGTCTCCTTTGAAAGTATAAATTACCATTCATTCTTTCAATATTTCTTCCTCGGAAGTCGAAGTGAATGATAACTCATTCATTTATCATAATGAGAATCCATGTCTCCGAATTCCAAATAGCCACATCAAACAACTTGCCACATTCGCATTTCTATCCGCACTCTGTTATCTATGTCAGCATATCAAAATTTAATTATGAAAAGGAGAATAATGAGACTTATTTCTTTATTCCTTCTTTAAAAAGCATAGATACATCTTGATGAAAATCTATTACACCTCTGATTTTCATTCTAATGAAGGTCTATTACATCTTTGGATCTTCTCATCAATAATGAAGGTCTATTACATCTTTGGATCTTCTTATTTGTTGGTGGTAATTCCTTGTCGTCTTGACCTGCAACAACAAGCTCGATAATGGAATTAACTCTGGTCTTCTCTCTGAGAAAGACTAGAGGAGAACTATAGAGTACAGCAGCCCAAAGATGAGCTATTGTCAATACAACTGGTGGAGAAAAGACAGCCCGCCAGGGGAACTAGGAACGAGATCACCCTTGTGATACAATTCCTAATTCTGCGTCTTCACCATCCAACTCTCATGTATACAGGCTCTTCCTACCATCTGAGGAAGACCCTTCTTAACATGAAGAGTCCTGAGCTGTCTGATGTGGGTGTCAGAAAAATGTTCTCTGCAACATCCAAGTCACCAATACTAGTTCTGAAGAAACTCGCTAACCAAGTCCCTGCAAATATCAATGAAACAGAAGAAGTTAGCAGAAATCTATCAGCAATGCACCTACAAATAGGCGCATATCAGCAATGTGCCTATAAACAGGCGCACATCAGCAATGCGCCTACAAATAGGCGCACATAAGCAATGCGCCTACAAACAAGCGCACATCAGCATTGCGCCTACAAGCAGGCGCATATCATCACTGAACACTGATCAAACAAGCATATGACAGCAGTATGCACATTTGATCAGAGCTAAACATTGGACCACAGTGTGCGCCTATTCTAAAAAATAATTAGCACATATCAATAGTGTCTACAACGTGCAGATCAATACTTGTCTCCAGAAGTGGTGCGAAAGAAAAATACTCATGCTATTTTATTCTTCGTCAAGACTTACCAATTTTTGAAGACACAACATGCAAGCAAATAATATCAGAATGAAGTGGCACAAATGAAACCTTATGGAAAGACATTGGTTTTGAGAGAGTATGAATGGTTCTTTCAATTCCGGATGTCCTTTTTAAAGAGGTTAAAGAAGAGATGGGTGCATCGTTTTAGAATCCTATTTTGGGAAAGAATTAAAAATGGGCATCTAAAACCGTGTAACGATTGCCACTGTTCTTCAGAAGAAACAGTAAAACGAAGAATTAGTTAAAAGAATATGTCCATGAGCACTATTCGAAATCACAGCCACACAAAATCAGACGGGTGGACCCCTACAATCAAGGACATAAGAATAAAAAGTTGTTCTGCCCAGAATACCATTTCTTGTCCTTGCCTTCATCAGTCTGACGAAGGGCGGCATCCAATTATTGCATAGTGCAGATCCCCGAGCGAAGCATCATGTTGAGAAATCCCTCCGAATTGACGTGCTCCTCAGAGGATGATCCGCCACTCGAGCGATTGAAGACTGACGGGGTTAAACCGAAACAGTTTAGAAAGTTCACTGCCCTCAAAGCTGGGTCAGCCTCCAATAAAAAAATTATAGGCGCAACATCCTGTCTCACTTCAGGAGACTTAGTTGTGGTGTCAGCATTAGTCTCTATCTCTTTCTTCTTGGGGGCCATTGAAAAACAGAAGTGAAGACCAAAGTATAGAGATCAACTACATATATATATATCTGCCAATTGATTCTTCGTATTCCTCATGGAAAACTGAAAGAAATCAATCAAACTCCGGAAGACGAAGAGAAGATTTAATATTTCAAGAAAGTTATTTAATAATGATGACCGAGCATTGACCGGCGCAACCTGACTTAGTCAAAACTTTTATAAATTCAAAGTATTCTAAAACTTTACAATATTTTTAAGTTTTGAAAACTTTGAAAGGCGTCTTGTAGAGCCTAAAAATCAAGTTGTGCCTTGAATATACTGATCAGTGATCAAGTTGCGCCTCAAAAATAAGTTATGCCACTGATATGAAGCTTGGAGAACAGACTGCGCCACCGATTAGATTGCGCCCAATATCAGACTATGCCCAATCTTTTTGTGCCAAAACCTACGTGGCATCTGACACTTAAATGGTCATCATTACCTGACAATACTGATGGCTAACACAACAGTGAACGAGGAAAATCTCTTCGAATCCCGTGAATTGTGCCGCTCAAGAAAAAGTTGGTGGACAGCTGTCTTGTACACTTCGTGAGTTGCGCCCAGGCGCAATCTAAACAAAATCCTAAGTTGCACCTGGGCGCAACCTAAATGACTTTTACTCAGAAGCTGCTATGTGCGTAGGCGCAGCTTAAATTAAGCGCAGTTTGACTTGTTGACTGAAGCTCGTGCAACCTGATAAAGTTGAGACAACTTACATTCTAAAGCAGGATGACATGGCGTACATGCCACTAATCTCTCAAGACGTGTCTACTATCCTGTACACGACCACGCACATCTCAATCATGTGATGCACGCGTCTAAATACAGTTAGTACACGATTGACAACTGAATGAAAGTTGGCACTACAGGAGGTTGGCACAATCCAGTATGGCGCAATTCAGCCTCGCGCACATCAGAGTAACTGCTAAAACAGTTATTTCCTGAACTTTATAAATAGAGTTTCCAATCATCAATAGACAGGGATCAATAACTCATGCAAAATTGCTGATGTGTTCTCTAGAGGCTACAGTCTTCAAGTTCACATAGTCCAAGGGATAAAGTGATCGTCTCCTGATCAGATTCCTAAAGTTGTACTTCCCCAGAATTTATTATACTTTGTACTCTTTTACAAGTTTGGAATAAAACAAATTTTTGTTTTTACAAACAGCCGCAAGGGGGCAACTCACTTTCTTCGACCTGTCCATCCCGAAATGCTGAAGTACCCAGTAAATGTACTTCTTTTAGGACAAGTGTAGCAGCTTAGATTCTCTCTCTCGGCCGATCTCTATCCCAAGAATAGTCTTTGCTATGCCCAAATCTTCATAGAGAAGGCCGCACCCAGTTGACACTTCAACTCTACTATCCTAGTGGCATTCCGACCTACTAATAGCATGTCATCAACATAGAGCAATAAATGATAAAATCGTCCCCGACAAAGTACCTCATAAATACACAATGGTCGGACGTCATTCGTGCATAACCATGCTCCCCCATAAACGACTCGAACTTCTTTTACTATTGCCTTGGAGCATGCTTCAGACCATACAATCTCTTCCTCAACCGGCAGACCAAATGTGACTTGTCTTTCTCACAGAATCCCTCTGGCTGCTCCATGTATAACTCCTCCTCAAGATCACCGTGGAGGAATACCGTCTTTATGTCCATCTGCTCGACCTTCAAGTCAAAACTGGCTGCCAATGCTAGTACCACCCGAATAGACGACTGCTTGACGACTGGCGAAAAGATCTCATCATAATCCACGCCTTTCCGCTCACCGTAGCCTTTAACTACCAGCCTCACTTTGTATCGAGGGTGAGTAGCATCATCCGTCTGCTTCACTCTAAACACCCATCAATTCTTCAAAGCCTTCTTGTCATTTGGCAACCATACCAGCTCGTAAGTAGAATTTGCATGTAAGGAACCCATCTTCTCATGCATAGCCTGCATCCACTCCTGTCTTTATTCGTCTTCCATAGCCTCTGTAAAACTTTCGGGCTCTCCTCCGTCAGTCAGTAGCACATACTCACCCGTTGAGTATCTCGTAGATGGTCGACGCTCTCTGTCGCTCATTCTCAAAGGAGCCACTGGTACTGGCTGTATACCAACAGCCTCCTCCCCTTCAGGAACTGCCTCCCCGGTATGCTCATCCTCCTGTGGGATACCCTGACCACCATCAGTAGGCTGATGATCAAGATTGGGAGCAACTCCATGTACTCGCTCTTCCATAACTGGATCCTCTGCGATGGCCTCTGGAAACTGCTCGAAGCAAAATGACTCTAACTCAGGCAATTCTTCAGCCTCAGAAGGTGTTTCGGAATCCTGAGTGTTGGTCATGGTCTGATCCTCGACGAATACCACGTCCCTGCTTCTGTAGAACTTTCTTTCCACTGGGTCATAGAGTCTATAGCGAAACTCATCCCGACCGTAGCCGACAAAGATGCATCGCCTCATCTTCGGCTCAAGTTTGGACCTCTCGTCATTCGGTACATGCACGAAGGCCATACAACCAAACACTCGCAGGAGATTGTATGACGGCTCTTTGCCGTACCATACTTTGTCAGGCACATCACCCTGCAATGGAGCACTAGGAGATAAATTAATAACATAAGCAGCTATGAGAAGAGCCTCATCCCAATAATTGCCTGACAAATTTGCTTCTAGCAGCAAATACAACACCCTCTCCATCAGTGTCCTGTTCATGCGCTTTGCTATACCATCGAGCTGAGTGTCTTGGACGGAGTCTTCTGGTGTCGTATCCCTTGTTCTCTGTAATAAGCATCAAAGGGACCAATGTATTCGTCGCCGTTGTCGGACCAAACACACAATAACTTCTTGCCCGTCTCTCTTTTAACAGAGGCCTGAAATTCTTTGAAAGTAGGCAGCACCTGATCCTTGATCTTTAAGGTATAAACCCAAACCTTCTTAGAACAGTCATCAATAAAAGTTACAATGTAAGAAGAACCACCAATAGATTTTACTTTCATAGGACCGCAGATATCCGAGTGAATCAACTCGAGCAACGCCGGCTTCCTTGAACTTGAATGACTTTAGAAAGACACCATATTTTGCTTCCCAGCTAAGCAGTGCGTCACTTCTCCAACTTTGTAGACTTGAGCTCTGGAATCACTTTCCTATTCACCAAGTGGCTCATCCCCTTCTCGCTGATATGGCCAAGCCGTCTGTGCCATAACTCGGTAGACACGTTAGAAACTGCATTCACCTCTTGTGCACCCAGTGCCCTCCCATCCATATAGTAGAGACCGGACTTCTTGCTTCCTCTGGAAATCACCATTGAACCTCTGGAAAGCTTCCACTGACCATTCCCGAAGAGACCGAAGAATCCCTCGTCATCCAACCTTCCAACCGACATCAGGTTGAAACGAATATCAGGGACATGACGGACATCTTTAAGAACAAGAATTGCATCTGTCTTTGTCCTCAAATGCACATCTCCAATGACAACCGCCTTCGACACATCTCCATTGTCCATCTTCAACACTCCACAGTCGCCTGTCGTATAAGTAGCAAATAGTGCCATGTTGTGAGATACGTGCGCTGAAGCCCCTGATCCACCAGCCAAGAATTTTTATCGCAGGCGAGGTTTGTGATAACCTCATCACCTACGACGATCACATCGCCTCCAAGTATCGAAGCCGCCGCTGTAGTATTCTCATCTTGCTTCCCCTTGTTGCCCTTCTTCTCTCTTCCAAGCGAAACAGTTCCGCTTGATGTGGCTCTTCATGGCATAATGGTAACACTCCGAGTCCTCGTACCGACCCTTGAACTTTCCCCTGCTCTTGTCTCTGCTACCACCTGGACCCCTGTTTTTGCCCCTTTGCGGCTCTCTGAAACTAGTACCTTTGAGTGGTGGGATGTGGATGAAGTACCCTGAGATCGTCTCCGTATCTCTTCATTCAGTACCCCGCTCTTGGCAAACTCCAGAATGACCACGCCTTCTGGAGCAGAAGCGATCATAGATACTCGTACGGTCTCCCACGAGTCTGACAATGAATACAGCAGCCATAGTCCCTGAGCCTCATCGTCGAACTTGACTCCCATCGAAGATAGCTGGTCAACCACGCCCTGGAAATCACTCAAGTGATCCGTAATAGATGCTCCATCTTTGTACCGTAGATCCATCATCGTCCGGATCATGAACAACTTATTTACCCCGGTCTTCTTCGCGTACAAATATTTCAGCTTATCCCATAATGTCTTTACGTGCTCAACATTGGCAACGTGGTTGTACACATTTTCGTCAACGAACTGTCTGATATATCTACACACCTGTATGTGCTCGAATTTCAAGTTCTCAAATTTATCAACTGGTCGCTCGGAAGCAAATACGGGCAGATTTAGCTTCTTGACAAACAGCAAATCTTTCATCTTGCTCCGCCAATAATGATAGTTGGTGCTATTCAGGTTCACCATGTGCACCGGCTTCGCGTCCATCTCTCCTCTCTAGTTTTTTCTGTCAACTCCTGATTCCCTTCTGAATTCCAGAACCTGGCTCTGATACCACTTTGTTGGAAAAGAAGCACAAAAACCTTTTCCCAAACTAGAGAGTACCTACGAGAGAACCGAGTAATACAACGCACGAACCAAATACCAAACTGAATCCATGCAGACACAGAATTTTTGATGTAGAAAATCATTACGAAAAAAACCATGGGACGATCGGAGTCCAACCTTGAGAAGCCTTCACTAATGAAATAAAGGAGTACACCCTCTACAAACTTCTCCTGTCATGACCCGCACCCACTGTGAGGGTACGAGTACGTAACAGCGCCCAGCCTACGTCGCAGTGTCGGCGGTAGAACGCTGTTCTAAGTCTCTAACTAACCATCAACTCATACAGTATATAATATACTCATCATGATCAACTCCGAACGGAGGACAAGTATAAGATATGGTGTAACTCAATCACATTCTAAGCACGATAAGATAATACCGAAATATAACTAAGAAATTGAAGACAACAATAACTACTGAAATAATAACAACATCTCGAACAATCTCAAATACATCTTAAGTCTCAATTCTATATAATAAGCTCTATATGAAACAAATGCTAGTCTACTAAACTAAATCTCGATCACTCCTGAGTGTCGGGCCAAAGGTAGCCGTCCCGTCTCCGGGTCCATAATATATAGGGCATGTGTCCTCAGCGCAAGTATCTGTAATATTTCAACAGGTCCAGTCAGGACAGGAACGAGCATAATCTCATCCAGAAAACCCAAGTAAATGACAGAGAACTATAAAGCAGTTATAGACAGTTGTATTGATGAACATGGCAGTTTATATTTAGGTGATGGTAAAGAAAGACAGATAAAGTGCAAGGGAAGTAAGTAACTAAACAAGAGAAGAATCATGGCAATAAAGACTATAAAAATAGAACTAGCTGAACCAGGGTAATATGATATAAGTCCAGACACTAAATGTATACGAGTGTAACTCCAATGTAAGTCCAGTACGAGACGAATCTAATACAAGATGAATCCAGTAAGGGACGATCCAGTCATAGTGATCAATGATTCCAGGGTAAGTCCAGCCTATACTCTAGCAGTGTGTTTTAAAATACCGAGATCGATATGTAAATGGCTATAGGTAATCCAGCACATCACACACCTGGCCGGGTGTGAGATGGCTATCATTCCGGTTTGATTCCAGCATGGGGTGATTCCAGAATTATGGTATGTCTACATGTCTTACTCTAGTATTTCCCCTCCCAGCAAGTGAATCCAGAAATCCGACACAATGATTCAAGATGAGTCCAGCCAGAATATGATGATACCAGTAAATAATTCCAGAATGATTCCAGTAATAGAGGCCAGACAATAAATGTGTGTCGTATACATGAATCCAGAAATATCCATACGTGTTGTAACAGAGAATCGCATACAACTAACTAGAACTGAAGTACAGTAATTGACAAGTAAATGAGAAAACTATCAGGGAATGTACTCGCCTCATACTCTGAAAAGAGTAGTATAATATCATATGTCTGCACCAGAGTCACAATGTCCTAAATAGAGCAGTACAGGTTATAATATGTTTAAAATGAGGTAAATGAAGTTTACAATGCAATCTACATGATTTCTAGGCCAATCTAGGTCAAAGTCAACTTAAGTCAAACCTGGTCAACTGTCTAGGTCAAACTAGGTCTAAGTCAAACTTGGGTCAACTGTCTAGGTCAAACTAGGTCTAAGTCAAACTTGGGTCAACCATGGTCAACACTTTAGTCAAACTAGGTCAATGAAGTCTATACTAGTTAAATAGTCCACTATTGGTCAAACTTGATTTGTTTGGCCTATTGTAGGTTATTTGGCTAAGAGACTATTAGTGCTAGTGTCAAAGGTGGTATCAAAACCATAATCAAATCCTAGAAGCTAACCACCAATTCTCATATACATATAATAAATCCTACAGGACCATCTATAGAGTGTAGCACATATAACCCACTATATATCATGCCACTCCTATCTCACATACATATAACATGTGCATATATATCACATATATACCTACAATATATATATATGTATACATAAGATACTATGAGCTATATCTATAGGAAAAAATGGGCAGGCATCCCAACTAGAAATATGAGTGCCAATGAGTTGAATACTGACAAATGCAAGGATATTACAAGTGAAGCTATCATTCCACTATAAAACCATATTCTCCTCTAAAATCTGGACTGAACAGGTTGGAAAGTTGTCATTGGACATAAGGATATGACACACATACAAGAATAAGTGTCTGAACAACTAAGCAATAATTGGACAGGACACATAAATGGGTATTGGGATTAAGTAATGTGTGTGTGTATATGTGGCTGTATTATCATGACATAGTGTTCAGATTTCAGTCAATGTATGTAGGGAGTATTCAATCATACATGTGTGTCTAAATGTGTGACGGGAAAAATAAGAGGAAAACCTGTGTGACAGGATCCCATATGTGTGTGTGTGTGTTAATATGAGGAATGTGTCGTGTGTGTGAGTGACACATGAGTGAAGTTTATGTGTCAATGTGGCACATGCTTGTGTGTGTGCGGGAACATTTGTGTTCTCAGGATTATATATATGATAGTGGGGTTAATCAACAGTTAGCTAACAATGTATAATCAAACCATCGCATTCAATTTCCTATTCTAACCCAACCAAATCCCCATCTCAGTACATACATAAATCTTGTATTTAGCTAACCCATGGTTCAACCAACCCAATGTATGTAGTAAAAGTTGAACATAACATCAACTATCAAGGCCCCATCATGTATAGACAGTGAATGTATCCTAGTATCAGAATTTTCCCATTTGAAAGCCTAATTACAACCTAACATGATACCCACACATTCAACATTGCATTCAGCTAGCATTTGCATGTTAAAACTGTGAATTGAACAATCATTAAAGTCCAGAGCATAATTATGAATCAAACATTGCAATAAAGCATCAAATCAGTTCTAATTCTCAGATTTTAAAACTAGAAATTTAAATTCGGTTTCAACAGGAATGTATCAGTGAATGCATATATTTTAGTTCAAAACAACACCTAAAATCCTTCAATTGATAACAAAACCTAATCTAACTAACATGCACAACATCCTACTAACATGTTTAACATTGAATTATCAATTGAATCAAATTAACCACAGCATTCGACTCTGAAAAGAGAGTATCAGAACATATCATGTATTGAAATCAGAAAATGCCTTTCCCTTCCCTCACGTTCGAATACCAAATATATCCTATTGAAACACAATTGAAACACAACATCAAATGATATTGAACTTCAGAAACAATCAATTTCCCAATACAATTTTCAATTATAAAAAAAAACCCAATTTAAAACTGTCAAAAACTGGAAAATGCAATCAGTGCATACACTTGCACATTCGAAACCAAATCATTCACAATCAACATACAATACGTGTCAGAGGGGGGAGGGTCGAGTGTGTGAGACACACACGTGTCCATTGTGTCCAGGAATCGGGACACGAAGTGTCCAAGAATTCCTAAAAATTAAAATATCAGTAAACGGCACAAGCAGCCTCGTGCAGCGAGGACATGGCCTCGTGCACGCGACACAGGGCACGACATGACTCGTTCTCGTGCCCACGTGTTCGCACCATATAGGGTTACACATGTGTCGCCCACAGTATCAACGTGTCCCCGTGTCGTGGTTAAACGTGCGTATCAGCGTGTGTTTTCACGCGCAGGCAGACCAGTGTAAAACCCGTGCGGGTGGGATTTCTCCCAAACCCCTCGATGAAATTATCCCAAAGTTTGTGTGTGTTGTGTCAGTCATGTATCCTAGGTTTGTCCAAAATTTTATGTCAAGACGTGCAGTGTCGTGTCCGCTACAGTGCCCGAGCAGCAGGGCACTGTGTACGGTTCAGCCCCCCCGTGTTCGTGTCCCCGTGTGGATACGACACGACACCAAAATCAGGAAATAATAACACAAATCACTAAGCAAGCCCTAGAGCTAGAATTCCATTCTAAAACATTTCAAAAATCAGAACAAAATGTTGGTTGATCACTACACCAAAACAGGCATTTCCTAACGACTATAAGCGTTAGAAAAAGTTTTCCTAACGCTTTTTTGCCGTTGGAACTACGGTGTGGGGAATTTTACTAACGGTCTTGCTAACGGTAATAACCGTTGGGAAATTGATTTTCCTAACGGTAAACTAGCGTTGGTAAATTGATTTTCCTAACGGTAAAATAGCGTTGGTAAGTTGATTTTCCTAACGGTAAAACAGCGTTGAGAAATATATTTTCCTAATGGTAAAAAAGTGTTAGCAAAATAAACTTCCTAATGGTAAAAAACGTTGGTAAATTATATTCACCAATGGAAAAAAATGTTGGTAAATAAAATTTTCTAACAATGAAAAAGTGTTGGTAAATAAAATTTTCCAACAATTAAAAACCGAATAAAATAGTAAAAATTACAGATTTCTAACAATTTTTAATCCTTATAAAACATATCATAACTGTAAGGATTTGTTTGTATTGCACTAAACTTGTAATTCAAATCCAGACTTCCAATCTTATTATTCATCATCAAATAAGTATAAATAAAAAAGGGAGACAATTCATCCAAGAAAATTTAAGTTCAATATATAACTTGATAAAAATATTAAGACATTAAACAAATCTAAACAACATTGAGTTTAATAGAGTTAGAACAATTATGTTCAAAGTAAAGAAAACTATAAATTTTGCAAACGATACTTTGGCCAAATTATAAATCCTCCATCAACTGTATCGCAAAGCTTGTAATTGCCATCTTGTGGACCATCAAAAATCAGTGCTTCCGGATCTATAACCTCCGTCACCCAAACAATATTCTCTCCGTCTTGTACCACCTTCCTTTGATGGCAAGTCTTGTGTGATGCAAGATATCCTTTTGCCACCTCTTCCAAATCCTTTGAAAGTAATATCACGTATTTTTTCTCTTTAGAAGATGGTCCACCATTGTTGGTCGGGAGGACGGGACTAGCAATGTTGTCACCATGGCCATCAGACCCAGTGTTAAAATCCTTTGGATCAACTGGAGTATGCTCTGTGTTGGAGGCAGCTTCAGCCCTTGGTGTCCCATTACCTCCGAATTGATTATGTTGCATATTCATATTTTGTAGCATATTTTGATGCATACTCATAAAGGCAGAAGTCATGGAATTAAACCTGTTCATAGCGTCAGTTATTTGGTTTTGTAATTCCATTTTCCATTGACGAAGGTCTTCAATATCTCTTTGACCGGATATTGCTTTTGTAGCTTGTGTCATTTTTACTTGTCTCACGGAGGAGGTAGAGCTGATTGCACGACAATAACTCTTCTTCTTTTCAGACCCAAAAACTTCAGCAATAGGATCACTTTCAAAGTCTTCTAAGCTTGCGATACCATCGCAACCATTAAGACTTGCTCGTATTTTTTGCCTCTCTTCTGCGGCTTCAATTTGTGCCTGCATTTCCATAATTATAAGTAATATTCAATCCAAATTATATAAGATGGTAATAATAAATCAAAAGAGATATCGATAAAGCTAAGATTATATTTAACATATACGATGATTGATGTCTTTTACAATAAGGAATTCATAAACAAAGGATTAAACTTTGTGAATATGAGAACTACAGTTGCATGTTAACCTATCAAAATACAATAATTGAGACCAAATTCCAAACACATAAAAGTGGAATTTCATGTGACTGAAACACAATTTTCTGGAACATAAATCATTAAAGAAATTGAGGGTGGTGATATTGTGTTAGGAGAACAGAATCCTGAAAGGATTAAACATTGTGAAGTGATAGTATGACCCCCACTCCATTCACAATGCTTGAATATACAACAAAAAAAGGTAAGGGTGGTGATGTTGTGTTAGGAGAACAGAATCCTGAAATTGAGGGAAAGAGATCTTTGTACTTAATTAGAATGGCTCTAAGGAGATAGAATTGACATGCAAGAGTTTGGCACAACAATCCCATACTAATCTATTTCCATAACATCACTCAACTAAGCAAAGAACAGCACAATATTGGAAAACCAAGAAAAAGTAGAGAGACAGAGAAGTAGCCGGGTCCCTGATGCAACCCAGAGTGCAAACAATAACATTCTGCAAACAATACTGCCTTAAACCAGACATATAACCGAGCATTCCACTATCCTAGAGTTGATGGTATTTTTTTTTCTCAGATCCTATTCCGTTTGATCTGAAGTTCCCCACCAATGCCTCCATGTGTAGATACCATCAAAAACCTATCTACACAGGAGCCAAAGTTCTTCAACTTCTTGATGATACTTAACATGAATCAGCTCTCCAGCTCCCATGTGTTGTCTGTTGCTTGTAAATATTCCTCCTACACATGCATAGCGAGGTGTGATAACTAGGACTCCAGGTCAAGAGAGATGTTCTTCGAGAATATGTTATTCCTATCTCGCTATAAAGTACGTAATATAATTAAGTCAGATGCTTCATATGACAAGCTAAACCTCGTCCTAGTTCAATCGATATTGACTTCTTCGACCAATATGAGCCTGTGCTGTGCACAAGATATGGTCGACTTATAAAACTAAAGATCTCCAAAACTTTTAATTGAAACAGATGAAAGATGCAGACTTCCAAATTTATGAAAATAATTTACATAGCAACAGAACACTCAATGATCTACATTATAAAAGAAAGGAATCTCAATTTCCCAAAAGCAGGTGCAGAATAAAATAAGCAAAACAATGTTGAAATTTATGAAGCTAAATTTACTTTAAACACTAGAAGCAAGTAAGAGCTAAAATTTAGAAGTATGTGTGTTCTCGTAATCAGAATTCCAACTTTCACATCACCATAATTTAGAAGTACTTACATATTTTTCTGCTGCACAAGGAAGCACCTCCCCAGTTTTTCTTTTCGTGTGTGCCCTTTTCCAAGCCCCTACCCTTGAAAGCTTTTCAGTTGGATTTTCTTTTGCCTACATGCATAATTATGATTAATGACAAATAATGTCTTTAATATAAAATTAGAATTCGTTAAAAACAAAGTACACACCATTTCTTCATACACTCTACTATAAGGTTTCCTTCCCAAAGTGTGAGTTATAGGATCTTTGGCCTTATTTTCAGCATTCTTCTTGCATTGCTCCTTCTTTTTATCACTATACTCAATGTCTACAAACTTTTCCCACCAAATTTTTTCAATATCATCGGGACGGTTATTAAGAGCAACACGTTTGGGTATAGGTTGTCCATTAATATAAAGATATCTTGCACGTACGAATTGTGGACTTCATTGTTCTAAGATACCGTGGAAATTTTTTTTCCAATATAGTGCGCGCAATCTTCAGGTCCACATTCATCTCAAACTCTTTCTGTCACAATCACACAACAAAAAACAAACACATTATCATGATAAAAAAACGTAAAAACAAATTCAAATGTATGTAAACAAGTTGAATGCATAAAATACCATGAGCTCATTCCATAGATTATCCTTGTAGAAGTCATCTACTTTCCTCCAATCTTCATACCCAATTGGAATTTGAGCACGGATTAGGGCACCACAACGAGAACTCCATTTGGCTGCATCTCTACCCTTAGCACCCTCAAAATCAACAACTATTGAGTATTTTTTGCCATTTGGTGGGGGTGGAACATCCGACTCTTGTGTGTTTTTTGTACCCACAGATGTACTAGCACTACTAGGATTGGATGACATTTCGTACTACAATTGCACAAAACATCAAGAATTAACAAGTATTAGAATGAACAAGTATCACAATCGAGAGAGAGGGAGTAGAGAAAATCATGTTTTCTATTATACTATAGATTTGAGAACGGCCTAATCGATAAACAATCGAGAGCGAGTGAAAACTGGGATTCATACTTAATCAGATGATGGAAAGTGTGTGTGTGTGTGTGTGTGTGTACACACACTTCCTTGTCTCAAGGTCAACTAACCATTGGTAAACGACTCAAAAATATTTGGGGACAAGGATAGTAGGTTGAGAAAAAAAAGGAGCAATAATAGTTTAACATTCGTTGCAAGGTGAGCAAGTAGCTTTTATATAAGATAGCCACTACATTGCAAGATTCGTTGTATCTGACGATGCTGATAGGTATCGGCCATATTATATTAGCTCGGATAGCCTCTCGATAGGTAGCAGCCTTTTCCAGACCCTGTATTAGTGGGGGAGCCTTGTGGCATAAGAAAACATCTCCTAAAACCATATTCTCACCAGGCTATTTATAGGCTATGTTTCAGGTACAAAGACACACAACATGATACAGTCTGGAGAAAGGCCTTTTGGCATGCTTATCTCATAGTTTGCAGTATCTGCTGATACAAATACGGAAAGGGACACCGCCGACACTAGCGAAACCAACCATTTTAAAACCGCAAAAACTTCGTGAAACCATTAATACTGATACTCATAAGAAGGGGCCAATGCCAATTCTGACAATGTGAACCTTAGTCCATCTTTGTTTTACCATGCTTGTATTATTCATCTGTATCGTTTTCAACAGGGATATGAAAATAATTATGTTGTGGTCCTGCTTTCCAATGTTTACATGTTGGACAAGACAAAGTAAAGGATGTGGAAGTTTGACAATTGATGTTTACATTAGTTAGTACAAGCAAATCCATACACTAAACAAGATGGCCACTGATCAAAATAATAGAATAATATTAATTTCATTCAATGTCATTCTCCTGTGTTAGATTTCGGAGCTGATTTGATGAAATCCTAACGATAAAGCTGTGGTGGCTTCAGAAATCAAGTTCATCTATTTAGTGGATCCAGTTGCAAGATATTCAACAAAACAAAGTACAAGAAGTACAAATAGGACATTCATCATGTGGAACTAATCATAAAGGTGTGATGACTTTGCTACACAAAAATAGACTACTTCTATGCATGTTCCACACGTAGTTGTTAAATATCAATCAAACAAATGGATGATATAAACTTAACTGTGAAGTGAAGTTGTCGTTCACAAACTTTGTTTTTTTCTTTTCATTGATTTCTCTCTCAATAACAATATGAAACTTATCTAATCTCTCCCTCTATACTAAAATCTGACTAATGTGGATTTCACTCACAGCCAAAAATCGTTCTTTGACCAAGATTCCCATGACAATAAACAAAATAGGAACCATGGCACAAATGAATCAGTTTCAGCCAAAACTGAACCATTGGTCACAGACAAACTCTAGCATATGTGCACACCGATCTTTTCTGCCTAATCTGGGGTACAATATACAAATTTGTTAATCATTATGTAAAATCTCATACATTGTATTAAACAAAGTATCAATATATGAAACCATTACCAACCCAACATGTCCAACACATTAACAAGAACAACAACTATACTCAAATGGCAGTTCAAGTTAAGGTTTCCTTGAAAAAGAATACCACTATAGTAAAATGCAGTGCAGAAGAAAGTTTCAGAGTGAAACATTCTATTCCAACAAGATATCTATTTTTATCTCATGATAATTCCGCAACTCTTTTCCTTAACTGTAGAATCCCCTTAAAAAAAACAGAAAAAGCAGATTATGCATTCCCAGGAAAAAAGAAGAAAAAAGATCCGGTGACTATCCAAACACGACATAAAGTCTTTGAAATGATCCTCACTACTTTGTAATTAGAGAATAATTTCAAGTGATATTATCTATGGCATATAGCAATGCCAAGTGCTTGGACTTGAAGAACCAGAATCAGAAAATTTACTATATTCGGCGAACCAACCACAAGGATTCCCCATTGGACTTCATAAACACCAATTATCTTAAGCAGTCAAGGAATAAATTCATGCAGCATGACAAGCCACTATATAGAGGAACTTTATGTTTTCAAACCGATTATTTTGCCTACAAATGGCCTAGGAAAGCACATGATGACCACATGATATATACCTCGAACGTGACAAGAAAGAAAATCTTGACACTGCTAGTAAATTTAATTATCTTGCCTTTTGCAGGCCTCACTAAACTTATTAGTGCAAAGTGATTCTACGATCTATTAAACGCGATAGGGGGTTCAGTAATATACCAGCCTCTTGAATATTCTACTATGATTTTGAGCTGCATCATACACCAGTAGGTTACAGTAATATACCAGCCTACCCATAAATGGCCTATCAAATCATATTCTACAAGTTTATATAGTGTTACCTGGATACTGATGTAAATCCGATAAACTCTACTAAAAAACTGCATAACAAAATCACAGTGAACAAAAATATGATTATACTGTTTCATTATTATTGGCACACAATTTACAGATATCGACACATGGTATGTTTTTCTTCTGTAGAAAAATCGACAGTTTGAAGCTTATTTTTAAAGGAAACCGTAGAAAGACTTGTTAATATCTGAACTTTTAAAGGGCATCCCCATTACCAAATAATATGACTAACTGGGCCATATTATAAGTTTATTAAAACAATCTTCACCATTAAAACTAACATCCTGTAACTTATGAATCAAATTTAAGTAGTCTTGCATAAGATTATAACTTATGCTTCTTCTACCATAGAAGACATAAATTAGAAAGCTTCTTCTAAAACACTAATCCATGTTGGTTTAGCCCTAACTCTAGTACTTGCACTTTCTTTAAATAGGGGAGGCAACAAGTAGAAAAAAGAAATTTTGGAACTGCAAGTAATAATAAAGAATCTAAAATAACTAAAGTGACAACTGACAGGTGCTCAAAGAACATGGGTTAGTTATGTGTCTCGAATCATTTAACTCTTTCATGAGGTATCCAGTCTATGGGTGTTTTTACTGATACATTTTCGGAGAATTTAGAACCCCTAAGCTCGACAGAGGCCGATACTGTTTCTTACTATTAATAACCATATCTGATCCGTATTTGCATCGAATGCACCCATTTGATTTATACTGATGTAAGTCAAAAACCCAATCTTTATTACAGTAAATAGTAACACAAATAGAGTTTCAGAACCAACTGATTGCAGCAACAAAATAAAATAGTAATAGTTTCTAATACATTAAAAATAAAAAAAGTACCATAACAATAACCATTTTTTTTCAAAATATCAAATCTATTTGGGTTCAATATATTTTAATATTGGTGCCAAGTTAGGTTGATCTTCCAAAATGGATTGGAAGCTTGTTGGTACGGAACAATCATCAACACCATCAGTCATACGCTTGGGAGAACGTAGAACAATAGACCAATCAGAATTTTGTGCATCCTTTATATAAAAAACTTGACTCACTTCGGATGCAAGAATGGCCGGCTCATCATAATCTCCTTCAGCACTCTTGAGCTTCTTTAAATTAACCATCAACAAGTTAGAGTTCGGACAAATCTTAGAACCATTTGTCTTGTCCCCGATATTCACCCAATCACAATAGAACACAACATGTTGAAATTCATAATAATCAACCTCTATAATCTCTTTGATAATACCATACCAAGTAATTTTATCAGCCGTAGGGTTCTTATCTTTTGCACTTGCGACAAATGTAGTGATTGCATCCATGCAAACACCACTATCTTGTGTCGAAAGAGTCTCATCATAGTGCTGGGGAGAGAATACATAACCATTCACCCTATACTTGGTATGAGTTTTGGCTTCCCACTTTGGCCCATTGACATACCACCACAATAGTGAGTTCATGCATTTTTCTTCCAGCAACTGTCAACACAAGCCACTCAAATACATTAATCAACACCACCAAAAAAACTAAAACTGTGCTTTTAGAATTAAATGGCACTATACCTTTTTGTGTAACCAATCAATAAATTCAGATTGTATTACCACTTCTGTCTTTGTGGTAGCTCTTCTTTTTCCACGAGGCCCTTCTTCCAATGATGATCGATACATACTACAAATTCAAAAACCTTATTGTATAAAAAATACACATTATGTAGTTTAAAATCAATATAAAAGAATATCACACCTGTAATATTCATCTTGCTCTGGTATATTTATCCTAAAGAGTATCCATCTTCGAATTTGCATACGTTGTACGCCAGATAACTTGATAGTTTTACCCTCAAGAATGGAGCGCTCATACATATCATCTTCATTATCGTCTAAAAAGAGTGCTTGACTAGAACTATGATTACCATCACGCGGATTTGGCATATATTCCATAGCATATCTAACAGATTCTGAAACAAGATATGCCTCAGAAATTGACCCTTCAACATAACGTTTGTTGCTTGGTATATTTTTGCACTCCTTCATAGCCCTTGTATTAACATAAGACGCACATTTGTTAAAAAATTATAGTGTTAATAAATTAGCAAAGAAACAATAATATATAAGATGAAAATCTCATCTTTCAAATGGATACATCCATATGTATCTCGTAGGTCCACAAAGTAGAGCTTGGTCAGCTAGGTGCACCATTAGGTGGATACTTATATCAAAGAAATGCGATGGCAGATAATGTTCCAACACGCATAAAGCCTCGGCAATCATATCTTTGGCAGCTTGGACATGCTCTCGAACTAAGACCTTTGAGCATAGTATATTGAAGTACAAACTTACTTGCAAAATGGGTCATTTCAACTCACGAAACTTTGGATATGCATGTTGAACCATAACTGGAAGCAAATATGAATAATGACATGATAGTCATATGACTTCCTAATATGCAAACTGGGTGGCTGAATAGTGACAAGGCTGCCCAAATTAGTTGTAAGACATGACGGGAGCTTTACATCTTTCAAAACTTGGCAAATTTGCATCTTATGAGCCTTATCGAGTGCATATTTAGAAGAATTTCTTCCCCTATCAAACATCAAATTAATAAGATGTTCAGCCACATTCTTTTCAATGTGCATCACATCAATAGTATGTCGTACTTTATGACGACTCCAGTATTCTAAAGTAAAAAGAATCGATTTTTTATACCACGCTGGCCTTTCTTCCTTGTCATCCTCATATGCAACGCAATCTTCACTACCATCCACCTCAACTGCCATTCGCTTCTTGCAAGTAGCTTTTACTATTTTACCCGGTATATATTTGATATGATCAAGCCTTTCTAAAAGGGATGGTCCAGTCAATCGTATTGGAGGTTCCTTATGCTCTACATCCTTATACCATCTGTGTTTCACTTCCCTATATGGGTGACCATCCTTCAAAAATCTTCTATACTTTCTAAAAACATTCTTATTACCAACGCGCTCAGAATCGGTCTCAATAGCACAAATAGGGCAAGCTTTGTAACCATGTGTCACACAACCAGATAAGTTACCAAATGTCGAAAAATCATGGATTCCCCACAATAACATTGCTCTCAAAGTGAAGAGTTCCCCCTTGTTCATATCAATAGCTGACACTCCTTCCGTCCAAAGTTGCTTCAACTCATCTACAAGAGGTTCTAAGAATACATCAATGTCTTGACTCGGTGCTTTTGGCCCAGGAATTAACAAACACATCATCTGGAACTGTGATTTCATACATAACGAAGGGGGAAGGTTATAAGGAATGATGTATACGGGCCAACAACTGTAACCACTAGATAGCACTCCATGTGGATTGAACCCATCGGTAGCAATGCCAAGCCAAACATTACGCCCCTCTCTAGCAAACTCTGGCCACTTGCTTTTAAGTGACCTCCATTCAGCCGAATCAATAGGATGACACATGAAATTCCAAGAAGATTTTGCTTCTTTGTGCCATTGCATTTGGCGTGCTATCCATGGTATAGTGTACAATCTAGTTAACCTTGGGATTAGAGGAAAGTGTCTCAAGATTTTTCTTGGTTGTTTTGTCACTTTCCCTACTTTTTCAGACTTGGTTTCCTTAACCTTAAACCTGGGAGTCTGACAACGAGGGCATTCTACTGCATCCGCATATTCCTTCCATTACAATATGCAATCATTCTCACATGCATGAATGCACTTGGCTTTCATTCCCAAATCTTTTAGCATTTGCTTCATTGTGGGGTACTTGTCAGGTAGTGTATTTCCCTTTGGAAGCCACCGTCTCAATCGCTTCAACAACTCAGTTACGCTATTTTCTGACCAATTGAACTCCTTCTTCAAGTTATGGAGCTCTATAATTGCACATAAAGTTGTAAGGCCATCTTCACATGAAGGATATAGTTTTTCATTTGCTTTTTTCTTGTATTCATGATACTTATTACCATGATCAAGACCAGGGACAAATAGACTACCAGAAACTACACCCATCTCTCCAAGGTTCTCCTCACAACTAGCTTGTGCCATATCATGAACTCCATAAGCATCATCAACAAGGTTCCCGAGTGCACCTGCTGCATCATCATCATATTCTTCTTGGATTTGATCTTGGATCTGATCCTCTTCAAAAATATGTGGCGTAGGATCCACCACTACGTTCATGTCATTCCTCTCTCCGTGAAAGAACCACTCATCGTACGTTGGTTCCATACCAAACATGATCAAGTGTTTCTCAACCTTTTCAAAAAGAAATCTTCTAGAATTTTTGCACTTCATACAAGGACAAGGGCATGTTCCGATCCCGGGTGGTGAGTGGCACTTCACAAAGCTCATGAAATGTCGAACACCTTGTATATATTCAACATCATTTCTGTATGGATTTTTAATCCACTCTCTTGATATCGATCTTGACATAATAGCAAGGATGTTTATCCCTTTCTATACTAGGAACCTAATAAACAAACAAGATTAAGATAAATTAGATCATGAAGACAAATAGATTATTATTTACCAATAAAGAAAATTATAGACAGTGATATGCCAATATTATAAATAGCCTATCAAAATTCTACAAGTCTTTCTATATTTCTCATGAACGGTGATATGCCAAAAATAAAAACTAAAAAATTATAATATGCTACAAAATATTCTACTAATCTAGGATAAAAAATTATATCTTTCTTGTACATGCACTTCTCCATGTCGTGTCTCATTAATCTTTCTTGTGCATGTTCAGACCATCTTGAGCAATTTCCAACAATAGAATTATCAATGTATGCAAATGTTAATGTTATTTACTATGATAGAAACCTACACAAGTATCACTGTGCATCAATTGTAGCATTTTAATTCCATATATACTAAACTTTACAACGAAAAATATTTTGATCTAATGCTAACATGTCAGCACAGTTAATGAATGTATTATCCCTGAGACGTCTCTTCGACAATACAATAAAAAAGAGAGCAGGAAACTTACCAACTCCTACTTAGTTGAGCATAAATACTATCTAAGGAAGAACCTTGATGACTTTACTTAATTATCTAAAGTGGTTAATAAGCGACCTACTTTTGGTATATATTTCATAAAGTGGTTAATAAGCGACCTACTTTTGGTAAATCATAGTGTCATGACATTTATATTCTTCCTTCTTGCATATGGTCTATACCCACATCCTTAATTATCTAATCTATCTTGTAATGATATAGTTTCCTGAACATACTAAATCCTACAGTGGACCTCTGGTCAAGGCAAGTCAGTCACTCATGAAACTTGGGCTTACATCCTCAGTTTAGATTAGGTTTCTAGTCAACAGTATCAAGATTCACCTGATTTCTCACACCAACCAATAGTGAACTCAGAACTTGTTCTAAGAAAACAAAGAGATATTTATGCTTAAAATGGATACAAGAACGGTTTATTGCTCTCTAATTTGGTTCATTGCTCTCCAAGAACTTGTTCTAAGAAAACCTTTGGTTTATCTCATAGTTTGTAGTATCTGCTGATACAGATACGGAAAGGGACACCGCCGACACTAGCGAAACCAACCATTTCAAAACCACAGAAACTCCGTGAAACCGTTAATACTGATACTCATAAGAAGGGGCCAATGCCAATTCTGACAATGTGAACCTTAGTCCATCTTTGTTTTGCCATGCTTGTATTATTCATTTGTATCGTGTTCAACAGGGATATGAAACTAATTATGTTGTGGTCCTGCTTTCCAATGTTTACATGTTGGACAAGGCAAAGTAACGGTTGTGGAAGTTTGACGATTGATGTTTACATTAGTTAGTACAAGCAAGTCCATACACTAAACAAGATGGCCACTGATCAAAATATTAGAATAATATTAATTTCATTCAATGTCATTCTCCTGTGTTAGATTTCGGAGCTGATTTGATGAAATCCTAACGATAAAGCTGTGGTGGCTTCAGAAATCAAGTTCATCTATTTAGTGGATCCAGTTGCAAGATATTCAACAATACAAAGTACAAGAAGTACAAATAGGACATTCATCATGTGGAACTAATCATAAAGGTGTGATGACTTTGCTACACAAAAATAGACTACTTCTATGCATGTTCCACACGTAATTGTTAAATATCAATCAAACAAATGGATGATACAAACTTAACTGTGAAGAGAAGTTGTCGTTCACAAACTTTGTTTTTTTTTCTTTTCATTGATTTCTCTCTCAATAACAATATGAAACTTATCTAATGTCTCCCTCTATACTAAAATCTGACTAATGTGGATTTCACTCACATCCAAAAATCGTTCTTTGACCAAGATTCCCATGACAATAAACAAAATAGGAACCATGCAACAAATGAATCAGTTTCAGCCGAAACTGAACCATTGGTCACAAACAAACTCTAGCATATGTGCACACCGATCTTGTCTGCCTAATCTGGGTACAATATACAAATTTGTTGATCATTATGTAAAATCTCATACATTGCATTAAACAAAGTATCAATATATGAAACCATTACCAACCCAACATGTCCAACACATTAACAAGAACAACAACTATACTCAAATGATAGTTCAAGTTAAGGTTTCCTTGAAAAAGAATACCACTATAGTGAAATGCAGTGCAGAAGAAAGTTTCAGAGTGAAACATTCTATTCCAACAAGAAATCTATTTTTATCTCATGATAATTCTGCAACTCTTTTCCTTAACTGTAGAATCCCCTTAAAAAAACAGAAAAAAAACTGTCTGGGCAAAAAAAAATCTAACGATATTTTTATGAAATATATACTATGTACCTACATCCTTGATTTTTCTTGTCAAATGCATCAACCAGTTAACCTAAGTAACCTATTTGACAAGGCAATGCAAAAATAGATCTATAATAAGCAGTTGCATCGACATTCAGCACAATTATAATCTGAACTAGACTTGAGGGCCAGTTTTATCCCGGAGTCGATTTGGTACCAGTTTCGTAAAGCTTCATGGCTAGCGACTTCCATTTCGAATGGATGTTTTTACAAACATATCATTCTTCTTAATACTCAAATAGAGGTTTTCGAAACGCTAATCCAACCAACATGAATAAGTACTATTTGAAAAAAAAATCATAATTTTAAGGCGAAAAAAAACTTTAACACAACCTTTTACTCTTCAGAGAAGTGCTTCCAAATCAACCATTTAAAGAAAAGGAAGAAAAAGCTCAAATAGAGAAATTCGGTCAAACAAATAGAGAAACATATATACGTTGACGAAATATCTTCCAAATCAAATAGAAAACACATTGGCTATTCCAATGACAGTAAGAAATTTTCAAAAACATATATTAAAGTCCACAGTGGCTATTCGATGACAGTAAGAAATCTCACCGATGATAGTGACGAATATCTTCAGAGAGAGTTTCTCCGAGTCTGCTCCACCTATACGAAACATATATACGGTATGAAAAATAATTTAATTTCCTCCGAGTCTGCTTCAGAGAGAGTTTCTCCGAGCCTGTCCTAAAATTATATTGTGAAGGGAGGAGGAGGAAGAGGAAGAGGAGAAAGGGGTTTACCTTCAACGAGAGTTGCTCGCTCGGAGGAGAAAGGGATTCCGATGACAGTAAGAAATTTTGGAGGGACTTTTGAGGGGGGAGAGGAGAGGAGGAGAACTTAAACATGGAAAATTTTGGGGGGAAGAGGAGTTCTTCACGTGAAAATGGAAAATTTTGGGGGGAATTTTTGGGGGGGAAAGAGGAAGAGGAAGCAATTCTCTGAAGAGCACGGTCGGGAGAAATTTGGGGGGACGAAAAGTGTTTCCCTCCACCCTAACACTTATTCTATCACGTGAAGAGCACAAGGGTTAGAATTTTTATTTATTAAATTTTTATTAACTTGGCTAACAGTGTTAAAGTGTTACGAAAAAAAGAGTGTTATTTATATTTACGTTTATTTTATTTCTTTTTTATGCTAACGGTTTTGTGATGTGGTAATGGTTTTTTACTGTTAGTACGTACTAACAGTTAAAAACTGTTAGTAATTAAAAAAAATTGTGTTGGAAAGTTCCCCTTTTGGTGTAGTGTGAGGCATTACATCAAACACCTAGCCTATCAAATGGATACGTGTCCGATACGGACACCAAATGGACACAAAATTCACCCAATTTCTAGGGACAGCTAGGGGACACCTAGACCTAGCCTAATATGCAAAGAAATCAAAATAACAATACAATTTAAAGGGTTTTACCTATAGGTGCAAATAGCAAGAAAAAGCCCCAAAATGAAGTGTTCTTCCTTGCTAACTCGGATCCCCAAATTGCTCAAAATCTTGGATTACTCTCCACCAACAGTAAATAAACAATGATTAGGTCCTAATGTAAAAGGCTAGGGTTAAAAAGGAGTTAAAATAAAAAAAGTTATGCATTGGCTCTTACCTCTTTCTTTAAAGCTTGAAAAAAATAATAAAAGAGGCAAGAACAAGAAAGAGATTATTTACAGGGAATGGGGAGCCCTAGTGGCTGGTCATAAAGTAAAAATTTAGGGTTAGGGCTTAGTTTAATGGCTATGGGCCTAATTGCACTAGTCATGGAACCCATTTCTAAGTCTCAAGTCTATGGACCAAAACACCAATCATCCTATTTCAAACTTGATCCTAAGTGTCCTAACTTGAGTTGACTTAAGTTAAACTAGGGTCCATACCATGTTAACTAGGTCACCAAGTCAAGGTCAAAATCTAGGACAGTCTATTAAGTCACAACTAGTCAAAAGTCAAATCAACAATCACCAGTGCAATAAATCATGAAATAATTCAAAGAGGCCAAATAACCAAAATACCCTCATGCTCAAAAGTAATAATAATTATTCTAATGATATGGTCAGGCTCTAGGTCAGACAGTCTCTCAGGTTACACTAGTAAGGCATCAAAATCACAAGCCATGACTTGAAACAGTTTTAAATTGATTTAAAAGTCACCAAAAATCATAATGTGATTTAAATACAAATAAATAATATTTATAAATACAAAATTTCAAAAATACCCTCATTCCAGAAACTGGGTGTTACAAGTCTACCCCCCTTAGAAAAATTTTGTCCTCGAAATTAAGATGATCGCACCCTTCCTAGGTTAAACCCCCAATCAATCAAAGTCGAAGCAACACAATCCTACTGGTCGTGATTCTACAGTCTCAAGCAGGGTAGCTATACTATCTAGCAATCACAAGCAATATCCTGGCAGGTTCTAAAGGAAATCACACATGAAAGTGGGGAGGAAGAATAAGAAGGTCAAACCATCTAATCCATCACCTGCAACGTCAGTCTCCTCGGCTGCGATCGCAAAAGCTCAACCCCTCTGGTGCTGAGCTACAGGTGGCCTAGCACCCTCAAAAGGAGATGCAATGGGACAATCTATCTTCTGGTAGGCAGCTGACCCACAGAAATAGCAAACCTTCAACCTCTTCCTGCACTGCTCCCAGATGTGTCCCGACTTCTTGCAGTAGGAACAACTGATCGCCTTCGGGTCCTGACCCCAATACTGATGTTGCACCTGCTGAACTCCCACTGGTGCCTGTGTCTGCTGAATCTGTACATGTGGCCTCTTGGTCTGGCCTTCGCTGCTGCTGATACCATGAGCGTCCCGTCCCCTCTTGAGCCTCAGCTCAAGATCATCCTCTGCTGCTAAGGCGCCCACCAAGATCTCCTCAAAAGTAGCACCGCGGGCGCTCTTGGTATAGGAATTCATGTCCTTGACCAGCCCCTTCCTGAATCTCCGGGCCTTTGTCGCCTCAGACAACCCCTCGACAAATCTGCTCAGACGGCAGAACGCCCCTGCATACCCCTCCATGGACTGACCGTCCTGGACTAGGGCCTCGAACTGGGTCTCGAGGGCTCCGAGCGCTGCATCCGGGAAAACTTCTTCTTGAACAGCTTCTTGAATGTTGTCCAAGTCTGTCCTGTCGTACCAACCCTCGGGTCGGTCTGGTACCATGTGCGGGCCAGATCCTGCATCATGCTGGCTGCCATCTCTATCTGGAGCCTCGCCGGAATCTCAGCCAATCTGAATATCTCCTCCATGTGCTCTATCCACTCATCGGCGTACAGAATGCCCTATGTACCCCAAAAATCCCTCGGGTGCATCTTCTGAAAATCCTGGATGCCCTTCTCCTTCGGCTGGTGCGGCTGCTGAACTACTGGAGGCCGGGCTACTACCCTCTCAACTATTGTCAGGGCCAGATTAATGCCCCGACTAATCTCCGCAGTCTGACGCTGCTGCTGGGCCTGCTGGCCCTCCATGAACTGCTGGAAGAAAGTGAACAGCTGGACTGCGTCCACGGATCCTGAAGGAGGCTGCTTCTGGAACATCTCCGGAATCATCGGGCTCTGCCTGGGCCCTGCTGCTGGTGGAGGGGCTCCTCCGAATGCAGCTAAAATACCTACCCCGGCTGGCATGACTGGGGCTGCGGCACCGGGAGCTGGCTGCTGCTGCTGAGGACGAGAGGTGGCAGACCCCTCTGCAGTATTCCTTGGTCCGGAGCGATGGGATCTAGTCTCGACCATCCTGGAGACAGATCAAACAAGGAATCAATACTGAGATAGAAGTGATAAATCAAAGGAGGACAGTTAATTTTCAAGGAAGACAAATCAGCAAGATGTATAGATGGCATGAATTGAAGTAAAATTTTTTCTAACTGTGATTGAGTGCCTCTCCGTTAAAGCCTATCTCTCAATCCTATCGTAGGCTCGCAGCAGTACAACTAAGTTGCCGTACTACCACAATATCGCACTAATGTAACTCTCGACCTGCATGGGCCACCACTAAAAATGTGTAACGACCCGCACCCACTGTGAGGGTACGAGTACGTAACAGCGTCCAGCCTATGCCGTATTATCGGCGGTAGAACGCTGTTCTAAGTCTCTAACTAACCATCAACTCATGCAGTATATAATGTACTCATCATGATCAACTCCGAACGGATGACAAGTATAAGATGTGGTGTAACTCAATCACAGTCTAAGCACGATAAGATAACACCGAAATATAACTAAGTAATTGAAGACAACAATAACTACTGAAATAATAACAACATTTCGAACAATCTCAAATACATCTCAAGTCTCAATTCCATACAATAAGCTCTACATAAAAACATATGCTAGTCTACTAAACTAAATCTCGATCACTCCTGAGTGTCGGGGCCAAAGGTAGCCGTCCCGTCTCCAGGTCCAAAATATGTAGGGCATGTGTCCTCAGCGCTAGTATTTGTAATATTTCAACAGGTCCAGTCAGGATGGAAACGAGCACAATCTCATCTAGAAAACCCAGTAAATGACAGAGAACTATAAAGCAGTTATAGACAGTTGTATTGATGAACATGGCAGTTTATATTAAGGTGATGGTAAAGAAAGATAAAGTGCAAGAAAAGTAAGTAACTAAACAAGAGAAGAATCATGGCAATAAAGACTGTAAAAATAGAACTAGCTGAACCAGGGTAATATGATATAAGTCCAGACAGTAAATATATACGAGTGTAACTCCAATGTAAGTCCAGTACGAGACGAATCTAATACAAGATGAATCCAGTAAGGGACGATCCAGTCATAGAAATCAATGATTCCAGGGTGAGTCCAGCCTATACTCTAGCAGTGTGTTTTAAAATACCGAGATCGACATGTAAATGGCTATAGGTAATCCGGCATATCACACACCTAGCCGGGTGTGAGATGGCTATCATTCCAGTTTAATTCCAGCATGGGGTGATTCCAAAATTGGGGTATGTCTACATGTCTTACTCTAGTATTTCCCCTTCCAGCAAGTGAATCCAGAAATCCGACACAATGATTCAAGATGAATCCAGCCAGAATATGATGATACCAATAAATGATTCCATAATGATTCCAGTAATAGAGGCCAGACAATAAATATGTGTCGTATACATGAATCTAGAAATATCCATACGTGTTGTAACAGAGAATCGTATACAACTAACCAGAACTGAAGTACAATAATTGACAAGTAAATGAGAGAACTATCAGAGAATGTACTCGCTTGATACTCTAAAAAGAGTAGTATAATATCAGATGTCTGCACCGGAGTCACAATGTCCTAAATAGAGCAGTAAAGGTTATAATATGTTTAAAATGAGGTAAATGAAGTTTACAATGCAATCTACATGATTTCTAGGCCAATCTAGCTCAAAGTCAACTCTAAGTCAAACCTGGTCAACTGTCTAGGTCAAACTAGGTCTAAGTTAAACTTGGGTCAACTGTCTAGGTTAAACTAGGTCTAAGTCAAACTTGGGTCAACCGTGGTCAATACTTTAGTCAAACTAGGTCAATGAAGTCTATACTAGTTAATAGTCCACTATTGGTCAAACTTGATTTGTTTGGCCTATTCTAGGTTATTTGGCTAAGAGACTATTAGTGCTAGTGTCAAAGGTGGTACCAAAACCATAATCAAATCCTAGAATCTAACCACCAATTCTCATATACAAATAATATATCCT
This sequence comes from Iris pallida, assembly GCA_029216955.1. Classification (NCBI taxonomy): domain Eukaryota; kingdom Viridiplantae; phylum Streptophyta; class Magnoliopsida; order Asparagales; family Iridaceae; genus Iris; species Iris pallida. The sequence continues at coordinate 3,630,865 of JANAVB010012000.1, forward strand.
ACATGACCAACTATAGAGTGTAGCACATATAACCCACTATATATCAGGCCACTCCTATCTCACATACATATAACATGTGCATATATATCACATATATACCTACAAAATATATATGTATACATAAGATACTATGGGCTATATCTATAGGGAAAAATGGACAGGCATCCCAACTGGAAATAGGAGTGCCAATGAGTTAAATACTGACAAATGCAAGGATCTTACAAGTGAAGCTATCATTCCACTCTCAAACCATATTCTCCTCTAAAATCTGGACTGAACAGGTTGGAAAGTTGTCATTGGACATAAGGATATGACACACATACAAGAATGAGTGTCTGAACAACTAAGCAATAATTGGACAGGACACATAAATGGGTATTGGGATTAAGTAATGTGTGTGTGTATATGTGGCTATGTTATCATGACATAGTGTTCAGATTTCAGTCAACGTGTATAGGGAGTGTTCAATCATACATGTTTGTCTAAATGTGTGACAGGAAAAATAAGAGGGAAACCTGTGTGACAGGATTCCATATTTGTGTGTGTTAATGTGAGGAATGTGTCGTGTGTGTGAGTGACACATGAGTGAAGTTTATGTGTCAATGTGGCTCATGCTTGTGTGTGTGTAGGAACATTTGTACTCTCAGGATTACATATAGGATAGTGTGGTTAATCAACAATTAGCTAACAATGTATAATCAAACCATCTCATTCAATTTCCTATTCTAACCCAACCAAATCCCCATCTCAGTACATACATAAATCATGTATTTAGCTAACCCATGGTTCAACCAACCCAATGTATGTAGTAAAAGCTGAACATAACATCAACTATCAAGGCCCCATCATGTATAGACAGTGAATGTATCCAAGTATCAGAATTTTCCTATTTGAAAGCCCAATTACGACCTAACATGATACCCACACATTCAACATTGCATTCAGCTAGCATTTGCATGTTAAAACTATGAATTGAACAATCATTCAAGCCCAGTGCATAATTATGAATCAAATATTGCAATAAAGCATCAAATCAGTTCTAATTCTCGGATTTTAAAACTGGAAATTTAAATTCGGTTTCAACAGGAATGTATCAGTGAATACATATATTTCAGTTCAAAACAATACCTAAAATCCTTCATTTGATAACAAAATCTAATCTAACTAACATGCACAGCATCCTACTAACATGTTTAACATTGAATTATCAAATGAATCAAATTAACCACAGCATTCAACTCTGAAAAGAGAGTATCAGAACATATCATGTATTGAAATCAGAAAATGCCTTTCCCTTCCCTCAAGTTCGAACACCAAACATATCCTATTGAAACACAATTGAAACACAACATCAAATCATATTGAACTTCAGAAACAATAAATTTCCCAATACAATTTTCAATTATAAAAAAAACCCAATTTGAAACTGTCAAAAACTGGGAAATGCAATCAGTGTATACACTTGCACATTCGAAACCAAATCATTCACAATCAACATACAACACGTGTCAGAGGGGGGGTCGAGTGTGTGAGATACACACGTGTCCATTGTGTCCAGGAATTGGGACACGAAGTGTCCAAAAATTCCTAAAAATTGAAGTATCAGTAAACAGCACAGACAGCCTCGTGCAGCGAGGACACGGCCTCGTGCACGCGACACAGGGCACGACATGACTCGTGCTTGTGCCCACGTGTTCGCCCCATATAGGGCTACACATGTGTCGCCCTGCACAGTGTCAACGTGTCCCCGTGTCGTGGTTAAACGTGCGTATTAGCGTGCGTTTTCACGTGCAGGCAGACTAGTACAAAACCCGTGCGGGTAGGATTTCTCCCAAACCCCTCAATGAAATCATCCCAAAATTTGTGTGTGTTGTGTCAGTCATGTGTCCTAGGTGTGTCCAAAATTTCGTGTCAAGACGTGCAGTGTCGTGTCCGCTACAGTGCCAGAGCAGCTGGGCACTGTGTACGGTTCAGTCCCCGCGTGTTCGTGTCCCCGTGTGGACACGACATGACACCAAAATCAGGAAATGATAACACAAATCACTAAGCAAGCCCTAGAGCTAGAATTCCATTCAAAAACATTTCAAAAATCAGAACAAAATGTTGGTTGAGGCATTACATCAAATACCTAGCCTATCAAATGGATACGTGTCCGATACGGACACCAAATGGACACAAAATTCACCCAATTTCTAGGGAGAGCTAGGGGACACCTAGACCTAGCCTAATATGCAAAGAAATTAAAATAATAATGCAATTTAAAGGGTTTTACCTATTGGTGCAAATAGCAAGAAAAAGCCCCAAAATAAAGTGTTCCTCCTTGCTAACTCGGATCCCCAAATTACTCAAAATCTGGGATTACTCTCCACCAACAGTAAATAAACAATGATTAGGTCCTAATGTAAAAGGCTAGGGTTAAAAAGGAGTTAAAATAAAAAAAAGTTATGCATTGGCTCTTACCTCTTTCTTTAAAGCTTGAAAAAAATAATAAAAGAGGCAAGAACAAGAAAGAGATTATTTACAAGGAATGGGGAGCCCTAGTGGCTGGTCATAAAGTAAAAATTTAGGGTTAGGGCTTAGTTTAATGGCTATGGGCCTAATTGCACTAGTCATGGAACCCATTTCTCAGTCTCAAGTCTATGGACCAAAACACCAATCATCTTATTTCAAACTTGATCCTAAGTGTCCTAACATGAGTTGACTTAAGTTAAACTAGGGTCCATACCATGTTAACTAGGTCACCAAGTCAAGGTCAAAATCTAGGACAGTCTATTAAGTCATAGCTAGTCAAAAGTCAAATCAACAATCACCAGTGCAATAAATTATGAAATAATTCAAAGAGGCCAAATGACCAAAATACCCTCATGCTCAAAAGTAATAATAATTATTCTAATGATATGGCTAGGCTCTAGGTCATGCAGTCTCTCAGGTTACACTAGTAAGGCATTAAAATCACAAGCCATGACTTGAAACAGTTTTAAATTGATTTAAAAGTCACCAAAAATCATAACGTGATTTAAATACAAATAAATAATATTTATAAATACAAAATTTCAAAAATACCCTCATTCCAGAAACTGGTGTTACATCTCCCGATCCAATACGGATCCCCACAATACTTGGAAGCAAGAACGATTGATTACAAGGCTACGAAGAACAAAGACGACGAGTAGAGATTACCCGAACACGATCTTCCTATGAAAACGGCCTTCAATCCTCCTTCTTCTCTTCCAAAGTTACAATGACACTCTTGCCTCTTTTCTCTCTCTTGTGTGTGTTATGTATATGATTAGGAAAAACCATGTGTAAACACCCTAATCCCGCAACAAAATTTGGACCGTAGGATACGATCCAACGGCGATTAAATCACCCTGAAATACACATCAGCCCGACAACACAGTGTTCGGGCAGAACTCTGTGTGTTTGTCACAAAACCATTCTGGAACCAAGGGGGCAGAGTTCGGCCCGAACTCTGCCTCCTCTGTTCCATTATGTCATTTGTTGGCTCCCGAGTTTCTCCGTCGACTCCGAATGGCCTCGTCACCTCCCCGAGCTTCTCCGACACACAGACGACGCTCGTTGCACTCCGGGATCTTCTTCACATAGGTTGGGAACCCCACCCACTCCAACACTGCGGGGCTGCGTGCGGTGGCAAGAGGCTTGGGGCGGGGGCGGGTGGAGGCAGGGGCAGAGGGTGTAGGAGTGGATGGATGTAGGGGATGGGTTGGGAGGGATAATTTAGTTTTAAAAAAAATTAAGGAACAAATTAACAATTGACTTACTAAGGGTATCCGTTTCGTAATTAATTTTCAATAATTTATGGTATCAAGTTATCAAGTTTTAAAGTTTACGATATCAAGTTAAAATAGAATACTTCAGGGTATCAAGTTAAAATTTATCTTCCAATCAGGATAAAATCGAAATGGGAGAAAGTCCCATACCGGAATAGACGCGATGATAAATAACTGATCTTATTAAAAAAAATTAGAAAAAATAAACCATTCCGTGGGGAATTGAATATGTACAAAAAATAATTGCAAATTTACCTTTAACATTGGTTTTAGGTTTCTTATTTATTTTATAAAAAATAATGGGATCTATATTTTTATAGGAGGGGACATAATTGGGACACGAAATTTAGGAACAATAGATCTGCTCTGAGTACTTACCATTAATGTTTGAGTTGTGTGATTAATGGTGCATCACAGTAAATATTGATGAAAAGCTAGTGGTTGTGTCATGTGAAAATAACGTTGAGGTGGATGAGAAAGCTTTCCTTGACACATTTTGGTGTAGCCTTCCAGGAAGACTTGGCTGTTGCTATTTGGGTGCCTCATCAATGAATGAGTGGTTTATTGTGTATGGATGCAATGCACTCATTTGGCTTCCTTCATATTTCCATGGCTATTGCTTCTGTTTTTTTGTAGCAACGGATGTGTTTTTTAATCAGGATATGATGTAACAAAAAGAGTTTTAACACTTTTGCAAGATGTAAGGCATGCATACTACTGTCACTGTTTTTTTATTATTACAATTTAACAATTTTCTTCCTCTCTCCATCTGCTTACTTGGATTATGCGATGGCGGATCGACAAATATTTTAGTTAACGGGGCTTTAAAGTACAAAAATATAAAATAAACATAGAAGGGGGTTGTCTAATCATAGCGTGGTTCAAATTCTAGTCAGACTAAATTTCAATTTTATACTCTCAACTATTCAGTTTTTCAACTTGATACTCTAAACTTTAATGAAATGAGACAACTTGATATCTCAACTACAGTTTTACTAACTCAATACTCTACCGATATTAGCAGAAAAAATTATAAATGATAAAAATACCCTTCGTTCTCCCCCCTCCCCCCCTCTCTGGCAATCCCTCTCTCTCTGGCAGCGCGCGACAGTGGCAACGACAACATCATCATCAGCAGCAGCAGCAGCCGCCGTGCAGGTAAGGGTGGGAACGGAAAGTGTAGCAGTGGGGCGCGGGGCCGTGTGCGACGGCGGGAGGCTTAGGGCGGGGGCGACTGGAGGCAGGGGATGGAGGGGTGAGGGGTGTGGTGGGAGGCGGAGGAGGGGGGGTTGGAGGCAGATGGGTTGGGTGGCAGAGGGTGGGATAATTTAGATATTTTTTTTAAAAATTAACGAAAAAATTAACAATTGACTAACTAAGGGTAGCAATTTGATAATTTTCAATAATTTATGGTATCAAGTTGTCTACTTTTAAAGTTTACACTATCAAGTTGAAAAACTGAAGTGATTGAGGGTATCAAGTTAGATAAAATAGAAATGGGAGAAAGTCGTAGACCAGAATAGACATGTTGATAAATAAGTAATCTTATTAAAAAAATTAGAAAAAATAAATTATACCATGGGGAATTGAATATGTTTAAAAAATAACGTCAGATTTACCTTTAACATAGTCTCTGAGAATTGAACTCTGAGAGTAAGAACTATATTACCAATTGGACCAGATACTCTAATTTATTGTATAGTTTAGCAAACTTACATGGGAAAAAGATACTACAAATCAATTTTATCCAATTATAGCAAGCAAATATCTATGGTCAATATACCTTCCAGCTTATAAATGCTCCCATAAAGTTTTCTATCCTCTGATCTTCACTAGTTATATATCAGGTATTGCTTGATATTCCCTTGAATGAACAATGAATATGTATCTTATCTACAGAATACACAGCACATAGTGTAAGTTGAAGCACAGGTCAGCATATATGTCAAGTTCTTCATGCATATACTGGGAAAATACATTAACTAAACAAAAAATCTAACTTAGCTCCAATACTAAACAAGTAATATCATTATCATAAATTCTCTTGCATTCTGGTGGATACAAGTTCGATCGAGTTGAGTTGTATGTATTGAGGGTGAGGATGCGTACCTCTTGATGGTGCAGATATCAGGAGCCTTACATCTTGATTCTGTTATTCCCGGGACTTGATCAAAGATGGTAAAACAGATGCAACAGAGATCTACGATGATACAAAATTCAAATAACCCGATTACAATATGAAGGAGGAAAATAGAGAAGAGAAGATCTCTCGTTCTTCCTTGCAAACGTGTTGCAATTGGGACATAACGAGTTACAATAATCTAGAGGAAGATGAGAAGAAGAAAAATGCTGGGGTGTCAAAACACCGTTGCTCAAAGCAAGATTCGCCCCACATGAATTGCTTCCAGGAACCAGCAAGTTGAAGAACTTATGGAACGCTCGAAGTCACCTCTGTTCTGACTCCTCGGATGGACTTGTAATGGCGGCAACAACACCTCTCTCTCTCTCTTTTTCTGACTTATAATTTTCGTAGTTCCCACAAAGGAGGCCAGAAGAGAGTATATATAGAGAGAGGGTGGAAACCTTAGCCGCCTCTTCAGTTATGGAAAGATTGAATCAAATCCCAAAAGATAGCAACGAGATTAATTCAAATCCCACAAAGATAGCAAAAAAATTAATTCAAATCCCACAACGATATGATCTGAATTAATCACATTGAATCAGCCTTTCCATAACTGACTTGTAGTCTGCACAGTCAGCAGAACCCTCCATGCGGCAGCAGCAGCCTGGCCGCATGAGCATCATGGCCGCATGGACCGCATGAGCCGCATGGACCACATGAGCCGCATGAGCCGCGTGGACAACATGGGCCGCATAGACCGCATGGACTGTATGGACCACATGGACCGCATGAGCCGCATGGGCCGCATGGTCCGCATGAGGTCGCATATGATCCGCATGTCGCATAAGACCGCATATGAGCCGTATGACTGCTGAGGTGCTAAGTGCAAAGTGCGCCAACAAAATGCTACATTACGCCTCATGAGCCCATGAGCCCGAGTCTGAGTCCGAGTTGCTAAGCCCCATTGGGGCTTAGCTCCAAATGGAATTAATCCAAGAGAATGACAAAAGCATTAAAGCTTAATCCTTGGAGCCTTATTCTTACCTCCTAGTAAAATCACCCACATGGTTCCCTCCTTAGGGTCACCACCCCATGTGCATCTCTCAACAACACAACCAAGTATATATGTTGAGATAGCTCATGGTGCATTTTCGATGTGGGACTAAAATTTTACAACACATGTTGAGAGCAAGCTCTCTCCATGTAAAGAAAGCACCAACAATCCCCCACATATCACAACATATATATGTGTCCAGGGTTGAGCGTTCCCCACAGTAACTGTCCATTTTGCATTAGGATAGATGTCGCTGACGACTTGAATCTTCCCTCATGGGTTAAATAACAATGTGATACAAGAATGTACTACGCCTTGAATTCTGCACCATAATTGTAATTCTTTCCACTCACAAAGTGTAGTTACGTGTGCATCTGGCTGCACATTAAAGGCCCTGTGCCAGCCTAGTTTTAGTGTATAATTTTGGGCGTCTACAAGTTTACCCTCAAGAGACGGCCTGATATCTCTTTCCATACACATAGGTGAGTTCTTTATTAAAGAGATATGGCATGAAGCCTTGCGCTTCCTTGCGGTGCTATGCCGCTATGACATGGCCTGAAGCCGAGGCATTAGCCCTACCTGGGAACCTCATCGTAGTGTCATACTACTGTAGCATGAGATCTCAGCATCTTTGTAGTGCCAATCTACTCAGCATGAAGCCTAAGGCTTCCTTGCGGTGTTATGCCACAATAACATGGCTTGCAAGGCCGAGGCTTTACCCGTACCTGGGTACCTCATCGTGGTGTCGTGCCACTGTAACATGGGGCCATCCTCCCATTTGTAGTGCTATCTACAACTCTTTAATTACGTCATACAACATTAGGCTACCTGCCTATTTGCGGTGCTACGCCGCTATGACTTGGCTTGCAAAGCCGAGGCATTACCCCAGACCTGGGAACCTCATGGTGGAGTCACCCCACTGTAGCATGGAGTTTCACTCCTTGTAGTGCTGCTCTACCGTGCTTCCTGTAAAGCACACCAGACATTCACTCTGCCTGAGAACTCATTAAGGCGTTTAAGCCAACCTTCCACAGGATCTGTTTTTTTTTTTACAGAAAATACATAGTAGACAACAGTGGTTATGGGTACGTATCCCTTCCATGTTCCAGAGAACAAGTACCCACTGTTACCTGATAGTTTCCCAGTCAGTGATCCTCCTTTGAACCAAAAGTTAGATGCCTAGTAGATTTCTCTTTGAACTAATAGCATAAAACTTTATGGTAGGATTACAAATACACACTATCAGAATGCCTTCAAGCCTATTTTACAAGCTGTGTCATCGACCAACTGGCGCTTGAGGACCTTTGTGAACGGATCTGCCAGGTTCTCCTGACTCCAAACATCAACCACTGTAATTACACCTCTTTTGATAAGATCGTGTACTGTCCTGTGCTTCAACTGCACGGTCCTCTTCTTCCCGTTGAAGAGGTCATTTGATGCCACTGCCGCAGTCGCCTGGTTGTCACAGTATATCGGTATCGCCGGTATCTGAGCCCCAACCACTGGAAGATCATACATGAGCTCCCGAAGCCATTCTGCTTCATCTGCTACAGTTTCAAGTGCATAGAATTCAGATTCCATGGAAGAACGAGAGAGTATAGTCTACTTCTTCGACTTCCACGATATAGCAGCTCCACCCAAGGAAAAGACATATCCACCTGTGGATCTCTCGCTTTCTACCTCTGAACACCAGCTAGCATCACTGAAGCCTTCCACTACTGTCGGATACCCGTTGTAGTACAGTACATATGTCTGAGTCTTCTTGAGATATCTCATCACCCGCTTCACAGATTTCCAGTGCTCAACCCCTGGGTTGCTTGTGAACCGACTCAGCATTCCCACGGCGAAAGCTATGTCAAGCCTTGTGGCAGTGGTTGCGTATATTAAACTTCCGATATTGCTAGAATACTCCAGCTGCCTGACGCTTTCCCTCGAGTTTAGCTTCAGCTTCTGATCACACCTGTATGGCGTATCGATCCCTGGAAGATACTTCTACCCATAGCGTGTGAGCATCTTCTCAATGTAGTGAGATTGTGACAGCGCTACTCCAGTGTCTGTCCGGATGATCTTTATGCCCAAGATGACATCTGCATCCCCCAAGTCCTTCATACTGAACTTGGTTGAGAGGAACTTCTTTGTCTCTGTGACACAGCCTATATCCGTGCCTAGGATTAGTATGTCGTCCAAGTACAGACAAACGATGACTCCTCTTCCATCAGCGAACTTTGTGTAAACACATTTGTCCGTCTCGCTGACTCTATAGTCGTTTGACCTAATAACTTTGTCAAACTTCTCGTGCCACATCTTGGAAGCTTGCTTCAAACCATACAATGATTTTACCAACTTGCAGACTTTGTCTTCAAGACCTTTGTCTGGCTGTTATATGTAAATCTCTTCGGTCAGCTCCCCATTCAGGAATGCTATCTTTACATCCATCTGATGTAGCACCAACTTATGTATAGCTGCTAGAGCAATTAACATCCTGATGGTGGTCATCCGAGCTACTGGAGCGTATGTGTCAAAGTAGTCTATCCCCTGTTTCTGAGAAAATTCCTTGGCTACCAGCCTGGCCTTGAACTTGTCAATAGTTCCATCTGCCTTCATCTTCTTCTTGAAGATCCATTTACATCCGATGGGCTTTTCTCCTTCAGGTAGATCTACACCCATGTGTTATTGGAGGTGATAGAGTCAAACTTGTCCTTCACTGCCTCCTTCCAGAAGATAGCATCTCTGGTCTTCATCGTCTCATCATAGGTAAGCGGATCTGCTTCCACATGATAGGTGACAAAGTCATCTTCGAAGTCTTTCGGTCTCCTCGTTCGCTTAGCTGACGGCTCTGCGAGTTCTGGTACAAGAGTTGTTCCATCAACAACAGCTTCTTCTTGGACTACTGGCCCATATGAGATTTCAGTCTCATTTACACCTACATCATTTTCCGAAATGTCCGAAAGAACAATGTTTTTGTCTTTAGCAAACTTGTCTTCAAAGTATTCAGCATCGCGAGATTCGATGATATGATTTGACTCAATATCAAGAAATCTCCTAGCATCACTTTTCTCGGCATACCCCAAGAAGATCGCCTTCGTAGTCCTTGTCCCTAGCTTCGAAATCTTCAGATCTGGGAGCTTCACATATGCCAGACACCCCCATACTCGAATGACATTCAAGTTTGGTCTGACTTTGAACCAGAGTTCATGAGGAGTTACGTCCGAAGTTGCATATGGCACTCTATTCAGAATGAAAGTGGCCGTTAATGCAGCTTCTCCCCAGTAGCATTTTGGAAGGCCTGCAATAAGCAGCATAGAATTTATCATTTTTGTCAATATTTTGTTCTTCCTCTCCGCTACTCCGTTGGATTGAGGAGAATATGGAGCAGTAGTCTCGCATATGATTTCATGTTCTTTACAGAATGATGCGAATTTATGAGACCTGTAGTCCCCACCTCGATCACTTCTTAACCTCTTAAGTTGTTGTCCAGTCTGCCGTTCAGCTTCGGCCCTGCACTATCTGAACTTCTCGAAGGCTTCGTCTTTAGACTTGAGCAAGTAGACGAACGCGTATTTTGAGAAGTCGTCGATGAAGGTTATGAAATACTTTATCCTGGCCTTCGTGGAGAAATATTTGAAGTCACAGATATCGGAGGGCACCAACTCCAGAAGATCTGTGCTTCGATTGACCCAATGAAAGGGTTTCATTGTGATATTCGTCTGAGCACACACTTCTCCACCTTACCCCCACATTTGGAGATAAGTCCTAGACTAGACATTTTGTTAATTCTTTTACAATGAATATGTCCTTATCTATTATGCCACAACTCAAGAGAATAATCAGAAAATGCAACTGCATTAATGTCATCAAACTGGTTGACAAGCTGAATTTTAAACATTCCTTCGGTTTGATAAGCCTTTCCGAAGTATGTTCCCTTCTTAGACATCACCATCTGACCAGCATTGATGTCCATCCTCAAGCCTACGTTGCAGAGCAGGCTCCCAGAGATCAGGTTCTTGGCAATCGTCGGAACATGTTTCACACCTTGAAGCGTTAGAGTGTTCCCAGAAGTGAGTTTCAGTTCCACGGTCCCGATCCCCAGAACTTCAGCTTGGGCCTGGTTCTCCATGACAACCTTCTCAGATATCGGCTGGTACGTGACGAACCATTTCTTGCCAGAACAGACATGGCAAGTCGCACTAGTGTCTATCCACCAGTCAGAGTCAACCCCCACAGTTGTGACCTGTGCGATCATAGCAACAAAGTTAGAAACCAATGAAACCTTATTAGGCTCACCTTTCTCTGATTGTTTAGGCTTAGATCTGTATTCACTCTTGTAGTGGCCTTTCTTGCGATAATTGTAACAAGTCACGCGGGACTTAGTCTTCTGTTGCTTGAATGAAGGACCCTTCACTTTTAGATTAGTGAAGTCCTTCTTCTTGGGATGAGAAGCCGCTTGCTTCCCCTTGGGATCTCTCGTCTGCACTAGATTGGCTTTAGCCAACTGTTTGGACAGAGTATCCACCTTCTGTTGGGAACGCATCTCGTCCTCAACATGGATTTCTTAAAGTAGATCTCCCAAGCTAATGTCTAGCTTCTTTCTGTGCATCATTGCATAGAAGGTACTCCATCCAGCAGGAAGTTTTGAGACGATCCCTCCAACGACAAACTTGTCGGGAAGAGGTATCTCTTCGTCTTCCAGTTTCTGACGTAGCTTCAGAAATTTCTTCACCTGTGGTAACATGGACTTCTCGTCTTCAAAGAGCAATTTGTGATATTTTTCAACCACAAACATCTTGCTCTTGTTCCTGTCTTCTTCATACAGTTTTTCCACAGACTTCCATATGTCTCTGGCAAGTTCCTTCTTCGAATAGGATTCTGCCAGGGAATCCTCCATAGCATTCAGGATGAGAAGCCTGCAGATGCTATTTTTTCTTCTTCATTTGGCCTGGAGTTTGGTAGCCGCATTGATTGCGGCAGTAGATCCGGTGTCTGGAACAGAAGGTTCTTCCTCCAATAGAACATAATCAACGTCTTTTAGTTGAAGAGTTAGATAAACCTTTCTCTTCCAGACTTGATAATGCTCTCCATCGAACTTTTCCAACTTGCAATAGTCCGATTGGACGAGCGAAGCATTAATGTTTTCCATCTATAAGGATCTTGCTTTGAGATTGTTAGACCCGAGGCTTGATCAAAGATGGTAAAACAGATGCAACAGAGATCTACGACGATACAAAAACCAAATAACCCGATTATAATATGGAGGAGGAAAATAGAGAAGAGAAGATCTCTCGTTATTCCTTGCAAACGTGTTGCAATTGAGACAAAACGAGGTACAATAATCTTAGAGAAAGATGAGAAGAAAAATGCTGGGGTGTCAAAACACCGTTGCTCAAAGCAAGATTCGCCCCACACGAACTGCTTCCAGGAACCAGCAAGTTTGAAGAACTTGTGGAACGCTCGAAGTCACCTCTGTTCTGACTCCTCGGATGGACTTGCAATGGCGACAGCAGCTCTCTCTCTCTTTCTTCTTTTCTGACTTATAATTTTCGTAGTACCCACAAAGGAGGCCAGAAGAGAGTATATATAGAGAGAGGGTGGAAACCCTAGCCATCTTTTCAGTTATGGAAAGATTGAATCAAATCCCAAAAAGATAGCAACGTGATTAATTCAAATCCCACAAAGATAGCAACGAAATTAATTCAAATCCCACAAAGATAGGATCTGAATTAATCGTATTAAATCAGTCTTTCCATAACTGACTTGTAGTCTGCACAGTCAGCGAAACCCTCCATGCGGCAGCAGCAGCCTGGCCGCATGAGCTGCATGGCCTCACGGCCGCATGGACTGCATGAGCCGCATGGACCACATGAGCCGCATGGACCGCATGAGCCGCATGTTCGCATGGCCGCATGGACCGCATGAGCCGCATATGAGCCGCATGCTGCATAAGACCGCATGACTGCTGACGTGCTAAGTGCAAAGTGCGCCAACAAAATGCCACATTATGCCTCATGAGCCCGAGTCCGAGTCGCTAGCTCCAAATGGAATTAATCCAAGAGAATGACAAAAGCATTAATGCTTAATCCTTGGAGCCTTATTCTTACCTTCTAGTATAATCACCCACATGGTTCCCTCCTTAGGGTCACCATCCCATGTGCATCTCTCAACAACACAACCAAGTATATATATGTTGAGATAACTCATGGTGAATTTACGATGTGGGACTAAAATTTTACAAGGCATGTTGAGAGCAAGCTCTCTCCATGTAAAGAAAGCACCAACATATATACAATTCCTTTTCCTTTTTCTTTATGTTTCTTCTCTTTTCTATATTTTCTATTATTTCATCTGTTAAGAATCTGAGCAGGTGTCATGGTAACTATAACAAAAATCAATATTTTTTTTTATATTTTTTATACCAATTTAACAAATTAATAGGATAAAATTCTCACCATTCATGTAATTTACAAAGTATATTCGCAGTGCAGATAATTAAGCCCACACCATTTTTTTATTACTCACACACCCACCTACACTCTAAACCATCCGTCCAGGCCGGATGTCTTCTGTGCTCCCACTGGAGCGATGCTGCGTTGGCGCCCACACCAAATGTTTTTCCTCCGAATTTTAACATATTATATAATATAGCAAAATATATCCAAACTCGAAACATGCGACTACAGGGAGGTACCTTAAATTTCAAATCATAAAAATCAAGATAATCACTAAGGCTGTGTTTGATTGAGCTTTTTTTCAATGAAAAATATTTTCATCACAAATTTTCCATCAATTGTAGCGTTCGATAGCTTATATTTTCCATATAATTATTTTCCAAAAAACTATCATTTTTCATATTTTCTTCTAAAATTGTGGAAAATGAAACTTGTCCAACTCATAGGAAAATATAATTTTCTATGGAAAATAACTATTTTTTGTGAAAAAATAATGACAATCAAACACCCAAATTAAAATTTCCATGGAAATTTTTTTAAATTCCATAGAATTTTTTTCCTAGAAAAATAATTCCATAGAATTAATTTCTTTTTTTATATCTTTTTCACCTTGCAATCAAATACACCCTAAAAGAAAAGAGGAAAAGTAGGCCATTCTCTCGAAAAATTAATGTGCAAACTATGGACTAGTGGGCTGATCTGAGTGAGCTTCAAGAAGAAAACTTGTCCAGATATCGTGAAACTTACTTAGGGGTATCGTGACCCCCCTCAAAATTTTCAGGCCAATTGTGATCCAAGTATGTGGGTTCTTCACCACAGGCAAGTAGGCGGACCTAGTATTCATCTTTAACTTCTGGTTGTCATCGAAATAGAGTGCTAAGTGTTCATAAGAATTATGTAACATTAACAATTAGTAGCTCAGTAATGTACGTATGCAATGTTAATAAGTTATAAAATATGAATCATCTTTCATCATTCAAGCAAGATATCTGTCCCAACTGCAGGGCAGGCCCACAGGGTTGGTTTATCTTTCCTGCTATGTAGTAATGCAAGATTACTACATAGGAGAAAAGAGTTGGGAGGATTATGTCAAAACACACGGCTTAAAAAATTATGACATTTAGTCTTTCGATACCGCGGTAACATGATATTCACATTAAGGGTCTTTGACAAGGTGACATATTGTGAAAAGATATATCCTAATAGTTCTCCTATGGATGTTGAAAAAAATATCTGTACTTCCTCCGGATCATGCCGCCAGCTGTGCTGCTTCCCCCTCGTCTTCCTGCCCACTTCTTCTCCCCCGACTCTACACTTGAGATGGATATCATATGTGGCTGAGAGAGTCAAATAAGAAGAAGGGAAGTTGGGAGGAGCAGATGGGTCCAGAGCCAGGGTGGAGGAGAGGAGAAGAAAGATGCTTGATCAGAACGGATGGCTCAGAACACAACCCAAAATTCATTCTAGCATACATTAGTGTGAATCATCTATGTTCTGTACATATGGTGTAGTATATGTTCTTATCGTATCGAGTATCTGAAGGATATAACAGAATCAAGATGAACTCACATAATGTAATACTAAAACATCATCTACTACTATATAAGATATAGTGATAGGTTATCGTATCATCATTGCCGAGAGATGAGGGTCGGAGGATAGTCAACTTTATCTATGGTAACATAGTTTCTGTCTCGCCAGTCGAATGGCTGCAGGGACTATGTCCTGATCACCTTGTCGTACCGTAAATTAATGCAAATGGAGCTGGAGCCAAAATACAAAAACCAAAAACCAAAATACAGAATCCAATCCCTGGGTTCGCCGAAAATACAAAACACAGTTCTAATTCATATGTATTTTAAGTGTGAGAACGGATGGCTCAGAACACAACCCAACCGGAGAGGATACTCTGAGAGATCCATCTGAGTAGGACGTATACTCTGAGAGATCACTTTTATAAGAATGATATCAGTAGTGGGATTGAGTGTTGGAGGAGATATTATCAGAGTATACGTCCTACTCAGATGGGTCTCTCACCGTTACTATTTTTTTCTGACAGCATGGTGGATGTGCTCCGTCAACAGATTCTTGCTCTGAGCCAAAACTTTGCCCTGGAGCTCAAGTGGACATCCTTCGTGTAGAGCTCGAGTGAGAGGTTCCTGACATCATGGTGGTCTCCTTTATCAAAGTATCCGTGCTCGCCCACAACCAATGTGGGACGAGCACGGATACTTTGACAAGGAAGACCACCATGCTGTCAGGAACCTCTCACTCGAGCTCTACAAGAAGGATGTCCACTTGAGCTCCGGGGCAAAGTTTTGGCTCGGAGCAAAAATCTGTTGACGGAGCACATCCACCATGGTGTCAAAAAAAATAGTAACGGTGAGAGACCCATCTGAGTAGGACATAAACTCTGATAATATCTCCTCCAACACTCAATCCTACTACTAATATCATTCTTGTAAAGGTGATCTCTTAGAGTATACGTCCTACTCAGATGGATCTCTCAGAGTATCCTCTCTGGTTGGTTGTCGTATCATCATTGCCGAGGGATGAGGGTCGGAGGACAGTCAACTTCATCTACGGCTACGTAGTTTTTGCCTCGCCAGTCGAATGGTTGCAGGGACTAGTCCTGATCACCATGTTGTAGTCCAATACAATCCAGAGATTGACACAGTACTAATTCATATATGTAGTCCAATACAAATAGTCTAATACAAAAACAACCCAATACAAATAGTCCAATACAAATAAGTACTAATAGCTAATGAGAACCATGCAGCTCACGCAAACGCTCAGTGATACGATCATGCAACCACCTCGAATAAGCGGGATCTTTGGCATGAGGAGAGATGTAGTCCCTTACAAGTGCTGCATGAATAGAACTCCCGGTCTCACTAGCTACCGGTGCTGGATGAATATAACTCCCGGTCTCACTAGCTACCGGTGCCACTTGAGACAGTGAAGCAAATGTCCCAAGGATATTCTTAATAAAGAAGGCAGATGAAGAACTCATACTGTCCTTGAGACAGTGAACATACACCATGAACCCAAACCCCATATTCATATTTACTAATCCAAACACCACCAAACTAATGGATAACACCCAATATTGATAACATATTATTTAGCCGATATAAACACCTAATTAAAACTAGAATTTGAGAAACAAAAGCCCCCCGTTGCCCCCGACCCAAGCCCGCCGCCCAGCCCCCGACGCCCCCGCCCCAAGCACGCCGCCCAGCCCCCGACGCCCCTGTCCCAAGCCTGCCGCCCCCGCAGCCCCGCCACCCACAACCCCCCGTCCAACGCCGCCGCCCAGCCCCCGCCGCCCCCGCCCAAGCCCGCCGCCCATCCTCCGCCGCCCCCGCCCCATGCCCGCCGCCCCTGCAGCCCCGCCACCCACAAACCCCTGCCCACCGTCGTCGCCCAGCCCCCGCCGCCCCCGCACCAAGACCGCCGCCCCCGCTGCCCCTACGACACCGCAAGAGAGATTGAAAGAGAGAGAGGGGATTACCTTCGAGAGAGAGAGAGGAGAGGACGTCGACGTTGATCACCGAAGTCGCGAGAGAGAGAGAGAGAGAGAGAGAGAGAGAAAGAGGAAAGAGTGAATTTGGGGAAAATATGAAAAGTTCCCTCCGTCGTTTCAATTTAAGTCTGGAACGTATATTTAGCGACGGACTATCGACGGCTTTTTATCCGTCGCCCGTTAGTCGCTCTTGTTGATACTTGCCGACTGAATATCCGTCGCTACGTAGTCGAAGAACTGTCCCGCCAATTCTTCCTACAATTCTTGCCAAATAATCGATTACATAGCGACGGCTAAATATCCGTCGCTATATCTTCGATGCCCTAGCGACGGATGAACGACCTTTTCTCCCCCTAAAAATAAAAAAATGTAACGGCTTGTTGTCGGTACTCCGTCGGCTAGTTGCCACAAAGCCATTGCTAACGCCGACGGACAATATCCGTCGCTAATGTTCCGTCGCTAATTTACTGTATTTTGGTAGTAATATCCTGTTGGTATATTTGGTATGTCAGAATATTTCACAGGATATTCCATAGAGGTTTTAATGTAATGAGGAGCATTGCAACGCCATATATAGCCAAGAGACAATCAATAAAATTATGACAAATATTCAACATGGTATCAAAGCCACAAAAATCTAGCCGCAGCCATATTTCCCAAACCCTAACCCTAGTCGTCACCGCCATCACCATCCACACCACTACAGTCACCGCCGTCACCAATCGCTGCACGGCCGCATGCCGACCACCTCGTGCGCGAGTCGGTCGCTGCTCCGTGGGCACCTCTGCTACATACGCACGGCTGTTACCGCTGCTGCTGCTCGCGACGGCCGCTGATCGGAGACACCTTCCCGACGACGCCTACTCGCCTGTCACTAGGTCCACCGGCCCCACCACCACGAAGCTACGGTTTCTAAAGTCTCCTACGAGGTCATTTCAAACGTTGAAGGCCTAGATCCGATAGAAGAAAAACATGATTGGATCTTGGAGAGGACGAAGAGCGTGAATCATGGAACGAGTGTGAGGTGATCAGAGAAGAGGAGGGTCGATGGAGGAGATCATCAAGAAGCTAGACCATACGAAGGTTGCAATATTGATGAAGCTGATGAAATTGTCGGCTCGTGAGAGCGTGACACGAAAATCGACGAAGTTGAAGCTTCCCTCCATCGATCTGAAGCTTGATGGACCAGCTACCTACCTGAGTTGGTCATGCGGGTGAGGAGAACCCTTGCAGAAAAAATCCTGGAGGGTTTTCTGTGGCATCTGCCACCCCGATTAAAAATTTATGGATTTTTTTTAAATTTTATTTGATTAGATTATGGTTGTTTTCTATGATCATAGGATGTCATGCGTACGTCCACAGGTAAGTTAGGACCACCGTATGGTTATATAGCCTCTAGGTAGGTTATATAAACATTCTATAGCTATTTTATTGTTTATTATGATTTTTTAGATATTTTAGATAATTTTTAAATATTTATTTTGTGAAGATTTACATATTTTATTTAATTTCATGATTTACCATATGGCCATTCAGGATTATTTTTGGGACCCAATATTTTATTTAGGCTCTAGAACCTCAAAAACTATTTTCTAGATTTTTCTGGATTTTTTGGTATTTTCTGGAATAACTTTGATAATTAAATATAGGAAAAATCTATTTTTTAGGATTTTTAGAAACTATTGTGCTAGCATATGAGCAAATATTGACCCCAAATATTTTTCTATGGGTCTATATGTTATTTTATACTTTCTGGAATTTTTACAAATTTTTTCGATATTTTTACATATTTATTTAAAGTTAATTGATTAAAAATTGATTATAAGTTCATTTCTGGTAATTAAAACCTATTTTTCGAAAATAATTACCTAGTCAGCTCCCAATCCGGCCCACCTGTCGGCGCCCAGGCTGAACCGCCTCTCTCTCATATATATATATATTATTATATTCAAAACGCTATTTTCTTGGCCGAATTTGAGAGTGGGGTTTGATCTAGGGTTCTTCCAGCTTCCTGAAGTGATTGCCACCAAACCAGAAGAGCTTTTCATGCGTCTTTTTTTGTTGGAAGCGTATTGAGGTATATTTCCTGAATATCTAATTTATTTTTGTAATTTCTGAACTTGAATTTCTGGGAAATTCGTAGAGTGCTATTTGTACGAAATTTGACACGTTTTGGTGTTTTCGAGATTTCGGGAGAACCAGCAATCCGAATCATGAACCGTTTGAAGTTTCGGAAAGCAAGCACAGAGCTCTATGACATATATTTTTCCCATAAATTAATTAGTTAATCCAGTATTTTTATTAATTCATAGAACTTAGTTTTGTCAATAAATCACCGATTTGGTTATGGATAGCCATAACGGCGATATCCTTTGACCAAAGCGTGATTTTGTGGCACGGTCGATTCCAGTGCACTCGTGGCACTGAAATCTACTAGGGTGTGCACTCAAGTCATATAGTTTGTGTCGTTTGACTACTTAGTCATCGACGTGACTCGATTTACGTGTCATGAGTTCCACATTGGAAACTGTGATCTTCCTTGGCTAAAAATTAGTATTTAATTTTAATTCCAGAATTATATTATATTAAATTAGGTTTTAGATGATTTATTTCAGAATTAAATAGGATTAGTTATGTTAAACTAGTAGCCACTTTCTAGGGTTTTTTGAGTGGGATTTTCATAATCTAACTTATGGTTATTTATGTGACGGGGTAGATCGGTCTACGATGTTTGAGTTGTGACTTCATAATCTAGCGGAGCAAGACAAGTATCACTATGACCTATGTTGCCTTTATTTTATGCTGCATGTTATTCTTTTCCTTAAATTGATAGTCTTATCTTCTATATCATTGGTGCACGAGAGTTATACTTGTTACCATAACCATACATGTTCACTTAATATTTTCGTTCAATGTTCTATCTTCAATGTTCAACGTTTAAAGTTAAAGTTAAAGTCATGTTTACTTGTGAGAGAGTCGGGAGGGAGAATACAACTAGTATGCGTGCAGTCTACGCAATGTACAATTTTTCTCCAATGTCAATGTTGATAGCAGTCGTTTCACCTCACGTACCGACTGCCGGATGTCCTAACCCATCCACATGCAGAACACTTGTAACACACAGTACACGTGATTTGTTTCGTGTTGACGTTTTGTCCACCGGTTTGTCTTATATTCATCGTTCTTTTATATTGTCTTCGTGTCCTAGTTATTGTAGGAGCGTAAAAAGTGCTTTATAGACTAAGTCAAAGGAATTGAAGACTTTACGCAAGCAAGTCTATGTGAGCTATTTTACGCCAGGGCTATTTGCATTGAACATTACGCGAACTATTTTATGCCAAGGCAATTCATTGAATTTTACGCCTGGAGACAAATTGTCAGGCCACATTTAATGCAGAAGATTTGATTTGACAGAATGATTTTTGCTGACGGCATGCGACACAGAAGTCGAGAAGATCGAATTTTTACCAAACCCGATACTTGTCGTATGGTGTGCAGAGAAGGCTATTTTATGCTCAATAAAATTACTTCTTTTTACGCACTATAGTTAGTCGAGTTTTTACGCTCAAAGCTATTGTGAGCGTAAAGTCTATTTGGGCTAAGTTTTACGCTCAAGGCTATTTTAACCACTTTACGCTGGGAAGTTTATTTTGATCTATTTTTACGCCAATTTGCCACTTTACGCTCAGGGCATATTTTGGGTCATTTTTACGCCCGATCCTTCCTGACTACTTTAAAACGTGGTTTGTCTGCGTGGCTATCATGCCACACTTATTGAAGAACGTGTGTACGTGCTCCCTATTTTTGTTGAAATAATGGGACACGTGTCAACGTGCACAGAGGGTGACTTCCATCGTGGATGACAGTTGCTAGCGTAAAGACTCGATTATGCTATATTTTACGCACAAAGGTTTAAGTCTATAAATAGACTTATTTTTCGAGATCAGAGGGAGAGATGAGAATATACAGATATCAGAGCCCAGAGACTTTGATTTTCCATAGCATTCTTCTTCAACTTTTCTTCCAGAACAGAGTGAAGCAAAGCAGGAAAGCATTCGACCTCGCCATCAGTGCCCAAGTGCGTCGATACCTTTCTGGTGACTTAGTTCTTCCGGCTGTTCATCTTCTAGCAGTACTCATCATCATCATCATATCGTCCAAGGAACAAAGTGATCGCCTTCAGATCAGACTTCCATAGCAATACTTTCCAGAACAATTTGTACTTCTTGTACTTTTTCTCGTTTTATTTCAAAAGCCAATTTTTAGGCATTTTGTTAAGTAAAACAAAATGACGACTCTGCTGGGGACGACCTTCTCCTCTGATGAGGAGACAATTGCTCAATACGATGATGTGTCGATAGGATCGACAAAGAAGACTCTGGTTGTGCACTTCGACCAGACTGCCTATAAAAAAATGCTCCGAACTGGGGGTAGTACTCGCTGCTCCAATGTTCAGAAATCGCGGAAAGCGCGAAAAGTTTGGATTCCCAAATCCAAAACATCCTCGGATCTCCCTACTGTCTCTGAAGGCAAAGGAATCCTTTCTACTCTTGTTGTAGGGGCTCCCGTTTGTAATGAGGCAGTCTTTACTTCAGTGTTGTGCCCTGAGCATGAAAACCAATCTCCCGTCGGTGATGGGGAAGATTGCCAAGTCTTACGCCCAGCGTGTAAAAGCCACGTTTTACGTTCAGCACGTAAAAGTGAGGTTTTACGCCCCGCGCGTAAAAACTAAAATTTACGCTCGTGCATAAGAATAAGTCTCCCGTCTGTGACGTGGCAGACTCCAATGCTTTATGTTTTGTGCGTAAAAATAAGTCTTCCGTCTGTGACGCGGTAGACACATAAAATTTATGCTCCGCGCGTAAAGGAAAATCTCCCGTCTATGACGTGGTAGATACTCATGTTTTACGCTCTACGCGTAAAGGTAAATCTCCTGTCTGTGACAGTGTAGATAAAATTCACGATGATGTCTTTACATCTAAAGTGAATTTACCTGCACGTAACCAGCATAAAAACATTGTTGGTAAAACTTCGGTTCTTCACCAACAGCCTTCTTACACTGCTTTACGCAAGGTACCAAACCTACAAATTACGCGTAATGCTGATAGAGTTCTTTGTGCTAAAAAAACTCAGAATTTACGCACGCAACTCCAAGCGCGTAAAAATGTACAGCTTGGTTCTGCTAATGCAGCAAGTAATCTTCTTTATACACAAGGGACTAAACGACTTTCTGTCCAAAATATAATAAAGAAGACTGCTTCCTCTACTCCCTCTAATTTACGCGAGTTGCTTGTACAAAAGCGTAAAGACAGAAAATCTCCTGTGACACTCCCCCAAGAGAATCACTATTGTGAGTGTCACCAGATTGTAATCAAATATTGTTGTTCAGCTTCTAAACGGTCAGTTTTTGACCGGTTAAGCTTCAATGCGCCTCAACAGCAAGTTAATGAACAAGAACATGAGTTGTCATATGCGTCAGTCAACATGGCATCTCATACCAACAGAGGACGACGTCCAAGACGCAACTCGTCCCAAACTCCAGGTCAACAACAATTCAACAGTCTTCTTGATTCCTTTGAAGGAGTATATCAGAATACTCGATTGAGAAGTCAGAGACAGTTGCAGACTTCTGACTCAGAAGCTGGGGGTACCCAGTCCTTAGAGTCCGAAACCGATAGCATAGATTCTTACTTCTACACCAATCCTTCTATATCTTCAAGGGAGATTGAATCTTATGCTATTGGAGATGAACCAGAGACGTCATCTGCTAATACAGAACAACGTCTTTCTCCCGTTGAGCAATCACTAAAGGACATGCTTACTATGATGCAAAGCATGCACCAGATAATAATGACTCAGCAGACTGCTCAGTCGGCAGTAATAACACTGGTGCATGTAGCAGCACAAACTCAAGATAGTCAAGGGGTTGACATACTTTGAATAATCAAGAGCCTGCTGTCAATCAAAATTTTGCATCTCCAGATCCTATCATTCCAGAAGATGTACCACCTCCGGTGGGGGTCACGGCACATCCAACAACAATTTAATCAAATGTGCTTCCTCAAACCAGTGAAGCTATTCAAGCAGTGCGAGAGCTAAAAGCACAGTTTGAAGTTCTGAAGCACAAAGATCAACTTCAGAGGTTAGGGATTAAGCAACCGTATCCTCCTTATTGGAATGATGTGCCCTTTCCTCCGAAATTCTAGCCACAACCAATGGTATTGTTTGATGGAAAGGCTTCTCCTAGTCAGTATATCAATTACTTTGATATTATGACTGTACGTCTGCAAAAAAATAATACTCTTCTCACCCGAGTGTTCATCGAATGCTTGACGGGTTCAGCTTACGACTGGTATCGTAGTTTACCCGACAATTGTATTTCGTCTTTTGACGAATTCAAAGCAATGTTTCTCTTCCGCTTCTATGAAGGAGGCATGGACATGAACATGTCTTCCTTAATAGAAATCAAACAAAAGGAAAAAAAAGATACTCGGACGTTCATTGAACGTTTCCGACAAGCGACTCTGAAGATGCCTCCTGGTATGCCAGATTCAGCATTGATTGATACATGCAAGATGAATCTGCGACCATCCATTGCTGTCTTTACGGGTTCCCAATTTACAGACTCGGCCTCGTTTATTATAGCAGCAGTTTCTGCCGAGACAAATGGTAGGTTGGCTCATGAACATGGGATGATATTTGCCTCAGAGGACAAAGGAAAGAAAGGCTCTTCTGGTAATAATTCCGACAATCGAAATGGAAAAGGAAAGGATACCCTTATGGTTAATCTTTCCAAAAATAAAACGACACCGAATAATCAGGAGTCTTCTAAGCCAAAAGAAGAATACTCTTTCGACGAGAGTGATATCCCAGGAATATTCCAGTATCTGGTAAAGAGTGGCAAACTCCAGATTCCGGAGCCAAAAAGGCCTAATGAGGTGAATCTGACCGACAATCCCAAATATTGTATCTATCACAGATACATAAATCATCCAATTAAGGCTTGTTATGTTCTGAAGAAGAAAATTCAGGAACTGATAAATGCTAATGCCATCGCTTTAAATAAAGATGAGCATATGGTCACAACCAATATGGTTTCTCTTCAATTTGGAGGTTTTCCTCCACAGCAAGTCCCAGATGGGATTGTTCCAATTCCGATGGCGACTATGAAGATTATGAATATCCTGCCTGCCAGAGAGGAAAATGAAGGATTGTTGCCTCTCACATTAAAGAATGGTGAAATCATGTGGGTATATCCTGACTTAGTACCTGAAATAGAGGATGAAGGTAAAACTTCAAAATCTAATAAAGGTAGAAAAGTTAAAACCTGCAACATGATTTCTCATGTTATTCTAGATCCTGATGATTTGGATCATCTTTGGGATAACATTCCTTTGGAGGATAGGCTAAAAGGTTTAAACATATGTCCTCAAAGTTTAGCTCCTCCTATCAAGCCCAAACTTACTCATCAGCAGTGGTTAGCTATAAATAGTGTTCCCTTATACAGGGCACAACAGGTTTTTGCTGCTTATGAAAAAGCTCCTACATAGATTTTTCTCGTGTCCCGAATACTCCCTTTCCTTTAGTTACAGAGGTTTCTGCTTCTTCTTCCTCTATTGAACTACCTATTAAAAGTCCGCTGCCCATTTACTTGTACAGTCAACAGTCAGTCCATCTAATGAAAAAGATGGGCCATGACTTTCAAAAGGCAGAGGGTTTGAATTATGATAAAGGAATGCGACTTCCTTTACAAATTCAAAATAAAAAAAATTCACTGTTGGGTTGGGTTCTGGGCTTCCTCTTAAAAATCCTCGCAAAAAGAAGGCTAAGGAAAAAAAGACTAAATCCTGCAATATGGTACTTCCTTCTCATGATTCTGAAGAAGAAAGCTTTGCTGGTACGAGATCTGGGAAAGAATACCACAAAGATTATGAGAGATCTTCCAAAGAAGTAGAGGATGTTGTAGAAACGATCCCAGTTCAACCATCTCCTGTTCCTGCTAAAGCATCGGTGGTTGAAAAAGGAAAACAGAAAGCAGTACGCTTTGATGTTCCCTTGAAATCTGTTTCAAATCAAGGGGTAGTGATGAAGCCCTATAAATTTGATATTCTAGCTCAGTTAGCCAATACTCCGGCTAGACTCTCTATATTCGATCTACTGCGTCTTTCTAAAGAAAGCAGGGAGACTTTGAGTGAAGCTTTGCTACAAGCAGACTCATGCTTAGCTCAACTCAAGAGTCCTGACAATACACCAGTATCGTGTCCACAATGTCATAGCGTGATGGAGGTAATTTCTAACATTACCTTCACACAAAAAGATATGCTGTTGAAGCATAATAAACACGACATGCCTTTGTGCTACACTGGGTATATTGAATCTACTGAAATTGATAGGATTTATATTGATCCTGGGTCTTCTATTAGCATCATTCTTCAGAGTATGCTAAGACCTTTGAGGATTCCTACTAGTGATTTGATTTATACTAGTACCACAATAGTTGGTTTCGACTCTGGCAAGAGTAAACTACTGGGGAAGATTCATTTAAAGATTCAGATTGGTGATCTTCGAACTATGGCTACTTTCTATGTTATCAACTCAGACGTATCCTACAACATCCTTCTTGGAAGGCCGTGGATACATGAGCATAACATTGTACCTTCAACTCTCCACCAATGCTTTAAGTACGTGGATTCACAAGGGATTGTGAAGACTGAATTTGCTGATATCAATCCCTTCAAGGGTGTTGAAGCCTATTTTTCTGACTCAAAACTCTACAAACAAGTGCATGTGAAGGAGATATCAGATATAGCTGAAGATCAATCATCTGCCGAAGATCAGTTTATCAATGAAGATCCTTCGGAAGAGCAACCTTTGAAGATCAAAGTCAAAGGTCGAATCCAACCCCAACCTGTCAATGATCAACCTCTGATGATCAAAGTCAAAGTAAGAACTCGGGTTTCATCTGAGGAATCAGTGAATATTCCTGCCAAGAGTCAAGACGCACCTCTTATGATCAAAGTCAAGGGACGTACTTCTCGTACGAATGATCCAGAACCACCATTGATCATCAACCTTGGCAAGTCTACGCAGAAGAATGATGACGGTCCATTAATGATAAATCCTAAGCGTAGTACTCAACTTGTAAATGATGTAAATATTGATCATTCTGTACTTTCTGATATCAATGAAGATTTTTTTGGAGTATATGGCTGTCAAATTTGTTGAAAGAATGTCTTTATCTTCTGATGATCAAAGTCATCAATATCAAGATGACATAAATACAGAGGAAACTTTGTACATTGATCATAAAGAAAACTCCTTTTCTCCTCATGTCGATGTTGGACCTTATGCTCAAAAGTTCTTAACATCTTCACCCTATCTTCTTCCTGTAGTCTTGCCATCACAAGCTTGTGTAACTTTTAGACGTCACGAAGAATCTTATTTCGTGATCCCATCTGATAAGAAAAATAAGCACCAAATTGTGTTTGGCCTGGCTAGAAACATCCCTGTTGTTCAGACAGATGATCTTAGAGATAAAGATAAAGGAAAAATCCGAATTGACAAATATAGTCAACAATCTCTCAAGATTATCCAGAAAATAGGATATGATTTGAAGACTATGCAAGGTCTCAATCAAGGCAAAGGTAGACGATTACCATTATGTGGTGATCCCTTTTACCAGAAAACTCGTCATGGGTTGGGATATGATCTGTCTCACATATTTAATGACGATATACAAGAAAAGTTCTCTTCTAGTTCTTCACAATCCTCAGATTCAGAAGAAATCCATTTCATCGAATCTGATACATCCCACTCCTCATATACAGAAGGAGACTATTACGATGAATCTGAGTGTGTATTCTCAGTCAATATGGTTCAAACTGAAGATAAATCTGAGCCATTTGAAAATGACCCTTGGGCCCAACAGATGGACACTCAATGGGAGCTTCGTTTTGAACAACGACAGCAACCTACAGAGGATGAGATTCTCCAAATTGATGTTGGAAACGGAACTACGTCCAAGCCAATATTCATCAGTAAGTACCTTTCTGAAGATGAAAAGGAAGAACTGATACAACTGATTAAAGATTATATCGATATTTTTGCATGGAGTTATGAGGATATGCCGGGTCTAGATCCTAAAGTTGCTACTGATAAACTCAATATTCTTCCTAATGCCAAGCTTGTGAAACAACAGCAACGGCATTTTCGACCAGACATGATGGATGCAATCGAAGCAGAAGTTAAAAAGCTGATTACATGTGGCTTTGTTCGTGAAGAACAACACCCAGACTGGGTTGCCAATATTGTTCCTGTTATGAAGAAGAACGAAAAAGTCCGAGTTTGCATAGATTTTCGAGATCTTAATGCAGCTTGTCCGAAAGACGAATTTCTACTTTTCATTACTGATGTCATGATAGACAATACATGCGGTTTTGAACGCATGTCTTTTATGGACGGGTTCTCAGGATACAATCAGATTAAGATGCATCCAGGAGATGAGAAGCATACTGCTTTTCGTACATCCCTCGGAATCTACTGCTATACGGTTATGCCGTTTGGTCTTAAAAATGTCGGCGTCATGTATCAACGGGCCATGAGCAACATCTTTCAAGAACATCTACGGAAGACAGTTGAATGTTACGTAGATGACATTGCTGTCAAAAGTCGATCAAAAGATGACCACATTCAAGACTTGAAGACAGTATTTGAATTGATGCGTCAGCATCAATTGAAAATGAACCCTACTAAGTCTTTCTTAGGGGTTTCCAGTGGCAAGTTTTTGGGATTTACTTCTCAGGATATCCATGTTGATCCTGATAAAGTCAAAGCAATTCTTGAAATGCATCCTCCATGCAATCTAAAAGAACTCCGAGGCTTCCAGGGTCGCATTGCTTATATCAGGAGATTTATATCCAATCTCTCGGGGAGATGTCAACCTTTCTCCCGTTTATTAAAAAGCGGTGTATCATTTGTCTGGAATGAAGCTTGTCAGAAAGATTTCAATGACATCAAGCAATACCTTACAAATCCACCTGTTCTGGTACCATCAGTAGTAGGAAGACCATTTTTGCTATATGTTCGAGCATTGGATCATTCACTTGGTGCTCTTCTTGCACAGAAAAGTGATATGGGTCATGAGCAAGCCATTTATTATCTTAGCCGAATGATGGTCAGAGCTGAACACAAGTACACTCCTGTAGAAAAGGAATGTCTAGCTTTGGTATTTGCTGTTCAAAAGATACGACATTATGTGACAGGACAGACTATTCATGTCATCTCCAGAATAAATCCTATTCGGGTATTGATGAAAAAACCAAGCATTCTTAACTCCAGGTTAGCCACCTGGGCGATGTTGCTCACTCCTTATGACATGGTCTATGTACCTCAAAATTCAGTGAAGGGTCAAGCATTAGCTAATTTCTTAGCAGCTCACCCTATACCTGAAATATCGAAGCTATATGAGGACATTCCAAACGAAGTTGTGGATTGCAACATGACTTTAAAGGATGATATTTGGCAATTATACTTTGATGGAGTGTCACGAGTCGGACCTAAAGTCAATATCGTCTCTGGGGTAGGAATCGTCTTGGTTTCTCCTGACAAAATGGTCATATATCGTGCTTATTCTCTCAATGAGCCATGCTCCAATAACGTGGCAGAGTATAATGCTCTGCTCATTGGTCTCCAAGTAGCAAAACAATTAGACATCGAGTTCCTGGAAGCTTATGGATATTCTCAACTGATTGTTAATCAGGTTAGAGGTACATATGAAGTCAGAAATCCTGACCTCATCCCTTATCATCAAGTGGTAATCGAATTGGTTCTCTCATTTAAAGGATTCTTCATTGAATTTGTACCACGTTTTCAGAATTTGGAAGCTGATGCTCTTACTAGTTTAGCGGCAGATTTAGCTGTTCCAATTCGAAGACAAAATACCATTACTTTGTTGGATCGAGACTTATTCTGTGTTAAGAATAATCTACATATTGAACAGAGTTATATTACAGAATTAAGTTCCCAACAGAAGGATTGGAGAAGTCTGATTATACGGTTCATGGGATTTTACCTGAAGATCCAAAAGAAGCTGCATCAATCAAGAGACAAACATTTTGATTTTATTATGATTCGTCTCTACATATGTTATATCGTCGTTCATATGATGGACTTTTGCTGCGCTGACTTTCAGAAAATGAAGCTAAACAAACACTCTGCGAAGCTCATGATGGTGTTTGTGGTGCTCATCAACCAGGTCCAAAATTACAAGATCGTATTCGAAGAATGGGGTATTATTGGCCTTCAATGATAGCAGATGCTGTGGATTATGCCAGAAGGTGTAAAGCATGTCAGATTTATGCTGATTTTATTCATCAACCCTCTGAATTCCTACATCCTACAACAACTTCTTGTCCCTTCGAAGCTTGGGGCATGGATATTATTGGTCCGATTAATCCTCCTTCTGTCAAGGGACATCGGTTTATACTGGCTATAACCGATTACTTTTCTAAATGGGCGAAAGCAGTTCCCCTTGTTGAAGTAAAATCATCCAATATGGTTAGTTTCATCAAACACCATGTCATTTATCGCTTCGGAATTCTCCGACGGATAATTCATGACAATGGACCACGATTTGCCAGTCTGGCATTTTACCGATTCTGTTATAAGAATCGGATCCAAAACTTGGCGTCTACGGCTTATAATCCAGCTACTAATGGTTTAGCCGAAGCTTTCAACAAGACGATCATCAAACTTCTCAAAAAGTTCGTCTCCTCTAATAAACGTGATTGGAATGAGAAACTTGGAGAATGTTTATAGGCTTATCGAACAACAGTCCGAACTCCTACTGGTTTTACACCATTTTTACTGGTTTACGGATATGAGGTTGTCCTTCCACTGGAAATCCAGATTCTATCTCTTCGAATAGCCATTGCTAACAAGCTAACTACAAAGAACAATGATCGCTTACGACTCCAAGAACTTGAAGGATTGGACGAGAAGCGTCTTCAAGCACAACAATATATTGAGCTATATCAAGCCCGTATATCACGAACTTTCAACCGTAAAGTTAAAAAGAGGGTATTTAAAGTCGGTAAACTAGTACTAGCTGTTCGAAGACCGATGGTGATGACTCATAAGAGTAAAGGGAAATTCCAAGCAAAATGGGAAGGCCCTTATGTCATCGAGACAGTTTTTTCTAATGGTGCCTATAGTTTGTCTAAACCTAATGGAGATTTACTCATGATGCCGATCAATGGCAAATTTCTGAAGAAATATTATGTTTGAATTTCTTCTTTATTCCCCAGCAACCAATGTTTGGTTAAGCTTGGAGAGAAATTTTAATCTTTTATCTTACCAGTTGATTAAAAGATTGGATCTATTATTTATCATGTTCTCAGGACCTCTGAATAAATATTAAGTCTGCTTGTTTTTCCTATCTATCATGTCCATTTGGCCTCTGAATAGATATTAATCTATTTTTCTTTGAGTTGTTACGATCTATCACGTCCATATTACCTCTGATAGTATTGTATACCCTAAACAGAAAACAAGATTTCATTATCTATCATGTCCATATTACCTCCGGATAGATACAATTTATTGAGTTTAGAAGACTTGTCATGTCCATATTACCTCTGATAAGTGTTTTCTATCTCATACCTATTGTTTAAATTCAAAATAAATGATAGGATCACAAAAAAATATTTTATTCATTTTTTGTGAACATTACAGAGATAAAAGATTACAAGCGCTCTTTTCTAAGGTGGAGCAGAGATATCTTGAAGTAATTTCTGCAGCTCTGCCGAACGTCTGTCACGAGAGCTCAATACTTTCTTGGTAGCTTCAGTACGTCGAGCTTCGGGAGTACAAATATGAGAAAGTCCAGTGAAGCTGACTATCAGATTATTCTTAGCATAATCAAGGGTTCTGATAGTAGATTCAGCTCCGTAGGCCTGTTCTTCCAAAATTGAGCTCTGAGTAAGGTGTTGGTCCCGAGCCAAGATCATTTGCTCCCTCTCTGCCTTCAAGCGAGCCAGTTCAGCCTCAACTTCTTGAATTTTATCATTTTGTTGCTGAATCTCCATATTTGAGGTATCATAGGCTGTTATAAGGCCATCCAGCTCAGGCCTTATGCCAGCCAAAAAAGCTTTTTCTTTGGCAACTTTTATGCTATATTCATAGAGGGTTTCATTGAATCTCGTCTCCCGAGCGAGGTAGTCGGCAGATAAAGCTTCATACTCTTCTTGGATGTGATTTTCAACAGTTTTACTTGACAGCTTAAGATATTCTCTGATGGGATGTTCAAGTTCCTCCACAATTTTCTCTAATGCTGCTGCTCTCGCCGCATCTTTAAACATGGCTACATTTTTTTTGGTAAGAGCAATCGCCGCTTTCAAGCTCTCATAATTGAGGCCCTTATTCAGGACCATTTTAATTAGGGCCGCCAAAGTCTTGTAAAAGGTTTCAGTATGAATCTCAACTAAGAGATTTATTTCTACACTTGAACTTGGCGTCGCGGTGATATCTACCAAGCCTCTTCTCTCAAGACTAGGAGCAGATGATGATGCTTTGATAGCAGGCGGAGATGAAGCCATTGTTGTTACTGCTACCATAGCTGACTGGTTCCTAGGAGCTTCAGGAATATGGTCTTCAACAGTTGTTGCTCCAGCCGTCTCTGGAGCTGAAACTACTAGAGTTTCGGTGGCGGTGATAGGTGCGGATGGAATGATATTTATGGCAGCTGAATCAGGTTCTGGTATTGTCTCTTCAGAAACCTGTACTAGATCAGTAGTAATAGCAGAGGCTGCTATTATACCTTCTCCAGCTTCAGTTGATGATTTGACTCAACTTTTATCACCCTCCTCAGCTATTGGCTCTGCAGGTTCTTAGAGTATTTTAGTTGTAGTAAATTCTTCTACAACTGAGTCTTTATGAAAATCTTCCTCAGCAGCCATTTTATCTTCTACAGTAATTTCTACTGTATCTTTACCCTCAGCAGGAGGAAGATCTTCTGACC
This sequence comes from Iris pallida, assembly GCA_029216955.1. Taxonomy (NCBI): domain Eukaryota; kingdom Viridiplantae; phylum Streptophyta; class Magnoliopsida; order Asparagales; family Iridaceae; genus Iris; species Iris pallida. Next base: position 3,662,820 of record JANAVB010012000.1, read on the forward strand.
GAGCCTGTACTTCTGGCTCTTGTTGTACCTCCATAGAAGGTTCTTGAGTCTCCTCTTCGGGTTCTTGTAACATTTCTTCTTCAGCACCTTCTTCTTCTGAAGAAGAAGCCTCCTCCTCAGATTCATCATTTTCTTCATAAATATCTTCTTGAGGAGGAGGAGCCACAAGCTTTGGAGTAATGTTGACACCTGCAAAAAATTGAACAACATAAGTTAATATGCAAAAGTCATAATTTTATATGGATTTTGTATAAATTATATTTACCTGGAGTATGTATAGGACGTGCCAAGTACTCATCATAATCTCGAGTCCAATCCTCATCATCAAAAGTAACAGCCGGCTCATCAGATGGGATAAATACCGGATCAACAGTTTGTACTGAGGCGACGTCTTCAACAACTTGTGCCTTTTGTGGCAAAATTAAATGAAGCGATGAGCTGAGAAGTCCCGGGGATAAGACTACCGCCGGTGTGGATGGTTGAGATGCTGAAGATCCTTCTCCAGGATGAACTGAAGAAGATGCAGTATGCTGCGGCTTATCCACCTGAGTGTCATTCTCAGGGGTTGTAAAACCCCTAAATTTCTACTGTTTCTTTTAATTAAATTTGGTACCGATTTAAAATTTTTGTATTGTACGTCGCGTTGTCGTATTGTACGTCGTGCACGAAATTTTATTTCTCTTGCTCGTCGAGTGCGAATTTGTGCGAGCGTACATATTTTAGAAAAATATTTTTTCTATTTTGTTATACACCTTCAAAATATTATATATAATTATTATTCTTGCTATAAAAAGCCTTTTGTTTTAGCAGTTATTAATCATAAGTAATATTTTATTGTATACTAGAAAAAAATATAATTATGAAAACATTATTTGTACATACATATATATCTTTATAATTGTTTATTAGTTTATTTTTAAATATAATTTTTGATATTAATATTATTAGTATTTTAGAAAATATATTTTGAAATTATTTTGGCATTTAAATCTTGATTTAAATTTATGGATTTATTTAAATAGTTAAATATTTGCAATTTGATTTATCGCATTTGATTTTAAACTAAAAATTTAATTAGATTTAAATTGGATTTGTATTTAGATTTGGATTTGATTGCTTTTAAATTAAATTACGAATTATCTAAATTTGGTTTAAACTACTCCTAACCTTTATCCAATTGGGAATTCCCACATCCTATAAATAGGCAGGTACTCCTCCAATTTATTATTCATCCACAACAATTTTCTCTACAAATATACGTGCCTCGTGTCGGTGTTCCATCCATCCTCGTGTCAGCCGTGACGGCCTCGGGTTCGACCCCGGGTGTCTTTCCAATAGGTTATTTCTTTACATATACATTCATTCTCTTCTTGTTGTCCGACAATCCCGGACCTCATCACCGTCCTCGTGTCCGACACTTGGACACAAGCCCTAATCATAAACCCAACCCTAAATCCTTAACCTAATCCAGTCGTCGCCCCCGCCCCCATCGACGTCGTCTCCCTTCTTCTCCCCGTCTCCATCGCCGTCAACACCACAGCAACCGATCAACTCCACCCATCCCGGCCAAGCAGCGACCACAGCCTTCACCCGAACCCGCCACCACCACATCTCCATCATCATCGCCATCACCAACCCCGCGACCTTGCTGCCAAACCAACACCAACCTCGCGACCACCACAATCCCGGCCATCGTCGGCCGGCGCCGATACCAAAACCCCAAATTAAATAAATAAAAACAAAACCACGGCCACCATCACAGCTTACCTACCGCGCAGTCGTGCACGGGCTTCCTCCGCTAGTGAACCCCGTACGACCATCAGCGTCCGTGCAGCACCACCTTAGCCCGACCGAGAAGCCCCACACCCTATCGACTTCTCTGAGCCGACCATTTCGACCTCGTGCCAGCTCATCCCCTCGCCTCCGACTCGTCGCAGTAGCGCGGCCAGCTTCCGGTAAACCCATGGCCGACCTCACCAAGCCCAACACCATCCCGAGCCGTCGCGCCGACCCTCGAAGCCGGCCGGTGAGCTTCCGCCGGCCGAGTGTGCACCGCCGCCGCGTCTTCTCCATCCCGCGCATGAGCCCCGACCTCTCGACCGAACCCCCATCCTCCACCTCACTCCGGCGTCGCCCACAACCAGCGACCGCCGTCCCGCTTCCTTTTCCTCCACCAGACCACCGCACTCGCCGCCGCTAATCGCACCGTCGAGTGGCTGCCACCATCAGCTCCCCGCGCGCGAGACCACCTTCTCCGTCGGCGTGCGTCGCACCCAACCACCGCAGCGCCGCTCCCCTTTTCCGAACTCCTCCCTCGACCGACCGACCGCCCAGATTCCCTTTCCTACCGCTCCTCCGCGAGCCAGCCCCCGCCGCCTTACTCTTCCGATGGAACCCCCCCGCTCGTCCTCTCTCCTCTTCCGAGTCCCCGGTGGGGGGCGTCACCACCATCCGTGCCACTCCGTCGCCTCTCCTTCTCTCTCTCACCTCACTAATTTCTTCTTTTAAAAGCACAGCACTGTTTTAAAGTTTTTTTTTATTATATTTTTTGTTAACTGCTATTATTATCATCTTAATTATTATTATCACTATCATTATTATTATCATTATCATTATCATTATCATTATCATTATTATTATTATTATTATTATTATTATTATTATTATTATTATTATTAGTTCCATTAGTATTATTATTATTATTAGTTTCCTCTTTGCTTCGTTACAACAGTAGTATATATTCATGTTATTAATATAATTTATTATTATTATTATTGTATGATAAAGAAAAATATATGTTTCCTATATAGGTGGATTATAAATTATTATGTATATATATTATATATATATATATATATATATATATATATATATAAGTTAAAGTCATATTTTTATTTATTATTATTTATATTATTTATGATGATATTTTGTTATTACTAATCACTATTATCTTTATTAAATACCAATATTGTTAGTTGGTTCTCAATATATTAAAATATTTCCAACTGTACTGTCATATTTTTGTGGTATCTTATTTATTTCTTTTTGGCCTATATATATATATATATATATATATATATATATATATATATATAGTTTGGGCTAGACAAATTACGTTTGACAAAAATGGATTTTGAGCTCTATATAAATTTCTAGAATTATATTCAATTTACCTACCAATATTTTAAATTAAATATAGTTTTCTACTTAAGACTATATTTGTACAAACTAAATATTTTAGCCTAAATAAAATTTTCATATTTTTAAGTGCTTAGTAAATTTTCTTTTACAAATAAAACTCTATCTTTCAAGTATTATTAAATATTTTCAACAATCATATATATTATTCTTCCAAATTCCTTCGATATTCACCATGACCATGACTAATCCCATCATTCTCAATTTCTTGCCAATTCTGTACCTACCTTATGACCACCCTAACTAAATTGACCCTTCTGGACCCAATGGAACTGTCCGTGCCACCGACCGAGGTCACCTCGCATAGTTGTTGCACCGAAGTTGCAGATCGTGTCACCTTGATCATCGCGGCACACCAGGCGTCCTACCAGGCAAGACACCTTGCCATTTACTGTTTATTTATTTTAGCTCATACTTCTTGTATTATTTATTTTCTTTATGCAAAATAAACTGTGATACATGGCATAACCTGTTAGAACTTACTGTTCATTTTTTCTGCTATGTATTATTTTTCTTACACATTAAACCTAGATTTAAGGGACCACCTTTGTGTGTTGCATTCATGGCCTTGACACGTTGTACCACGAAGATGTGTGTCGCATGTAGAACACGGAAGTGCGTGATTGGCTGGCCACCAGTACGTACAAGCCGTACGATAGGAATAACCGCTAATAGAGGTTGCATGCTAGTTTGACTTAGCGGTTATAGAGGTTATTGTTGTGGATACAACATAGTAGGCATTGGGCGGGGAGGACAATTCCTTAGCGCATGGGCTTCGATGCACTTTCCCTTGTGACCGGGACTCTCCGCCGGAGATACGGGGCTGATGACCCATGATTACTGACGGCCACTGGCGATTCTGCAGAACGTCATGCTCTTACTGATGGGGCCTCTGGTGCCCAAGGGAGGACTACGCCGATCCTATTTAGCCAGGGCCCATACGTAGGAAGGACTGTTCTTAACTGTATTTCACTTAGAACGTTAGGCTACCTTATCCGTTAGGTACGAGTACTTTTGGTTTGGGTACTTGTATCTGACCGTGGCTTGGAACAATAATTTGTCGCGGATTAGTTTGTCACATCTCGTCCTTGTTTGGTTGTAGGTGTGACTTAATACTTCGATGAGAAGGTATTGAACCTTTTGGGGTCCGGATACCATATTGGATTCATAGCATGGAAAGATACGTCACCGTGAATTAGTTTACCATCTCCTGTCCTTGTTTGGTTGGGGGGATGGTACGCTCGTTCAATAGGTGTGTATTGGACATGTTATAAATTCAATTGACTTATTTATTTGAGCAATATTTATTCAGTTTATATGGCATGATATTATGTGTCTTGTTACGTCCCTCTGAGGACCTGGTTATCACTCCTGGTGTGTGCTATTATCTTTCGAAGGTGTTCTAGCTCTAGCCGTTATCATCACTATTTCTTCGAGGATGATAGCATTTGGATCGTCTTCGCTTCGCCCGCCAAAATGTTTCTTTTGTTATGTATTTCTTTTCATAGTTGGTAGTGGATTTGTCTCCGTCCAACTACATGTACCAAATGAATATTTCATAGTTGATTATATGAGATCTTTTATTTATTTATTTTATGTGGATGAGATTAGTTATGGTTCTACTGAATTTTACAGCTTATGTATCCATACGAGGCCCATGTACTTCGTATGAATACATGTCACGCCCCAGAACCAGAATACTGGAGAGCGGGGGAATGACTCAGCCAGCTACGTATTACGGGTAGATGAATACCGTATAATACGATCAATGCTGTCTAAAAGATAAGGGGGTGCATGCTACATGAAAGTCTCGCTATGGTCACTTCACATCTAATGTCTCAATCATTCAAACAAGAAGCAATAACAGAGAACATTTAAGATAAAGCAATAAGGCGTCCCAAACACTAAGTCAAAATGTTCTTGAGATCTCGCTTTACAAAATATAGCCAGATGATATAGCAACGTATACATAATTGTTATCAACTGCAGTCTGACTTAATTACAATTATGTGAAAGTAAGTGCAAGACTATCCGACTAACGTGTAGGTGCCAAGCGGCAAAATGTAAAGTATTTAACAAAACGAGCGGGGAAGTAAGGAACCCACTCGAGTCCTCCTGCGATCATTCCTCTAGTATTGACCATCTTGGAGGTAGAGGTAAGCTGAGTCCTCGAGAACCAGCTCTAAATCTGGCCATGCAAAACCAGAGAGGTTAGACCTCTAATAGCAAGTACCGCAATGAAGCACAATATGAGAAATTAAACCAGTAAATAAGAGAATATAATAATAGATCTCTGCTTGCTACTGGGATTCACGTAACATCACGACACTTCGAACCAACCTCCCAACCAAACAAGGACAGAAGTTGGCCCGTCATGTCCTGACGCTCTGATCATCTCAGATAGGTAACAGAGTAGGTGCAGTACACAAACAAATCAACTTAAACGGCCATTCAACTCCTACGGCTTACTACTGTGAGTCCCAAGTTATCCTGGAATTATGCAATAAGGATTTCTCAGTTCTTACTATGGGCAAGCAAGGCTAGTCTACCCAATCAATCAATTGTGCCAATCATGAATTAGACGAGTCCCAGCGGGACGCCCGTCATCAATATACAATATACAATAATATAAGCAGATACCGTTCCCTGTTCGTGTGGCAGATTTGCAGTATTTGTGGGAACCAGCCGGCCTGTTGGGCGCTAATAGTCCCAAAGAGGGCTGCCATGTAAGAACTCGGGAATCTATTCTCTCCATGCAATCATTATTTTATTTAACTTAGTAGCCTCTATGTTAAGTGAAATCCCATGCCGTAGATCATGGCCATTTCAGAATGAGTACTTCCGTACAAGGTACGATATGCCCAACTCTACAACGATACCCGTGCGGTTAGGTTGTAGGCCTTACATAGCGTAATACAACAATTAAAACTAACCACAGAATAATCATGCCTTGACCATAAAGTACACATGCTGCTTTCGTAAAATAAATAAATAAATTGTAGCCTACATGTATCTATATGTCAATATTCGGGATTGGTCAATCGATTGCAAATATGAACGTGTCTTATTCCATTTAATTCAATAAGACGACTAGCCAGTCTCTCAGTTCCATCTAGGAACGCATGATAAATTATTAATCTCATGATCAATTATTGAAATAAAAATCTCATGCGGCTGGGAAATAAAAATCTCATGCGGCTAGGAAATAAAAATCTCATGCGGCTGGGAAAAAAATCTCATGCGGCTGGAAAATAAAATCTCATGCGGCTGGAAAATAAAGATTTCATGCGGCTGTGGAAAATAAAATTTCATGCGGCTGAGAAATAAAGATTTCATGCGGCTGTGGAAAATAAAGATTGAGAAATAAAATTTCATGCGGCTGAGAAATAAAGATTTCTCATGCGGCTGAGAAAGTGGGGACCCATCTTCTCAGAAAACCTAAGAAGGATGGTCATGGAACCCTTGGCATCCAAGCTCCATAAAACCTTCACTGTAAGTCCAAATTTGGACTTCCATAGGTCAATATGGGGTAGAACAAAATTTCCTGCAACATAGAACCATCAAAACTTGGAAATAACAATGTTAAATAGATCAAAACCCAAGAAATCAAAAAATACTATAAACTTATATCTAGAAGAATTTAGCCATAGAAATTGAAAATGCCAAGCACTAAAGTGTCTTAGAATGTTGAGAGGAAGACAATGGAACAAAAAAAATAGAGATCCATCAAGAAGCAAGTTGGCACTTGTCTATCTCTTATAGGTTGGTGGGAGAGTTATGAGGAAGAAGAAGAGTAATGAGAAGAAGTAATGAAGAGAGAGAAAGGGTTTGGGCTTTAAATGAAGGGGTGGTGGTAGGTGGGGGTTTGTTTCGGTTCATGATGAACCAACATAATTAAACCAATTCAAGCCGAACCCAAAACAAAGCTAAAGCAGAGTATAAAAGCAGAAAGTAAAATGCAGAAATAAAATGCAGAAAATAATTACCAGGAAATTAAAGAAATTTAAATACAGAATAATACATGATAAATATTAAATGAATACATTCCAGCAGTACATGTATTTAGAATACGTATTCTGGGAACGGGAAGTGACATCTCTACCCTCCTTAGAAAAATTTTGTTCTCTGAATTTCAGATCCAAGCAGGATAGAAACGTCAAAGCTAAACTAATCTAAATACAAGTAAATTGAGTAAGCAATTATTCTACAATGATAACAGCAAGTAGCTTATCTATGTTTAACAATTTACGACATCAAGCAATTCTACTCATAAGGTGACAAGCATGAGGAGTTAAGACAATCAAGGTATACAGAAAGAGATATACCTTGTGAGTCAAACAGGTACGGATACCGTGATCGGATATCATCCTCACGTTCCTACGTTGACTCCCCTAAAGAGTGATGACCCCAAGCAACCCGGACAAGGCTAATTGTTCGGTTTTTGAGTATCTTCTCTCTTCGGTCCAAAATGGACAGGCTGTTCCTCGTAAGACAGGTTGGTGCCAACAACCAGCTCATAATGATCAAGGATATGGCTTGGGTCCGATACATACCTTCGCAACTGAGATACATGAAATACGTCATGCACCTCTCGTAACGAAGGTGGAAGGGATAAACGATAAGCAACATCGCCTATCCTATCAAGAATAACAAATGGACCTACGTACCGCGGACTCAACTTCCCGCGAACGCCAAACCTAATGACCGTACGGGTAGGTGAGATCCGCAAGAACACGTGATCCCTAACAGAAAACTCTAGCGGCCTACGATGTTGGTCCGCCCAATGACGATGTCGATCCTGCGCAACTCGAAGTCGCTCTCTGATTCCCTTGACCACTTCGACTGTCTGAACAATCATCTCCGGGCCTAACATCTTTCTCTTCCCGATATCGTCCCATGCTAGTGGTGACCTACACTTCTTACCATATAGTGCTTCAAATGGCGCCATCTGGATACTGGCTTGATAACTGTTATTGTTTGAGAATTCTACTAAGTGCAGGTGGCTCTCCTAAGATCCTCTAAAATCTAGAGTGCAAGCTCGCAACATGTCTTCCAAAGTCTGAATTGTTCTTTCTGATTGCCCGTCTGTCTGGGGATGGTAACCCGTGCTAAGTCTTAACTTGGTACCCAGGCTATGATGTAAGCTCTTCCAAAAATGTGATGTAAAACGGGTATCTCTGTCTGACACAATACTGACAGGGACTCCATGCTGCATGACTATCTGTTGTATATACAATTCTGCCAACCTTTCTGTAGATTGTCCTACTCTGAAAGGAAGAAAGTGTGCCACCTTTGTAAGCCGATCTACTATCACCCAAATAGCATTTTTACCACTTGGTGATCTCGATAAATCGGTCACAAAGTCCATTGTAATATGTTCCCACTTCCATTCCAGGATAGGAAGCGGTTGTAATAACCCAGCTAGCCTCTGCTGTTCTGCCTTCACTTGCTGACATACCAAGCAACGGAAAAAAAATCTTGCTATCTCCCTCTTCATCCCGTTCCACCAGAAGTGCTGCTTGATATCTTGGTACATCTTGGTCCCTCCAGGGTGTATAGAATACTGAGAGCTGTGAGCTTCTGCCATAACCTCCTGTCTGATATCTCCGCTAGGCACACATAGACGTGATCCAAACCTAAGTGTACCATCCTCATGGATTTGCATCTCCTTTCTGAGTCCTGACTCATATTCTGCCCTAAGCTTTTGAATCCTTGGGTCCTGTGCCTGAGCTGCCTTGATCCTGTCTACCAAGTCGGATTGAACTTGTAGACTCGCCAGAACTCCTACATCACTAGGAAGTATAACCTCGATGCCCATCTCCTGAAGGTCTTCTAAAATGTGCTTTTGTGTTGTCAACATAAATGTGCCGGCTCTCCTGCTAAGAGCGTCTGCTACCACATTAGCCTTGCCTTGATGATACTGAAGCTCCACGTCATAGTCCTTAATCAACTCCAACCATCTTCTTTGCCTCATGTTCAGTTCCTTCTGAGTAAAAATGTACTTCAGACTTTTGTGGTCTGTGTACATGTCCACTCGATCACCATATAAGTAATGCCTCCATAGCTTCAAAGCAAATACTACTACCGCCAACTCCAAATCATGTGTTGGGTAATTCTTCTCGTGGTCCCGAAGTTGCCTAGATGCGTACGCTATCACCTTTCCATGCTGCATGAGGACACATCCAAGTCCTTTTCCTGACGTATCACAATATACTGTAAAACCTCTGGGTCCAACTGGCAATGTAAGAATAGGTGCTGATATCAACTTCTGTTTCAAATTCTCAAATGATGTCTGGCATTCTGCCGACCAGACGAATGGCACATCCTTCCGTGTCAAGCGTGTCATGGGCGCTGAAAGTCTTGCAAAATATGATACAAACCTTCTGTAATATCCTGCCAATCCCAAGAAACTCCGTACATCAGCTACGGTCTTGGGTACTGGCCAACTCTTTACGGCTTCTACCTTCTTGGGATCCACTGCTACTCGACCTCCTGATATGATGTGACCCAAAAATGAAATGCGATCCGTCCAGAACTCGCACATGCTGAGCTTGGCGTACAACTGGTTCTCTCTCAGAACCTGTAATACTTTCCTGAGGTGGTCTTCATGCTCCTCTTCATTAGCTGAGTATACTAGAATGTCGTCGAGGAACACAATGACAAATTGGTCTAAGTACGGCATAAAGATGCGGTTCATCAAATCCATGAATATTGCTGGAGCATTGGTCAAACCAAACGGCATTACCAAGAATTCATAATGCCCATACTTTGACCTGAATGCTATCTTAGGAATATCCTCCTTCCGAACCCTCACTTGATGATACCCTGACCGAAGATCTATCTTGGAGAAAACTCTAGATTTGCTCAACGGATTAAACAAGTCATCGATGCTGGGTAGTGGGTACTTGTTCTTTACTGTTGCCGTATTTAGCTTCATGTAATCGATGCACAATCTGGATGACCCATCATTCTTTCCCACAAGTACCACTGGTGCTGCCCATGGTGATATGCTAGCTTGGATGAACTTTTTCTCCTTCAGTTCCTCTATGTGCTGATATACCTTGGCCTGCTCTGAGTCCGTCATTCTGTAAACTCGATCTGATATCGGTTTAGTTCCAGGTGCTAATTCTATACTGAACTCAATATCTCTAATCGGTGGTAGACCTGGAAGTTCTTCAGAAAATACGTCTAGAAACTCTTCAACTACCTTCGGAACTTGAACTTCTTCCATTGCCGTCACTACTCCCTGCTCATGTTGAGTTGCCACTGATCTGACTAAGGTGAACCGCTTCATGCTTGGAATATCAAAAGATACAATCCCTCTACGATAATCTATTGTCGCATGACTGTCTTTCAGCCAGTCCATGCCTAAGATAACGTCAAAATTTCCAACAGGAAATTCTATCAACCGGGCGGGTAAGGAATGCCCGCAAACTATAACGCTACATGCTAGAATAACTCTACTAACTCCTACGAGCCCATTACCAGTAAGTATATTTAACCTCCCTGGCAATGCCTCGAATTCTATTCCTAGCCGTGTTGTAAATTGTGCAGATATAAATGAGTGTGATGCTCCCGAATCAAATAATGCTACTGCGGGATATGAGGCGACGAGAATGTTACCTGCCATAACATCTTCCGATGCCAATGCCTCTTCCAAGGATAGAGTGAATGCCTACCCTCGACCTCCTTGTTGGTTCCCATGCTGCGGCCTAACCTGGTGCTGTTGCTGGCCCCTGCCTTGATGATGCTGGGGTGGTCTATGCTGGTGCTGCTGCATCGGCGGTCCCTGCTGTCGAAACATCTGAGCCTGTGTCATGAACGGGCGCTGTGCCAACGGTCTTACTGCCACCGCTGGTCTTCGATACTGGCCTGCCCCTGGTACTGGCAGAGCAGGAAATTGTTGCACTGGTCCTCCTGACCTCGAATTTATGGGACATGTGGTAACCCGGTGATCTGGGTTTCCACATATCAAACACTGCCTGTTCAATGTCCGATACACATCTCTAGTGTGTCCTACCTTCCCACAATAAGTGCAGCCCACTGGGGGTTGCTGGTTCTTCCTCTGTTGCTGTTGTTGCCTGGGTGGTGGTGCTGGCCCTCGCATTGCCACATCGTGAATGTGAACGCCAAGGGATGGTGCTGTTGTTCGGGGTGCTACTCCCCCTCCTCCTTCAATCTGACTGTGTGATCTCTTCTGACCTCCAGTCCTTGCCGTAATCCTCTGAACGGTTATCTTATGCCTTCGAGTCGCCGTCAATACTTCATCAATAGTCTGGTAATTGTGCCCCTCTATCAATTGCAAGAGCTCAAGATGAAACGCTTGCTGAAACCTCATAGCCCTCTAGCTCTCTGTTGCTACCATCTCTGGGGCGAACCTACTTAATCTGCAGAACTCTGCTGCATAAGCATCTACAGTCTTGCCAGCCTGTCTGAGGTTGATAAAATTCTGTTGTAGCTCAAACTGCGCCACAACTCCATAGTACTTTGTCTTGAATCTTGCTGTAAAATCGTTCCAAGCCACAGGACGTCTGATGCCTACCTCCTCTGATTCCCACCAATCATGTGCGAGATCCTGAACTAACAACTTCACCTTATCCACACGTTCTTCTACCGGCACCTTAGCGGCTGTCAAAATGGCCTCAATATCCTTAAGCCATGCATCTGCTGAGATGGCATCCTCCGTGCCTTCAAAACGGCGAGGGTTGTACTTGCAAAACCTGGCTGACGCTCCTGAATCTGTCCTTGCCCCTCTTTCCAAAGCTGTCTGCAATCTTTGGTTAAGTAGTACATTCTGCTCTTGTAACTGAGCGTGCATACGTTGTTGGGCTAACATCTGATGTTACTGAGTAGCCATCATCCCTCTCATGATCTCCAGAAGGGCTGGTGTGTCCACTTCCACAGGGGTCGGTGGAACAATCGGTGGCGTTGGAACCTCCGGATACTGTGGTCCAGCTGCTGGTTCCACTATCACTTCTTCTTGGATAGTCTCCTGAGGTAGTACTGGCCCTTGTTGCTGATCAACCTGGTCAGGTTGCCCATGTTGCCCTTGTTGTTGTTGCCCAATCCTGACAAATGCGGACGAGGTGCCCCTAAGAAAAGGGACAAAAGAACAATCAAACGATCGGACAAAAAAGATCAATGAAGTCAAAGGATACCGGAATGTCAAGCTAGAGTCGAGAGTAACGAATCATGAGATCAAGGGGGAACATGTGTGATTGAGACATCCTATAAATGAAAACACTCCACAAGTCTGAAATCAGACCTGCATGGGCCACCACTAAAACCTTGTCACGCCCCAGAACCAGAATACTAGAGAGCGGGGGAATGACTCAGCCAGCTACGTATTACGGGTAGATGAATACCGTATAATACGATCAATGCTGTCTAAAAGACAAGGGGGTACATGCTACATGAAAGTCTCGCTATGGTCACTTCACATCTAATGTCTCAATCATTCAAACAAGAAGCAATAACAGAGAACATTTAAGATAAAGCAATAAGGCGTCCCAAACGCTTAGTCAAAATGTTCTTGAGATCTGGCTTTACAAAACATAGCCAGATGATATAGCAACGTATACATAATTGTTATCAGCTGCAGTCTGACTTAATTACAATTATGTGAAAGTAAGTGCAAGACTATCCGACTAACATGTCGGTGCCAAGCGGCAAAATGTAAAGTAATTAACAAAACGAACGGGGAAGTAAGGAACCCACTCGAGTCCTCCTGCGATCATTCCTCTAGTATTGACCATCTTGGAGGTAGAGGTAAGCTGAGTCCTCAAAAACCGGCTATAAATCTGGCCATGCAAAACCAGAGAGGTTAGACCTCTAATAGCAAGTACCGCAAAAAAGTACGATATAAAAAATTAAACCAGTAAATAAGAGAATATAATAATAGATCTCTGTTTGCTACTGGAATTCACGTAACATCACGACACTTCCAACCAACCTCCCAACCAAACATGGACATAAGTTGGCCCGTCATTTTCTGACGCTCTGATCATCTCAGTTAGGTAACAGTAGGTGCAGTACATAAACAAATCAACTTAAACGGCTATCCAACTCCTACGGCTTACTACTGTGAGTCCCAAGTTATCCTGGAATTATGCAATAAGGATTTCTCAGTTCTTACTATGGGCAAGCAAGGCTAGTCTACCCAATCAATCAATTACGCCAATCATGAATTAGACGAGTCCCAGCGGGACGCCCGTCATCAATATACAATATACAATAATATAAGCAGATACCGCTCCCTGCCCGTGTGGCAGATTTGCAGTATTTGTGGGAACCAGCCGGCCTGTTGGGCGCTAATAGTCCCAAAGAGGGCTGCCATGTAAGAACTTGGGAATCTATTTTCTCCATGCAATCATTATTTTATTTAACTTAGTAGCCTCTATGTTAAGTGAAATCCCATGCCGTGGATCATAGTTATTTCAGAATGAGTACTTCCATACAAGGTACGATATGCCCAACTCTACAACGATACCCGTACGGTTAGGTTGTAGGTCTTACATAGCGTAATGCAACAATTAAAACTAACCACAGAATAATCATGCCTTGACCATAAAGTACACATGCTGCTTTCATAAAATAAATAAATAAATTATAGCCTGCATGTATCTATATGTCAATATTCGGGATTGGTCATTCGATTGCAAATATGAACGTATCTTATTCCATTTAATTCAACAAGACGACTATCCAGTCTCTTAGTTCCATCTAGGAATGCATGATAAATTATTAATCTCATGATCGATTATTGAAATAAAAATCTTATGCGGTTGGGAAATAAAAATCTCATGCGGCTGGAAAATAAAAATCTCATGCGGCTAGGAAATAAAAATCTCATGCAGCTGGAAAATAAAATCTCATGCGACTGGGAAATAAAAATCTCATGCGGCTGGGAAATAAAATCTCATGCGGCTGGAAAATAAAATCTTATGCGGCTGGGAAATAAAATTTCATGCGGCTGTAGAAAATAAAATTTTATGCGACTGAAAAATAAAGATTTCATGCGGCTGTGGGAAATAAAGATTGAGAAATAAAATTTCATGCGGCTGAGAAATAAAGATTTCTCATGCGGCTGAGAAAGTGGGACCCATCTTCTCAGAAAACCTGAGAAGGATGGTCATGGAACCCTTAGCTTCCAAGCTCCATAAAACCTTCACTGTAAGTCCAAATTTGGACTTCCATAGGTCAAAATAGGGTAGAACGAAATTTTCTACAACATGAAATCATCAAAACTTGGAAATAACAATGTTAAATAGATCAAAATCCAATAAATCTAAAAATACTATAAACTTAGATCTAGAAGAATTTAGCCATAGAAATTGAAAATGCCAAGCACTAAAGTGTCTTAGAATATTGAGAGGAAGAAAATGGAACAACAAAAATGGAGATCCATCAAGAAGCAAGTTGGCACTTGCCTATCTCTTCCAGGTTGGTGGGAGAGTTATGAGGAAGAAGAAGAGTAATGAGAAGAAGTAATGAAGAGAGAGAAAGGGTTTGGGCTTTAAATGAAGGGGTGGTGGTAGGTGGGGGTTTGTTTCGGTTCATGATGAACCAACATAATTAAACCAATTCAAGCCGAACCCAAAACAAAGCTAAAGCAGAGTATAAAAGCAGAAAGTAAAATGCAAAAATAAAATACAGAAAATAATTAGTAGAAAATTAAAGGAATTTAAATACAGAACAATACATGATAAATATTAAATGAATACATTCCAGCAGTACATGTATTTAGACAACGTATTCTGGAAACAAAAAGTGACAATACAGCTGGCATGTCTACGTTCCTAGTCCTCCATATTTTGGGACTGGGGCGTTACAGGGGTAGTGGCTCTTGATCTAGGAGTTCTTTTAGTAATAGCCTTCTTCTTCTTTTCTGGTGACTTCTCTGGAAGACTTATAGCTGTACTCTGCTTTCGTTTTCGGATTTTCCCAATAACTATTGGTCCCGCTGCTATCTCTCCAGCTCCTGTAGGGATTACTTCCAGAAATTCATCTGTAACAGTAGTGTTGTCGGGTATGTTAGGAGCTATTCTGATTGGTTCCTCGATGTTCCCCTCTTTGGGCCATCGAAGACTTTCTTGCATCCTATAACCATGTGCAAAAGAGCGGATAGATGAGTAAAAATGAGCATTCGAGTGAAGTATACGTAGCTCGGTTGTACTGGTGGCAGTAGATATTTTGAATTTAGCACCAGTACATGCGGTGCTGAAATATCTCCATGCTCTCGTGCCGTCAATCAACTTTCCATAGTGATAAAAGTTGGTAGAAGGATTGCCAACGTGAAGCTGATCATATCTAAATTGGCTGGCGAACCTACTCGGTAGATAAGGCTTAAACGCACAGTTATCTTCGTTCCTGTACATCAGATGGGAGGGTCTGATGTACGTTAGCCATTGGAAGATAGGATTTGGCAATAAAGTTGTCCTCTCTCCTTTGTCTTCGAATTACACACCGAGGCAGTCGCCTGGAACTGGCGGCCTTGTGTAGAAGAAATTCCAGCCATGAGAGTAATTCAACGCTGCTCGGTGTCTGCCACTGTCGTGGTAGTCCATGTGGCCTTGCTGATTTTTTGGAGGAAGATATTTGCTTCATCTTCAGGGCCTGGTGGCAGCAAATTGCAATTGTGGTGTAATAACCATCCCATCAGATAGGTATACGGCAGCTCCACCCTTGGAAAATTGTCTCGGTGAGGAGCATTTTTAATCAACTCTTCACCAAAAGTTCGTAGTCCTGCATTTATTCGGCAGAGCATTGCCGACAGTAGGTTGATTCTATTTTTGAACACCAAATGTACTGCTGGCAACAATACGTTTCGGTGGATCCTGTCTATGGTACTGATCCCCGACACGACCCATCTTCAAAGCCATAGGGATAGGAAGCCTGCCAGTAAGGATTTTCTTGACATCTTCTGACTACCATGCCTCAGGTAGCTTAAAGTCTCAGTCCCCGTAGGGATATCTCCGATTTTAGTGGATAAATATTGGTCTCGAGATTTTTGTGAGACCATCAATTCCTGGATTATATCTGCAGGAATTATGGAGCAAGGGTTGATGGCTTGAGTCTTGTTTTCTCGGAACCTACCTTTTTCAGTCTTGGATACCCTATTTTCATGGTAAAATAAATAGGTTGTCCATTTAGTTACATATGCCAAATGTGACCCAGTTTCATACAAAATAGTGCAGATTAGATAATGACACATGAGTTCTTCATAGACCTGCACCAATTCAGGGTTTTTTCTCTTATTTCTGTTAGTTCCCGATTGGAGGGAACATATTCTTCATAAGGGGCCTCGCCCATTGGCAGCTTCGAGATAAATTGCATCTCATGCAGAGCAAGACCCATTTCACCGTGTGGAGTTGCAAAAGTTCCTGTTGAACTCATATACAATTCCAATAAAGCCAAGAACAAGTTACTATTTGGTAGTATGTCGTAACTTGTAGAGGCTACTGCTTCATATAGACCGACAGCTTCTAGGTCTATTTTAAAGTGCTTCATGATCCAGGCACTGATTTGAATCCAGTTATTACTATAAGGAGTCAGCCACCCTATCAGCCTAGGGTTGGTCTGAGGATATAACACAACAACTTTCATGAACTTATTAATAAACATGGGAGTCTGTACTGGCTGGATCAGAGATGAGTCTTCACTTTGTGTGAACTAGGGAAATAGACCCGAAAACGAGATGACACCACCAATGGAAGTACTAATATGGTATCCCATGTCACTAGCTCTCTCTCTTGAAAATAATCTTGCCCGACCTGCCGTAGCTACTGGGAGTCAAATTCTATAACATCTGACGAGGGTGAGTAGCATGGACAAAAGCAGATAGAGGGTAATCCCTGTCCATGTCAGGGAGATACATCACCCTTTCTCCAGACTTAAACACCCAGGCCTCTTTCTTGGGGTGAGTTTGCAATTTGAAGTTTATCGCATCCCCGATAGAAAATCTGGCTTCAAGAATTGTTGGTGTTCTAGTGATACTAACACTTCTCTATTTATCATAGATAGCAGCATCCTGTCTCCTTGAGCAGCTATCAGTTGAGCTCTCCCTTCAGGGTATTCAGGGTTGGATTGAGGAAACTTTACATGTGATAAGATTTCCAGATAGTTTGAGCCCACCATACCAGCTAGCGAGCCAAATATTTTTACGAGAGGGTAAATTTGCAAGTCCACTACCAAACGAAAAAAAAAAGAAAAAAAATCAAGTTAGTGAAAATCTAATTTGAAGTCTTTTTACGCAGATGATTTGGTTTGAATTTTACGCATAAAGACTCTGATTATGCAAATTTTATGCTTATTAAAGTTGATAAAAACTTTTAAAAGTGTAAAATATTCTTTTTACGCAAAAGACTGTTACTAGTGAAGTTTTACGCCAGCACGTACAGACGTGAGCGTATTTTTAAGTTTACGCTGCCCCAAATAGATGTGAGCGTAAAACAAATTTTACGCTGACACATGTAAACGTGTGTGTATTTCATGTTTTACGATGACACATGTAAATGTGTGCGTATTTTAAGTTTTACGCTGACACATGTAAATGTGTGCGTATTTCAAGTTTTACGCTGGCACATGTAAATGTGTGCATATTTTAAGTTTTACGCTGACACATATAAATGTGGGCGTATTTCAAGTTTTACACTGACACGATAAACGTGGGCGTATTTTAGTCTTTTTACGCTAGCACGAACAACGTGGGCGTAGACTTTCAGTTTTCGTTGGTTCTTTTTCTCCGACGAACTTATGACCAAAGTTCAACACTTTACCCACATTGTCGGAGCCACGGCGGGGTTGCTTTGCTGAGACGCTGCTGATGACCGAATGGGATTTTGCACGCGGTCGACCGATGAGGAATCAACAGCGGGCTTCTTGCCTTTGCTGCCGGTGGTAGACGACTTCTTGGGGGCCATCTAATCAAAGTAAGAGTAGAAGAAAGAAGAAGAGTGGAGAAAGATCAATATTTCGAAAGACAAAGTAAAGTTTTATCTCTCTCCGAAGAACCCTATTTATAGGGAATTTTTAATCGGTTCAAATTCCAGATTTTACGCCGACTGTTGGATATCCCAACTTTTACGCGGGTGACCGTTGAATATCCCGAACTTTACGCTGACTGGCCAAAACCCAAATTTTATGCTTCTGTTCAAAGTATTTCATATTTTGAAAAATATTTGAAAACTTTGAAGGGGGTCTTGTAGGAGCGTAAAAAGTGCTTTATAGACTGAGTCAAAGGAATTGAAGACTTTACGCAAGCAACTCTATGTGAGCTATTTTACGCCAGGACTATTTGCATTGAACATTACGCAGACTATTTTATGCCAAGGCAATTCATTGAATTTTACGCCTGGAGACAAATTGTCAGGCCGCATTTAATGCAGAAGATTTGATTTGACAGAATGATTTTTGCTGACGGCATGCGACACAGAAGTCGAGAAGATCGGATTTTTACCAAACCCGATACTTGTCGTATAGTGTGCAGAGAAGGCTATTTTACGCTCAATAAAATTACTTCTTTTTACGCACTATCGTTATTCGAGCTTTTACGCTCAAAGCTATTGTGAGCGTAAAGTCTATTTGGGCTAAGTTTTACGCTCAAGGCTATTTTAGCCACTTTACGCTGGAAAGTTTATTTTGAGTAATTTTTACACCAATTTGCCACTTTACGCTCAGGGCATATTTTGGGTCATTTTTACGCCCGATCGTTCCTGACTACTTTAAAACGTGGTTTGTCTACGTGGCTATCATGCCACACTTATTGAAGAACGTGTGTACGTGCTCCCTATTTTTGTTGAAATAATGGGACACGTATCAACGTGCACAGAGGGTGACTTCCATCGTGGGTGACAGTTGCTAGCGTAAAGACTCGATTATGCTACTTTTTACGCACAAAGGTTTAAGTCTATAAATAGACTTATTTTTCGAGATCAGAGGGAGAGAAGAGAATATACAGAGATCAGAGCCCAAAGACTTTGATTTTCCAGAGCATTCTTCTTCAACTTTTCTTCCAGAACAGAGTGAAGCAAAGCAGGAAAGCGTTCGACCTCGCCATCAGTGCCCAAGTGCGTCGATACCTTTCTGGTGACTTAGTTCTTTCGGCTGTTCATCTTCTAGCAGTACTCTTCATCATCATCGTATGGTCCAAGGAACAAAGTGATCGCCTTCAGATCAGACTTCCATAGCAATACTTTCCAGAACAATTTGTACTTCTTGTACTTTTTTTCATTTTATTTCAAAAGCCAATTTTTAGGCATTTTGTTAAGTGAAACAGTTATACCTTCAACAGCTCCAAGTCATGATTGTACTCTCAAACCGTTTTCCAAGATATAATGGTTTCTTTTGATATCATGTTATACTCATCCTCCTCTTATTGATATTTGCGTGCTTGTATATTATATTGTGTAGTGTAGCGTTATGGTGATCTTGCTCCAATCCTGACTGGATAACTGTTTTTCAGCTTTAGACGACGTGGTTTGTCCCGAGGTTTATGGTGCATATCATGGTGACTACTGACGTTACCAATATGTCGGTTGCTTCTTCTGATGCGGAGTAGCATATTTATTTCTTATGCACTTTCGTATTATTCTTAGCTAGTGAGCTTAGCGGACTTTAGTTTCGATGGTTTTATATTTATTTTAGCGGGTTTGTTCCCGAGACTATTCTGAGTTGTAGTGGATCCTTCTTTAAACCATTTATTGAGACTTTTAAGTTTAATCTCTTTCTATTGACTTAGTTGTGGATGATATATGTAGATTGTGTACTTGTATGGATAAATGCTTAATATAGACAGCGTATTACCGCCGACTCTGTGATGTAGGCTGGGCTTGGGCACGTCTCATATCCGAAAAAGCGGGTACGGGTCGTGACATTTTCTGTTAGGAGAGAAGACAGGGAAAGACGAGGGCTCGACATGATACGACGAGTGGAAGTCCACTCATATGGTGATCTATATTTGGCTTCTCAATTCCTAGTCCAGTTGATCGCCACCATAGTGGATGACATCGAGATGGTGATGGACGTGTGTGTAGGGCCTAAAAACCAAGTTGCGCCATGAATCTACTGACCAGTGATCAAGTTGCGCCCCATAAAATTAGGTTGCGCCACTGATATGAATCCTAGAGAATGAATTACGCCGCTGAACAGGTTGCGCCATATATCTGACTGCGCCCAGTCCGATTGTGCCAAAATCTACGTGGTGTATGACATTTAATAGCCATCATTACCTGACAACACTGACAACACAGTGAACGAGAAAAATCTCTTTGAATCCCGTGAATTGTGCTGCTCAAGGGGAGTTGGTTGACAGCTGTCCTGTACACTTTGTAAGTTGCGCCTAGGTACAATCCAGACAAAATTCTTAGTTGCGCCTAGGCGTAATCTGAATAACTTCTGCTCAAAAGCTGCCACGTGTATAGGTGCGGCTCAATCAGGCACAGTTTTACTCATTGACTGAAGTTCGTACAACCTAATAAAGTTGAGACAATTTTCATTTCTAAATCAGGATGATATGGCACATATGCTACTAATCTCTCAAGACGTGTCTACTATCCTGTACAAGACCATGCGTATCTCAATCACATGATGCCACGCGTCTAAATACAGTTAGTACATGACTTATAACCGAATAAAAGTTGGCGCAACAGGAGGTTCGCGCAACCCAGTATGGCGCAATCCAGCTTCACGCACATCAAAATAACTGCTAAAACAGTTATTTCCTGAACTCTATAAATAGAGTTTCCAATCATTGTGAAAGCATCAGATACATACACACAGAGATGAAGAACTCTTGCAAGAATTGCTGAGGCATTCTCCAGAGGCTACAGTCTTCAAGTTCACATAGTCCAAGGGATAGAGCAATCGTCTTCTGATCAGATTCCTATAGTTGTACTTCCC
Source organism: Iris pallida (assembly GCA_029216955.1). Taxonomy (NCBI): domain Eukaryota; kingdom Viridiplantae; phylum Streptophyta; class Magnoliopsida; order Asparagales; family Iridaceae; genus Iris; species Iris pallida. The sequence goes on from JANAVB010012000.1 coordinate 3,683,916, forward strand.
CAGAATTCATTGTACTTTGTACTATTCTTTTACAAGTTTGGAATAAACTTTTTGTTTTTGCAAACAAAATGGCGACTCTACTGGGAACGACTTTTTCCTCTGACGAGAAGGTGACAACTCAATGTGACACTGCGTCGATCGGCAAGACGCAGAAGACTCTGGTTGTTCAAGTCAACCAGACAGCCTACGAGAATGTGATCAACGCCAAGAGCAACAAGCGCACTGTGGCTATCGCCAAGAACAAGATTGTGTGGACTCTTAAATCTCCTGCAGTTGCTGTTTCCCAGGTGTAACTAGAGTGCTCAGTGGCCAAGGCACAATCCGCCTCAGTGGCTCTGGCACAGCCTGCTTCTGCTGCCAGGGCACAATCCACTCTTCCTGCTACCCGCGTGCAGTCTACTACCTATGTTGCAGCCAAGGCGGCACCAGTAGGCTATATTACTAGGGTGCAACCAGTAGTCCGTATGACTATGGCGCAACCCAAGCAATCAGTAAATCAGGCGCAGTCTGCTGCTTTGGCGCAACCCAAGGGAACTAGTCTTTTGGCTATTCCCTCTTCTAATTCTCAAGTTCTGAACTTGGAGAATCAATGTTCTAGTACCAATACTAGACAGAACAAAGGGAAGAGTCCTTTGACATCTCCTCAATGGGCGCAATCTGTGCCTAAAATGGTCTCATGACGGAACAAAGGAGAACGCTTCTTAGCTAACCCTCTACAAAATAAAGGAAAGCATCCTTTGGTCTTTTCTCAAACTTTTCTGGTCTATGACTCAGAGGAAGACACAGCAGATTCTATTCCTTTAAACAAAGGTCTTCGGATCTCTGATATCGAAAAGAATACTGATCAAAGAGGTATCTTACCTACCCCTATGGGGTCTGGTCAAGACCTTCCCACCTTGCAAATTTTAAGATCTAAGCAAGGAAAATTGAGGGTATCACAAATAGAGACACCTTGACCAGAATTTTCTAATTTACACGCTTATCTCAATAGGCGTCAATCAGTATCAACTTTGGTGAAACGTAAGAACCCTATGCCAAAGGCCAACCTATACCAGAAGCCAAAGTTTGAAAAGAAGGACCCAACCACTTATGCTAATGAGTTGAGTACATCTTTGTACACTCAGGGAACTAAAAATCTGAAGAATATGAGACATGTTCCTAACATCTTTAAGGAATATGTTCCGCCGACTTCTTCTCATCCTGTAATTGTAACTGATCTCCGACAACGTGTTACACAAAGACGGGAGATTACAGGGATGTCTCCCTCACCTCCAAATCACACTTCAGATCGCTACTGCCTTCATGAAGTCATCATCAACTGTTGTTGCCAATCGGCTCGACGATCTGTCTTCGATCGTCTGAACTATGCTCCAACTCCTGAACATATAATAGAAGACGAAGAAGAGCTATTATATGCTTCTGTCAACATGACTTCTCAAGGCACTGGGGGTGGGAAACGTCCAAGACGTAATGTATTCTGTAATCCCAGTCAGCAATACTTAGATCGGATTCATGCATCTAGTGAAGGTGTCCTTCAATACACTAGATCAAGAAATCGACATTTTAACCAAGGTGTCTTTAATCAAGAAGATCTCCCCATCACTCATGTAGGAGAGGACTCTTTTTCTGAGTTTGATGCAAATAGTGAAAGTTCTGAACAAACTATCTCATCAATAGCAGCAAAAGAAGTGACGGCATATACCATTACGGAAGATCAAGATGCCTCTACTTCAACCAGTCAAGAGCAATGAATTGTTGCATTAGAAGACAAATTGAAGACCATGGCAGAAATGGTTGCTAGCATGCACACTATAATCATATATCAAAATACAGTGCCACCGATTGTAAACCCTGCTATAAATCATGAGCTTATAGCATCTTCTATACTGTTAATCTGGGGGTACCAACCCCTCAGGTTGCCTCTATGCCAATTCAAGCTGATCCCAGTCAGTCTGGTGCTGGGGGTGGTAATTACCACGCTGCTCCTCCTCCTAACACTTCTAAACAGCCCACTAATTCCTAAATATCAGGGGATGCTAATGAAGCTGTGAAACTCTTACGCACTCACTTCGAGGCCTTTAAGCAGAAGGATGGCCTACAAAGACTGGGCATAAAGCAACCGTATCCTATAGAATGAAAGAAAGTTCCATTCCCTCGTAAATACAAGCTTTCCATCATTATGTTGTTTGATGGTAGTACCTCTCCAAGTCAGTACATCAATCATTATGTTGTTTGATGGTAGTACCTTACCAGAGTGTTCGTCAGTTGTTTAGCTGGCGCAGCATACGACTGGTATCGTAGCTTGCCTGATGCCTGCATCACTTCTTTTGCTGGTTTCAAGCAAATATTCTTGGAGCAATTTTATGAGGGAGTCAACGCCATGACGATGTCCGCCCTCATTAAGATTAAATAGAGGCACAATGAATCCACGAAGAGTTTTATTGAAAGATTCCGCCGAGAGGCACTCAAAATGCCTTTAGGAATTCCATCTGCTGTAACAATAGACACTTGCAAATCAAACTTGTTGCCTATTATCAGTATGTGGACAGGATCTACACAATTCTAGGACTGGCCTTCTTTTATTGTAAATACAAAGGCGACGGAGGTTAGTGCCAAAAAGTTCAAGCAGTTAGGAGTCCAAATGACTCATCCTAACCAAGATAAACATTCCACACCCGGGGATAATAATCGCCAGAATAACCATAAGAATAAAGAAATACTGGCCATCAATCTCAAGGGCAAGGAGTCTTTGGCTGTCAACATCACTCAGAAAATACCCACTCCATCAGCACCACCACAGAAGACAACTCGTCCAAAGGAAGAATATTCTTTCGATGAAGGTAATACTTTGAGCATCTTTGATTGCTTGATCATAAGTAATAAGCTTCAACTTCCATCGACAAAACGGCCAGAAGAAGTGGGTAAAACCGATCACCCTAAATATTGTGTTTATTACAGATTTATTGGGCATCCCACCAAAGCATGTTACATGCTTAAAGGCAAAATCCAGGAGTTGGTCAATTCTGGAGCAATTACTCTTCAGCAGGATGAGAAAATGGTGACTGCTAATGTGGTTTCTCTAAAATTTGATGACTTTCCACCACAACTTGTACAAGATGGTGTTGTCCCCATTTCAAGGACTACTCTTGAGATCGTGAATCTCCCACCTCCTCAGAATGAAGGTCTTGTTCCCCTATCGACTGACAGAGGAGAGATCATGTGGATTCATCAAGATCTGATAGCAGAGTCTGAATCGCCTTCCTCTTCTAAGCAAAAGAAGCGAACCAAGTCCAAATCTAAAAACTGCAACATGGTATCCTTTGAACCAGTAACAGAAGAAGAAATTCTAATAGGCACTAGATCTGGAAAACCCTATCTTCGGGAATATCTTAAAATCTAAGAGAATCCTGCTTCATCTCCTGATGATGCTCCTACATCATCTTCTCCTGGCGAGAATATACCATCTACATCCCCGCCGGTAGTCGAACCATTTCCCCCTAAACTAACATCAACAGACAAGGGAAAGCAACATGTTCGCTTTGACAAAGCACTGAAGAAGTCCTCATCTCTTGGACTTGAAAAGCCTTACAATTTTGACATATTGGCTCAATTGGCCAATACTCCAGCAAGATTATCAATCTTTGAACTCTTACATCTCTCAAAAAAAACTCGAGAGACGTTAAGTGAAGCCTTGATGCAGGCTAACGCTTATCTTACTCTTCTCAAGAAGCCTGAAAAGGAGCCAGTCAGCTGTGAACATTGTCTTAGTGTATTCGAACTAATGCCCGATATTACTTTTACACAAGATGACATGTTATTAGAAGATAATCGTTATGATCGTCCTCTCTATTTCATGGGGTATGTAGACACCTTGAAAGTCGATCGCATTTTGATTGACCCAGGATCTGTACTTACCATCATGCCAAAGTCTTTACTGGATGCTTTGAAGATCCCAGTGCATAACCTTTCTACAACTATTACTACCATCTTGGGGTTCAATCAAGGAAGAAGTAAACCTTTGGGGAAGATACACCTAAAACTTTAAATTGGCAATCTTCGTACAAAGGTAACTTTCTATGTTATTGACAATCATGGCTCATACAACGCTTTGTTGGAAAGGTCATTTCTCCATGAACACAATATTGTACCCTCTATGCTCCACCAATATTTCAAATATGTGGATGGTAATGGAGAAGTCCAAAAAGAGGTTGCAGATCTGAATCCTTTCAAAGGAGTTGAAGCATACTGTAACGATTCTCGCATGTACAAGAAGGAATTCATGAAGGTGGTATTGGTAATAGACACAGATGAAGAACAGAAAAATGTGCCGAATGAAACATTGGTGATCCCGGTCAATGGACGTACCTCTTGTCCTCAGTCTTCCAAACCACTGACTATCTATCTTCCTTCCCATGTGAAGCAGCCCAAGGGTGATAGTCGGGAACAAAGGGAGCTCACCTCTTCTGAGCCGCTTGTAATCGATCTTCGTCGTATGAAGCCCCCTCCTCCTTCTCGTTCTTTTTCTCCTCCTCTTGTCATCAATCTGATTAAGCCTGCTAAGGCTAAAGTCCCTCTTGTAAATGATGGTATAAAAATTAATAAAGTATCTCCTTTGCAGTATACTGATGTCTCTTACTATACTCAGTGTTATTTGGATACGCTAGATAGCTTTAAACCACTTACAATAGAAGTCGTATCATCTTTTCGAAATGTGGTATCACTGGATTCAATATAAGAGTCGTTCTTCTTAGTACCGTCTCGAAAGAAAGATGAAAAACCTATATTCTTCAACAAAAGAGAGAAACCAAAAATCATGCTCTATAATGATAATAGAGATAATTTCGGAAGGCTACAATTACACCACTATAGTCCGCAATCCAAAGCAATCATCCGCAAAATGGGCTATGATTTCAAAACTGGCCTCAACAACGGTAAAGGGAGGCGAACTCCTCTTCATATTGCTGTTCCAAAAGGAAAATTATAACAATACCACAGTAAAACGAAACGGGGACTAGGTTATGCTTCACCACTCCCAACTCCATAACATTTTGAATCTGATAAGGAAGAACGATCTAACTCTTCTGATTCTATTTCATGGGATTCTGACACCAGCAATGGTCATGTTCATAGGATGATAGTATCTTCTAACATGGTGTCTGCCGAATTTTCGAAAGATGATGAAGATGACATTGAAGAAGCTCCTGAAGTGGACCCTTGGGTGCAAAAGATGGACAATCAGTGGGAACTTCGTTTTCAACAACGAGAACCACCTACTGAGGATCAACTAGTCCAGATCGATATTGGAGAGAAGGGCGTATCACGACCAATCTTTATTAGCAAAAATATCTCAGAGGATGATAAAAAAGAGTTAATTCACCTTATTCGTAAATTTATTGATGTCTTCGCCTGGAGTTATAAAGATATACCGGGATTAGATCCTCAAATTGTAACTCACAAGCTTAATATCTTGCCGAATGCCAAGCCGGTCAAACACCAACAATGGCAATTCAAGCCTGAAATGATGGATGCAATTGATGATGAAGTCAAAAAGCTTATAGCTTGCGATTTTATCAGAGAAGAACATCATCCTGACTGGGTAGCCAACGTCGTCCCAGTCCTGAAGAAGACCGAAAAGGTTCGAGTTTGCATAGACTTTCGGGATCTCAATGATGATTGCCCTAAAGATGAATTCTCTTCCCCAATTACTGATGTCATGATCGACAATACATGTGGATTCGAACAAATTTCTTTCATGGATGAGTTTTCTGGATATAATCAAATTCGGATGAATCCTGAAGATGAGAAACATACTTCGTTTCGTACTCCTTGTGGAGTGTACTATTATACAGTCATGCCGTTTGGTCTGAAGAACGCAGGTGCAACCTACCAGCGGGCTATGAGTACTATCTTTCGAGATCATCTGCAAAAGACTGTCGAATGTTATGTTGACGATATTGTTGTCAAAAGTTGTCTCAAGGAAGATCACATTCAAGATTTAAGAACCATCTTTAATCTAATGCGCCAGCATCAACTCAAAATAAAATCCACCAAGTCTTTCTTGGGTGTCTCTAGTGGTAAGTTTTTCGGCTTCGTCTTTACCTATAAGGGTATACACGTTGATCCCGAGAAGATCAAAGCCATTCAAGAGATGCGTCCTCCACGCAGACGAAAAGAGTTACGAGGATTCCAAGGTCGACTTGCATACATCAGGCGGTTCATCTCGAATTTATCTGGACGTTGCAGACCATTTACTCAATTAATGAAGAAAGGTGTATCTTTCGTCTGGACGGAAGAATGTCAACGAACATTTGACGACACAATACAGTATTTAATGAGTCCATCGGTTCTTGTACCACCGATCTCAGGAATACCTTTCTTAATGTATGTCCGGGCAATGGATCATTCGTTGGGAGTTTTGCTAGCTCAGAAGAACAAGGAAGGTCATGAACAAACCATCTACTATCTTAGCCGAACGATGATTGGAGCTGAACATCGTTATAGTCTGGTGGAGAAGGAATGTTTAGCCTTAATGTTTGCTGTTCAGAAGACAAGACATTACATCATAGGCCAAACTATTCATGTCATATCCCGGGACAATCCTCTTCGAGTCTTAATGAAGAAGCCAAGTACACTCAATTCTAGGCTTGCCACATGGGCCACATTACTAGCACAATATGATATGGTTTATGTTCCTCAAAAGTCTATAAAAGGTCAAGCACTTGCTGATTTTTTAGCAGCTCATCCTGTCCCTGAGACATCTAAACTCTATGATGAAATTTCTGATAAAACATTGGAATCAAATATGATCTCAGAAGAATTTCCTACCCGGAGATTGTTCTTTGATGGAGCTTCTAGAATTGGACCTAGAGGTACCCTTGTTACTGGAGTGGGAATTGTTCTCGTTTCATCCGATGGATTAGCTATTCAAAGGGCTTATTCTTTAGACAAGTCATCCTCAAACAATGTCGCAGAATATAATGCCTTGCTCATCGGACTCCAATTAGCCAAACAACTGGATATCGAATATCTCAAAGTATATGGTGACTCTAAGTTGATTGTTAATCAGGTTAGAGACATATATGAAGTCCGAATTCAAGATCTGGTACCATACCATGAAGCAGCAATCAGAATAGCTTCTTCGTTTAAGGTTTCTTCATTGAACATGTATGTCGTGCATGCAATACAGAAGTTGATGCCTTAGCTAACCTAGCTGCAGTATTGGCAGTTCCAGTCCAAAGACAACAAATGGTTGTTATCTCTAATAGAGAACTATTTTGTGTCGAAAAAAACCACAACATTGAATTCAGCAATCTAACTGAAGTCAATATCACTTACGAGGACTGGAGAGCACCTTCCATTGATTTTACAGTGCATGACATCTTGCCAGAAGATCCTAAGGAAGCTACAAGTATCCATCGCCGATTGCTTCGATTCTATTATAATTATACTACTAAAACTCTCTATCGAAAGACTTTTGATGGATTACTCTTGAGGTGTCTCGCTGGTGATGAAGCAAAGCAAATATTACGCGAAGCTCATGATGGTGTTTGTGGAGCACATCAGCCTGGTCCTAAACTACAGGATCGTATTCGACGTATGGGCTACTACTAGCCCTCTATGGTGTCAGATGCTATTGATTATGTAAGGAAATGTCATGAATGTCAAATTCATGCAGGTTTTATCCATCAACCGTCAAAATTTCTTCATTCGGCTGCTGCCTCATGGCCTTTTGAAGCTTAGGGCATGGATATAATTGGCCCTATCAATCCTCCTTCATCTAAAGGGCATCGGTTCATTTTGGCTATAACCGATTATTTCTCCAAATGGACAGAAGCTATACCTTTGGCTGAAGTTAAAATGAGTAGTATCATCAACATCATCAAACATCATATGATATACAGATTTGGGGTCCCTCGCCGAATCATCCATGATAATGGGCCACGATTTATCAGCCATAAGTTTAATAGATTCTGTGATGACAACAGAATCAATAATGTCGCCTCTACGGCCTATAATCCTGCGGCTAACGGGTTAGCTGAAGCATTCAACAAGACCATTATCGAACTCCTTAAAAAGTTTGTCTTTATCAACAAACGTAATTGGAGTGATAAACTTGGAGAATGTCTATGGGCATATCGCACTACTGTCCGTAATCCCACAGGCTGCACACCTTTTTCTCTAGTATATGGATGTGAAGCTGTTCTGCCTCTGGAAATTCAGATTCCATCATTGAGAATCTCCATTGCTAACGAGCTTACTACAGAAAATAATGATCGTCTTTGTCTTCAGGAATTGGAGGCGCTCGACGAGAAAAGGTTATTAGCTCAACAGCACATCGAACTTTATCAAGCACAGATTTCAAAAGCTTTCAATCATAAAGTCAGAGTGCGAACATTTCAGGAAGGCGAGTTAGTCCTTACAGTCAGATGTCCTATGACTATGACACATATTAGCAAAGGAAAGTTTGAAGCAAAATGGGAAGGGCCGTATGTGGTAAACAAAGTTTTCTCAAATGGAGCCAATCAATTAACATATATGGATGGCAGAGTTGCTATGATGCCTATCAATGGAAAGTTTCTCAAGAAATACTATGTATAAAGACAAAATATACTTTATTTCAGAAATATGATGTAAATAAAAGTTCATTTTATTCATGGAATTACATAAATATTAAGGACGGGAAGGAGGTCCTGATCCTTCATGATTAAATACATAGTTTGCCAACAGTTCAAACATCTTATTGTCTGAACTCACAAGAAACTTGCAGGCAGCCATCCTCAATGCTTCTTCTTCGGCAGTCTTTCCAGGCTCCACTAGCTTGGAAATCAAGTCCTCTCCTGGTGCAGGTGCAGTTGAGCCTTCACCTCTTTCTTTCTGAGGTGGCACTGGAGGCACAGCAGGAGGTGTCTCGGTCTCTCCTTCAATCTTCGGGGTGAGCAAATCTTTGGAAGACATTTTGTACAGAAAGGAAAGAAATGACGATATCTACGAAAGTTTTGTTCTATTTATAGACAGAACAATTAGACAGTCAACATCGAGAACCGATGCGACTTTTTAAAATAAACTCAACTGTTCGTTCACTTATAACTGTTTGTTCATTTATAACTGTTCGTTCATTTATAACTGTTCATTCATTTTTCTTTCTTCAAAAATCGACATGATGGTTCATTCATTTATTCTCTTCCTCGAAAGTTGCAGTAATTGTTCAGTGTCTTTATCTCTAGAATTGAAGTGAGTGTTCACTTTTTCTAAATGAGAGTTCGCATTCTCTATACTTCAGAATTCTATATTTACACTGGCAACTTGTCATCTCCACATTTCTCCTAAATTCTATTTTTATTATCACCACATAAAAATCAGATCATAAAAGAAGAGAAAATCACTCTTTATTCCTTCTTTAAAAACATAGATACATCTTAATAGAAATCTATTACATCTCGAATTTTCATTCTAAATATAACATGAAGGTCTATTACATCTTTGGATCTTCTTATTTGTTGATGCCAGTTCCTTGTCATCTCGACCTGAAGCAACGAGCCAGACAATGGAATCAACTCTGGTCTTCTCTCTCAGAAATACGAGAGGAGAACCACAGAGTACAGCAGCCCAAAGATGAGCTGCTGTCAATACAACTGGTGGAGAGAAGATGGCCCGCCAGGGGAAATAGGAATGAGATCACCCTTGTGATACGATTCCTAATTCTGTCTCTCCACCATCCAACTCTCATGTGTATAGGCTCTTCCTACCATCTGAGGAAGACCCTTCTGGAACACAGAGAGTCCTGAGCTGTCTGATTTGAGTGTCAGAATAACATGAGCTATCTGAGGTGGGTGTCAGAAGAACGCTCTCCATAGCATCCAGATCACCGATGCCAGTTTTGAAGAAGCTTGCCAATCAAACTTCTGTAAATAGGAACAAAGAAAAGAAAACTTAACAAAATCTATCAAAACTGTGCGTGCATCAAATCAACAGGCATATATCAGCAACGTGCGCCTATTCTTAGAAGCACAGGCGCACATCGACAGTACACTAATCAATAGGCGCCTATCAGCAATGTGCGCCTACTCTCAGAAGCACAGGTGCATTTTAACATCATGCGTTAATCAACTGACACATATCAAAATAGTGCACTGATCAAACGGGTGCATATCAACATACGCATATCAGTAGTACGTACCTATGATCAAATCTAAACACTGGACTATAGTGCACGCCTATTCTCAGAAATAGTTAGCGCATACCAGCGGATTCTACAACATACAGATCAGTACTTCTCTTCAAAAGTGGCAAAAAGAAAAAATGCTCATATGAAAAAACCATTTGATTCTTTATTGAGACTTACCAACTTTCGAAGGCGGAGCATGCAAAAGAATAACATCATGATGAAGTGGTGCAAGGGAACTTATGGATGATGAATTCTTGCTGGATAGTGGGACCTTGTGAGAAGCCATTTGTTTTAAGAAAACATGAATGTCTTTTTTATTTTGGCTATCCTTTTTAAAGTGCTGAAGAATGAAAACGGGCACATCATTCTAGGAGCCCATTTTGGAAAAAAAAAACTAAACAATAGGCGTCTAAAACCATGTGATGGTTGCCATGTGTCTCTCTGAGAAACAGTAAGCATTGAATTCATCTAAGGAGTGTATCTACATACGCTACTTGGAATCTCAGCCACATAATAATGATGTCAGGAATTATAAATTTTATTATAAAGATGGGTGGACCCCTACAGACAAGGACGCAAGAAAAGAGAATTAAAAGTTGTCATGCTAAAACATCATTTTTTTTCTTGTCCTCATTGGTCTGATGAAGGGCGGCGCCCAATTCTTACATGTTGTGGATTCTCGAGCGACGCATCAGGTTAAGGAATCCCTCCGAATCATCGTGCTCTTCAGAGGATGGCGCTCCACTCGAGCGATTGAAGACAGTTGGGTTTAACCCGAAGCAGTCTTGAAAGTTCGTCGCCCTCAGAGCCGGGTCAGCCTCCAACAAATAAGTCGAAGGTATGACGTCGGGTTTCGCTTCAGGATGCTTGATGTTGGTGACAGTATTGGCCTCCATCTCCTTCTTAGACGCCATCGGAATTACAGAGGTGAAGAATGAAGTATGAAAATCAGCCTCTACATATATATCACTAAATTGAATCTTCAAATTCCTCATGGGAAACTAAAAAATCATCAAACTCGGGAAGACGAAGAGGAGATTGAGTATTTTCGAGAAAGAAATTTAATTGTGATGACCAGGCATTGACTGGCGCAACTTGACTCCGTCAAAACTTTTATAAAGTTTAAAGTATTTCAAAAACTTTGAAATATTTTTAAGTTTTGAAAACTTTAAAGGGGTCTTGTAGGGCCTAAAAATCAAGTTGCACCATGAATCTACTGACCAGTGATCAAGTTGCGCCTCAAAAAATCAGGTTGCGCCACTGATATGAAGCCCAAAGAATGAACTGCGCCGCTGAACAGGTTACGCCATATATCAGACTGCGCCCAGTCCGATTACGCCAAAATCTACGTGTCGTCTGACATTTAATAGCCATCATTACCTGACAATACTGAAAACTGACACCATAGTGAACGAGAAAAATCTCTTCGAATCCCGTGAATTGTGCAGCTCGAGGGAAGTTGGTTGACAGCTGTCATGTACACTTTGTAAGTTGTGCCTAGGCGCAATCCAGACAAAATCCTTAGTTGCGCCTAGGCGCAATCTGAATGACTTCTGCTCAAAAGCTGCCACGTGTCTAGGTGCGGCTCAATCAGGCGCAGTTTTACTCATTGATTGAAGTTCGCACAACCTGATAAAGTTGAGACAATTTTTATTTCTAAAGCAGGATGACATGGCACACATGCCACTAATCTCTCAAGGCGTGTCTACTATCCTGTACACGACCATGCGCATCTCAATCACATGATGCCACGCGTCTAAATACAGTTAGTACATGACTTATAATCGAATGAAAGTTGGCACAACAGGAGGTTGGCACAACCAAGTCGGGCGCAATCCAGCTTCGCGCGCATCAGAATAACTGCTAAAACAGTTATTTTCTGAGCTCTATAAATAGACTTTCCAATCATTATTAAAGCATCAGATACATACGCACAGAGATCAAGAACTCTTGCAAAAATTGCTACTGCATTCTCCAGAGGCTACAGTCTTTAAGTTCACATAGTCCAAGGGATAGAGTGATCGTCTTCTGATCAGATTCCTATAGTTGTACTTCCCTAGAATTCATTGTACTTTATACTATTCTTTTACAAGTTTGGAATAAACTTTTTGTTTTTGCAAACAGTGCGTAAGAAATTGAGGAGGACCTACGATAGTGTAGGGAACAACTTGCGAGTTTTCCAGATCAAGGGGTAGATCGATGACACCGTACAGGAAAAGAAGTCCGTACAAGAGTATGCCATAAAGTTGGTGCGTATGTGGTTTGATTATAATCTTCCCTCATATCGGGCGAGCTGCGGGGACCCGAAGTGTAAGAAGAGTCAGGTATGTCCGCAGGAGAGGACGATGAAGTTCCTTAAAGGGCTGGCTGCAATGTTTGCTTAAAGGACAGCACTACTTCTAGCCCAACCGAAGATTGCCAACCTTGAGTAGACTATCTTGTCCATGATCCAGGAGGAGACTTGCATAAAGTTGTAGACAGGGACATGTGGTCCTTCTGAAGTAAAGTCAGCACTGCGGTTACCAGTTTGAGCGATACAGGGCCTAAGGTGTTGGCACGATTTATTTTGATAACATTAACAGCATCTTCGTAGTCTAGTTTTCTCTGTATTTTAGATTGATATTCTTTCAAAAGCTCTACTATATAAAGACTATCAATTCAAGCCAAGTCATCAAAGCCTTGAAGACTGAAGAAAAGGCCAGCGATCCTTAATGACGGCTCTCAACACTTCAAGATATCGAGTCTGTACAAGGTTTAGGTCTTTCTGTAAACACTTAAGGTTGGATGACAAAACAAAAATCTTTTCTATTTTTTAGTCAAAAATCAATGTCTAAAAGAACGGCATACCGACGGTACACTACGACATACCGACGGTATACCGTTTTGTTGGCCACAAAACGTTCTATGACAAATATCGGCGTACCGACGGTATACTACGGCATACCGACGGTATACCGTTTTGTTAGCCACAAAACGTTCTGTGAAAAATATCGGAATACCAACGGTATACTACGGCATACCGACGGTATACCGTTTTGTGAGCCATAAAACATTCTGTGACAAAACATCGACATACCGACGGTATACTGTGGCATACCGACGATATACCGTTTTGTAAGCCACAAAATGTTCTGTGACGAACATCAGTATACCGACGGCATACCGCGGCATACCGACGGTATACCGGTTCATCTAATTTGACTTTTGAATAGACGAATACTAGCATTAATTGCTAGCATTAAATGCTCTCCAACAGATATAATTGTTACCGTTATTTTTCAGAATGGCATACCGACGGCATGCCGGTCCATACCGACAGTATGCCGTCTGGGCTATATTCAGGAGCATTAAATGCTACCTACTGTTGGTTTCTTTATAAATGGATGCCTTCTCTCTCTTAAAGGCTTATCCACTCAAGCCATAAATTTTCCAACAACGAAGAGCTCCACCATTACTACTCTATCCAAGCTTTTAATTGTCATTTATTCCAAAAGTGCTAGAGTATTTAAGTGTTGTACTTTTCGATCTTCATGTGTTAGAAGACCAACAGCGAAGATCAACAGTTCTCTTCCTTTTCTTTTGAAGTTGGCGAGCCTTCGTAAGAAAACTCGTGTGTAAGAAATTGACGAGTTCTTCGGATCCAAACTCGTGTTGAAGTTGGCGAGATCATCGGATCCAAACTCGTGTGTACTATTTTACCAAATAGTAGATTTAAGCCAGAGAGAGTTTCGGAACTGGATTGCCTCAAGGAAGGATATCAGGATACATCGTGTGTTTGATTTTTTTACTCTTTTTTTAATTAATTAATATAGCTTCTTGTGTTTAAATTATATTATTTCCCTATTCACCCCCTCTAGGGTTCTATAATTGGTATCAGAGCTTTGTTCTCTTGATTTGGATTTACACCCTTAGAGTGATCCATGGCCACTAACCCTAGTATCAACACATTCCACAATGAGGGACACTTCATAAATAGACCTCCTTTATTTGATGGAACCAACTATAACTATTGAAAGATTAGGATGAGCATTTATTTGAAGTCCATAGATTTCAATTTATGGGATTGTGTGATAAATGGTCTCCCTACTCCTTCCGGAGTTATTGAGGATGTTGTATCTGACACCCTTAGGGACAAACTCACTGAGAATGTCAAGAAGCTTGCTAGTCGAGATGCTAAGGCTATGAATGCTCTTTACTGTGCTCTCGATAGCAGTGAATTCAATAGAATCTCTACTTGCAAGACTTCTAATGAGATTTGGACGTTGCTTGAAGTCACACACGAGGGAACATCACAAGTAAAAGAATCAAGGATTAGTAGACTCACACAAGAATATGAGTCTTTTAAGATGAAACAAGATGAGTCTATTACTTGCATGTTTACTCGTTTCGTTGATATCATTAACACTCTTTCTTTTCTTGGTAAGGAATATCATACTCATGAAAAGATCAGGAAAATCCTCAGAGGATTGACTAAAGGATGGAGTCCTAAAGCTACCGCCATCATTGAAGGGAACGACTTGACAATCATGAACCTTGAGACCCTCATGGGAAAGCTTATGACTCATGAACTTGACATGAAAGATCAAGAGGAATCTTCCATGCAAGAGAAGGAGAAGGAGAAGGCCAAAGAGAATGAGAAGTCTCTGGCTCTCAAAATTACAAAATCCTTTTCAAAGGATAGCTCCGACGACAACGAGTCGGATGATGATGAAGAAATAGCTCTCACAGCTAAGCACTTCCGAAAGTTCCTCAAGTTTAACAAAGCCAACCGCTTTAGACGGGACAACAATGAAGATCCGGCATACTACCAATGCAGAAGAACCGGTCACATCAAGAGAGATTGCCCTATGACAAGAAAAGACTCTAGTAAGTACGAGAAGCCTAGCAAAGGAAGCTCTTCCTCCAGAAAATTTGCCAACACCAACATTTGGTGTGAGAGCGATGCTAGCGATTCAGACAACGACAAAGATTACAAATATAATACAAATGTTTGTCTCATGGCAACCGATGAGGTACTCGGTGATATCTCTTTAAATACTTTCACTTACGATGACTTGGAAAATGCTATTCTTGAACTACATAAAGAACACAAATGTATTAGAAATAAATACAAGAAATCTCTATAAGAGGTTGATGCACTTCAACTAGAAGTAGAAAGACTCTCCAACATCATTATTGATGTAAAAGGAAAATCTCCTGCTTCCGACATGGATGAGATAGTCTTTGCGACTCAAGTTTCAAGAATCTCTAATCACCATTAAGAAAAATGATAATGAGATTCAATCCCTCAGAAGGGCTTATGATTTTGCTATGCATAAAGTTCAAGCTGCAAATAGAAGAGAGTATGATACTTATACTAAGTATAATGATATTCTTGTGCAGAGTAAGAAACTAGGTGATAAGAACACTACTCGCACACATGCTCAAAGGCACTCCTACACTCATCACTCTACTAGTCACAACTCTTACATGGACAAGAATACTACATACAAGGCCTATCCTAACACAAGGAGATGACCCTTTGTTAGGAAGAACACCTCACACCATGCCTTCTATTATCAACATCATAACACTCATAATAGAACTCCTTGCACTAAAGCTTCACATATGCATAACACTCACACTTTTTCTTCTAAATCTTCTATGATGTGCAACTATTGTGTCTTTCTTGGACATACTTCTAATTATTGTCTGACTAGGAAACAAGTTGATATGAAAGTTTATAAATGGGTTCCTAAGACTAACAATCAAGGACCCAAACAATCATAGGTACCAAAATGTTCATCTTCAACTTATGTTGTAGGTGAAGAATCCTTCTCATGCTAGAAGCAAGTGGATCCTCGATAGCGGTTGTTCACGGCACATGACCGGTGATGCTTCACTTTTTACAACGCTATCGATGAAGAAGGAAGGACATATATCCTTCGGTAACAATCTAAAAGGTAATATCATAGGAAATGGTAATATCGGTTCTCCTCCTTATCCTTGTATTAAGAATGTTTGTCTTGTTACAAATATCAAACACAATCTTCTTAGTATTAGTCATCTTACGGATAATGGTTATGATATTAAGTTTGTTAAACTCAAATGCTTCATTACCGATAGCTCTAGTGGATCTACAATATATGAAGGCATTAGAGAAAATAACATCTATGTTCTATATCTTGTCGAAGGTACTAATAATGACATGTGCTTAGTTGCAAAGAACGACGAAAGTTGGCTTTGGCACATGAGGCTCGGACACGCCAACATGGATACCATTTCCCGTCTTGCAACCAAGAAGCTGGTATGAGGACTTCCAAGTATCCCCTTTAAAAAGGATATGATGTGTGAAGAATGTGAGAAAAGTAAGTTGACCAAGTTATCCTTCAAATCCATCAACTCTGTGAGTACCACTAGACCACTTCAACTTATTCATATGGATTTATTTGGTCCTAGTAGAGTAGCTAGTCTTGGAGGCAAACTTTATACTTTTGTTTTGGTTGATAATTTTTCAAGATTTACTTGGATCATTTTTCTTGCTTGTAAAAGTGACACTTTTTGTGAATTTGTTGCATTTTGTAAACGTGTTCAAAATGAGAAAGGCTTTTCTATTAACAAGATTAGAAGTGATTATGAAGGAGAATTTGACAATGCTAATTTTAAAAGATTTTATGAAAAGAATGGTTTTGGTCATGATTTTGCTTGCCCTCGAACTCCTCAATAAAATGGTGTTGTGGAGAGAAAGAATAGAAACCTTGGCGATATGGCCCGGGTTATGTTAAACCAATATAAGCTTTCTCAATATTTTTGGACAGAAGCCGTAAACACGGTATTTCATGTTATAAATAGGGTCTTGATTAGACCTATTTCTAAAAAGACTCCTTATAAGCTTTGGTTTGACAAAATTCCCTCTATTGAATATTTTAAAGTTTTTGGATGCAAATGTTTTATTTTGAATACCAAGGACAACCTAGGCAAGTTTGAAGAAAAAGCTTATGAAGGTATTTTCCTTGGCTACTCAATACATAGTAAAGGTTTTCGTTTCTTTAATAAAAGAAGTCTTGTTGTCGAAGAGTCAATTAATGTCTCTTTTGATGAACTTAACTCTTCTACATCCTCCTCATCCGATGATATTGATGACATCTCTTTTGGTTTGGAGAACTCTTCTATTGGAGATGCTCGTCCTTCTTCATCTAACAATAAAATTTTGACCCCTCCAAAAAAAGATTCTCCACCACTCGAGCCTTTTCAAGAGGATCTTTCAAAGGAATAGAGATTTGTCCCTAATTATCCTAAGGTGCTTATCATTGGGGATCCTTCTTCCCGTGTAAGCACTAGATCCTCCACTCGTGATCTTTGTACAAACGTGGCTTTTATTTTCCAAATAGAGCCTAAAAATATTAATGATGCTTTTTATTATGAATTTTGGATGATAGCGATGCAAGAAGAGCTAAATCAATTTGAGCGAAACAAGGTTTGGGAACTTGTCCCTAAACCTAACAACCACCCCATTATTGGAACTAAATGGGTGTTTCGTAATAAACTAAATGAAGATGGGTTAGTGACTCGTAACAGAGCCCGATTGGTTGCTCAAGGCTATAACCAAGAGGAAGGCACTGACTACGATAAAACCTATGCTCCGGTTGCTCGTCTTGAATCCATTCATATATTATGTGCTTTTGTTTGCTTTAATGATTTCAAACTCTTTTAAATGGCTGTTAAAAGTGCTTTTCTAAATGGTATTATTAAAGAGGAAGTTTATGTTAAACAACCACCTGGCTTTGAAGATTTTCAATTTCCTCATCACGTTTTCAAACTACACAAAGCCCTTTATGGCCTCAAATAAGCACCTTGTGCTTGGTATGAGCGCCTTAGTTCCTTTCTTATTTTCCATAATTTTTTTAAGGGCAAAGTCGATACCACAACAAATCCCTTAATGACACTCTTTTATTAGTTCAAATTTATGTCGATGACATTATTTTTGGTTCTACTAACAATGCACTTTGTGTAGAATTTGTTAAAGTAATACATGATGAATTTGAAATGAGCATGATGGGCGAACTATCATTTATTTTGGGCTTGCAAATCAAACAAGGACCCAAAGGAACCTTCATCAATCAAGCAAAATATACAAAGGATCTCCTCAAGCGTTTCAAACTTGACTCATCCAAATCAATGAGGACTCCTATGGCAATAATGACAAAGCTTGACAATGATGAAGATGTTACTTCGGTCGACATTCGTAAGTATCGAGGTATGATCGGTAGCTTACTTTCTCTAACTGCTAGCCGACCTGATATCATGTTTAGTGTATGTCTTTGTGCACAATACCAAGAAAATCCAAAGGAATCGCACTTATGTGCTGTAAAGCGTAATTTTTGATATCTCAAAGGCACCATTAATATGGGCCTTTGGTATCCGAAATCTTCATCCTTTGAGCTTCACGGCTTTCTCGGATGCAGATTTTGTCGGATACAAAATTGACCGAAAAAGCACTATCGGCACATGTCAATTCCTTAGGAAATTCTTGGTATCGTGGTTTAGTAAGAAACAAACTCTGTTGCTCTTTCAACCACTGAGGCCGAATATATAGCGGCCAGATGTTGTTGTGTACAAATTCTTTGGATGTCACAAACACTTGTAGACTATGGCATTTCTTCTACTTGTACCTCTATTAAATATGATAATACTAACTCGATAAATCTCATGAATAACCCGATTTGTCACTCTCGCACGAAGCACATTGAGATTAGACACCATTTTCTTCGTGACCATCAACAAAAGGGGGATATCCGCCTTGATTTTATTGACACAACTTATCAGTTAGCCGATATTTTCACCAAACCACTCCCGGAGGATCATTTCGTCTTTCTTTGCCAAGAATTAGGCATCATTCATTTGGACACTTAGCTCATCTCCAACGACACACCGACGGTATACGACGACATACCGACGGCACGTCGATTTTCATTCAGAATTAAGTTCTGTACCCAAAATCGGTATACCGTCGGCATACGTCGGTATACCGACGGTATGCCGTTTGAGGCGGACAGCTGCTATCAAATCTGCATCGGGCCCCACCATCTCTTCCACTATTCTTTTTTTTCTCTTTCCTCATTAACTACCCATCAAATCACCCTCTATATCTCATTAACTACCCATCTAATCTCCTCCTCTTCCCCATAAATTCCCATTCCACCCTTTTTACTACTTTCATTATCTACATTCATCATTCATTTATCAAAACTCCCCCCTATTTTCTCCCTCCATCACTCTTCATCATTTTTCAAAAACCCCTTATGTTTTGCTGTTGTCTTGATCACTCTCATGGAGGAGAGTTTTATCTTTGTTTTCTGTAGTGTCAAACATGAACCAACTTTCCAATTCTAATATATGCATGCTTTTGTCTATCATACTATTTTTTCTATTTATTGCTATATTTTTTTTTACTTATTTTCCATCTTTGACAAAGTGACAAAGGAGAAGAAAACGTATTGAGTGGGAGTTGTCTACCTACGGGGGAGTCACTCCTTGAAGATGCTATCTCTCTGTTTTGTCAATTATCAAAATAGGGGAGATTGTGGGCACAGTTTATTTTGATAACATTAACAACATCTTTGTAGTCTAGTTTTTTCTGTATTTCAGATTGATATTTTTCAAAAGCTCTACTCCATAAAGTCTGTCCATTCAAGCCAAGTCATCGAAGCCTTGAAGACTGAAGAAAAGACCAACGATCCTTAAAGATGGCTCTCAACACTTCAAGATATCGAGTCTGTACAAGGTCTAGGTCTTTCTGTAAATAGTTAAGGTTGGATGACAAAACGAAAAGCACTTCTATTTTTTTAGTCAAAAATTAATGTCTAAAAGAACGGCATACCGATGGTATACTACGGCATACCGACGGTATACCGTTTTGTTGGGCACAAAATGTTCTGTGACAAATATCGACATGCCAACGGTATACTACGGCATACAGACGGTATACCATTTTGTTAGCCACAAAACGTTCTGTGAAAAATGTCCCTACCACATCTCTAGCTTGAGGGTATTTTTGTCATATTTAAAATTTTGGAATTATTTGGAATTATTTAGTATTAATTATAATTATTAGAATTTTCAGTAATTTTTAGTATAATTGATTTGGTGCTATTTTTGACTTAGACTCAGGGTGACTTAGGAGACTGTCCTAGAAGCTAACCTAGGTCATGACTACTTGGTTAGAGTGTGTAACCCTAGCTTGACCTAAGTTAGTGATATCAAACTCATTAGAATTTATTAGGAGGAAATAGGAATTAATTTGAATAGAGAATGGCTTGTGATTTCACAAGTCATGATTTATGACTTAAGCCCATAGAGGCCCATAACCCAACTCCATGTAAACCCTAGCCCAACACAAAGCCCATGGCCGGCCACTTAGGGATTCCCCCAATCTATTTAATGTCTCCTAAATTTTAGGGCTAGCCTCCTTTAGAAAGTTCTCAAGTTTAAGGAAGAGGTATGCTCCATCTTCAATAATTCCTAGGAAATCCTATTTAATTCCTTTTCCATCCAAATAAATTGCATTAGGTTCTAAATTTTTTCTACTTGCTGTTTGTGGTGAGAAATTTCAGAGGAGAAGCAATTTGAAGGAGTTTGGTGGCTTGAGGATCCACTCTCATTTGGGGCTTTTTGATACTTTGCAAACCTATAGGTAATTTCGAATCTACACTATAAATTTCTGTTATTATTGCATATTTAGGAAGCCCTAGGCCTACCCTAACTGTAGGTATAGCTAACCCTAGGTTTCGTGTCCAATACGTGTCCGTATCGGACACATATCAGTGGATACACGAATGTGTTTGATGAAATGCCCCAAAGGGCATTTCGATTTGATTTCAGGAATGTATTTGAATAGGAAATTAGATTTTAACCTTGCTTAGGGGATTCCAATGTCCTGAGTCGATTCCTGTGTTGTGTCGTGTCGGACACGGAATTGTACGTGCATGGGGAATGTACTATGCGTACCAGTGTACTATTTTGTGTTCACTGTTTACATTCAGTTTTAAATGTTAAATTCATGTTTTAATTGCTAAATTAGATCCAAATATGATGTATGATATATGTTAGATTAGGTTTACATGATAGTTTAGTTTTTGATGTGAACTTTGAGTCGAATGTTGGGTTAATGCCATTCGGCTGATACATGCTACACAGGTTACTGATACTTGGTTGTTTTCCCATTTTCCTAACTTTTAAATCCCTGTTTAGTATTGATTTTCACTGATTAATGATCCCCACATGATTGTTGATTCATATTAATGCAGTATTTCAATTCAATAGGCTTATTGGTTTGAGAATGGGATGTTTGACATTTTGTTGGGTTTCAAATGTAATAACTGATACATTGATTTTGTTCAATCCTATATATATCATGAACTGCAATCGAATGAGGTTCCTTTCCTTCTTTAGAACTGAGTTTAACTCCTATTAAAATTGTCTTGTTTTCTTCCCATTTACACTGCATTAGCTAACTGTTCATTGGTAAACTGTCAATGTTCCAGGCTTGCACATATCACTTCACACAGGGTCACTCATGTACACAGGTTCTAGCCTCACTGATTTCAGGATTGTCTCACACACAAATGTATTCCCTATTTTTCTAGGAACACAAGTGTGTATTACACTCCACTGTTTTCCAGTTTATGCTATGCACACTGCTTTAAAACTCTCACACCCACTGCCATATAACACACACATTGACACCCTCTCATGTCTTCACACACACCCTCATGTATCTTGACACACACACACTTTCATGTGACACTCTCATGACACACACACACACACATACTTGGACACATACATGTGTCTTTCCTATTCTCTACATGTATGTATATATATTTGAGATGTACAAATATGTATCTTATATCTATGTGTGTGTACTATTATATATATTAGATATATACATATGTATGTGTGGTATACATATAGGTAGCCTATATGTTATGTGTATTACTATATTAGATTATATAAATATATCAATGAGTGTATTATATTTTGGATATATATATTGTTATGTATATGTGTGATATGGTTGGTTTAGGTATGGAATTGCCTAATAGTCTAACTAGAGCTCTTAGCCTATGGGTGGCTTGAATGCCAGTATAGAGTCTAGATTCGACTTGTATAGCCTTGTTAGAGCTAGAATAGACTTGTTGACTTAGGTTTGACCTAGTTGACCTAGTTTGACTTCTAGGGTTGACCAGAGTTGACCAAGAGTTGACTTTGGTCTAGATTGACCTAGATTCATGTAGAATGCATTGACTTGCATCTTATTATCATTTTAGACTCATAGTGACTTGTACTATTCTATAGGAGACAGATACCACTCCTCGGACAATACTTTTATCTTGGACATTCAGATAGCATGCGAGTACATTCTATGATCTTTTCATATCTGTCTGGACTAAATTCTTGCTCTAGATTACTTTACTTGATGCTGACACGTATCTTCCACGGATTAGTACTATATGGATCCTTTTCTGAGATGTTATCCCTCTACGGGTGCATCAGGTATTTCATGTTCATGTACATTATCATGTGTATCAGGTACTCATTGTACTCGTACTAGTTTATGTATTTACATATTCTTATGTGCCTTCATGTACTATCATGTGTCTCATATACTACTCATTACATGAGTTCACGTATCTTTAGATGTATTAATGTTCCAATAACGTAACTTGAATGGATCCTTGTGTATTGATTGGGGCAGGGTGAGTAGAATTGGTTATGTGATCATTATCCCCAGTAGGTATTCATGTGCCTCTTAGTTGTATTCATGTGCCCCTAAACCGTTTACATAACCATATTATACTCTAAATCACTTAGCCACTTACAGTCTTTACTTATCATGTATTTACTTCCAGTTACAAAATATCTCCTATTTTCTCGTACTTCCTTTCCAGTATTTCCTGTATTTTACTCTATTGCATGCTTTATACTCCTAACCTGTTATGAACTGTTTTGAGAGATATGTGCTTGTTCCCGTCCTGATTGGACCTGTTGAAAATTTTACAGAAGACGAGGAGGAGGCCTGCTTAGATACTTTCTATGGGACAGCCTTAGAGGACAATTGCAATCCGGACTTCCAGTCGGATCCCTTAGCTGTAGAGACTGTTGCTCTATAGATATCTTATCTTATTTCATTGTATTAGAGATTTGAGTTGTTTATTTGGATCTGTATTATTTCTGTTTGTCAGAGGAGTTTATCATAGACACTTAGCTTTCTCTTTATTGTATTTTCTGTGAATTTGGGTCTCGCATCTTTTATATCATTCTATCTTATAGTATTCTACCTTAGATGTAATTGAGATATATTCTGTTATGTCACCCCCATTCGGGGAGTATAACTGTTATTACCTTAAACTGTTAGATGTTGTGACATAGGTCAGCGTTCTACCGCCGACATTGCGGCGTAGGCTGGACGTACCCACGTCTCGTGCCCTTACTCTAGGGTGCGGGTCGTGACACGTTTTTAGTGGTGGCCCATGCTGGTCTAGGTTAGAAATGTAGTGGTATTCGAACTAGAATATCGCTGCAGCCTGCAGTAGGAATTAGTATATTTTTGAAGGTACTCAATCACACTAGGAAAAACTCCGTATCAGATTCCGTATATCTATTTTACTGCTTATTGTCTTCCTTAGAAATTTAAACTGTCCTCCTTTGATATTCGACTCATTCTCAGTAATTATTTCTTGTTTGATCTGTGTCTCCTGGATGGTTGAGACGAGATCGCATCGCCCTGGACTGGGAGACGCTGGCGAGGAGTCTAGCACCTCTCGACCTCAGCAGCAGCCAGCTCCCGGTGCCACGGGGCCAGTGTAGCCCTCAGGAGTCGGTGTTTCTGCAGCTTTTGGAGGAGCACCTCCACCAGTCAGGAGGCCGAGCATTGTGATTCCTGAGATCCTTCTACCGCAGCAGCCTCCGCCTGCGGGGATGGTAGATGCTGCACATCTCTTCTCCTTCGTGGAGAGGATTCTGGAGTCCCACCAGCAGCAGCAGACGAGGCAGACTACCAATTTTCGTCAGGGGATCGACGAGACACAACAGCTGGTTCGTACTACAATCGAGATGGTTACTGCTTAGGAGGCCCCGCAGCAGCCCCATCGGAGGGAGAAAGACATACATGACTTTCAGAAGATGTATCCTAGAGAGTTCTTCGGCACAGAGGGCATCCATTATGCAGACGACTGGATAGAGCATATCGAGAAGATTTTTTGACTGGCGGAGATACCAGATCGACTCCAGATCGAGGCGGCGGGCAGTCAGATGCAGGACTTAGCCTGTGCGTGGTATCAGACATATCCCAGGGTGGGAGTTGAGGGCCAGACTTGGGCCCAGTTCAAGGAGCTATTTAAGGAGCAGTTCTTTCCTGATGTGGCCTTGGGAGGTATCGAGGCACAGTTCGAGGGTCTGGTTCAGGGGAACCAGACGGTAGCTGAGTATGCTGGGGAGTTTTATAGATTGGCCCGGTTTATAGATGACTTGACAGAGAAGAAGAAGGCGAAGAAGTTTCGTCGAGGCTTGATTAGAGAGGTTCGGTCGCTGACTAAGAGCGACCAGAACGCTACATTTGCTGAGATATTTTCTGGGGCTATGGCGGCGAAAGACGACCTAGGGTTGAAGCAAAAGAGGGGTCGTGACTTCCAGGGTGGTAGAAGTAGTCAGGGTCAGGCCAAGAGGCCTCACTTCCAGCATCAGCAGCCACAGAGGCTAGTTTATCAGTATCAGCAGCAGTATCAGCAACAGTATTAGCAGCAGGGTCGGGCACCTTTTTTGCAGGTGCAGCATCAGCAGCAAAGAGGGCAGCAGGTACCCCGTCAGTAGCAGGTAGTCGTTTGTGCCTTCTGCAAGAAGCTGGGGCATATGATCCATGAGTGCAGGAAGAAGCTAGGCAAGTGCCTACTTTGTGGTGCGGGGGATCACCAGTTGAGGGATTGCCCTGGGGCTTTTAGACGTGGAGCTCAGGAAGGTGGAGCCAAGGCTCCAGCAGGCCAGCTGAAGGAGCCATTGCTGACTCAGCAGCAGAGGTTCCACCAGCACCAGCAGCAGGCACGAGGTGGACAGCAGGGGCGAGCTTTCGCCATGGCGGCTGAGGATGCAGAGGCCGTAGGGGAGGTGATAATAGGTTCGGTTCTTCTAGACTCCATTCCAGCTTTTGCACCCTTTGATTTCGGGGCTTCCCACAGCTTTGTGTCAATATCGTATGCTATTAGACACAGTCTGGTTTCCGAACCATTGCCTAGGACCTGCAAGATCACGACCGGGGGTGGGGTCATCCTCGTGAGTGATGTTTTCAGAGGGTGGAGCGTTATGTTGGGAGGCCGAGAGTTGGGAGTGAGTCTACTCGTCATGCTACTACCGAACTACGACATTCAATTAGGTATGGACTGGCTGAGTAGACACCATGCCTGCATTGATTGCTGAGAGGGTAGAGTTTTGTTTGGGGCGCCAGGATAGCCAGAGTTTGAGTACACCCGGCGGCAGACAGAGCAAGACAGTGGCGTCTTCTGTGGAGTTTCGGTTGAGGTGTAGGTGGCTCTGCATCCCTTGATCGCAGAGTTTATGGACGTATTTCCAGAGGAGTTGCCAGGGCTTCCACCGGACAGGGATGTAAAGTTCTCGATAGACTTGGTTCCCGGCACGAAACCGATTTCTCAGCATGTCTATCGAGTGAACAACAGTGAATTGGTGGAGCTGAAGAAGCAGGTGGATGAGCTGCAGGACAAGGGCTTCATCCGATCGAGTTCTTCACCTTGGGGTGCACCGATACTCTTTGTACCCAAGAAGGATGGGTCGGTACGGATGTGTATCGTCTACAGGACATTCAACAACCTGACGATCAAGAACAGATACCTACTGCCGCGGATTGATGATCTCTTTGATCAGTTGAGCAGAGCTCGGGTGTTCTCCAAGATTGATTTGAGGTCAGGTTATCACCAGGTGAAGGTGAAGAGGGAGGATATTCCCAAGACCGCTTTCAGGACGCGGTACGGGCAGTTTGAGTTTTTGGTTATGCCGTTTGGGCTGACCAATGCACCAGCAGTATTTATGAACCTAATGAATAAGGTGTTCCACCAGTACTTGGATAAGTTCGTGGTGGTATTCATTGATGACATCCTGGTGTATTCCAAGATAGAGAAAGAGCACGAGTAGCACTTTAGAGTGGTTCTGGAGACACTCAAGAGGGAGAGATTGTATGGCAAGCTCTCGAAGTGCGAGTTTTTTCTAGACAGGGTTGACTTCTTGGGTCATGTGGTGACTTGAGATGGTATCTCAGTGGACCCGAAGAAGATCACAGCAGTTGCGGCTTGGACAACACCGACTTCAGTGGCATAGATCAGAAGTTTCCTGGGGTCGGCAGGATATTATAGGAGATTTGTGCATGATTTCTCCCGGGTTGCAGAGCTGTTGACTCGGTTGACCCGAAAGGATGCTGAGTATGTTTGATCAGAGGAGTGTCAGGCAGCTTTTGATGAGTTGAAAAAGAGGCTTACGACAGCTCCGATTCTGACATTGCCTTCGGGATCAGGTGGATTCACTATTTATAGTGATGCTTCAGGGAAGGGGCTGGGTTGTGTCTTGCAGCAGCATAGAAAGGTGATTGCCTATACTTCCAGGCAATTACGCCCCCATGAGAAGAACTACCCTACCCATGACCTGGAGCTGACAGTGGTGATTTTTGCTCTGAAGTTGTGGAAGCACTATCTGTATGGCGAGAGGGTAGAGATTTTCACAGATCACAAGAGCTTAAAGTATGTGTTTACACAGAAAGAGCTCAACATGAGGCAGCACAGATGGCTAGAGTTGATGAAGGACTTTGATATCTCACTTCAGTATCACTCGAGAAAGGCCAACGTGGTTGCCGATGCCTTGAGTAGGTATCCGACAGCCATGTGTTTGACCATGGATCGACACTTGCTTGCAGACTTGGAGAGCCTTGGGATTGAGGTGATTGTGCCCGGAGTACAGATGCAGTTATGGGGCCTTCAGATACAGTCGGACTTGATGGAGAGGATCAAGGCGACACAGTTCGAGGATGTGGCTCTGCGGTGTATCCGAGAGCAGGTTCGTGCAGGGTTGGTGGATGGCGAGTTTTCACTTGCAGAGGATGGTGCCCTGAGGTACGGTTCTAGGTTATATGTGCCTAGCGGGGAGCTCAGAGAGAAGATCATGTAGGAGGCTCACAGATTACAGTACTCTATACATCCTGGTGCCAACAAGATGTACAGGGATCTGCGAGAGCATGTCTGGTGGTACGGGATGAATCAGGAGGTGGCCCACTTCGTAGCTAGGTGCTTGGTCTGTCAGCAGGTCAAGGCAGAGAGGCAGAGGCCTGGAGGATTATTACAGCCATTTTCCATTCCAGAGTGGAAGTGGGAACATATTACCATGGATTTCGTATCAGGGTTGTCGCGTACACCATGAGGGAAAGACGAGATTTGGGTCATCGTTGACAGGTTGACCAAATCGGCCCACTTCTTGCCATTCAAGATAGGTACGTCTACAGAGAGGCTTGCGGAGTTGTACATACAGCAGATAGTCAGGATTCACGGAGTCACCATCAGCATTATCTCATATTGGGATAGTCATTTTACTTCCATTTTTGGAGGAGTCTGTAGACTAGTTTGGGCACTCAGCTCAAGTTTAGTACTGCATACCACCCCCAGACGGACGGACAGTCAGAAAGAACTATTCAGACGCTTGAGGACATGCTGCGGATGTGCGTCCTAGATTTTGGAGGTTCCTGCGAGGATCATCTACATTTGGTAGAGTTTGCTTACAATAACAGTTATCAGGCCAGCATTGAGATGTCACCTTTTGAGGCTCTATACGGGCGTAGGTGTCGTACACCCTTATCTTGGGATGATGTTGGAGAGCGAGCTTTACTGGGACCAGAGATGGTTGTTGACGCAGCCGAGAAGGTGAAGCTCATCAGGGACAGACTTTGCATGGCGCAGGACAGACATCGGTACTGGGCCGATAGCCACCGGAGGCCGTTGGAGTTTGAGGTACAGATTTAGATATAGGATTAGAAGTAGGTTGTATTTTTATTTTGTTTGATTGATCGTGTTTGATTTTTTTGTAGCTTGAGACCTTGCTTGTGATTAGGTTGGAGACATAGTTTTTCTGCAGATATCTCCGACTCGTGGTACGATACGTTTTGGTGGAGGTGGGAAGCTTAGCTCGCGCTTCATCGGCCCTTTCGTTATCAGCGGGAGAGTCGGTGAAGTGGCATACACGCTAGACTTGCCACCTGCACTAGTGGGCGTCCACAACGTATTCCACGTATCACAGTTGAGACGGTACATGGCTGACCGTAGCCATGTGCTCGATCATTCGGAGATTGAGGTTGGACCTACTCTCAGTTATCCAGAGCAGCCTTTGAAGATTCTGGATCGCCGGAAGAAGGTTCTGAGGTACCAGGTGATACCCTTGGTACGCGTCGTATGGAGGCATCATTCTCCAGGAGAGTCTACCTGGAAGCGGGAAGATGAGATGCGCGAGCGGTACCCCTATCTTTTTGGACCTTGAGGTATACTTTTCTATCCTTCTCAGCAGTTAGTTTCGCCTTTAATTTCAAGGACAAAATTATTTTAAGGGGGTAGATTTGTCACTACCACATTTCTAGCTTGAGGGTATTTTGGTCATTTTCAAAATTTTGGAATTATTTAGTATTAATTATAATTATTAGAATTTTAGTAATTTTTAGTATAATTGATTTGGTGCTATTTTTGACTTAGACTCAGGGTGACTTAGGAGACTGTCCTAGAAGCTAACCTAGGTCATGACTACTTGGGTAGAGTGTGTGACCCTAGCTTGAACTAAGTTAGTGATATCAAACTCATTAGAATTTATTAGGAGGAAATAGGAATTAATTTGAATAGAGAATGGCTTGTGATTTCACAAGTCATGATTTATGACTTAAGCCCATAGAGGCCCATAACCCAACTCCATGTAAACCCTAGCCCAACACACAGCCCATGGCCGGCCACTTAGGATTCCCCCACTCTATTTAATGTCTCCTAACATTTAGGGCTAGCCTCCTTTAGAAAGTTCTCAAGTTTAAGGAAGAGGTATGCTCCATCTTCAATAATTCCTAAGAAATCCTATTTAATTCCTTTTCTGTCCAAATCAATTGTATTAGGTTCTAAATTTCTTCTACTTGCTGTTTATGGTGAGAAATTTCAGAGGAGAACCAATTTGAAGGAGTTTGGTGGCTTGAGGATCCACTCTCATTTGGGGCTTTTTGATACTTTGCAAACCTATAGGTAATTTCGAATCTACACCATATATTTCTGTTATTATTGCATATTTAGGAAGCCTAGGCCTACCCTAACTGTAGGTATAGCTAACCCTAGGTTAAGTGTCCAATACGTGTCTGTATCGGACACATATCAGTGGATACGTGAATGTGTTTGATGAAATGCCCCAAAGGGCATTTCGATTTGATTTCAGGAATATATTTGAATAGAAAATTAGATTTTAACCTTGCTTAGGGGATTCCAGTGTCCTGAGTCGATTCCTGTGTTGTGTCGTGTCGGACACGGAATCGTACGTGCATGGGGAATGCACTATGCGTACCAGTGTACTGTTTTGTGTTCTCTGTTTACATTCAGTTTTAAATGTTAAATTCATGTTTTTAATTGCTAAATTAGATCCAAATATGATGTATGATATATGTTAGATTAGGTTTACATGATAGTTTAGTTGTTGATGTGAATTTTGATTCGAATGTTGGGTTAATGCCATTCGGTTGATACATGCTACACAGGTTACTGTTACTTGGTTGTTTTCCCATTTTCCAAACTTTTAAATCCCTGTTTAGTATTGATTTTTACTGATTAATGATCCCCACATGATTGTTGATTCATATTAATGCAGTATTTCAATTCAATAGGCTTATTGGTTTGAGAATGGGATGTTTGACATTTTGTTGGGTTTCAAATGTAATAACTGATACATTGATTTTGTTCAATCCTATATATATCATGAACTGCAATCGAATGAGGTTCCTTTCCTTCTTTAGAACTGAGTTTAACTCCTATTAAAACTGTCTTGTTTTCTTCCCATTTACACTGCATTAGCTAACTGTTCATTGGTAAACTGTCAATGTTCCAGGCTTGCACATATCACTGCACACAGGGTCACTCATGTACACAGGTTCTAGCCTCACTGATTTCAGGATTGTCTCACACACAAATCTATTCCCTATTTTCCTAGGAACACAAGTGTGTATTACACTCCACTGTTTTTCAGTTTATGCTATACATACTGCTTTAAAACTCTCACACCCACTGCCATATAACACACACATTGACACCCTCTCATGTCTTCACACACACCCTCATGTATCTTGACACACACACACTTTCATGTGACACTCTCATGACACACACACACACACATACTTGGACACATACATGTGTCTTTCCTATTCTCTATATGTATGTATATATATTTGAGATGTACATATATGTATCCTATATCTATGTGTGTGTACTATTATATATTAGATATATACATATGTATGTGTGGTATACATATAGGTAGCCTATATGTTATGTGTATTACTATATTAGATTATATAAATATATCAATGAGTGTATTATATTTTGGATATATATATTGTTATGTATATGTGTGATATGGTTGGTTTAGGCATGGTATTGCCTAATAGCCTAGAGTAGGGCTCTTAGCCTATGGGTGGCTTGAATGCCAGTATAGAGTCTAGATTGGACTTGTATAGCCTTGTTAGACCTAGAATAGACTAGTTAGACTAGTATAGACTTGTTGAATTAGGTTTGACCTAGTTTACCTAGTTTGACTTCTAGGGTTGACCAGAGTTGACCAAGAGTTGATTTTGGTCTAGATTGACCTAGATTCATGTAGAATGCATTGACTTGCATCTTATTATCATTTTAGACTCATAGTGACTTGTACTGTTCTATAGGAGACAGACACCACTCCTCGGACAGTACTTTTATCTTGGACATTCAGATAGCAGGTTAGTACATTCTCTGATCTTTTCATTCCTGTCTGGACTATATTCTTGCTCTAGATTACTTTTCTTGATGCAGACACATATCTTCCACGGATTAGTACTATATTGATCCTTTCCTGAGATGTTTTCCCTCTACGGGTGCATCGGGTATTTCATATTCATGTACTTTATCATATGCATCAGGTACTCTTTGTACTCGTACTAGTTCATGTATTTACATGTTCTCATGTGCCTTCATGTACTATCATGTGTCTCATGTACTACTCATTATATGAGTTCACGTATCTTTAGCTGTATTCATGGGCCAATAACGTAACTTGAATGGATCCTTGTGTATTGATTGGGGCGGGATGAGTAGAATTTATTATATGATCATTATCCCCAGCAGGTATTCATGTGCCTCTTAGTTGTATTTATGTGCCCCTAAGCCGTTTACATAACCATATTCTACTCTAAATCACTTAGCCACTTACAGTCTTTACTTATCATGTATTTACTTTCAGTTATAAAATATCTCCTGTTTTTCCGTATTTCCTTTCCAGCATTTCCTGTATTTTACTCTATTGCATGCTTTATACTCCTAACATGTTATGAGCTGTTTTGAGAGAGATGTGCTCGTTCCCATCCTGATTGGACTTGTTGAAAATTTTACAGAGGACGAGGAGGAGGCCTGCTTAAATACTTTCTATGGGACAACCTTAGAGGACACTTGCGATCCGAACTTCCAGTCGGATCCCTTAGCTGTAGAGACTGTTGCTCCATAGATATCTTATCTTATTTCATTGTATTAGAGATTTGAGTTGTTTATTTGGATCTATATTATTTTTGGTTGTCAGAAGAGTTTATCATAGACACTTAGCTTTCTCTCTATTGTATTTTCTGTGGATTTGGGTCTCGCATCTTTTATATCATTCTATCTTATAGTATTCTACCATAGATGTGATTGAGATATATTCTGTTATGTCACCCCCATTCGGGGAGTATAACTGTTATTACCTTAAACTGTTGGATGTTGTGACCTAGGACAACGTTCTACCGCCGATATTGCGGCGTAGGTTGGACGTACCCACGTCTCGTGCCCTTACTCTAGGGTGCGGGTCGTGACAAAAAATATCGGAATACCAACGGTATACTACGGCATACCGACGGTATACCGTTTTGTGAGCCATAAAACGTTCTGTGACAAAACATCGGCATACCGACAGTATACCATTTTGTTAGCCATAAAATGTTCTGTGACGAACATCAGTATACCGACGACATACCGCGGCATACCGACGGTATACCGGTTCATCTAATTTGATTTTTAAATGAACGAATACTAGCATTAATTGCTATCATTAAATGCTCTCCAACGGATATAATTATTACCATTACTGTTCAGAACGACATACCGATGGCATACCGGTCCATACCAACCGTATGCCGTCTGTATTATATTCAGGAGCATTAAATGCTACCTACTCTTGGTTTCTTTATAAATGGATGCCTTCTCTCTCTTGAAGGCTTATCCACTCAAGCCATAAATTTTCCAAAAACCAAGAGCTCCACCATTACTACTCTACCCAAGCTTTTAATTGTCATCCATTCCAAAAGTGCTAGAGTATTCAAGAGTTGTACTTTTCGATCTTCAAGTGTTAGAAGATCAACAGTTCTCTTCATTTCCTTTTGAAGTTGGCGAGCCTTCGTTAGAAAACTCGTGTGTAAGAAGTTGGCGAGTTCTTTGGACCCAAACTCGTGCTGAAGTTGGCGAGTTCTTCGGATCCAAACTCGTGTGTACTATTTTACCAAATAGTATATTTAAGCCGGAGAGAGTTCCGGGACTGGATTGCCTCTAGGGAGGATACCAGGATACATCGCATGTTTGATTTTCTTACTCTCTCTTTTTAATTAAGTAATATAGCTTTTTGTGTTTAAATTATTTTATTTTCCTATTCACCCCCCCCTCTAGGGTTCTAGATAAGGTAGAGCCTTGGCACCATAATCGACAATACTACAACTGAGGGGAGATAGGACATCATCGATATGTTTGCACCAAAACATAAGGAGGAAGATCCAGGTAGTGGACGTGGACAGTTCGGTGGACGCAGACATTTTGGAGGATGTGGCCGTGGTCGTGGGGGTCGACGGGGTGGTCGAAGTGGTTATCGGGCAAACCTGCTGGTAGCATAAGGGAATAAGGGAGCTGGTGGTACATTTACTAAAAAGGATCAGGTATTGATGGACATGTTGGAGGCATTCAGGAGGAAGCAGAGAGCATCAAATGATGGAGACAGGAGGAGTAGAACCGAGGAGGCGTCCACCTCATTCTTCGTTGGAGGCAACATCGCCATGTATGCCCATCCATCAGAAGGTACTGACGACTCACTCGCCCTTACATCTATATCTTTCCTTACATCGTCAGACTGGATTATCGACTTTAGGGCCTCTCGACATGTAACGGAGAATGCTAGTGAGTTCTCCTCCTACTCTCACCTATCATCGACAGACAACATTCAAACAGCTGATGGTAATTTCCAGCCAGTGATCGGTAAGGGTACTGTAAATTGTACAGGTTCAGTAAAATTACATTTGTTTTGTATGCTCTATCTTTTTCAGTCAGTCTTTTATCCATCAGTTCTATAATCCTCCAACTAAAATATATTATCTCTTTTGATATTCCTAAGGTGATCTTTCAGGAGAAAGAGACGGGACGAAGACTTGGGACTGGCATTTGGCGTGAGGGGCTGTGGTACTTGGATCGAGAAGGGCTGGATTCAGCATTGGTGTCTATGGCAGAGAAGGCAAGAATGGGAGGACTGAAGATGAGTGCCAAGGATACATTAATACTCCACCACAAGAGGTTGGGACACTCCTCTTTTGCTACTATAAGTAAATTATATCCAGCTATTTATGAGAAAACAAATAAGGAGAAACTAGTATATAATGCATGTGATTTAGGCAAACTTACTAGGAGCTCATATGTTAGTACGGGTCATAGGTGCTCATCTGCTTTTGATGTAATACATTATGATGTTTGGGGGCCATACGCCATTACTACTATGAATGGTTACAAGTATTTTATTTCCTTCATTGACTGTTCTTCTCGTGTCACTTTGCTGTATTTGGTGAAGAATAAGAGTGATGTATCTACATGTTTTCAGGACTTTCATAAACATGTCCAGACTCAGTACAGGGTAGTGGTGAAGGTACTGAGGTCTGATAATATAATAGAGTATACCAACAAAGCACTTGCGGAGTACTTGTCAGCCCAAGGAATACAACATCAGGCCACCTGTGCATATACACTAGCACAAAACGGAGTAGCAGAAATGAAGAACATACACCTTCTAGACGTGGCCAGAAGCATGATGATCGATATAAATGTCCCGTATAATCTGTGGGGACATGTAGTATTGAC
The DNA here is from genome assembly GCA_029216955.1 of Iris pallida. Taxonomy (NCBI): domain Eukaryota; kingdom Viridiplantae; phylum Streptophyta; class Magnoliopsida; order Asparagales; family Iridaceae; genus Iris; species Iris pallida. The sequence goes on from JANAVB010012000.1 coordinate 3,718,509, forward strand.
AGCAACTCAACTAATTAATAGGATACCTTCGAAGGTACTGGGATGGAAGTCTCCATGTAAAATATTGTAAGAAAGTAATAGTGGGATACCCCCACTGAAGGTGTTTGATTGCGTGTGTTTTGTGAAGGACAACAGACCGTCAGTTGGAAAACTTAATCCTAGAGCAGACAAGTGCATCCTCGTGGGCTACTCGACGACTCAGAAGGGATATATGTGCTAGAGCCCAGTAGAGAAGAAGAAATTTGTGAGCATAGATGTTCACTTCAGGGAGCATGAGCCATACTACAGTCAGCAGGGAACCTCAAATAACTCACCTGATACTGCAAGTATGAGGCGAGAGGGGGAGATTGGTGAAAGCCTGAAGACCGATTAAGAGTATGGCATGGAGGCGCGGTTGAGGAGGAGCAGGAAGGTAAAGAGGAACATGGAAAGGAGATGAGAGGTATTAGGCCCACGGCTTAGGGGGAGATACTTACCGACAACAGGAGAGGGAAGCAAATTGCAGTACCAGTACCTACAGTGCCAGTGCCAAGTCCCTTGTCTGCGTCCGTCTCGACTCCTGAGACACCTATACCACCTCCAGAATCCCCTTCAGGTTATATCATTCTTTCTACTCCTCCCACACCATTATCAGTTCAGAGGACCACTCGCAGTAATACAAAAAAAATCTTCTCCTAGATATGGTTGTAACCTTGCTCAGTTTGTTTCATATGATCATATCTCGTATTCTCATGGAGCATTCATTGCATCTTTGGAGTCTTTGGATAGTATTACTTTACCTAACAATTGGCAGGTTGCCGAGAACGATCCAAAGTGAAAAGTGGCGATACACGAGGAGTTGGGGGCTCTTGAGAAAAACCACACTTGGAAGCTATAAAACTGCCAGAAGGAAAGAAAGCAGTCGGATGCAAGTGGATCTTTACTGTGAAGCAGAATCCAGATGGACAGGTTGGGTGCTATAAAGCTCGACTAGTGACAAAAGGATACAGTCAGACGTACGACATTGACTATGATGAGACCTTTGTACCAATGGAGAAGATGAGCACTGTCAGGATCCTGATTTCTCTAGCAGCGAGTCGTGGATGTAAGCTACACCAACTGGATGTGAAGAATTTATTTCTTCATAAAGATATAGTGGAGGAGGTGTACATGGAGATACCACCAGAATTCGGCATCAATGAGACAGTAGGCAAGGTCTGCAGGTTGAAGAAGTCCCTCTATGGACTAAAATAGTCTCCTCGTGTATGGTTTTAGAGATTCAGAAGGGCGATGATAGGAATGGGATAATGACATATCAATGTTGATCATACTGTGTTCTTCCGTCGGAGTGGAGGCTATATCACCATGCTTGCGGTACATGTGGACGATATGATTATCGTAAGAGATGATGAGTAGGAGATCGCCCGACTCAAAGGAAAGCTTGGCAAGGAATTTGAGGTGAAGGTCCTTGGCCTTCTTCGGTACTTTCTTGGAATTGAGATTGCTCGAGAAGGAGAGGGGATTGTTCTTTATCAGAGGAAATATGCACTGGACCTTCTTACGGAGACAAGAATATTGGGATACAAACCCGCAGCGACACCGATAGATCAGAGGTTTAAGTTGGATGCTTAGACTGGAGAACCAGTTGACCAGAATAGATACTAGGTTACTGGTGGACAAGTTGATTTATTTAAGTCACACCCATCCTGATATCTGCTTTACAGTAAGTGTGGTGAGCCTCTACATGCATGACCCACGGAAGGGTCATATGGATGCAGTATACCAGATTCTGAGATACTTGAAGGGTTCCCCCGGGAAGGGACTGATATTCAGAAAGAATAATCACGTAGGCATCGATGGCTACTGTGATTCTGACTGGGCTAGCTGTGCTGATGACAAGAGGTCTACCTCTGGATACTACATATTTGTAGGAGGCAACTTGGTCTCTTGGAGGAGTAAGAAGTAGTCATTGGTAGCCAGATCGACAGCTGAAGCGGAGTACAGAGCTATGGCCTTAGGAGTTATAGAGCTGCTATGATTGAAGAATATGCTGGTGGAGCTGAAGCTGGATCAAGGAGCTAAGATGAATTTGTAGTGTGATAACCAGTCAGCTTTTTGTATCGCCAATAATCTAATACATCATTACGAGAACAAACACATCGAGATCGATAGGTTCTTCATCAAGGAGAAGTTGGATCGTGGACTACTGGAGCTAGGCCATGTTCCAACCAAGAATCAGGTAGCAGACGGACGGACCAAGGGACTTAGCTATGTGAACATGATTAGAGGATGGACAAGATAGGCTTAGTGAATATCTTTCGCCCATCTTGAAGGAAAGTGTTGGTATATTTGGCATTAGAATAAGTGTATTGGTATATTTGATATTAGAATAAGTATATTGAAATATCCTGTTGGTATATTTGGTAGGTAAGAATATGCCACAGATATTCCACGGAGGGTTTAATGTAATGAGGAGGATTGTAAGGCTATATATAGCCAAGAGACTATCAATAAAATCATAAGAAATATTGAACAACACATATACCTTAAAAGAGAATTCTCATATAAGGCTTGAACTAATTCCAATTATCAATACCTCATGATCCCTCCTTCTAACCAAAGTGGGACTAAATTACCAACTCTATTGTCACCCCTCATTTGAGCGCTCAACCCGAAACGAGATACAACCCAAGAATCTCTATATTAGCTCGTTTCCACTAGCTGAATAACTTTAACACCGTGCTACCTTTGTCCGTTCCCGCTATCCAAGCAACCTTAGCACCCCTACTACCTTTTTGTTTGTTCTCGCCAGCTGAACAATCTTAGCACTCCTTGCTACCTTTTCTATTTGTTTCCGCTAGCCGAGCACCCAGGATATCCAACATATCACAGAACCAAACTTGACACTTACATCCATACCACCATTGTGTGCCAACCACAACATCTTGCTCCATATTGGGCTCGTCAAACCCACCTTTGAAGTCAATTTGTGTAGTTGCTGCTCCTACTCCACCTTGAGAAGAGCCTGTATAATCTGATTATACACATGAACGTTCAGCACCATCTATCTCGAACTAATTAGAGCCGCCCAAACCAGCCCCGTAACCATGGGCTCTGATACCACTTGTTGGGAACGCAGTGTGACCGAAACCGGAGTTGGCCCATGAGGTGCGATATTGAATTGGGCCCATATGCCTTAAAAGTGAATTCTTATATAAGGCTTGAACCAATTCCAATTATCTACACCTCATGATCCCACCTCCTAATCGATGTGGGACTAAATTACCAAATCCATTTTTACCCCCTATTTGAGCGCTCAACTGGAAACGAAATACAACCCAACACACGCTGAGTCTGAAGGTTGCCCAAACAGAATGGGGTTGTCCAAGTCCCAAGTCTTTTCTGGCTTACCCCAGGATCGACCTTGCCCAACTTAAAAGAAAGATTATGAAAATAGGTACCATTCACATTTATAAGTTACTCCAAGTAATCAATACAAGGATCAGGTACAATAAGTTAGTCCATGCAATCAGTACAAGGGTCATGCAGAATATAATTATAATTTATATAAAGTTACTGAGTTTACCAACTATATCAACCATGGTGTTGGATAATATAAATATAACCCTCAACCCTCACTCACAACTCTAGAGTTTTAGTATAGTTATTTGTTACCAGACCACTCATGTTCGACCCGTAGCCTCATTTTAAGCAGATTTAAGAAAGATTTTTTTTTGAATATTAGTTTAAATCTACTATATAAGTACGTGAGTCTCGTGAATTGCTTAGAGGTTCCCCAAATTAATAGAAAATAGGCGTTGCATGTGACTCTATGCGGGAAAGGGGACAGGACTGCAAACTTTAGTGTTTAGAGCATTACATTGTCTGAGGTGATAGGGTGAGCAAGCAACAGCTACCTAGCTAAGATCTTGTCAAAAGGCTAGACTAGTTCCTTTTCGACGTCCTCCATTTATTTAGATATTGGGACAAGGCAATCCCAAGGAAATCATAGGTTCGCTCCCAGATCCATCTCGGCTGTCATCCTCCTCTTGAGAGGGTTTGGTCCTTGAGTGAAGGATCAGACCTATCTTGAACCGGGACCAAGCACAAAGGATAATATCATCATCATTGTTCAGGAATTAATTCACACCTCAATCAAAAAGAAGGGTCGCAAATAGTATATGCTTATTAAGTTGGATGTGGCTACTTAATCATTTAATCAAGGATTTGGTTATTCGAGTCCTGATTCTCCCTACATTTGTGGTGCTTGTATCTCTTATGCAATTCTTATCTTTCGATCTTCTCTATGGAATATAAATCTTGTTACTGATATTTCTTTTCGTGTCTATCTGGATCTGTATGGTCTACACTATCTTCTCTGGAACAAAATTAAATGTCCTAAGCCAACCTTAGAAATCTTAATGTTATAACGCCTTTCAAATCTTCCTAGCCATTATTCTACTGCAATAATTATTGCTAAGTATCAGAAGAACTTAAACAAAGTAGGAATTAAGACGCCCAAAGGAAGGGCATGGATGGCATGCCAGGGAGACTCTCGTTCTTTATTTAGAATCCGCGCTGGAATGAAGAGTTGTAGTGACATTCACATCGCAGAGGCAACATGTCCATTTTTGCAAACTTTTATCTAGCTTTCAGGCAGATAAAGAAGTTCAGGCTAGTGACATCAACTATAAGCTATTGGCCTTTATGAAGGTTGACGGCTAGGTCAGGGTTCTTTCAATTTCTTTATTAGAAATCGCGACCTCTACCACCGTTGAAGTTAACCCCTCTTCCCTTGAGCCTTCACCAACACTCTCTTTCCCTCTCAATGTTTTCTTCCCTTTTCATGTAATGCCCTAGTCCCATAATACATAGGATTAAGTACGTCATCATGCCAGCTGCACATATATGAAGAATACACCAATATGTGGTATCCTCGTATTTGTACATAAGCTGTAAATAATATAACATGATAAGCCACAATATAAATAACTATATCTCATCCACAGCTCAACACAGAATGAATAATAAGTCTCAATAATAAAAGAAGTCAAGAGATGGCCGGGTGGACATACCCACTACAAACAGCTATGAAAAGTAGTCTCAACTAGATGGAGTCCAACCTCCTCAAAACAGAAAGATGAAGATAAAAAGATGTCCACTACAGTCTCAGATAATAAAGAAAAACTAAGTATCAGCGGGAGATGCCTCGTCATCGACGTAAGAAGGATCCAAAGCTGCTCCGTACTCCTGGGGATAGTCCTGTACATCTAATCTTGGAGAGATCACCAGGTCCTCAGAGGAACGTAACAAGATACAGAAAAACATGCTGAAATAACTGAATGTGTAAACATCCAACTATGACACTACAGGTTCTCCTAACCGTCTATGTGAGATGCACTTTGAGGACAACATTTTATGTAGGGGCTGTAGGATCAGCAGAGTAAATAAAGAATGGCAGTAAGTAGTGCTTATCCGAGTCGCTATCGGTCAGGGGCAAAAAGTAGCGCTCATACGAGTCACTATCGGCCCACAAATGTGTGTAAAAATGTAAATATAGTCCCTACACTAGTAGATGTCCCCTCCTCCAATGCTCCTGTCCAAAGATGTATCTACAACCTGTCCAGTTGGCAACTGCTATGGCTTCTAACACGGCACACTAATAGCAGTTACCTCCAATCCGTCGTACGACCCATATATACCGATGGCCAGTCGAGTACACAGGTCCGTATCCTATATGAACTCACTCATCACATGATACACATGTGTCAAAGCCGTAGGAGATATGAAAATGTCCCACACTCATAAGGTGGTCATCTAACACTAGGTCGATATGCATAATAAAATATAAAATAACGAAAACGATTAAATCTAGTCGCCTGCACCCAAGTGTGACTTGGATGCACAATATAAACAAAATAACAATAAGAGACAGAAATATGCAATAAAAAAATATACTGAAAATAAATGAGCAAAATCAGAATATATGGCTAGGTATACTTACTTGTGGTGCGAGGAAGGCAATCCAACAGTCGCAAGCGGCAGCACCAAAAACTCACAATTCACAGATAACTCCAGATGCTGAAACAAACATCAAAAATGTTTTCAGTGTAACAGATATCTCTAGGAAACGCCTTCCGAAAGTCATATTCCGAAACAGGGGCCAAATCGTAATTTCGGGTCAAAACGATGTCCGCCATTGGACCCGCTTTGCATCGAAACACGTGCTAATGTTTACGATCTCTAAAGTCGTCAAACTATATGTCTACAAATTTGGTTTGAGGAGACGAACCCAAGGATATGTCAAATTTTGGATTTTGATGGACCGTGCACAAAATCGTCCGGTGGAGCGGTTTACGGGCCCACCAATCTGGCATTCCGATCAACCTTCTCAGAATCAGACCAAACTTGATATATAGGACCAGAAGAATGATACAGTCATGCTGGCGCAAGTTTCGTGTCGATCCGACGAACTTGTATGAAGTTATGGCCTATAGAAGCATGGAATTTTTAGGCGCATCTATAGGCTAGAATTCCTATGCGCCCAACCCAACCAAGCGACCAACTCATGCGCCAGGAAGCTCAAACATATACTTGGCACAACAAGAAAAGTACAAGTTTTAAAACATTGAAAATAAAGCTTTTATTTCATATGAAAGTTTATTATATGTCTAAAGAAAGACTTTACAAATGAGAATTTCTACAAAAAGGAAGATCCTAAAGCTACAGCCAGGTGTAGCAACTTGCATTCACCCAAAGCCATGCATATCATCTGTTAGGCGCTTCACTCTGATGTCTCGTTCAGGTGCATCATTCCAGCATCTCAATGTATGGGCATCTCCGTGCATAGTCAGAGCGAATCACTCTCTCTCTCATCAGCACCAATCAGCCCTTGTGTAGCAGGAGGAGGAGCTCTCCTAGCTCGATAAAGATCATGACACGATGTCCCATTCTTCGAAAGCAACAGGCACACTCGATAACCTGTGGATCTGCCAGCATAACGAAAGAGGATCTGCCAGCATAACGAAAGACGGAGCGCGGCCGCCCCGATCTTTGGATGCAACAAGCACCATCGGCCTGTGTCAGGACTCAACGATCCCGATGTTTGGATGCAACAGACACTATCATGGAAGCTCAGAGCGACGGGAAGACTGGGGCAGTACATTTTCACCTTCGGGAAGAGCTCGAGTTCCGCAGTTGCCAAGGCGGAGCTCCGGCCATATTCATCTTTTATATCGAAATAAAGAATAAAAGCAAACCTTTCCCTCATGCGGCTATTTATAAGCACGGGTAGCCTACACCCGAGTGCCAAATGGCCAATGTTCCAAATTCCATGCAATAAATTTGCATTAAATAGCAAATGCATCCATCGCCTCGTATTCGGCTAAGTCAAGGCAACCATTAAGGCCTCAAGAACCCAACAGGTGGGCCAAAGAGGATGCGGCACATTGGCAGATGTGCCGTCGATATCACGCGCTCCCTATGGATGCGCCCAGCGGGCCATAGCTATGCACCCAGATTGGTACTAACCAATGCAACCCTCTCCATCAAACATTTAATGCTGAATAAAAAAGGCGATAATGTATTCCAAGAGTCGTCTAATCAGCTGTGCAGAAAACGAAGTGCTGCTAATGACAGTACCATTATTATACTTGGGGTCGACAACGTAGCAGACCGATCATTCGAATGCACCTCGTGGCCATGCACCCAGAAGACGATATGCGCTCCAGTGGACATACACCCCCTTAGCTCACTTTTGGTCTCAAGCAACAGAAGACTAGGCTATGCATGCGCCTCAAAAGCCATGCGTCTGGACTTACTCATGGTTCCTAAAGATCATGAGGCCAAGTTGCCTCCTCTGTGCCTGATCCTAGGCGCACCCTGGTGCGAAGCTTTGCATGCACCTTAAAAGCCATGCGCCCAGACTCGTCTATGATGCCTAAAACTCATAGACTAAGTCGCCTCCATGCGTCCGATCCTAGGCACATTTCGACAGATCACTCTTCTCCAAAATCGAGATCTTTGAGCCACAGGCATACGCCACACATCCCTTGACTCAGTTCTACTCAAGAATGGGTGCTAAGGTGCTAACCACACAAGATCTCAGCAACAACCAAATCTTCGTGACTACCATATGTCAGCTCCATCGTAGCCCGATGCAGCAGTCCAACAGATTCAGTTTCAATCCAGGGCACATCAACCATGTGCCCCCGCCAGCATAAGCCACGTGGTATTACCATATCCAGGCGCATCCGACATATGCGTACATAAGCAGCCAGCCTGCTATATATAAATAGAAGGATCATTCCTTCACCCACAAAGACAAGGACAGATATACACACACAGATAGAAAAGAACATCCACATACATAGGCCGAAAGGGATGCTTAACGTCCGCTTCTTCTCGCAATGCTCCGGCATCCAGAGCAACCCAGGCCTTCGAAGAGTTCAAGATCGTCGTCAGATCGTCAATGGAGTTAATGCATTACCATTCGCTCCATCGACACAGTTCCCAGATAAAAAAAAAGTATACTCCTAGGACTACGTTTAAGTCCTATATTGTATATTGTTCTGTTTGTAATTGAAATACCAAAGTTTTAATCAACAAAATCTTATCGTATTTTCCATGGCAAACAAGCTGGCGACTCTGCTGGGGAACTCTTTCTCCTCTAACGAGAAAATTGTGTCGCAATCTGACGACATCAAATTCGGATCCTCCTACAAAACACTTGTGGTGCGCCTCAATCAACAGGCGTATGAGGAGTTCATCTCTTAAGGCAGCGCGAGTCCTTCAAATCGGCGGCCAATGCCGAAGAAGACTTGCCAAGTTTGGGTACATAAGGCCGATGCGCCTGGCACCATCACTGAAGGGGATGTTCCATTCCTCTTACCGTACTTCCTGAGGGGAGGTTAAAAAAGGTTGTTACAGAAGAAGCTGCAGTCCTTAGGCCTCCCCAAAAGAGAAAAGTCTCCGTCCTCGGGCTTGCTTTCGCTACCGCTCGGCTTCGGTTCGGATCTACTGCGGGAATGATTTGGAAGATCCAAAGCTAAAAATAGCAGTATTTGCTAGCAACAACATAATGGAGGCAGTTACCACTAGAACGAGTAAATCTTCCATTGGGAAAGCTCTACCATAATTGCAGCGAGTTGGCAAGACCGCAGCTGGTCCTTCCTGCTGACACTCTCAGCAACAAGGGTGCGTCCACTGGTACCGCACATCTGTTTGGAAAGTACAATATCGACTGCATTCCCCAACCGTCTTCTTCCCAGCCGAAGAAGATGTGCCAACAAAGCAGAGGTACAACTAATCTCCAGCACATGAGCTCTGGTATGCAGGAGAATGTCTGCCTTCAACAGACTCTCTCGCTATTATGGCGAGACACAATTGGATTCTGAGTATTATGTGCCATCGTGGGCTAGTACAAAAAAAATCTAAGATAGTACAGGCCATTCGCCATGAACGTGCTACGCCAACAGCAAACCAGAAACGAGTCGACTAGGGCGCATCTGTGCCAGAAACGAACGTGCTGCTGATGGTAAGCTGTACAGATGGTAAACTGTACAGAGTCAACTCGGGCGCATTTGTGCTAGAAACGAGTCGACTCTCAAAGTCCCTGTCCCGCTTGGGCGCATCTACTACGTTTTGAACCAAGTCTGGTTGGACAACTGCGATGTTGAGTCCATGCGCCCACCTGGATGACACGCATGAAGTGGACTCAAGTTGCCATAAATGCTGTTTCTCTACCAATAATCTGGGCGTATCTCATGCGCGTGAACCAGATCAGGGGGTACAATATTCACATGACCACCCCGGTGCTTGGCCTTGCCCTGTGCCTGATGGGGGTATTAAAGTAAAACTCTAAAAACATAATTTGCATAAGGTGATCAGTCACAAATACAGACAAGAAGAGATGACCAATAAGCATAATGTGTCCCTCGCAGGGTACACATATTCTATGGTCACCATTAATTGCTGTCGTTGCGAAACAGCGGCTCCAACACAAAGGCAGTCCATGTTTCAGCGACTACAAACTACGACACCTATCCAACGTCACCTCGGAAAGAAAGTACCAAATGAAGACGAAGCGGAGCCCAAGATCGCTTCCTGTCATGTTGTCTCCTCATCCGCGAGAAAGACAGCCACCAACTCCTCAGCCTCTGCATCCAAGACTCAGTTGGGGAAGTGCAAAACAGTGGTCCTGTCCCTAGGGGTGTACGAATGCACCCGAGCAAGGATTAAGGCCCTGGCAAAAGTCACAGTTGGGGGTAGTCAAACCGCTGACAACCCTCCCCTCAAAGACAAAGAATCGCTTTGACAAACCGACCTTGACGTGGCTGAGGGTAGCCAACACGAGGCCTCAAAAGAAGAAGCCCCTCCAGGAAAGCGAGGTCAAAAGCGAAGCCTCGATCGATCCATCCACTTCTACCCATGTCATGACAACTTACATGGCAGGAGGTGGTAATGAAGGAGAATCAGACGCTCCAGTATTGGACATCATGCAGCGCATAGACACCATTGAGGGGAGTCTCTAAACTCTCTCTGCCTCCATGTCGATCCTGACCTAGGAGATGTTCGACATTCGAACCACTCTGGCAAAGGCACCTGTCTCCACTAGCCCCGATCCAGGGGCCAACGGAGATTCAACTATACCCCCTCAACGGATATCTTCAGGGGCGGAGCACCACACTGCACCACGAGCGTCAGCTCCCTCCAACATCCAACTTCAGGCTGTACCGCCTTCACCGGCTCCTAGTTCGACGGAAGATTTGGCCGAGATGATTAGAGACCTGCGTGAATGCTTCGAGGTCCGAAATAGATAGAAAGAACGTGAGAAGTTGGGGCTTCCCCAACCCTACCCACTTGAGTGGAACAAGGTAGTTTATCCTTCCAAATAGAAACCACATACACTGACGCCATACGACGGGAATGAATCTCCTTGTCAGTACCTGACCGACTTTCAGTCTTAGATGGGGTATCTCCCAAAAGAAGACGCCTTGCTCACAAGCTTATTTGTTGGGGCTCTGAAGGGAGTCGCCTACGACTGGTACTGCAGTCTTCCTGACAACTCCATATCGTCTTTCGATGACTTAACACGTCTCTTCCTCGATCGGTTCTACGACGGATGGATAGACATGACCATGTCGTCTATAATAGAAGTGTGGCAGACTGAGAAGGAGACTGTTCGGGAATTCATTGAGCATTTTCGACAAGCATGCCTAAGGTTGCCTCCAGGCATGCCGGAACATGCACTCATCGACTCTTACAGCATGAACATGATCCCCGCGATCAAGCTCTGGCTCAACTCCACTCCTCCGTCTGATTGGAGTTCATTGATCATTAAAGACGAAGCTGTTGAGAAGAAGGCGCTTAATGTTTGCCGTTTGGGGGTTAATTTCCCACCTTTGACGACAAAGGGAAACGGCCTGCGACCAGCAGTAGCAGCCGCAAAGCAAAAAGGATGCATGCATTGACTATCAATGTGTCTAACAACACGCAAGGTCCTGCCCAGAGGCCTTCAAATGCACCTCTACCGAAGATGGTCTACTCCTTCCACGACGAGGATACCTTATAGCTCTTCGAGATGCTGAAGCAGGGCGATAAAATGAAATTGCCTGATGCCAAGCGTCCTGACGAAGTAGCCAGAGTCGGCGACTCGAGGTATTGTCACTACCATCGGTTCAATAGAAATTTAACTAAAGACTGCTATATCCTCAAAGACTACATACATCGTATGATCAATACGAACGTCATCTCAGTCGATTATGAGGAGAAGACAGTTTCGGCCAACATGGTGTCGCTTCAGTTCGGCACCTTACCGCCTACCACGGCTCAAAATGGCATCGTCCCCATCCTAAAGGCGACAATGGAAGTAGTCAACCTTCCACCAACCCGTGACAACATGGGTGGGCTCACACCACTCACAATCGACAATGGAAGTAGTCATCTGGGTTCACCCGGATCTCGTTCCAGAGCTGACTCAAGCGGGGGTACCCTCTACCTCTAAAAACAAAGACAAGAAGACCAAGTCTTGCCGAATGGTGACTTCCTTCCTTGAGGAAGCACTGCCCGTACAAACGCATTCGCATCAGAACGCCCAGCCAGAGGAGGCTCCGGGAGAAGTGACGCCTCCTATCATCACCACAGCTGTCCAAGGTGAAGGTTCATCCCAACCTCCTGCAGCTGATAAACAAAAGCAGAAGGAGGCCCGCTTCGACAGGCCTCTTCGAAAAGATAATGCTCTGGGGTTAGCCAAATCCCACAACTTTGACATACTGGCACAACTGGCTAGTACTCCAGCACGGCTTTCCCTATTCGAGCTTCTCCGCCTATCTAAAGATACTCGGGAGGCTCTCTGCGAAGTCCTGAAGGGCGATCCTACGGCATGTCCATACTGCCATAATATGGGGGAGATTATCGCCAACATCACATTCACTCAACAGGATATGCTGCTCAAGAACAAAAGGCACAACAGACCCCTGTATTACACAGGGTATGTCGGTGCCATTAAGGTGGATCAAATGCAAATTGACCATGGGTCTTCTCTCAGCATCATCCCCCAAACACTACTTCAGATATTGGGGATCTCGACGTATCGTCTGACAGCATCTTACACTACCATCAGTGGCTTCAACGCCAGTAAGAGTGAACCGCTGGGAAGATCCGCTTGAAGTGTCACATCGGTGATCTCCAGACCGAGGTGACTTGCTATGTTGTGGATGCAGACGTCAACTACAAGATCCTATTGGGACGGCCATGGATACATGAATACATGGTGGTACCATCTACCCTTTATTAATGTATGAAATACGTATCCACCAGCGGCATCATCCGAACAGAGTTTGCTGATGTCGATCCCTTCAGAGGGATTGAAGCCTTCTTTACCTACGTTGATCTGTACAAATCAATTCATCTCAAAAATGAAGCCAATAACGCTGATGATGAAGCAGAAGCTGAGGTCGAAGCTGACTCAGAGGCGGACATGATAATCAATGCTTCCTTAAAAGTATGGCTCAAAGGGAGGCCGCCTCAAACACCGGCTCCTATGGTAGTCAAACTCCGCGGGAAGGCGCCAGCTTCTCCGGGCACTACACCCAATAAAGCTCTATTAAAGATACGCCTCAAAGGCAAGCCCTCTCACGTGGCGGCTCCTCTCATAGCCAAGCTACGGAGAAAGGCTCCAGCTTCTGACACACCAACTGAGGCTCCCCTCAAGGTGCGGCTCAAAGGCAGACCTCCTCAGTTGTCGGTACCCGTCCGGTCATAAGAAAAGACCTCGGTGTCCTTCTCATCACAGTCCCAAGAGCCAGCACGGGGCAAGCTTCGAAAAACCTCTTCTGAACCTCCCAAGGCTGCTCCAGTTCTCACTGATGAAGAACTAGGAGAGTACATATCGGCTAATGTTAATGCCCTATCCCTTGATGATGTAATCCCTCGGGATAAGATCCCATATTTTATCAATAATAGAGTATCTTTCAATTATTCTACTCTTCCACATTGGAATTCCATGTACACTCTAGATAATGCTCTATAGTCATTGCAAACACAAATAACGACTGGGAGTCACATAAATCGAGTCGTCCTGTACCAAGGAGTCTGTTAAACAGTTCCACCTCGAAACAAGGACGAGAAGCCCATTATCTTTGGCAAAGTCGAGCGTCACCAAGACCTCCCACCGACAGAGCCAGGACCCGACACCGACAGAATACAAATGTACTGGTACAATGATCGAGCCAAGTATCTCATCTAAAAGATGTGTTACAACTTGAAGAGTGGACAAGGTCTGAACTACGGCAAAGGATGACGCCTTCTCCTATGACTTCCAGTGCCAAAAGGGAAGCCGCAAGAGTACTATCCCCCTATCCGACGGGGGTAGGCTACATCACGCCTCCAACAACTCCAGAAGAATCAGAAGCAGAGAATGTCATACATTCTCACTCATCTGAAACTTCAACTTGGGACTCTGACACCAGCGTCGGCTCAGCCTTCAGGAGGGTACTATCAGCCAACATGACATCCGTATATCCTTCAGAAGATAAAGATGACGATCAAATAGGAGACTTTTTCGAAGAAGAACCCTGGGCTCAACGCTTAGGCGCACAATGGGAGTCTCGTTTTGCATTACGAGAACCGCCTACCGAAAATGAAGTCGAGCAGATTGACCTTGGGGATGGATCTTCATCCAAACCCGTCTTATCAGCAAGAGTTTGGTGGGGGGACCGAGAATCCTTGATCCACCTAGTCAAAGAATATATCGACGTCTTTGCCTGGAGCTACGAAGACATGTCAGGACTCGACCCTCAAGTCGTAATGCACAAGCTTAACATCTTGCCTGACGCAAAGGCCGTTAAGCATGAACAACGGTGCTTCCGTCCTAACATCATGGATGCTATTGACAAAGAGATCAATAACCTCTTGGACAGTGGGTTCATTCATGAAGAATAACACCTCGACTGGGTAGCTAACATCATCCCCATCACCAAGAAGAACGGAAAGATCCGAGTCTGTATCGATTTTCGGGATCTCAACTCTGCATGTCTAAAGGATGAGTTTTCACTCCCGATCACTGAAGTAATGATCGACAACACATGTGGATTTGAGTGTATGCCTTTCATGGACGGCTACTCAGGCTACAATCAGATCAAGATGTTTCCAGACGACGAAAAACATACGTCGTTCAGAACTCCAAAAGGGGTTTTCTGCTACACAGTAATGCCCTTTGGCTTGAAGAATGCTGGTACCACATACCAACGACCTATGAGCACCATCTTCCTTCAACACCTTCGCAAGACATTCGAGTGCTATGTTGCCGATATCGCCGTTAAGAGCCGTCTTAAGGGTGATCACCTACGAGACCTGAAGACAGTCTTCGACCTTATGCGGGCGCATCAGCTTAAAATGAACCCCGCTAAATCCTTCTTTGGGGTCTCTAGTGGAAAGTTCTTGGGCATAATCATCACTACAAAAGGCATTCATGTCGACCCCGAAAAGACTAAAGCCATCCTTGACATGGACCCTCCGAAGAACCTCAGAGAACTTCGAGGCCTACAAGGGCGACTTGCATACATCTGGAAGTTCATCGCAAACCTTTCCGGAAAATGTTAACCCTTCACCAAGCTTATGAAGAAAGGAGTTTCTTATATAAGGATGGAATAATGTCAGAAAGCTTTCGACGACATCAAAGCTTATCTGACAAGTCCCCCAGTCCTGGTGGCACCCGTCGCAAGCAAACTATTCTTGCTTTATGTCCGAGCAATAGACCATTCCCTTGGCGCTTTGTTGGCCCAGAACAACGAAGTAGGCCATGAGTAGGCCATTTACTACCTCAGCAGGACAATGGTTGGGGTCGAACACCGGTACAACCATGTGGAAATATAGTATCTAGCCTTGGTGTTCGCCATCCAGAAGACTTGCCACTATGTCTCGGGACAAACGATCCATGTCATCTCCCGAGTCAATCCACTCAGAATTATCATGACAAAACCAGGAGCGCTAAACTCTCGATTGGCTATGTGGGCGATATTATTGACACCATATGACATGATATTCATACTACAAAAGGCTGTCAAGGGCCAAGCATTGGCCGACTTCCTAGCCGTGCCCCCAATTCCGAAATAATCCAGGCTCTACGAAGGTATCCCCGATGAGGTACAAGAAGCAAACATTACCGAAGAAATCCTAGTCTGGCGGATGTTCTTCGATGGTGCTTCCAGAACAGGCGCCAAAGGCCAAATTATTGCAGGAGTGGGGGTGGTCTTAATCTCTCCCGACAAACTGGTCATCCAACGTGCTTATTTCCTTTCAGAGTCGTGCTCCAACAATGTTGTAGAGTATAATGCCCTTATCATGGGGCTTCAGTTACCAAGACAGTTGGGGGTGGACTACCTTGAATCTTACGACGACTCAAAGCTCGTCATCAATCAAATCTGGAGACAATATAAGGTCCGCCATGAAGACCTTATCCCCTATCACAAAGCAGCATTGGACATCATCTCAACCTTCGTAGAATTCTTCATAAAGCATGTGCCTCGGCTGCAAAACTTGGAAGCTGATGCTCTGGCCGGCCTCGCAGCCTCATTGGCTGCACCCGTCGGGACTTAACACTTTATTATGGTGACGGGTCGGGACTTGGCTTGTCCCAAAAATAATCTGTACATACGGACAACTCATGCCATGGCCGTGGACCCTGGCATCAATGTCAGAGACTGGAGGTTCCCATTCATCAAATTTTCTGACCGTGGAATCCTTCCGGAAGACCCGAAGGAGGCAGTCTCAGTCTGAAGGTGCTCCCTCCGCTTCTATTACGATACAGCCTCCAAAATGCTGTACCGGCGCTCCTACGATGGACTTCTCCTCCGATGTCTATCTAACGAAGAAGCCGCCGAAGCTCTTCGAGAAGCTCATGACGGAACGTGCGGAGCACATCAACCAGATCTTAAGGTACATGACCGACTTCGACGCATGGGCTATTACTGTCCCACCATGATGGCCGACGCTGTCGAGTATGTAAAGAGGTGTCGTGCCTGTCAGTTGCACGCCGACTTCATCTATAGACCGTCAGAGCCACTACACCTGACGGTTGCCTCTTAGCCATTTGAAGCCTGGGGCATGGATATAGTGGGGCCTATCACCCCTCCTTCGTCAAGGGGACACCGCTTTATCCTGGCAATCACCGACTATTTCTCTAAATGGGCAGAAGCAATACCTCTCAGAGAAGTGAAAAGCTCAAGAGTGATCAGCTTCATCAAGCATCACGTCATCTACCATTTCGGGTTACCTCGAAGGATTATCTATGACAATAGCCCGCAATTCATCAGCCATATGTTCAGTAGATTCTACGACAAGAACCGTATTCAGAACGTGGCATCAACCGCTTACAATCTGACAGCAAACAGGTTGGCTGAAGCTTTTAATAAGACCATCGTCGAGCTACTCAAAAAGGTCGTGTCATCCAATAAGCACGATTGGGAGAAAAAGCTCAGCGATTGCCTTTGGGCCTATCGTACAACGGTATGGACTCCGACGGGCAACACACCATTCTCTATGGTTTACGGGAGCGAAGAAGTGCTTCCGCTGGAGATCCAAATCCCCTCACTCCGAGTGGCGATCATAAATCAGTTGACGAAAAAGGACAATCAACATCGTCGTCTGCAAGAGTTTGAAGCGCTGGACGAAAAATGCCTTTTAGCTCAACAGCGCATCAAACTTTATCAAGCCCGCATATCACAAACTTTCAACAAACGAGTCCGACAGAGGACTTTCCAAGTGGACAACCTGGTTCTGGCAGTCAGGAGACCGATGATGATGACTCACAAAATATCGGGAAAGTTTGAACCCATATGGGAAGGACCCTTCATCATAGAGACGGTATACTCAAACGGTGCTTATCGTCTCGCTCAAGCTAATAGGGACTTGTTCATGATGCCCATAAACGACAAGTTCCTAAAAAAGTACTATTCTTAACCTCCGTCGAGAACGTACTACCTCTCCCCAGAGAGAGGACTGGTGAACTTGACTAAGCCAAGTTCACATCCCTTCTTTTGAAAAATTATATGCTTTTGGAACCCACCTGTCTCGTTGTATTCTATCCCCAGTAGAAGAACAACCACATTCACATTACCTCTGAGTTTCTTTTTTACACCTCATCAAGTAGGATCTTGCACCATATAAGATCATGCTTAAGGCAATGTTTATCACGTCCACATCACCTCTGAGTAAACATTCTATACAACAATCTCGGTTGTTGCACTATAGAAGGTCCACGTCCATATCACCTCTGAGTTGTTCTATAAAACCCCACATAGTTTACCCCTACAAGTCCATGTTACCTCTGAGTAGGAAAACTCTACCATTTTACCCCATATTCTGTAGCTTCCCTTCCCGGATTTTTGAAATTATTTATTTATTTAATTGATTTAAATGGTGATTTTTTAAATTTTATAATTAATTATTTTAATTAATTATTACGGTAGAAGACTTTAGTCATAGTTGAGTTTTGAAATACAAGACAACTAGGAATCATGGCACGGGTAGTGCAGTGGCGTGCTTTGACTAGTGTATTAGCCCTGATAGGAAAGGCCGAGCCATAGGGATGTCCTAACTAGGAAAACCAGGCCAAGTTGTGGCATGACCATTATAAATAGTTTAATTATTCAGTATTATTATTATTATTTGACATTTAAGTGATCCGTTTGTACCAGTCTGGTCCGGACTGGACCTGAACCGGACCAAGCCCATGTAGTCATGCGGCACATCCAAGGACCTTGTATTGAGAGAATTTGATATGAGGGTGTTGTATTTCATTTTAATGATTTAACGAATAATTTCTAGTATTAGAAATTCGATATTATTATTATCCTTATTTAGTTGATATTTAATGACGTTGGTAAAAATAGGTCCTTATACATTTTTGGGTTGTTAGACTGTATATGATAGTATAGTACACCATTATGGATTTATTGAATTTCATTATTATTATTATTCTTATTATTATTATCATTATTGTTATTATTATATTATTCTTATTATTATTATCATTATTGTTATTATTATATTATTCTTATTATATTGTTATTATTATATATTTTTGTGTGTATATATATAAATATAATATGTGTATATATGCATATATATACGTAAGTTATTATATATATATAGATATATAAATGTATGTATATATATATATATAGTATATAAAATATATATATATATATATATATATATATATATATATATATATATATATATATATATATATATATATATATATATATATATTTATATATATATATATATATATATATAGTACATATATAGTGTATATATATATATATATATATATATATATATATATATATATATATATTTATATATATATATATATATATATATATATATATATATATATATATATATATATATATATTTTATAATATATATATAGTATATATTGTATATATGTAGTGTGTATATATATATATATATATATATATATATATAAAAATATATATATATATATATATATATATATATATATATATATATATAAAATATATATATATATATATATATATATATATATATATATATATATATATATATATATATAAATATATATATATATATATATATATATATATATATATATATATATATATATATATATGTTTTATAAAGAAAGAAAAACAAAAACAAAAAGGAAAAAAAATATTGGTGAGCTCAGCCCGAGGCCCACAAGACCCCAGCCCACCCTTCAGCCCAGCCAAGGCCCGACCAGGCCAGGCCCAGCCCGGCCTAACCCCTTTTCCGAGCGGATTAAAACCACCCCGATCCTGTTCTGTTAAAACGACAGAGCTGTACGCTCGAGAGAGAACCGTAACCCTAGCTCCTAACACGGCGCCCACCCCTACCTCCAGACGGCCGCGCGCGCCACCCCAGCGTCGCCTCGGCCACCGCCGGCCGGCCGTGGATGGCCACGCGCGCGTGAAGACGCGGAAGAAACGACGGCAGCAGCAGTATGAAACGGCAGCACACACGCGTAATCGATGTAAGTTTTCTCCGCCCACCTTCGACTATTTTTTGATCTACAAGTTTCAACGCACAGACAACATATAGGCCTTTAAACCCTAGTAATTAGTTCGAACTAAATCGAACCAAAATCGCAATAAAAGTCGACGAAAAGTCGACGAAAAACTGTCCAAAACAGGACAGCATTTAGAACCCAGACACCCGTCTTGGAAGGCCACTCACGGCCAACCTACTTACAGTTTTCAAAACTAATTAAAGAGTACTTTAGACAACATATAGGGCTAGAAAACCCTTCTTACAGAAATTAATTTTGATAACTGTGCGCCGAGAAATTGGATCCCGAACTTTGACGAAAACCTATTTTCAAAACTTGAAAAATCATCCACACGACGTGCGTCCCGCTATTCCGGGCGACGTGGTCACAATCTGAAGGCATCGAAAGCTGCGTAACGGCTTCGTGGTCGTGTGGGCTTTGACGAATTCAAATTGGTCGCGTGTGCACGACGAATTTGATGCGTATCCGTCGAAATTCATCGTATCGTGCACTTTGCAAATTTCTCAATTACTTCGTGCACGCTCGTCAGATCTAGACGAAACTTGCACCAATAGGACCGTATCATTTTTTTGGTCCTGTATGCCAAGTTTGGTCCAATTCTGAGACCGTTGATAAAATTGTCATTTTGTGGGCCCCCGGTCCGACTCAACGGGCGATTTTGTGCACGGTCCGTCGGAATCCAACTTTGGACATACGGTTGGGTTCGTATCGAAAAACTGGATTCGTAGACATATAGTTTGACGACTTTAGAGACTATTGACTCTGACACGCTTTTCGGTGCAAAGCGGGTCCAACGGCTGATACTGTTTTTGCCCGAAATTATCGTTTTGCCCCTGTGTCCAGAATTGAACTTAAGGACAGGCAATCCTAGCTAATTTTACTATTCTAAGAATGTTGGTAACATTTATTTCAGCTTTCGGAGACACTTGTGATGACTTGGACTTTCTGACTTGTTGATTGACGATACATTGTTGGTTCTTCGCGCTATCGCCAGGCAAGTATACCTTGCCAACTTGTACAGTATAATATATCTGCATGTTCATCAACTCACTGTGATTCTTTTCTTACATTCGTGATTGCTTTATTTCATGTCTAGTGCACTTTTCCTGTTATAGTTTTACTTTACATGATTCTAGTTGTCTGAACATTCTTGTTTCCTTCTGTTATGATATTTTTCTACCTGTTACACTGTGTTAGTCTCATACGTGTTCCTTGATAGAGTCGTCTAGTCTCACACTACGATTTCCTCAACTTGATTATAACTTGACTTGACTTGACGTGACTTGAGTGGGACTTGACTTTGACATTCTATAGATTATGAGTACTTACCTTGACTATGGCCTATAGGATTTTATACTAGGAATGGCTACTATCTTAGTTGTGAGTACTTGCCTTTAATACGATTGAGACATTATAGATTGTGAGTACTTGCCTTGACTGCAGTTTATAGCTAGCCATTTCTAGTATGGCATGCCAGTGTCTTAGGATCCACGTGTTTAGATCTTGTGTCTTGGTTCATTTTGTCTCGTTGGATATCCTTGATTATTTCTTGCTTCTTTTTACTGTTACATGTTGGCTTGTATATAATGTATCTTGCTAGTCCTCTGAGGACCTGATGATCTCTTCAGGTTTAGTGACTGCATGGAGTTAGTTAGCAGAGCAGGATGGTATAGGATTGCGATGTATGATACAGGTATTTGTTTGTGATATTCTTTATTATCTTCTCGTGCGTTATATTCCATATCATGCTATACTCTGCTTAGTTTATAGACTCATATCATCCTTGGAGTCTAATTGAATAATATGCTAATGGACTGCAGACCATGACCCATACTTGTTCTTTCTTGTTTTACAATATTCATGTGGATTAAGATATAGTTTAGATTAGATATGATACCATGACCTTGACAGCTTATACGTACTCGAGTCGGGCTGGAGTCCGCTCAATACGTAGCTGGCTTGCTCACGAGCTCGCGTCCGAAAAGCGGGTACGGGTCGTGACAAGTTTTTGTGGTGGCCCATGCAGGTCAGAGCATATCGTATCGGTTACGTAACTGTACCGGTACGAGCCTGCGACTTGACTAAACCTTGGAAATCTCAATCCACTTTGCTTGAAAATTCTCCTAGAAATTCTCTACGTCTTTGAAAACTCCATATTTGCTCTCGATTATACTTTCTTGCTTCATGTACAATTAATTCTCGTCCCTTCCTATTTCGGAGTGATGAACAATCGTGCTGTCTAGGATCTATCAGAAATCCTTAAATTATAGTATATATTGCTTGATTATTGAATATTGGTTGTTTATAGATATGAGGATTATAGTTCACATATGCCTAGATATCTGCCGGTAGAATTGTTAGCAATTAGTTAGAAGGTTATAAAGTTTTAGTGACATACCCTTGAGGGAGTAGCATGACCAAAGGTGGGTAGAAGTTCACGAGGTTTCATAATTACAAATGGCTAGAGAGGGCTATAAAATATTTTTGGAGAAATTAAATTTAAGGAGATTAAGGACTTTGAATTTTAAGGAATAGCCATGAATTGGAATTTCGAGGATGAAATTATTTTTAAGGTGGGTAGATTTGTAGCTTCCCTTCCCGAATTTTTGAAATTATTTATTTATTTAATTAATTTAAATGGTAATTTTTTAAATTTTATAATTAATTATTTTAATTAATTATTACGGTAGAAGACTTTAGTCATAGTTGAGTTTTGAAATACAAGACAACTAGGAATCAAGGCACGGTAGTGCAGTGGCGTGCTTTGACTAGTATATTAGCCCTGATAGGGAAGGCCGAGCCATAGGGATGTCCTAACTAGGAAAACCAGGCCAAGTTGTGGCATGACCATTATAAATAGTTTAATTATTCAGTATTATTATTATTATTTGACATTTAAGTGATCCGTTTGTACCAGTCTGGTCCGGACTGGACCTGGACCGGACCAAGCCCATGTAGTCATGCGGCACATCCAAGGACCTTGTGTTGAGAGAATTTGGTATGAGGGTGTTGTATTTCATTTTAATGATTTAACGAATAATTTCTAGTATTAGAAATTCGATATTATCATTATCCTTATTTAGTTGATATTTAATGACGTTGGTAAAAATAGGTCCTTATACATTTTTGGGATGTTAGACTGTACATGATAGTATAGTACACCATTATGGATTTATTGAATTTCATTATTATTATTATTCTTATTATTATTATTATTATTATCATTATTGTTATTATTATATTATTCTTATTATTATTATCATTATTGTTATTATTATATTTTTTTATTATATTGTTATTATTATATATTTTTGTGTGTATATATATAAATATAATATGTGTATATATGCATATATATATACGTAAGAGATTATATATATATATATATATAGATATATAAATGTATGTATATATACATATAATATATATTGTATATATGTAGTGTGTGTATATATATATATATATATATATATATATATATATATATATATATATATATATATATATATATATATATATATATATATATATGTTTTATAAAGAAAGAAAAAGAAAAACAATAAGGAAAAACAAATATCGGTGAGCTCAGCCCGAGGCCCACAAGACCCCAGCCCACCCTTCAGCCCAGCCAAGGCCCGACCAGGCCAGGCCCAGCCCAGCCTAACCCCTTTCCCGAGCGGATTAAACCCCCCCCGATCCTGTTCTGTTAAAACGGCAGAGCTGCACGCTCGAGAGAGAACCGTAACCCTAGCTCCTAACACGGCGCCCACCCCTACCTCCAGACGGCCGCGCGCCACACCAGCGTCGCCTGGGCCACCGCCGGCAGGCCGCGGATGGCCGCGCGCGCGTGAAGACGCGGAAGAAACGACAGCAGCAGCAGTATGAAACGGCATCACACACGCGTAATCGATGTAAGTTTTCTCCGCCCACCTTCGACTATTTTTCGATCTACAAGTTTCAACGCACAGATAACATGTAGGCTTTTAAACCCTAGTAATTATTTCGAACTAAATCGAACCAAAATCGCATTAAAAGTCGACGAAAAGTCGACAAAAAACTGTCCAAAACAGGACAGCATTTAGAACCCAGACACCCGACTTGGAAGGCCAATCACGGCCAACCTACTGACAGTTTTCAAAAACTAATTGAAGAGTAATTTAGACAACATATAGGGCTAGAAAACCCTTCTTATAGAAATCAATTTTGATAACTGTGCGCCGAGAAATCGGATCCCGAACTTTGACGAAAACCTATTTTCAAAACTTAAAAAATCATCCACACGACGTGCGTCCCGCTATTCCGGGAGACGTGGTCGCGAACCGAAGGCATCCAAAGTTGCGTAACGGCTTCGTGGTCGTGTGGGCTTTGACGGAATTCAAATTGGTCGCGTGTGCGCGACGAATTTGATGCGTATCCGTCGAAATTCACCGTATCGTGTACTTTACAAATTTCTCAATTACTTCGTGCACGCTCATCAGATCTAGAAAAAACTTGCGCCAACAGGACCGTATCGTTTTTCTGGTCCTGTATGCCAAGTTTGGTCCAATTCTGAGGCCGTTGATAAAATCGCCGTTTTGCGGGCCCCCGGTCCGACTCAACGGGCAATTTTGTGCACGGCCCGCCGGAATCCAACTTTGGACATACGGTTGGGTTCGTATCGGAAAACTGGATCCTTAGACATGTAGTTTGACGACTTTAGAGACCATTGACTCTGGCACGCTTTTCGGTGCAAAGCGGGTCCAACGGCGGACACCATTTTTGCCCGAAATTACCGTTTTGCCCCTGTATCCAGAATTGGACTTAAGGACAGGCAATCCTAGCTAATTTGACTATTTTGAGAATGTTGGTAACATTTATTTCAGCTTTCGGAGACACTTGTGATGACTTGGACTTTCTGACTTGTTGATTGACGATATATTGTTGGTTCTTCGCGCTACCGCCAGGCAAGCATACCTTGCCAACTTGTACAGTATAATATATCTGCATGTTCATCAACTCACTGTGGTTCTTTTCTTACATTCGTGATTGCTTTATTTCATGTCTAGTGCAGTTTTCCTGTTATAGTTTCACTTTACATGATTCTAGTTGTCGGAACATTCTTGTTTCCGTCTGTTATGATATTTTTCTACCTGTTACACTGTGTTAGTCTCATACGTGTTGCTTGATAGAGTCGTCTAGTCTCACACTATAATTTCCTCAACTTGATTATAACTTGACTTGACTTGACATGACTTGAGTGGGACTTGACTTTGGCATTCTATAGATTATGAGTACTTACCTTGACTATGGTCTATAGGATTTTATACTAGGAATGGCTACTGTCTTAGTTGTGAGTACTTGCCTTGACTGCGATTGAGACATTATAGATTATGCGTACTTGCCTTGACTGCAGTTTATAGCTAGCCATTTCTAGTATGGCATGCCAGTGTCTTAGGATCCACGTGTTTAGATCTTGTGTCTTGGTTCATTTTGTCTCGTTGGATATCCTTGATTGTTTCTTGCTTCTTTTTAATGTTACATGTTGGCTTGTATATTATGTATCTTGCTAGACCTCTGAGGACCTGATGATCTCTTCAGGTTTAGCGACTGCATGGAGTTAGTTAGCAGAGCAGGATGGTATAGGATTGCGATGTATGATACAGGTATTTGCTTGTGATATTCTTTATTATCTTCTCGTGCGTTATATTCCATATCATGCTATACTCTGCTTAGTTTATAGACTCATATAATCCTTGGAGTCTAATCGAACAATATGCTAATGGGATGCAGACCATGACCCATACTTGTTCTTTCTTGTTTTACGATATTCATGTGGATTGAGATATAGTTTAGATTAGATATGATACCATGACCTTGACAGCTTATACATACTCGAGTCGGGCTGGAGTCCGCTCGATACGTAGCTGGCTTGCTCACGAGCTCGCATCCGAAAAGCGGGTGCGGGTCGTGACATATTCACCACGTCCATATTACCTCTGAGTGAGTGTGTCGGTTTCCTCCGTGAGTAACTTATTATCTGCACCCAGAAACTAAGGTGCGCAATAGATAATGGGTCCACAAAAATCACAGGAAATGAACAAAGCTGAAAGTTTTTTCATTTTCTTCAGCTAAACCAAAAATAAAAGATTACATCGATATCGAAAAGAAATAAACTACATCTTCAGTTTTCTTCAGATCTCAAAACCACTAAGACAAAAAATGGACATTGACTTTATTCATATTCCCGAAAACGGCGATTGCAAAGCAACCTACGAATCCTCACAACCAGGGATCATAGTTGCGTTGAGGCATGTACCACTCCCTCAGCCACTTTGCATATGAAGTCTCAATCTGGTTGAGGTCTTCTACAGAGACAGGAGGGTCAATCCTGATGCTGCTACTCTCTGACGGTGGCTCCTCCTTAACTTCAACCTTGGGAGCAATCTCTTCCTTGATGGTCATCGGTTCTTCCTTGACCTCGACCTTTGGTGACACCTCCTCCTTAACGGTCACCGGCTCTTGTTTGACGAGAGGAGGAGGTATCTCTTCCTTCACAAAATCTTTCGCCTTCAGCATGGATACTGCAACAGAGTCAAAAAGAAGTTAGCAAAAAGACTTAGAAGCTCAAAACAAGTTTCTGAGCCGCATCAGAATCTCTGGCGCATCAACTGGGTTGAAACCCATGCGCATAGAGGGATTCACAACAAAGACACACATGATCAAAAGTCTGGGTGCAATTGAAGAGAAGCTTCGGCGCATCATCAGGACCTAAGTCCATGCGCGTCAGCAAGTGAAGCTTCGGCACATCATCAGGACTTATGTCCATGTGCGTCAGCTGAAAGGGCTTCGGCGCATCATCAGGCCAAAAGTCCATGTACGTCGGCCTAAGAACATCCACATGACCCCAACATCACTGCAACAAAGACCAAGGTAAGAGAGTACCCACCAAGCACTTCCAGGCGAACGTCGGCATGGGTCGCCCTGACGACAGGGACGTCCTCTGTGTCGACCTCCAAGGGTTCCTTGCTCGGCCCCTTCCTCGGCTAGCAGCACCGCCTCAGGGAGTCTTGGAAGCCATCTCTCTAACAAGGAAAAAAAAAAAAAAAAAGGGTTCTGAGGAAGAAGAAAGCTTCTGTAGAAAGTAGAAAACTCTCTCTCCTCATAAGCTGCCTTTTTGTAGGCTTGGCCTCGTGCGTAAATCGATAAGGCGTGACATCAGCAATCAGTCGCTTCGGGTCTCGAAAAATTGACGGCTGCTTATCTTCAAAAGATCATCATTAATCTTTCCTAAGATCGAAGCGTTACCTTTTCAGAAGAAGCATGCGCCCTAGCAGTATGCGCCTAAGCAACAAGCGTTCCCCACAGCAATGCGCAGAACGACTATACGCCAAAAAGAGCCATGCGCCTAGGCGAAGGGGCATGTGCCCAGAGTCGTTAATCCCTATGCTTCTTATTCAAAGTATTCCAAAACTTTCCCAAAAAGTTTTGAAAACTTTGAAGGGAGTCTTGTAGAAGCATAGAATTTTTAGGCGCATCTATAGGCCAGAATTCTTATGCGCTCAACCCAACCATGCAACCAAGTCAAATGTGCCAGGAAGCTCAAACAGATACCTGGCACAACAAAGAAAAGTACAAGTTTTTAGACATTAAAAATAAAGCTTTTATTTCATATGAAAGTTTATTACATGTCTAAAGAAAGGCTTTACAAAGGAGAATTTCTACAAAAAGGAAGATCCTAACACTACAGACAGGCGCAACAACTGCAATACACCCCATGCCAGACGCATCTTCTGTCAGGTGCATCACTCTGATGTCTCATCCAGGCGCATCATTCCAGCATCTCAATATATGCGCATCTTCGTGCATAGTCAGCGCAAATCACTCTCTCTCTCATTAGCACCAATCAGCCCTTGTGTAGCAGGAGGAGCTCTCCTAGATCGACAATGATCGCGACACGATGCCCCAGTCTTTGGAAGCAATAGGCACACTCGACAACCTGTGGCTCTGACAGCATAACGAAAGACGGAGTGCGGCCGCCCCAATCTTTGGATGCAACAGGCACCATCGGCCTGTGTCGGGACTCAATGATCTAGATGTTTGGATGCAACAGACACTATCACGGAAGCTCAGGTCGACAGGAAGACTGGAGCAGCACATCTTCATCTTTGGAAAGATCTTGAGTTTGGCAGTTCGCCAAGGCGAAGCTCCGGCCAAGTTTATCTTTATATCAAAATGAAGAATGAAAGCAAACCTTTCCCTCATGCGGCTATTTATAAGCACGAGCAGCCTACACCCGAGTGCCAAATGGCCAACATTCCAAATTCCATGCAATAAATTTGTATTAAATAACAAATGCGACCTTTGCCTCGTGTTCGGCTAAGTCATGGCAACCATTAACGCCTCGAAGAACCCAGCAGGCGGGCTAAAGAGGATGCGACAAATTGGTAGATGCACCGTCGATATCATGCGCTCCCCATAGATGTCCCCAGTAGGCCATACCTATTCGCCCAGATTGGCACAAACCAATGTAAACCTCTCCATCAAACATTTAATGCTGAATGACAAAGGCGGAACGCATTCCAAGAGCCATCCAATCAACTGTGCAGAAAATGAAGCACCATTGATGTCAGCACCATTATTACACCCGGGGTCGGCAACGTGGTAGACCGATAATTCGTATGCACCTCATAGCCATGCACCCAGAAGACGACATGCGCTCCAGTGGACATACGTCCCCTTAGCTCACGTCCGATCTCAAGCAACAGAAGACTAGGCTATGCATGCGCCTCAAAAGACATGCGTCTGGACTTGCTCATGGCTCCTACGGGTCATGAGGCCAAGTTACCTCCTCTGCGCTTGATCCTAGGCGCACCCTGATGCGAAGCTCAGCATGCGCTTTAAAAGCCATGCGCCCAGACTCGTCTATGATGCCTAAAACTCATAGACTAAGTCGCCTCCAAGCGCCTGATCCTAGACGCACCCCAACAGATCACTCTCATCCAAAACTGAGATCTTTGAGCCACATTCATATGACACGCATCCCTTGACTCAGTTCTACTCAAGAATGGGTGCTAACCACCGAAGACCTCAGTAACAACCAAATCTTCATGACTGCCACATGTCAGCTCCATCACAGCCCAGCGTAGCAGTCCAACAGATTCAGCTTCAATC
The DNA here is from genome assembly GCA_029216955.1 of Iris pallida. Taxonomy (NCBI): domain Eukaryota; kingdom Viridiplantae; phylum Streptophyta; class Magnoliopsida; order Asparagales; family Iridaceae; genus Iris; species Iris pallida. Next base: position 3,747,217 of record JANAVB010012000.1, read on the forward strand.
CAGGGCGCATCAACCATGCGCCCCTGCCAGCACCAGCCTTGTGGCATTCCCATGTCCAGGCACATCCGACATATGCGCACATGAGCAGCCAGCCTACTATCTATAAATATAAGGATCATTCCTTCACCTACAGAGGAACATACACACATAGACAGAAAAGCACATCCACATACAGAGGCCAGAAGAGACACTTAACGTCCGCTTCTCCTCGAAACGCTTCGGCATTCAGGGCAACCCAGACCTTCGGAGAGTTCAAGATCGTCGTCAGATCGTCAACGGAGTTAACGCTTTACCACTCGCTCCATCGACACAGTTTCCAGATAAAAACAAAAGTGTACTTCTAGGACTACGTCTAAGTCCTACATTGTATACTGTTATGTTTGTAATTGAAATACCAAAGTTTTAATCAACAAAACCTTGTCGCATTTTCGATGGCAAACATGACCAAGTTTGCAAAGCATCGATACGGGGGTATCTTGATGGATACGCATTGAATTCGTCACGCACACATAACAAAATCGAGTTCCTTCAGTTTCCACACGTCAGTAATATCCAAACGTGCCTTTTGAAGCGTATAGTGTGCGACCACGTCGTCCAGTTTGTCGGAGTGAATGCCGTATCGGGAAGTTTTCTAAAGTTTATAGTTTTTATTAAAAACTAGTTTTTTGCATAAATTTAGCATCACGTCATTCTCTGTAACACCCAGATTTCTGAAATTGGGGTATTTTTTTAAAAATTTATTATTTTTATTATTTATTAGTGGTATTTTAGTCATGGTATGATTTTCTGGTGATTTTAGTTAAGTTAAACCATTTCTAAAGTCATGCTAAGTCATGACTTATGACTTTGTGATTTTGGTTAGTATGACTTAGTGTAAACCCTAGTTTTCTCTAACCTAGAAGTTGCCATGACCATGAGAACTTGACCATAGGCTTAGAATATCATTTTAGTGATTTTTAGCCTAAGGGGTATTTTGGTAATTTTCTAGGAATTAAGTAGGATTAGTGAGATTTTACTATTCATGGACTTTTGATTAGTGACTTGATAATCCCTAACCTAGTTACCCTAATCTAGAGGTTAGTTCCTAACCTAGAAACTAAGAGGATTACATATTTCATGGTAGTCAAAGCTATACAAATATCTAGATATTTACTTATTGATATTTTGCTTGATTTATGCAAAATATCTTAAACCCTTTACAAAAGTCTTTAGCTTAGCCATGAAGCTTTGAACCCCCCCCATGCTTGTGGCCGGCCAAGACATCCCCATGACACCCCCTTGCCCCCCCTCTCTCCTATATACCTAACACTTAGTTCACATTCCCATGGTTTCATGAAAAATCAAAACTAAGAAAAACCCAAGAACCCTTCCACTCTTTTGACCATAACTTTCTCATTTCTCAAGCTTTGAACCTCTAGTTTTCTCCATTAGGTCACCTACAATCTAAGGGAGCCTAGGGAAGTGAGCTACTTAAGTTTCACCAAGGAAGGATAAGTTGAGGCTAGAGGATACACACCCTCATTTAGTGAAATTCAAGACCTTGCACACATAGAGGTAAATATATCTAACCCTAGTTAATATACTGTTTTTTCTTCATTATTGCATGCATATAGTTATAACCTAGCTGTGGGTAAGGTTTGGTGAAATCTAGAAATTGTTTGGTGTCGTATCGGACACGTATCCTACATATAAAAACCCTAATTATGCTCACTGTTTTTGTTCACTGTCATAGTGTAAATACACACTGTTTTCTAAAACTTTTTGAACCAAAACCTAGCCTAGCTAACCCTAAACCTAACCCTAAAACACTGAGCACAAATTGGGTTATGTCGTGTCCAAAATCTGGACACGAAGCTCTCAGTTTCACACACTGGACACAGTGCACAGTACACTGTAAATGTGCCCTGCTACCACCCCCTTGGTTCTCCCTGCACAAGACACTAGGACACGAGAAAATTTGTGGACACGAGGGGGCAATGTCTGCGCACATGCCCCCAAAATTTGGTGTCGCCTCGTGTCGTGTCGAGTGAGAAAAGTCACTCATACTGGACACGGGCTGACAGTGCACACACGCACAGAGCCAACTTTGAGCGTGTCGTATCGCATGGACACGACACTAGGGTGTCTCATAGTGACACGGGCATGAAGCCCTATTCGTGGCGTACACGTGGACACGAGCACGTGGTGCTTCGTGTCCTGTGTCGCGAGCACGAGACGTGTGCATCTCTGCACGACGCGGTCCAAACCGCACGTATCAGTCGAGTTTCCTCGACTGATACGGGTCTCGTGTCGACCCTATACGACACGTGGACACATAACAGAGTGTCCATCGTGTAGCCCTATGTGTGGGCTACACGTGTGTGTGACCACGAGTCGTGTCGTGTCTCGTGGTGTGTCCACGAGACACATGAACACGTGCACGACGCTGTGCACTGTGTTCGTGTATCAGTGTTTACCCGAGTCGTGTTTTTGCATGTTTGGACACGTAAAACTGTGTCGTGGTGTCGTGTCAGTGACCTAGGACACTAGTGTATGTGTGGGGCTTTAATTACCAACCGCTAGTGTCGAGTCTTAGCTTGGTTTCGTATGTAAAATCGAGTTTTCCCTAGTTACCTATACACAGTCCAGTATTTCCAGATTTAGGATTAATTTCCAGTTTTCCAATTTGAATTTCAAATCTATTTTCATTATGATTTATGCATGTATTAGTATGATTTAAGTGTATATATATGTAGTATATATGTATGTATGTGTGTAGGTGGGTTTTTAGAGTGTATACATGTATATACATGTGTATATACATGTATGTATATATGTGACTGTGTGTGTGTGTATGGGGCTGGATTTGGTTCCAAAAATTCTGGGACCCCCTCCCCTTTCCTGTCTACTGTCAGCCCTCTCTCTCTCACTGTTCATTCACTCTCTCTTTCACTTTATGTCCCACTCTCATTACTTCTCTCTCTATATATATTGTATATAATATATATTAGGTATATTATACATATACATTATGTATGTATATATGTTATATATATATATTGTAGTGTGTATATATGGTTATATATATATGTGGGGTATATGGGTATTTATATATAGTGGCTATATATATAGGTTTTACATTATATAGTGTATGTATATATATATCTATATAGGTAAACCTAGAACTAGTTGACCTAAGCTACTAGCCTATGGGCTATAGCTATTAGCCTATGGCCATTAGGCCTAACCCTAATTGACTAGTAAACCAAGACTTAGCTAGTTTGACCCCAATTTGACTAAGTGTTGACCAAGGTCAACCTTAGGTCAATTTGAACTAGCTTAACCTAGTTTTGACTTAAACTAACCTAGAATGACTAGTTTGACTAACCCTAACTAGTTTAACATTGTTTGACCTAACTTGGACTAGTTTGACCAGTTTGACTTTTAGTGTTGACCAGGGTTGACCAAAGTCAACTATAGGTCAAACCTTGACCTAATTGACCTAGAAAGGATTTAGATGAACTCTAAATGACTTAATGATCTAGGTTTGACTAAACCCTAGACTGTTGACTAGTTGATTATGGTTTGACCCATTCATGGGTAAATTGTGACTTAAAGTTAAATGAGTAGTCCTATGTAAATGAAGATGTGTATGGGGTTAAGTAGAATACTTAGGAATTAAGTCTTGATTTGAGTTAGACTATGGTTTTAGCTTGATTTTAAGGTTAAGGTTGTATTGTACTGTATATTTATATGTGGTATACCTTATATAGGAAGTTGGTTATACCTTAGCTTTGTATTATGGTATCTTAGGTAACCTAAGACAAGTTAGCCTATGGTTAGTTGAGTTAACCTTATAGAGTTGACTTGGATAGTTGACCCTTGACCCAATTACCTTGTTGACTAATCTAAAGTTGACCAGAACCTTGATTAGTCTAAATTTGACTTAAGTTGACTTAGTTTGACTGTTAGAATTGTCTAGAGTTGACCAAGTATGACTTCCTGTGATCTAGTTTGACTATTAGAGTTGACCAAGAGTTGACTTTTGACCAGATTGACCTAGAATCATGTAGTATGTATTGTATACTTTATTTTTACCATTGTGGATACATTGTGACTTATATTGCTCTGATTAGGAGCCATACACCTCTCCTCAGACAGTATATCCTCTTCAGACATTCAGTTATCAGGCGAGTACATTCTCTGACCGTTTCATACTTGTTCAGGCTTTACTTCTTGCTCTAGATTACTTTACTTGTTGCTGTCACGTTGGTAACACGGATTGGTACTATATGGATCTTTACATGAGATGTTATCCCCCTCGGGAGCATCGGGTACTTCATGTTATGTGTGTTTCACTATCATCATGTACTCCCATGCTTCTATTATTCATGTGCACTCATGTGATCATGTACTCTCATGTTTACTGAGCTCTCATGTATACTATCATGTGCACCCTTTCATGGGCCCCATGTGATATCATGTACAATAACGTAACTTGTATAGATCCTTGTGTATTGATTGGGGAAACGGGGGAGTAGAAGTGGACATGTGAATAATTCCAAAGTAGTGTAATCATGTGCAAACTCAGTAGTGTAATCATGTATAAATTCTAGCCATTCACATGCCTATCTTGTGCTCTACATCACTAGTCACTTATAGTTCTCTATATACAGTAGATATTTCATTACAGCTATCTCTTTTACAGCGTATATTTTCTTTCAGCAGTTCATGTATCTTACTCTATTGCCTGTATCGTATTTCCTAACCTGATATGCACTGCATGAGATGTATTATGCTCGTTCCTGTCCTGATTGGACCTGTTGAAAATATTACAGAGGATGAGGATGAGGCCTGGTGTCTACCTATTATGGAGCAGGACTAGATGATACTTATGTTGTGGACCCTCAGCAGGATCCACCTGCAGCTGAGGATGTTGTTCCAGTAGTCTAGACTAGTTTAGCTAGACAGTCTTTCGGTATTATCTTTTTGTCTCACATCTGAGTTGTATTTTGAGATGTTGAGGTATATAGACTCTTAGACTTGTTGTATTATGAGTTGACATTCTGGATATTATGTTGTACTAGACACTTAGACTTTTTCATCTATACTATGGTTCTTTTTGAGTTACTATCTATTTATCTGTTCTTCATTCTTCTACCTTAGATGTGATTGAGACAGCATGTTGTGATGTTACCTCCATTCGGAGAGTATAAACTGTACAGGTACTTTTATATTGTTAGATGATTGACCTAGGACAGTGTTCTACCGCCGACACTGCGGCGTAGGCTGGGCGTTGTTACGTTCTCGTGCCCTTACTCTAGGGTGCGGGTCGTGACACGTTTTTAGTGGTGGCCCATGCAGGTGGAGTTTATGTAGTGGTATTCGAACTAGAGTATCACTACAGCTTGCGATAGGATTTGAGGAATAGGCTTAGAGAGAGTGGATACTCAATCACTGCTAGGATACTTTGAGAGATTCCTGGGATGACCCTTGAGAATCTCATTTGAAATTACGATTTAAACTCCTTTTTCCTTGATTGAATTTGATTTTGGAGGATTCACTGTAGAACTTTGAATCCTGGTGTTAGTTGATGATTTTGAAAATTTTGTAGTTGTTGATTTTAATTTCTTAGTGTTAGATTAATATCTTTTATTTTTTTAGGGTACTCAATCACAATTATGAGAAAACTCTTATCTGTTTCTTGCCATCTAATCCTCTTGCTAATTGCCTTTCATTTGAAATGAACTGTCCTCTCTATTTTGCACCTTGCTTAAACTCTTTCTACCAATCTATGTGACTGTATCCCAACCCTGACTTACTCGACATTTCCTCAAATCAAGACTTTATTGAGACCTTCTAACCTTGACCCTTGATTGATCGAACCCAAACTGTATTCATCTAGTAGCCTATCTATCCCTTGGACTGTGTTCCTAAATTTTTTACTAGATTCCTGATTAATTTTATTTCATGAGTTAATTTGACCTTCTTCAATTTTTGCATCAATTTGTCACGTCTCGAACTCCCACTTTCTATTCTAGATCATTGAATGTCCTTTACCGTGACTTAGATATTCAGAGTATAATACTAGCTGTTACCTCCAACAAACTTTACATGTAAGACCTAGACTAGCCTACCTTCATGTAGGTATTCCATGTCCCACTAAAACCCGTCTCCTTGTACTCTATTTTCTTGACATGATTTTCTGGTCAAATGGCTAAACCCTAACCTCTACCATGATGCTAAATTGGTTCTTATTTCAGTTAGAGATCCACCTTGGCTCAATTCTTTCGACCTGGCATGTGATGGTGTTCTGCTTGAACCCTCAAATACTTAACCTCGTACCTTATCTTGAATGCTTGACCCGATTGGTTAAGAATCTTGGACTATGTATCTTCTTTCATCATTTCCACCCTTACTTATATCTTATGCTATAAATTTATCCTTAAGTTTTACAAGCTTATCCCTTTCGAGCTTGATCATGATATATTTTATTGGGTGCGCACCCTCTAACATATTATCTAATCAGAACCGACGCATGATGGTCTGATCAACCTATTGCATTTTTGGTTCGCTTTTCATATATTAATCTATGTGGATGGAGACATAGATAAACTTGCCCTAGAATCTTATCCACAACAGCCTTGACAATTCTCCTTGGAATTATTTCATCACCTATGAACCTCGTATTTATATCCAGTTGAATTAAATTTAATCATGACCTGGATCTTCATCATTGGATGCTCGTGCTCATACTTAATTTTATTGATTTCCCATCTTGCCCAATCTCGATTTATCCTGAAATTGATCAACTTAGATCGTGTCAAGACTAAAATCTATTTGTGATTGTTTGTGCCTAAATTTTCAATTTTCTTTTACCATTTTATGGAATAGTAACTTTTAATGATTCCTCACTTACTTGTTAATGACCCATTTTTATATAGGATGGTAGACGACCCTATAGCCTTGATGATTGTTGTTCCCTTACCTTCCCAATTAGGATACCTTAGATTGCTTGTACGTTTGATACCATAGGACAGTATTGATCTAGAATGACTAGTGCACCTAGATGAGACCATAGACTGTTTCATTTAACCTGTCCCCCTGGTACCACTATTGCATCACAAATTTCTGGTTCAATTTAGGCCATAGACCTTTCCCACTCTAAATTATGATCACCGTAGACACATTACCGTGACTTTTAAATTTGGAGCACAAGACTAGTTGTTTTCTCAAAACTGACTTCACATACCAGACCTAGACATGACATACTACAGCCATGACCTTAGTGTCCCACTCAGGCATACCATTGTGTGCTTCATTTGCTTAGTACGATTTTCCTGACCCGAGGCTCCATCCTGATTTACCCCATGGAGTTACTTTTGGCTTCGATTTGACTTAAGAACACCTTATGACCTAAAACTGTCAGCCAATTTTTGGACATGACCCAGTATAGGTCTACTACCCATATATTTGCTTGATTGACCTTGTATGTTGCCTAGGTAGTGACTTCGTCCCTGATTGTTGGAGGTTTGACCTAGGAGGAGTACGACCATCTAAATTTCGAGGACGAAATTATTTTAAGGTGGGTAGACTTGTAACACCCAGATTTCTGAAATTGGGGTATTTTTTAAAAAATTTATTATTTTTATTATTTATTAGTGGTATTTTAGTCATGGTATGATTTTCTGGTGATTTTAGTTAAGTTAAACCATTTCTAAAGTCATACTAAGTCATGACTTATGACTTTGTGATTTTGGTTAGTATAACTTAGTGTAAACCCTAGTTTTCTCAAACCTAGAAGTTGCCATGACCATGAGAACTTGACCATAGGCTTAGAATATCATTTTAGTGATTTTTAGCCTAAGGGGTATTTTGGTAATTTTCTAGGAATTAAGTAGGATTAGTGAGATTTTACTATTCATGGACTTTTGATTAGTGACTTGATAATCCCTAACCTAGTTACCCTAATCTAGAGGTTAGTTCCTAACCTAGAAACTAAGAGGATTACATATTTCATGGTAGTCAAAGCTATACAAATATCTAGATATTTACTTATTGATATTTTGCTTGATTTATGCAAAATATCTTAAACCCTTTACAAAAGTCTTTAGCTTAGCCATGAAGCTTTGAACCCCCCCCCCCCATGCTTGTGGCCGGCCAAGACATCCCCATGACACCCCCTTGCCCCCCCCCTCTCTCCTATATAGCTAACACTTAGTTCACATTCCCATGGTTTCATGAAAAATCAAAACTAAGAAAAACCCAAGAACCCTTCCACTCTTTTGACCATAACTTTCTCATTTCTCAAGCTTTGAACCTCTAGTTTTCTCCATTAGGTCACCTACAATCTAAAGGAGCCTAGGGAAGTGAGCTACTTAAGTTTCACCAAGGAAGGACAAGTTGAGGCTAGAGGATACACACCCTCATTTAGTGAAATTCAAGACCTTGCACACATAGAGGTAAATATATCTAACCCTAGTTAATATACTGTTTTTTCTTCATTATTGCATGCATATAGTTATAACCTAGCTTTGGGTAAGGTTTGGTGAAATCTAAAAATTGTTTGGTGCCGTATCGGACACGTATCCTACATATAAAAACCCTAATTATGCTCACTGTTTTTGTTCACTGTCATAGTGTAAATACACACTGTTTTCCAAAACTTTTTGAACCAAAACCTAGCCTAGCTAACCCTAAACCTAACCCTAAAACACTGAGCACAAATTGGGTTGTGTCGTGTCCAAAATCTGGACACGAAGCTCTCAGTTTCACACACTGGACACAGTGCACAGTACACTGTAAATGTGCCCTGCTACCACCCCCTTGGTTCTCCCTGCACAAGACACTAGGACACGAGAAAATTTGTCGACACGAGGGGGCAATGTCTGCGTACGTGCCTCCAAAATTTGGTGTCGCTTCGTGTCGTGTCGAGTGAGAAAAGTCACTCACACTGGACACGGGCTGACAGTGCACACACGCACAGAGCCAACTTTGAGCGTGTCGTGTCGCATGGACACGACACTAGGGTGTCTCGTAGTGACACGGGCATGAAGCCCTATTCGTGGCGTACACGTGGACACGAGCACGTGGTGCTTCGTGTCCTGTGTCGCGAGCACGAGACGTGTGCATCTCTGCACGACGCGGTCCAAACCGCACGTATCAGTCGAGTTTCCTCGACTGATACGGGTCTCGTGTCGACCCTATACGACACGTGGACACATAACAGAGTGTCCATCGTGTAGCCCTATGTGTGGGCTACACGTGTGTGTGACCACGAGTCGTGTCGTGTCTCGTGGTGTGTCCACGAGACACATGAACACGTGCACGATGCTGTGCACTGTGTTCGTGTATCAGTGTTTACCCGAGTCGTGTTTTTGCGTGTTTGGACACGTGAAACTGTGTCGTGGTGTCGTGTCAGTGACCTAGGACACTAGTGTATGTGTGGGGCTTTAATTACCAACCGCTAGTGTCGAGTCTTAGCTTGGTTTCGTATGTAAAATCGAGTTTTCCCTAGTTACCTATACACAGTCCAGTATTTCCAGATTTAGGATTAATTTCCAGTTTTCCAATTTGAATTTCAAATCTATTTTCATTATGATTTATGCATGTATTAGTATGATTTAAGTGTATATATATGTAGTATATATGTATGTATGTGTGTAGGTGGGTTTTTAGAGTGTATACATGTATATACATGTGTATATACATGTATGTATATATGTGACTGTGTGTGTGTGTATGGGGCTGGATTTGGTTCCAGAAATTCTGGGACCCCCTCCCCTTTCCTGTCTACTGTCAGCCCTCTCTCTCTCACTGTTCATTCACTCTCTCTTTCACTTTATGTCCCACTCTCATTACTTCTCTCTCTCTATATATATTGTATATAATATATATTAGGTATATTATACATATACATTATGTATGTATATATGTTATATATATATTGTAGTGTGTATATATGGTTATATATATATATGTGGGGTATATGGGTATTTATATATAGTGGCTATATATATAGGTTTTACATTATATAGTGTATGTATATATATATCTATATAGGTAAACCTAGAACTAGTTGACCTAAGCTACTAGCCTATGGGCTATAGCTATTAGCCTATGGCCATTAGGCCTAACCCTAATTGACTAGTAAACCAAGACTTAGCTAGTTTGACCCCAATTTGACTAAGTGTTGACCAAGGTCAACCTTAGGTCAATTTGAACTAGCTTAACCTAGTTTTGACTTAAACTAACCTAGAATGACTAGTTTGACTAACCCTAACTAGTTTAACATTGTTTGACCTAACTTGGACTAGTTTGACCAGTTTGACTTTTAGTGTTGACCAGGGTTGACCAAAGTCAACTATAGGTCAAACCTTGACCTAATTGACCTAGAAAGGATTTAGATGAACTCTAAATGACTTAATGATCTAGGTTTGACTAAACCCTAGACTGTTGACTAGTTGATTATGGTTTGACCCATTCATGGGTAAATTGTGACTTAAAGTTAAATGAGTAGTCCTATGTAAATGAAGATGTGTATGGGGTTAAGTAGAATACTTAGGAATTAAGTCTTGATTTGAGTTAGACTATGGTTTTAGCTTGATTTTAAGGTTAAGGTTGTATTGTACTGTATATTTATATGTGGTATACCTTATATAGGAAGTTGGTTATACCTTAGCTTTGTATTATGGTATCTTAGGTAACCTAAGACAAGTTAGCCTATGGTTAGTTGAGTTAACCTTATAGAGTTGACTTGGATAGTTGACCCTTGACCCAATTACCTTGTTGACTAATCTAAAGTTGACCAGAACCTTGATTAGTCTAAATTTGACTTAAGTTGACTTAGTTTGACTGTTAGAATTGTCTAGAGTTGACCAAGTATGACTTCCTGTGATCTAGTTTGACTATTAGAGTTGACCAAGAGTTGACTTTTGACCAGATTGACCTAGAATCATGTAGTATGCATTTTATACTTTATTTTTACCATTGTGGATACATTGTGACTTATATTGCTCTGATTAGGAGCCATACACCTCTCCTCAGACAGTATATCCTCTTCAGACATTCAGTTATCAGGCGAGTACATTCTCTGACCGTTTCATACTTGTTCAGGCTTTACTTCTTGCTCTAGATTACTTTACTTGTTGCTGTCACGTTGGTAACACGGATTGGTACTATATGGATCTTTACATGAGATGTTATCCCCCTCGGGAGCATCGGGTACTTCATGTTATGTGTGTTTCACTATCATCATGTACTCCCATGCTTCTATTATTCATGTGCACTCATGTGATCATGTACTCTCATGTTTACTGAGCTCTCATGTATACTATCATGTGCACCCTTTCATGGGCCCCATGTGATATCATGTACAATAACGTAACTTGTATAGATCCTTGTGTATTGATTAGGGAAACGGGGGAGTAGAAGTGGACATGTGAATAATTCCAAAGTAGTGTAATCATGTGCAAATTCAGTAGTGTAATCATGTATAAATTCTAGCCATTCACATGCCTATCTTGTGCTCTACATCACTAGTCACTTATAGTTCTCTATATACAGTAGATATTTCATTACAGCTATCTCTTTTACAGCGTATATTTTCTTTCAGCAGTTCATATATCTTACTCTATTGCCTGTATCGTATTTCCTAACCTGATATGCACTGCGTGAGATGTATTGTGCTCGTTCCAGTCCTGATTGGACCTGTTGAAAATATTACAGAGGATGAGGATGAGGCCTGGTGTCTACCTATTATGGAGCAGGACTAGATGATACTTATGTTGTGGACCCTCAGCAGGATCCACCTGCAGCTGAGGATGTTGTTCCAGTAGTCTAGACTAGTTTAGCTAGACAGTCTTTCGGTATTATCTTTTTGTCTCACATCTGAGTTGTATTTTGAGATGTTGAGGTATATAGACTCTTAGACTTGTTGTATTATGAGTTGACATTCTGGATATTATGTTGTACTAGACACTTAGACTTTTTCATCTATACTATGGTTCTTTTTGAGTTACTATCTATTTATCTGTTCTTCATTCTTCTACCTTAGATGTGATTGAGACAGCATGTTGTGATGTTACCTCCATTCGGAGAGTATAAACTGTACAGGTACTTTTATATTGTTAGATGATTGACCTAGGACAGCGTTCTACCGTCGACACTGCGGCGTAGGCTGGGCGTTGTTACGTTCTCGTGCCCTTACTCTAGGGTGCGGGTCGTGACATTCTCTGTACAAAAAACAAAATAAGATTCTACAAAATACGTTCTGTTCTTGGTTATGTTGTCTACAACGGTGATTAATTTGTTTCTCAAAAACCCTATTATTTAGTTCGAAAACTGGCTTACAAGTTAGGGGTTTGGAGGGGTTCCATGTTCTATTTCTCGGCAGCGATCACGCAATTTTGTGTCGATTTCTGCGCCGATCTAGGGCACGAGGTTGAAATCCTTTTGAAGGTTTTCCAAGAGGGTTACTAGGTCTATCTATAGGCTTTAGCAATCCGCAAAACGATGGAAAATTATGAGATATATCGAAGTTCAAAGTTGGTACATTGCTATCGAAAATCTGGGCTTGCTCGGTTGGTACGGTCGGCCCGGGGTGGCTGGTGGCGTTCATACGATGATGCGGCACTGTCAGCGGCCAGGGGCAGTTCGCCGGGGGTGGGTGAAAGCTATGATTGGCTTTGGTGGCTTCGCAATACTTTGGTTAGGTTTCCTCGAATTTTTCTTAGCCGCTTATATAGCTGCTCCTAAAACCTGTTCTAGTCCGACGCTTATTGGCCGCGGGCACGTGTAGTTTGGTATGGATTCGGTTTTTACCAACTCATATAATTGATTTCATACAGTTAAGGATTTGACTGGGGATTCAAAGAATATTTGCTAAAATATTTGAATTAGGAAATAAAGATTTGATTCTTCATTCAAATCTCAAATAATAAAAGGGGGGTCAGGTTTTATGGGTACTGTAGCTTCGGTTACAGTACCGACTGTTAATTTAACACTTAACTGTATATATATATATATATATATATATATATATATATATATATATATATATATATATATATATATATATATATATATATATATATATATATATATATATATATATAAAGAAACCCCCGTAATTTATTAAAGGCGGCAAAAATCGCTCCCAAAAACCGTATACAAGGCGCAAAATAACGAAGCCTATACAGGTATACCACAACAAAAGGGGGTGGACAGAGAAAACAAAACAAACCCGCGGGCTATGGGGGAAGCATCGACCAAAATGCTTCCGAGCTGTGGGAGCACAGGGTACTCCGCTTACGGCATTGGCTCCCTACTTCCCGCAGAAGCTGTTCTGCCGAGAACTGGTGACCTTCGAATCTCTCCTTGTTGGGATTCTTCCATATGACCCAAGTAGCGGCCGCTGCGACGATCTGGTGGCCGTGGAATACGGAGACCCAGGAAGCCAGTAGATCGTGGAAGCGACCACCGTCCTGCTCGATGCTGAATAGCAGGTTAAGGGTTCTCCAAGTCCTGTCTGGAAGCGTCCCCTAGCGGAAGATGTGGTCGATAGTTTTTGTCTGGCGCTCGGAGCAGCAGGAACATGCAGACGCTAAGCTAAACCCGATGGTGTTAAGGATGTCGTCTGTCGGTAGTTTTTTCCTGATGACTATCCATAAGAGGAAGGACCACTTCTTAGGGATGCAGGAATGCCAAAAGTGCACGATGGGTAGGAACGGCTGACCGACGCCCTGGATGGCTAATCTCGTCGACCTCACCGAGAAAGCCCCCAACGCCTCGAGGGACCATCTCAACGCGTCAACCTCATCACTGATGCGTAACCCTCTCGCACGAATGCTATCTGCCGCCTCGATACCGGACCATTGCTGAACCTGGTTCCAGTTCCAGTTGTCGGTAGAGGGGTTCCACAAGTCTCTGATCCTACAATCCCTAGGGGTCTCCATAAGACTCGGGATCATGCTGTCTCCGACCCATCGCTCAAGGAATGGGTTGGAGTTGCCTGCTTCCAGCTGGAGTCGCATCGCCGTCTCGGCAAGGTCGCGGCCGATGAGGATGCGGCGCCAAGCCGTCGATGATCTGCAGTTGAAAATGGCCATAGAGGGGTGGATGTGTTTGAAGTATTTGGCTTTCAGAAACCTGCTCCATAAGTTGTTGCTCGTACGGAGTTTCCACCACAGCTTCATCGAGAATGCTTTAACAATGTGGGTGAGTTTGGTAAATCCCAATCCCTCCTCGCCTGTCGGATGAGCATAGAGTCCCAGCTAGCCCAGTGATGTTTGTCCTGGCCGTTGCTATGACCCCAGAAAAAGTTACAAAAGATATGTTCGATCGAGGAAAGAACCTTAGTGGGCGGCGAGCACGCCGCGAGGGTGTGTATGGGGATGGAGGCTAGCACGTGATTGATGAGGATCATCTTAGCGCCTGGGGATAAGGTAGCATTGTGCCACCCATCTAGTTTCTTCCTGATTCTGGAGATTAAGTCCTCGAATATGCCGGCATTAGATTTTCCATACACTAACGGGCACCCGAGATAGTAGAATGGGGGCTTGGCAACTGAGAAGGACGTTAATTGGGATAGGTTGTTGGCGTGGTCTCTATTGGTGTTGTGGTGGGCGTAGTTGGTGCTCTTGGAATGGTTGATTTTCTGTCCGGAGTATCTGGAGTATCTAGTCAGGGTGTTGTGGATCACCGCCACTGCACCTTCGTCCCCGGATGAGAAGATGAGTAGGTCATCTGTGAATGCCAGATGGGTGATGATTGGGCAGCCACTGGAAGTATGATAGTATTGAAAGTTGGGAATGTTGACCATATTGTTAAGATTCTTGCTCAGAGCGTTTGTGGCTATGATGAAGACTGTGGAGGATAATGGGTCGCCGTGTCTCACCCTACGGTAGGATTTAAAAAATCCATCGACATGGCCATTAATGATCGTAGAGAACCAGGAGTTGCTGATGGATCTCCAGACGATATTGGTCCAAGTTTCCGAGAAACCGAAAGCTCTGAAAACCCAGATCATGAATTGCCAATCCAGTCTGTCGTAAGTTTTCTCCATGTCGATTTTGACTGCAATGTTGCCTCCCCTCACCAGAAATTTCATGCAGGTGATTAACTCCTGGGCTAGCATAATATTATCCTGGATGTTCCTTCCGCGAACAAACCTGCATTGCTCCTCCGAGATAATTTTGGGACGAATATCAGCCATTCTGGTCGCGATGACCTTGGATATGATCTTGTTGGTGAAGTTGCAAAGACTGATGGGTCGGAAGTCCTGAAAAGACTCCGGATTGTCTTTTTTTGGGATTAGGATCAGGTTGGCGCTAGAGATGGCTTTAGGGTATATAGCACCTTCGAAGAAGGCGATAGCCGCTTCGGTGATGTCGTGCTTGACAATATCCCAGCATGTCCGGAAGAATACCCCCGAAAATGCGTCCGGCCCTGGCGCACTATGCTCGTTCAGGGCCCATACTACATCACTACACCAAAAAAGGCATTTAGGAACAATTTTTATATGTTTCTAATATTTTTAGGAACATATAAAAATTGTTCCTAAAAGTGGCGTTGCAATATTTGGAACAGTTATGAAGTGTTCCAAAATGTTGTTAGGAATAGTTATCAGGCGTTCCAACATTAACTTTTGAAACATATATAATGTGTTTCTAAATTATTTTTGGAACATCTGTGAAACGTTTCCAAACTTCATTTTGAAACGCTTTAAGCCCATTCCTAAATATAATTTGCAACGCTTTTGCATTAATCTTATGACTAGTTTTGCAACACTTTATAATCATTCCTGATTATTCTTTTAATTGAATTTTTGCATTTCAATTTTTAGTTTGAACCAAATTAAATCTAATAATTTCTAAACTGAACATGGAAACACAATAAGTGCTGCTACAATCAGATTTTTGAAAATAGTATGTTGAATGACAATATCAGGAAAATAGGCACAACATACTACATCCATTACACCTTTTTTTTTACTATATATTGTAAATCAAGTTAGGCTAAAGACACAAAATGAAGTAATAGCTTAAACACAATAGCCAAAGAACATTTGAGCAAATTATTAACACATGCCAAACATCTCTTCTAGAGATCTACAATGCTACTCTTTAAAAATAAAGAACACTTATATATTATTTCAAACAGACACACTAGTCAAAACTTTCCTTCCAAACGGCAATATAAACATCACATGACAAAGGGCCGCTAAAGTTTCTTACAAGTCACAAATATTTACCAGACAAACCGAAATACTTTAAAAATATTGAGAAGTACATAATGTGATAGCATTCATCTCTAGTTCCTAATATTTACATCAATTTAAAATCAAGCACCATCAAACTCCCTCCTAGATGAACTGAAGGATGATCCAACTTTCGTAGTACACCTACTTGGATATGTCTCATCAAAGTCTAGTTCTTCGAAACATGATTCCAAAATTATTCTCCAACTGAATGATGGAGATTTGAACAATACAACTAGCAACACCTGCATGCGACATTATGAAACAAGTTAAAATCAAGAAATTGCTAATACATATAGATTCAGAAAAGCTATGAATAATTCCAAGTTAAAACCGGTGCACTAGGTAAAGTAGTACATGAATTAGTAAATAGGGCAATTAAGTATCACCCCTCAAATCTGTTATGAATAATTTCATGTTCAATTTGGAAACAGGGACTCAGTCTACTTGTACTTTGGAAACAGTGAGTGACTCACTCTACTTGGAATAAATAAGGGGTACTTTGATTCGGTTGAAACTGAATATGTTGAATGCTCTGACCTACCAAGGAACTCATGGAATGAGTGCCTATATCCTGTCTTAGTGTTGACATTTCCAAATACTCTCAGAAACAGAGATGATGGAGTTTCTTTGACTTCATGAGAAAATTTAAAGGATCAATAGGGGCAATTAACTGTGCATTATGATGCTTAAGTTGTTTTACATGGTTATAAGGCAACTTAATAAGATTTTGTTGTTAACATATCTATTTGTGCCGATTTGAGATCGTACAACATTTCCTACAGAAGTAGGTATGTCGCATATTTATTTGACATGATTTTGGATGAAATTCATGGAATAGGGTCAATTACAAAATTCTAATAACTTTCCCTTAACGATATGGTAAACATATTACATTTAGCATGCTGAAGATTCTTACTAATATGCTAAATCAGAAGCCACCTTAGACTGATACGAGTTAAAATTGGAACCAAGTAAACTACACATGGGTTATTTATTTTGCTAATTGACCGGTTGATACAATCGTCTGGTAAAATGCCTGCTTTTAGATGAGGATGAATGGATAGTTTATGTGAGGACAGAGGAAATTTATCAGATGGTCGATATCCCATGTCAATTATAGATGACCTGCAACTAATACAAGATAGTGATTTGCTAATTGAGCATGAGTTCATCTTATTCAATCTGTAAATGTTCTTCAATGATTATGTAAAATAATTTACCTTCACGATATTGTCAGCATATTTCATAACCATCGATACAACAATTCCACTACATGTCCAACAAATGGAATAAGAAAAATTACAAAAGATAGATAAAAATTTATATCTGATAGAAGTTCTTGATGTAAAGTCGACCTGGGAGCATGATACAAGTGAATTGATTAAGATAATTATAGTGTAAAAACTAACCTAAGAGCATGGTTAAGAATCATGCAAAGGGTGATGAATGAATATATATAAGTATCAAGAGCTCCAACCCTCGGATTCATATCCACCAATGTCCCACATCTTCATCTCACCACCAACAAAAGGTTAGGGTTGGTTCACTTATATTCGGTTCCAGGTTAAAATAATCATTTATGGCCATTTTCTTAGGCAGATGTGACAGTTCTTAAAGCCGGTTTGATTTATGGAAGTTTAAAGATGAAGTTGTGGTATGAGATATTTATGAGATAAGAGATACTCGAATTCACCATAATGACTTAACAGTTTCAGTTTACAAATGAATATTGTTTCAAGTGTTGCATATCCTGAATTTTTATAGGAACACACTTATACGCTGATCGATGTTCAAAAACTGGATTAATCGGCCATTGGAAATTAAACCAAGTCCAGTAAGTCTAATGGCCAATTAAGCAAGATTTCCAAATGAACCCTTAAGTGTTATTCCTGTGACATAGGATCTGATTAACATTTAATAGTAAATAATACCTCGATCGAGCATGTAAATAAACCAATTCATGTAATGATAAGTTTACACAACAATGCAGAAGTTCAGCATCCCCACTTCATGTATTGGTGAACCAGAGAAAGAAATGCAAAGATTTGTGGTTCCCGTAGCCAAGCAAAACTTGTTTGACACCATACAGCTAAATTACTTTATATACGGCTCAAGTAATTTATATCCTGCTCCTGATATCAGATGCCACTATTCATAGATGCATTGGAATACCTTTTTGTTGCATATTACGACCTTTGCGATTTCTTTTTCAGAAATTTAAAACTACTGGAATCATACCAGAAATATGAAGACATAACACAAGGGAAACACTCAATGTCCATAGCAATGTGGAGTCAATACATGGTGGAATATCAAACAATAATAGACGACCTAGTAATTTAGTAGCATATAATATGAAGCTCTAGAGAAACAGATGAAAGGGTGAGAGAATGACACTTTAGTAACCAGATATTGGTACTATCCTGACTAGAAATGATTATAAGATGCAACTCATTTATATGGTCAGTCACTATTGAAATATAGTCTCTTATTCATGTTAGCTTAACAACATATACTCTATAAATACCAAGACACTTGTAAAGAGAGGTAGGTTTTATTTCATATATTACTGCAATTATCTGAGAATAGATTTTCACGTACCTGAACATTATATATCTACTTATAGGTATTTAATCATTTTGTTTTTTACTTTTATATAATGCTTCCTGTATGTAGATGGGGTTTCCTCTCAACTTCCTCTAGATAATTAAATGATTGAACCAACTTGTCCGAATTAATGAAGGAATAAAGACAATCATTTTTGTAAGGGATTGGTGTATAACTTCATGAGAGACCGTGAATCGATCTGTGGCATAATTTGACATCCACAGTTCTTAAGATATGGATAGTTTTCCTTGTTCTATATCTTCTTCATACTGTTGTATAGTATAGCAGCTTTGAATTTATAGCAAATAAATTGTAGATGTAGAAAGTTCTAGTGCGAGGGTAATTCAGGACTGGTGAACAGACAATCCAGAGAGTTTATTCTGGTAATTAATACACCAATTTGGGATTTCTTTTTCTTCTAATTTTAATTCACTTCTATTCCCTTGTTAGTATTTGGATGAAATAAAATGTATTTCCTTTTTGTTTTTTAGTTTAGCGTAGTATGGTTAGTAGAGTGATTATTTAGATTTGGGAGTTCCATCTTCTCTTTAACTTGTTAGGACTTATGTATTACAGTAATTATATTTGCCACTTCCATACATATGGTTTTAAGAATGCATGCATCTTGATCTTCCCAAGACACTCCATAAGCTGGAGCCTTGTGGCATTAGGAGGCCCTTTTAATTTGCCACTTCTATCTTCCCTTAGCTACTCAGAGTTGTAGGATTTGTCCCATGCTTTGTAGGACCTGCTTTACATATATGGTCTACAAATCATGTATTCCGCGTCAGCAACAACGCACATAATTCTATGCACCCTCTTCTCATGACAAGAGTAGTCAACTAGACATTTGGGGTCTTCAAAATGTGTCCACAGAAGAAGGGTGTCTTACGTTGTACTAGACATCCTCTGATGCCTATATCTTGTTAGATTCATGACTCAGTGTTAATTCACTATCACAACATCCTGCAAACTATGTCAACCAGAATTGTAAGGTATCGACACATTTTACCGTAGTAAGATTTTCTTTGTGCATTACATGGCTCATCGTTGAGAAATGTCGAATTCAACCAAATATTGGAGGAACTTATTCGAGGTAACATTTAATTATATGAGAGGTCCATCTTCCTTTTAAATTGGCAGCAATCATTGTAATTATATTGACAACCTATTTTCACTTTTGCTACATAAAGAGTTGCAGAGGTGATCCCTTTATTGGTTCCCTGGCCAATATCTACATATATGGCCCATAAACCATGCATTCCTTGTTAGAAATGTCTTACATAATTATGTGTCTCCTCTGCTTGACAAGAGGAGACAACTGTTATATTTGTTAGACTTGATAAAGAAAGAGAGCGCGCACAAGCACACGGGAACAAACTATTTTTACGTGAAAATTCCCTTCAATGTGCAAGGGAAAAACACGGGACCTAGTCCAGAAAGCATAGTTCGCAGTGTCGGCCAATGCTGATACGGTTTGGCATGTCCCGATCCGATACTGACCGATACCCGATACTGACATTGGGGTTTCTTTTTCGGTCAATTTAGCAAAAAAAAATTGAACTAACAAGACCAATCAGCAGGGTGTAAAAGCATAGAATGATTATAAAAGCATGTAAAAGAAGAAAACTTATCTATCATATGTAAATCAATCGATAAGAGTGACTGCTACTTCATTTAATTTCAAAACTACTAAGAAACAACAGTGAAAATATTAAAATTATACCTAAATGTATAAAATATATTTTCTAAAATGTTAATAATTTATTAATAATTATTTGTTTTTTGATACCAAAAAATCTGATACTCCGATCTGAAACCTCCGATACTGCTGATACTGCCGATTCTGATACTCATAGGAATGGTCCGATACCGATTCTAATATCGATACTTTGCACCTTGCCAGAAAGTTTGTCGTCCACTATAAGAATAATTGGATTGCAATGTTCTTCTCTAAAGACTAAAACACACGATCACCAACATAGAGTTCCTCACTTCAAGAGTTGATTACAATTAGAACGAACTCATTGGCGCAATAGTGGCGATGGAACAACTTATCTTCGTCACTCTGGTTCTTCACCCGTTGCCATAGTCCGCCTCGGATGTCACTAGAGAGCAGTAGAGTGGACGAGTTGGATACTTGAGGGGTTAGCCAAGGAGCCTCCTTATATAGGCTGAAGTGTCCATTTGTCTTCCCCTAGATTCAATGTTACCTAGATTTGTCTTTTCTTCTTCCTAGAAGGCTCTACTCATCTTCCAAGGATTCCTTTATCTTCCAAGAAGGGTATTCATCTTCCAATCATCATCGGGTTTGACCACATTCACTCAGGAGTGAGTTTCCCAACAACAACAAGCGTTAGGGGTCTCGAATTCTTTGTGTTTAAAATGGGGGTTTCTTATCCTATTCTCGTTAAATTCAAGATTCGTCCTTTTTATTTTGATTTTATTATTCTCGATCCTAATATCATGTGAACTATATTTTCCATCATTTTCTCCATCTGTATAAAATTTTCTTGTATCGGCGCATGCTCTAGTTTTAAGATTTTCTTTTCTATTTATGCATTACATGGTTTACTGTTAAGAAATGTCTGATTTAACAAAATACAAAAGAGACCTACGTAATTTTTAGTATATTATATTGTCTGTTAGTGAGGGCATATGTCCTTTATATAGTGAAAAGCAGTTGATGGTAACCATTTTCATATAGCGGAAGGTCAAGACAGACATTTTGTACTTCTTTAAGCATTGTATATATCTTTGATTCTTTAGCAAATACCTGAAGTAATTTAGAAAATGATACTTGCAAGATCAATACTACACACGCATGATAATTTTGGACCTTTTCATGGAGCCACATGTAGACCTCAGTTTGTGATATACCATCGTTGGTGGCTATTTTGGAGAAGTGCTGAGAAAAAAAAACAAGCATCTTAGTATTGCCAATAGTAATTCTATTTCAATGAGTATTGCTAAATAACCAGACCCACGTACCGCACAAAATGTCAAAGCAGTAGAGTATCTAAGTATGTAGTACATCAAATGAATATTGTTTTAAAGCCCCATGCTATTCTAACAAAGTAGGGTTGTCTGGAGACTTTTAAGAAACAATAACTGCTTGTGATTTGTTAGACAAAAATGCACCTTCTAACTTGGGCAACAAATATTGTGTACCTTGATCAATGGTCGGTAAATTAAATGCAGATAACTCTTAATATTTATTAGAGTACTTCGATGCCTAGCATGTACTAAGAGACAAATGAAGGAAAATAGGGAAAGTTATTTGTGCATAGAACATATTTATGGAATATGATAGGCCTTATAAACTAAGTATATGTTATTCAGCTAACTGACAATAAACCCAACATTCAGGTTAATTAACTGTTAAAACAATCCTAGTAGCTTATTAAAACACGAACTACTATCCTTCTACTCAATTTTAATCTACTCATGCATTTCAACAAACATATTGTGTGTACAAACTAATGGGGGTAATGTAGATGTTCCTCCTTGTGCGAAATAATACCTCCTACACGTACTGGATTTACCTTAGCGGCACCAACATATCTGACATCGACGACGATGACGTCCTCCTCGGTGACCTCGTCCTACGGGATCCTCGAGATCGATTTGTTCGCCGAGTGTGGCACATCGACGGGATGGGGTGTGCGACCTCAGCATCTCGAACACCTCTCTTACTCCAATATATAATTTTACAAAACCCTAACAAATCTGCACACGGAAAACCTTCAGAAATTATGATATTAGATTCAAAATTGCATCTCAAATGGAAAACCTTCATAAATTAGAGTAACAATTGCTAAGAAATTGAACATGAAGGAAAATATAATAGACGAGTACAAGATGACCTGAAAATGAGAGCAATTGGGAAAAAGAGGAAGATCGAGAGGGAGGGAAACATGAAAAAAAAAGTGCGGGAGAATTAGAATTTTCTTTGGAATGTTGTAACTGGAGGGTTGGGTTTGGAACATTTCATTATCAAATATGTGACAAGTATATGTGATGGACGTAAATAGCAACGTTTATTGACCGTTCCAAGAAATAAAAAATTATATCTAACTATAAGAAAATTAATTTTAGGAACAGTTTAGTCATTTGAAACGGTTAAAATGTGTTCCAAGTTCTAGGAACGTGTATTCACTGTTCCAAAGTCTAAAATATGAAATGTTTCAAATTATCCTTTTTGGTGTAGTGCATCTTTAACTTCATGAACTGAGAGAAGGCGGTTCAACTGGGCGTTATCGGTGTCGTTGATGAGGAGGGGGATTTGGTCAAGGAATAAAGTATCTTTGTGAACCGTCTCTTTGGAGAAAAGCTTGGAATAGAAATCCGTAGCTTCCTCGTAGATTTTTCTTGTGGTCGATGATGATGTTCCCATTGTCATCGGTTGTCCTGTGAATCGCAAGCTTCTGTCTTCGCCCGTTAACGCAGGCATGAAAGTACTTAGAGTTTTTGTCCCCCTCGCTGTCCCATTTCAACCTCGCTTTCTATTTCCAGAAGTCGGTCTCCACTTTGATCCTGAATTTAAGCATGGCCTTGGTGAGGTTGAGGGCTCTTTTAGCCGCTAAGGAGCGATCCGTGACGACCAGGGCTTCAGCACGAGTGACGTCGTCCTCGGCGACGCGGACGACTTAAAAGATATCTCCGTAGGCTAGCCTGCTCCAGGCGGACAATGCTCTCCTGGTAGATTTAAGTTTGTTGCTCACCCTAACAAGGGGTTGGGGGAGTCCTCGATGTTCCAAGCTTCCGCTACGATGCCCTAAAAATCTGGATACCCGGTCCAGAAGTCGAGGAATTGGAAGTTCTATTTGGATGAGTTAGATTTGTTTCTGATCTCCACCAATAGGGGAGAGTTGTCTGATTCTTTGGAGTTGAGATGGGATAGATTGGTGGTGATCCCCATTCTGTACCAGAAGGCGTTCGTGAGGGCCCTGTCTAGCCTGGAGTATTGACGACGGTCGCCATCCTGCATGTTGTACCAGGTGAATGTATTGCCAGTGAACTAGAGAGTGGTTAAGTGGGCATTGAAGATGAAGTTGATGAAGTCATGCATGGCCAAGGCGGGAGGGGGGCGGCCACCGATTTTCTCTGCGCTACAGGTGATCGCATTGAAGTCCCCGATGCAGAGCTAAGGGGAGTTGGTATAGAGGAGATGGATGTCAAGGAGGTCTTCCCATAGTTGTTTCCTCTCTGCGATGTCGCAGCTGCCATGGACCGCTGAGAGGATGGTACGATTCGGAAGCTTTGGGTGTTCGAACCAACAGGAAAGGGCCTGCCGGGAGTCCTGGATGACTCATAATTTGATGCCCTTCGTACAAAGGATCCAAATATCATGTCTGCCGGCAATGGCCAAAGGTAGGCCCAGTTGCAGCTGGATGGATTTTAATCTTTTGGGGGGGGGATTTTGGGTTCGATAATGATGAGAATGTCTATATTGTGGATTTTCTGCAGGTTGGTAATTCTCCTTAACGTCGGTTTGTTCGCCAGACTGTGGACATTCCAGGATAGGATGTTCAGCATTAAGGATGTTGTGGGGGAGGTTTTTGTTCCACTTGGCGGTGGATCAAGTTTGGATGGTAGTGGTTGTAGTGGGTTCGTGGATAGCTTTGGCCCCACTCGAAGAGGAAGGTCCTGCCTCCGTTGAGGGGGTTGATTGGTGATTGTTGCTTGATTGCTCCGGTGTTATCTGATGCTGTTTGACCGATTCTCCGGTAGAGTCCAGGGCAGGAATCTCTGGTGGGATGATTATGGAGTCATTGGTGCACCCTGTCAGAAGATTAGTATGCTGAAGAGGGACCCCTGTGGCAAGGACTTGGAGCCCTCTTTGAACTAGGTCTGGCCGTAGAATAGCTAGAGCCTCTACCACGGGGTCTTCGATGGTGAGGTGTTGATTGACTTCGGAGATGTCGGTGACCTGTTCTACTCCTTCCGGATTGGGGAGAAACTCGATGATCGCGCGATCTGTTGGGGGAGAGGCTATCTCCTCGTCTTCCACGTCCTCCGAAACGAGAGCATCGAATTGGTTGGATAGGGTGAGGGCTTGGGAGCTGTGGGGGATCAATGCTTTGCTGGAAGATTCGCTACCGTCCGATGATGCGCCTCCGGAGTCGAAGCGGGTGTGCGAGTTTGGGCGGGGTAGGAGAGGTGGCATGGGTGACCTTTCCTTGGTTGGGACGTCGTCTTTCCTGGGATGTTTCTTCTTTAGTTCTGGATGAAGGCGGTGGCAGTGCTTCGGTAGATGACCTCTTAAGTAGCAGTGGTTGCAGAACATGATGTGGTTATCATAGAGGATTTATTGGGTGTGGGTTCGGTTGCCCAGTTCGATGTTGATGAAATTGGGTGGTGAGGTCGAGTTCGATGCAAATTTTGGCATAGTGTGCTTTGGTGAGGTTGGTAGTCTCTGGGGTGGAGGCCACGTACGTGCCGGAAGAGTTGACAATACGCCTGAGTGCCGCTGGGACAAAGCAAATGAGGGGCATGTTGGGCAGAGTGATCCAGGCGGCATCTGTAGCTGAGTCTTCTTTAGTGCTAAAGCTAGCTGACCACTTGATTATCTTCATCTGATGGGAATCGATCCTGCACGTGCCTTTGGACCAGACAGTCTTGTGGTCTAAGTCGGATGAAAGGTGAAGGAGAATGTGTTTGGGATCAAGGGGGGCCACCCGGTAATCCACAGAAAGTCTCCAGCCGGCTATCGTCTCTTGCACCCTTGGGAGCTTAGGACATCCGGATGAAAATTTGAGGATGAACGCGTAGAAGAATGAGTTCGATAGAGAGGTCATCTCTAAGTCGGTGAATGGAACCGAGGGCACTGGAGACTCCTGAGAGTACACAATGTCCGGAAGGTTGATATCTGGGACGAGAGGGGTATTGGCTAGCACCAGGTCCGGACGAACATGGCTGCGAATGTCGGCTGAGATTGGAAGGAAGGGCTACTGGGAGGTGGAGGATCAATCCGGTGGGAGATGACTGGGGGAGCTGTCTGGGAGATGCGCTCAAGAAAGGGGACGGCCTGGAGAGACCTCCTTGGAGCTGGGATCGCCCTGCTGGCGAAGGACGGCGCTACAGGCGGGCCAACTGAGATAGGAAGGAGAGCCGCGACGCTCTCTGCGGGGTCTCCAGGCTCGGGCGAACTGAGGGCGAGCAGGCTGGCGGTTGGAAGGGTAGGAGGAACAGGTGGAAGGCCGAGGACCTCTGAGGAGGTAAGGGTTGGGGCAGAAGGCGGGGCGGAGGGCACAACGAGGAGGCTAGGGCCTGGGGTGGTGGCGGTTGGGAGTGCTGGAGGGGGTGAGGGAGAGTGCCTGGGTGGGGTGGAAGGGATTGCTGATAGAAGAGGCGACAGGCATGGATTGTGAGGAGAGAGATTGAACAGTGTAGGGGTAGGGAGCGTTGAGCGCAGAGGTAGGTGCGGGAGGATGATTGGCGTAGAGGAGGTATGGAGAGAGGAGATTGGGTGTGGGAGAGGGCTCGCCTGAAGTGGAGGGGGAGGAGTGGGAGTAAGCTGAAGTGAAGCCGGGCGCGTAAAGGCTGCTGGAGGAGGTAGGAGCGTAAGAATCATAGTAAGGGAGGGTCCCACCTGAGGCCGGAGTGAAGGGGCTAACGAGATGGCGTGGCGCGTAAAATGCAGCGGTAGGGAGGGTCCCACCAGAGGGCAGGAAAGAGACCCCTGGCACGTAAAAACCTGGAAATGGGAGGGTCCCACCTGAGAGCGGTGCATGAGGCTCCGGGGCGTGGAGACCGGTGGGGGGGTGGGCCCCTCCAAGTGGGGCCGCTGGCGTAGGGTCCATGCGCGGCTCGGATGCCCTTGGCGCGTAGAACCTATTGAGTGGGTGGGCCCCTCCAAGATGGATAGCTGCAGGCGAGGGATACAAACGCTCGGCTGGAGCGTAAAATCCCTGGAGGGGGTGGGCCCCTCCATAGAATGCAGAAGCTGGCGTAGAGGCCATTGAGGGGGTGGGCCCCTCCATGGTTGACCCTCCCTGGTTGACCGGTGCTTGCGGTAGGAAAATACGCTCGGATGAAGCGTAAATGCTATAGTGGGGGTGGGCCCCTCCTTGATGGATCAGAGCGAGAGAGGGAGAAGTACGCTCGGAAGGTAATGATGAAGGGTGGCCCTCCACGTTCACGTGGTGGGAGGGAGCCGCGAGCGTAGAGGCTGTACGCGCAGTTTGTAATGAATGAAGGGGGCCCTCCACGCTCACATGGTGCCAGAGGGAGAGGTTCCCCATGCCTACACTGCAGGTGGGTTGCCCTCCCGAGGAGACTAATGCTTCGTTCGAATTTCGAACTGAAACGGGAGGGAGAAGGTGGGCGATGTGGAGCTGAAGGAGAGAGGGGAGTTGTAGGCGAACGCGGGAGCGGAGAGACCGGCCAGAGCCAACTCCGGAACGGGGAGCGAGGATGCTGGAGGTGAGAGGCCTGCCTGAGGGGCTGGCACAGACGGGGGACGGGGATGATGACTGGACGGGGCGGGGGCGGATGGGTAGGAGGATGGGGAGCGGGGGCGGATGGGTAGGAGGATGGGGGCACGGGGAGGGCGGGATGAGGGGGCTGGCGAGGAGTGAATAGTTGACGGATCAACTCAAGGCAGGCGTCCGGCCAAGGCTGGGCCATCGGCAGGCACCGACCACCACCGGGAGAGAGTGGGAGAAGGGAAGCCCTAGGGGCTTCCCAGAAGGGGGGGGAGAGGAGCTCTGGAGGAGGAAGCATGGGGGAAAAATTATCGTGTATCATATATATATATATATATATATATTTTTTGTATTATATATATATCGTGTATCATATATATATATATATATATATATATATATATATATATATATATATATATATATATATATATATATATATATATATATATATATATTATACACTCTTGAGAACAAATAATGTAGCTTATAAAAATTCTAAAAAATTATATAAAAATATCTAAAATTTATAATTTATAAAGTAAACTAAATTGGATAGCGTAATGCACAAGCATACCTATATATATTATTACAAAAACTAATGACTTAATATTAATTTATATATAACAAAATTTAGATAAAAATATTAAAATAGTTAGGAATAAAATATTGAGGTTTACATCCTATCCAACTTAAAAAAAATTTGTCCTCGAAATTAAAACTAATGCCGGGGGTGCGATGCGATGCAATATTAAGGAATTAACATGCAAACGTACCTTGGTCTTCGAACGAGTACGGGTAACGATTTCGGATGTCATCCTCGCACTCCCAAGTAGACTCTCCTGGCGAGTGATGCTTCCATGCCACGCGAATCAATGGTATGGATTGATTCCGCAATACCTTCACTTGGCGATTGAGGATACCTATTGGTTGCTCTTGGTACGACAAACTCGGTCCAATTGTGATTTCGGAGTGATCGAGCACGTGACTGCAATCTGCCACATACCTTCTCAGCTGAGACACGTGGAACACTTCATGTACTCCCTCTAGCGATGGTGGCAAGGCCAATCTATAAGAAACTTCTCCAACACGTTCCAAGACATCAAAAGGGCCGATGTATCTTGGACTCAACTTGCCATGTCCTCTAAATCGAATTGTGCCTCTAGTGGGGGATATCTTCAAGAAAACATGGTCGCCTTCCTTGAATTCGAAGGGTCATCGATGATTATCTGTCCTCTGCTTTTGTCAATCCTGTGCTGCTTGGAGGTGGTCTTGTATCTGCTTTACCTTCTCCACTGTGCTCAAAACTAGCTCGGGATCCAATATCTGTCGCTCTTCCGATGTTGCCCCAATAGACAGAAGATCGATACTTCCTACCATACAATGCTTCAAACGGAGCCATCTGAATGCTCACTTGATAGCTATTGTTGTAAAAAAAACCCTACAAGATGAAGGTGGTCTTCCCATAATCTGCCAAAGTCAAGCATACACGCTCTCAACATATCCTCTAGCATCTGAATAGTATGCTCTGACTGGCCGTCTGTCTGCGGATGATACGTCGTGCTAAACTTTAAACTAATACCCAAACTGTCCTGCATACTCCTCCAAAAGTACAAGGTGAACCTCGAGTCATGGTCCGACACGATGCTAACTGGTACACCGTGTAGCTTCAGTATTTGCTTCATATACATATCCACCAAAACTTCCGTGGACTGTCCCACTCTAAAAGATAAAAAGTGGGCTGATTTGGTAAGTCTATCAATAATCACCCATACTGCATCTCGTCCACTAGGACTCCGAGGAAATCCCGTGACGAAGTCCATAGTAATATGCTCCCACTTCCAATCGAAAATGGATAGTTTTTACGACCCGCTCCCGAATAATCGGATACGAGTCGGACACGTCCAGCCTTCGTCGATAGACACGACGAAGTAAGCTGTACTGTACTAAGGAAAACTCCAAGTCACAATGTAATATAAACCAACACAACTTTTATAACGTTCCTAGAAAATCACCAATATCCATCAAGTCTTTAATACAAAATCAGCCGGAGACAAATCCGGTCAAATGAAATAACATACAATAATGAATATCCAAGATACAATCTCCAGAAAAATAAACTAAAAATGAAAGCTGCATTATCCAAGCAATCAAAAGCTCCATGTAATCTTCCACTCACCTGCAACGTATCCTGTCAGGAAAAGAGCAAAGTACAACCCTGACCAGACAATATACAATGTAATATGTAGTACATAATACAAGGTGAAACCAGAATACCAGAAATTGAATGTAAAACTACGACACCAGAAATGAAATGTAAAACTGCGGTACCAAAAATGAGATGTACAACTGCAGGCAATGGACGATAATCAATATGCTAGACAATGAACACGGCTATCAATGTACAAGGCAATGAATCACGAAAATCAATATGCAATTGTGACAAATTTGAAATATTAAACTAATGTGTGACCGGCTTAGGAGCACAATCAATCAATGAGGCAATGAGTCTATGAGTCAATTCTACAAGGTCCGGCTTCATCGTACGTGAAGTGTACGATTAGGCTATCCACAATTACCTATGTTGGGTGTGGTCACACAAAAGCTAATATTTTCCCCAATCCCCGCATTAAACAATGACTCACAAGCAATGAATAATGTACAAGGCAATCGTGTATATCTCGTGTCCGATATGGGAACATGGCACATGAATATAAGACAGAAAACAAAGTACAAGTCGAGTCCGTATACTTGCCTCGGTTTGGATGCACGAGAGTAGTACTGCATGGTTGCAATGGATCACCTGTTATATTTTGTACAAGTTTGATTAGGGTTTTAACTATATTAGTAGTTTATTACAAAATTAGAAAATCAATATCATTATTTCTTGAAAACACATATACTAGCTTAAAATATTTTACGGTATCGAGGCGTGCATCGCATGCACAAGTCAAAGAATAGAGAACAATTATTTCAAAGCGTGCGTATGTGCACGAGAATCATAAAAGATAGCTTCGTTGCGAAGAGAACAGTTGTGGTATGAATGTGACAGAACTGTCTAATATGGCACGGTGCCTTGGAAATACTCAGGTCCTTCAGGTCGTTTGTTTGACGAACATTGAGTTGAGGCATGGTGCCATTGAACATTGAAACGAAGAAATAAAATCGTACAACAAATACAAGAACATAGAAAGAGTGAGAACATTGAATGAAAGAGAATTACAAGACGATGTAAAGTCTGAGTTTTGGACTCAAGACTATTTTTAATTGTATGAGTTTGACGCAAGTTGCATGGTAGAATGGACTTGAGATATTGCCCGTGCACGGGTGGGATATAATTCCCTTGAACGGGTGTGCCGGGGCACCAAGACCGTTCGGCCTAGGAGGGATGTTATTCTTTATGGGCGCACATCCGTAAGACAACTAGCGACCGGTTATCGATGTGAAAGCCATAAATGATGGTATGCAACGGTATGTCTTCTGTTAATGCCTCAGCGCACAAGTCATTCGTGCCTTCACGTAAGAGTTAGAAGGCTAGCACATTGAAAGTCTATTGAGGCGAGTGCCCTAGTGCACGAGCTATGAACATTGAACACTAAAGCATATAACATGAAAATATGGTATCGAGGCGTGCATCACATGCACGACTCGAAGAATAGAAAACAATTGTGTCAAAGCATGCGTACGTACACGAGAATCATAAAAGATAGATTCGTTGCGAAGAGAACAGTTATGGCATGAATGTGAGGGAACTGTCGAATATGGCACGATGGCTTGGAAATTTTCAGTGCCATCGGGTTGTTCGTTTGATTAATATTGAGTTGAGGCATGGTGCCATTGAACATTGAAATGAAGAAATAAAATCGTACAAAGAATACAAGAACATAGAAAGAGTGAGAACGTTGAAAGAAAGAGAATTACAAGATGACATAAAGTCTAAGTTTCAGATTCAAGACTATATTTGGTTGTATAGGTTTGACGCATGTTGCATGGTCGAATGTACTTAAGATATTGTCCGTGCACGGGTGGGATATAATTCCATCGAACGGGTGCGCCGGGGCACCGGGATCGTTCAACCTAGGAGGGATGTTAATATTTGTGGGTGCACATCCATAAGATGACTAACGATCGGTTATCGATGTAAAAGCCACAAATGATGGTATACAACGATATTTCTCCGGTTATTGGGACAGCATCCCAATACGGGAGGCACCGGCTACTCAATTTGAGAAAAGAAACAAAAGAAATGAGAAATCAAGTTAGTCCATTCTGGCGTAGATACGCCAATGACCTTCATATAGTTAAGGAACGGTGGGCCGAAAGTGTATGAACACAGAGATCCTACAAATAACATGACAGAAAAAGATAGTAGGTATATTCACGTAGCGTCGGTGTAAGGTTGAGTATGTCGATGTTGGTAAGAAGTCAAGAAACAATACGAGAGTGCTATTGGTTGCCTTCTTGCTTATACGAATCAAATAAAAAATGATAACCTATTTTACTGCTTTCGAATATGCCATGAACTAATCCTAAGACAAGGATACAAAGATCACTAAATTGTATGCTGCATGATTCAATATATCTACTTAATGTCAGTTTTGGTAAAGTGGATCCCTGATCAGTATGCGAGAGGATTAGTACTGATCTCGTTCTATATTTCTTACAGGTTCAGGAAATGATCTGCTCGCAGCGGAACTTCGCTTAAACGTGCTGAGGCATGGAATGATGTAGCTTATTGAGGCATGCGACCGCATTATCGCTCGGCCCTACAACAGGATGTTGAGACCGAGATATAGAAAACATGATGTATGGAACAGTGAAATCCTTTGTGGGCAAGAGAGAACCTGAGTGTTATAGCCAATCTGGCAAATTCAGTTGGGCTATTGAAAGCCTTTGTAACCTCAGTTCAATTATCAATAAAGAGAATTATTTTATATACTATGTTTCTTCCGCTGCTAATATTAAATCAAAGATAACCATTTGAGAACTTATCATCTTTTCTTGTACGAGTGCAACTCCAGACTCATATGGCATCACGCCCCAGCGAGGACAAACAATTCGGATAAATCGATGCAAGGACGAGCAATTTTCAGGGTCGAAGCGTGTTACGACCCGCTCCCAAATAATCGGACAAGAGTCGGACACGTCCAGCCTTCATTGTTAGACACAATGAAGTAAGTTGTACCAATATCTAGGGAGAACTATGAATCAAGATAAGAATAAAAGTAATCACAGCATCTAGTATATCAAATCCTAGAATCTCAGATACAATCTAAATGTTATAACATTCCAGCAAATGTAAACTATAAAGATGTCTCTAATACAAGTCCAGATAAAGCTAAGTAGCAAAGACTAGGCTTCCTCAGCCTCTAGGTCCTGGGCAATATCAACTGGCTCATAGGTGCCTCCAGGCTCCTGCCTATAGTAAGTATCATAGATAGCCTCCAGCTCACCTGCAACATATCCTAGTCAGGAGTGGAGCTAAGTATATCCAAGAAAATGAACATCATGGTATGAACAAGAAATAGGAAATATATATAAAGGACGAGAAATAAGAACAAGACATGAATCATGAATATGAATACTGAAATTAAATACAGGGAACATGTTAAGAGCCCTGAACATTAAATACAACCTGAACATGAAATACAACATGAATCCTGAAATGTGCGATGTTGAAATACATCCAGAGTATGTGATCGACTTGGGTAGATTCAATGAACATGAAATGGTACGGCTACGGTCCCGCTTGCATGATGCAGGACCTAAGCTATTCACATAAATAGTAACACGGTTTGATCACACATCTATAGTATTTCCCCTCCCAAACACAAGTAAACTCAAGAAACATGATACATGATAATCCCGTGATACATCGTGTCAACAAGATGATACATGAATAAATATACAAGACATGAGAAAATGAACAAGTCCGAGGAGTATACTTGCCTTGCTTAGGGTGATCAAGTGTGGAATAAAAAACTGGGAATCCTTCTGTTTATAATTTACAATTGATAAGTCAACAGTTTAAGGTAGATACTCCTAGTCTAAAAAGGTCATTCAACATAACTTGGTTTAAATACTAAACCTATCTTATATACATAAACTCTATCTTTACAATCTAAAAATAATATCCTAAAGGATGAGACAAATCTATCATTAACTTCATATCACACAAACTTATATGCCATGATTCCTTAAGTGGCCAACATCTAGTGAACCACAATAGTTCACTAAAGGAATAGAGCATTTGTAGTTTAAGATTAACTCCAAGGTAGGACCAACTAACCAATACCAGTCTAGGTCTTGACACAATAATTCAACCCTAAGCAGGACTAATACAAAGGACCGATATCAGCCCTAGGCTGTTGTGTATCAGTCTCAATTAAGGTCTGAATTCAGTCAGTCCAAAAAGTACTGTCATGAATTAGCCTTAGTTAAAACTAATGCATACCAGTTCAATCCTGCCTCAAAATCATTCTTAAGGATAAACCCCCCAATCTCAGATGTATGGACACCTCTTGAATAGATGAACTTAAGGAAAATACTCTGTACAGTTCCCACAATCAATCCCAAGATGCTGAATTTATTAATATGGACATAACCCCAACCTGGAGGAAAATTGAAAGTTAAATTACTAAGTAACATTCAGTCTTAACACAGGCTGAAACTAGTCATCTCAGTTTACTCTAGGCATTAGCCCCACACTTGGTTTGAATATCAGTCCTCAAACAGGAAATCCAACTCAGTCCTTAATCTATTGTTCTGAACCCGAGTACATCCCAAGTCTAAATTACATCATCCATGGCTTGATTTCTTCAAGTTACACTCAGTGAGACTAAATACCTAACTAAGGTTTTACACTCAGTTTTCTCAACTACTCTGTTCTCAGGTTGAAAAACAAGTTGTTACCAACAAATGGTATTAACCACCCTTAGCAGAAAACAGCCCCAATAATGTGTCCTGCATACATTGACAGTCCATAGGTTACTGGACAAATCCTGGGTCACTGAACAGCAGTCCATAGCCAAGAGTAGGACTAATATCTTCAGCCCAGTCCAAAGCCATCTCAGAAATTAACATCTGAAATCAAACCATTCCTATTGGTGGTCAGTTCAGAACAGGTTAGTCCTTCACTGATCTAAAATAAAACTATACTGTTAGTATCTCAACCACATTCATCTATTACACTATTTCCTCAAGTTACTTATAAGTCAAACTCTAACTTATCCCCTTGATCAATACATAGCTTAACGCATTTCCAAACTATTAGTTAGCTACTACATCTCTGTTAGCCATTCCCAGGAATTATTAACCCAAAATTCGACACTTAAAACCTTAAAAGTTCAGTCTCAATTAAGATATGAGAACCCATTCAGTCTCAATACAATACTCTAATCAGTCCAAAATCAGGACTGATAATAACAGTCCAATATCAGTCCTGATGATAACATCCAGTATCAGTCCCCTTCTCATCATTAGCTTTAGGTATTCAACAGACAATATTAAAATAATGCAAAGCCTGTACACAAGGTCCAAGCCTGATGTAACATAGTTCACAAACTCACATGTTCCCAATGTTCCCAAGTACTGAGATTTACCTAAAGCCAAAACACTTTACATTTTCAATATTACTGATTTAATAAAAAATCAAATCAAGATACCACACCAAGTATCAATATTCACTATCAAGTATTCAACTCAACTCTACTGTCTAATTCGAGATTGACTCACAACCAATATGACAAGTATTCCTAAAACTTATATCAATTAAGGGAAATACCTAAAATACTCTTGATAGCACGACGACCAACCCACTCGATATCAGTCTTCTGTCTGATACAAGAATTTGATCTAAGAATTACCAACTCTGATACTAGATTTAAAGGTGACACAAAAGTTCAAGAACAAATCGATACTTTATAGACACACACACACCCAAATGTAATATGTATGAAATCCAATACTTACAATTCGATGGTAAAAGCTGAATTATGAGGTATGATGAACACTGGTCCTCTACTGATCTATAGTTCAAACAGATTTCCAACCGAAGGATCCACACATGAAGGAAGCAAGGATGGATCAATCGAATGATCGAACAACCAAATCAGAATTTGAAGTACTTAAAACATGATTCAAACAAAATCTAAGGATTCTCAGAGCAATACTTACCAATGATCGATCCAGTACTTGAACCTGACAACAGTTACTCTTCTTCGAAGAAATATGGATCGATCAAAATCCTGACACGGATCTGGACACAGGGATTCTCATATCAAGAGTTTAGAAGTTAACAAAACGATTTAGTCTAAAGAAAAACAAAACAAATCCCTCACCTCTATTATTGCTGAAGATCCAACCACAACATGTTCATCCAGGAAAAAGAGCAATTGCTCGATCGGAGTCTAAACTGGAAATAAACATCAATATAACTCTACGAGAATTTCTCAAGAGTCTATAGATCTCAAAAGAATTAAATCTAGAACTCACCCTTCAATTACTCGTTGAGGAAGGGCACCGATCCGTCATTGCCAAAGTCGCAGCTCCCTCCGAGATCTAGGGTTAGATAGAAATTGGGGGGAAACAATTTGAAACAAAAATTTAAAGAGGGAGAAGAATTGCTAACAGAATTGATGGAAGGAATTGTGCTCGAGTCCTTTTTATAGGCTGTTAGGGAAATTGAAGAGGAGATGAATGGAGGGAAAGGAAAGAGTTGGTTACAGAACAAAACAAAAAAATTGAAATGAACCTTGCTCTTCCAAAGTTCAACATTGATCAGGCAACCTGTGTAGGCTGGCCCATAGAGCCCACCTTCCAATATTGCAAAAAACTACCAAATGAAAATATAATATAGAAATTATTAAACCCAGGATATATTTTTGTAGAAAATTTATCATATTAAAATATTTGGAAAGTGGGGTTACAAGGCATGACAAATTGGTATCAAAGCTCTAGGTTCAATTTCTTCAGAACGCTTGCTTCGTTTCATTTCCAAAGAGTTGCCCACCACCAATCAAATCACTCTTGAATCTACTAGATGCCGCACTGGATGTT
This sequence comes from Iris pallida, assembly GCA_029216955.1. NCBI lineage: Eukaryota > Viridiplantae > Streptophyta > Magnoliopsida > Asparagales > Iridaceae > Iris > Iris pallida. The sequence continues at coordinate 3,783,550 of JANAVB010012000.1, forward strand.
CCATATAATAAGTCTAATACAAGTCATATAATTTTGCCGTATGTGTTTTGGAAATTACATGATGTTTACTGAGAAAGTCGCAAAATGTATATTGAATCGAGTGCAACGAGCTATGAAAATGTTTGTTTCTGCAAGTACAACAAGTCGTGAGTGGAGATGTTTGTTGTTTCAATACAACAGTCGATATAAGAAATATTGGTTGCATCGATATAATAAAAGTCGTGGAATGTTGCTGTATCAACTGCAACAAGTTGAATTGTAAATGATGCATTGCAATAAAAATGAAAGTTGATATCGAATGTGTTGAACGGATTCGAGTATTGGCTTCGGATATTGGTAATTAATCGTTGCACAAGGTACAACGGAAGGAAATAAAATCATAAATCGACAGAAACAAATCAGTTCGGTTGTACACCGAACTTGTGTTGGCAAATGAAAAACACTGGTCGAGTTGTGTCGAATTTTGACTAATCAAAAGTTACGGTTGTGATTGACATGATTACTGCAAAAATTGTGAGTTGGAATAAATAGTTGATTCATACCGAGTATGATACAAGAGAAATGACTTGATTTTCGAGTGGTATATGCCATACTACCTGTGCAATGAATGACTCAAATTCTGAGTGGTATATGTAATACCACTCGTACGATGGATTGCATCGACACGTTGTGAGAATTGCGGAAGGTTTGTCCGCAATAGTCGGAAGAGTACCGAGACTTGATTGGAAATTTATATGACAGTATGTTGATGTAAGTGTTCTTCGAAAATTGGTTGGAACGATGGGGCGGGGAGTCGTACCAATGAATGATATGTCAGACAAAAATTTGTACGTCGGTCGAACGACCGAGACTAACGAAACGATTATGCCTTGAAGCAATAATCGAATCGACGGGATAGGAAACTTGAATATATAAACGAGTCATACGACTTGAAATCTCGATAGAAATGTTGGACGAGGCGAATTGTAATCGAATTGCACGACTTGCAATCTTGATAGAAATGTTGGGCGATGTGAATTGTAATCGGATCGCACGATGTATGACTTCTGTGAATAGTTGGTTGATGCGGATAAATAGTGTCTAAAAGATAGTTTGTTATGTTACAATGAAACTCATTTGAGTACGACTGAAACACACAATAACTAAGGGCGTGATTGTATAACTTAAGGATTTGATGGTGGATAATCGGTAACTCGATTATGCGATCAAAGTACAGCAGGATACGACAAATCGGAAAATGAGTTGATGCGTGTAGAAAAGTTTACAGTAAAATTGAATGTATGCAATACGAACTAAAGTCGATGTTGATGCTGATTCAAAGTTGACTTTGTGCTATCGAAATTGGTGAGCAAGAAAACGTAAGCTCGATGTGAGAATACAAAACAGAACAGGCTTACGATATCATAATTTTTTGGAAATAGCAATACGAGAATGTCGAACTGGTTGATCATAAACCTTGTGACCTTGCGATCGATCAGGCGAGAACATAAAGTTGTCAACGATTGTTTTGATGCATATAGCATCTTAGATGTCGACCTTGGGTAGATAGGCTCGAACTCAATTCGAGTAGATGTTTCATGAATTTCGGAATCATCGACGGTAGTGCATGAATTACTCGAAGGATAGTTGTGCCTCAGTGGCATAAATAGAAATAGTTTTGTCCAGATTTGGGTAGTCGTATAGAAATCGTCGGAACGTAATTGGCTCTGACATAATATAGCATGGTTTGTAGTAACTGTCCTTCGTTAATGATCTACAGTTATTGAGCGTTGCTTCGGGACAGCTGACCCTAGAAGACTTGACCGCTAAATTAAAAAAATGTTGCAGACCCATAAGATGACCCATATAATCTGGCACATGAATTGCGTGGTGCATATTGATGATAAGTCTAGGAGATTTTGATAATCGTGCTATGCACAAGCGCGAGCGGTAAAAGAATGACTTACGAGTTATGTTGTTAGATTTGAATTCACCTTGCAATTGAGCTTGCGTGAATTGAACTTATATTTGATGTTACGAGATGGACAAGTTTAGAAATTGGCTACGAATTTTATACTCGATAGAAATCGAACATAAGATGCGTCGTAAAGACCATTGTGTCAGAACGATTGTAGCCTTTGAGTGCCATCGACTTGAGTTTAACTTTCGGGTTGGAAATACCTTTTCCTTTGAGCATTATTAAACTATTGTGACGGCATGACCATTGCCTTTGCGCAACGTCAATTTAAAGTTACATCGGGAGAATTTAAGCATGGTGTCTATGTAAGTGACCTAGCGGACGTAGTCCTGAAAGTTGATGCATTCTTCGAAAATAGTCGGACATTGACTTCGAATGACAAGCATTGTGAAGGCTCGTTGTAATCGCATGCGCGACGGCTTGACGTAATACATAGTTTAGTAGCCAGTACGAAACTTACGAAATGAGAAATACAATTTTTGAATCGTGTCATATGCAGTGACTTTGTTGAATAAATTACGTATGTATCAAATGTACATATGCGAAAAGGTTTCGAGAACGGTCGCTAAAAATAAGTCCGATCGAGAGTACGAGATGGCAAGCATAGGATTGAAATTTACCTATCTGCTTTGTTCCAATTTTCTACCACTAGGCATGGCTGAAGTACATATATTTTTGGGACGCCATGAATATGTGTACGATCTAAATCAAGTTGTATACTAATTCAAATTGAGCTGCAGAAAAGACTGAAGGTTAATGAAAGCTTGCACGAGTGTTTGAAATAGAACAACGATAGTTGGGCGAGATCGTAAAACGATCTAGAAAGCACTTGAATTGAGTGTTGGTTTTGGTTCGATGACGAACCTTATTTGAGTGGTATATTATGTAATAATCCGCTTCGCATGGTGCATTACGATGAGTCATTGACTCAAACAATTGCGTTGACCCAAAAATATGTATCAATATGAAATGATGCAAAAAGTTACGTTGATCCGAGGAATACATCGAGTAAGTTCGATGCAAGTGTTAAGTTGGCCCGAAGGAAAGCATTGAGTCAGTCCGAAGATTCTAAGAAATTGAATCGATGCAACACACAAGTTCGATTTGAACGAATACTGATTTTAGTTGGTCTAGTGTGTAGGCTATACGTTTATGCTAAAATATAAGAGGTCGACTTTTTACCTTATTTACAATGGTGTCCGTAAAACCAAATCACCGTCTCGCAACGGATTGAGGCATAGGCACGGTAAGCCAAATCGGTCGGATAATTCAACGAAGCATGAAGTGCTCGAACGGCTAATTCAAAAGAGTTGGTCACACAACAAAGTTATGAAATCAAGCCACATTAGCTCCGCAAAATGACAAGGCGTATCGACTTAAGGTGGAAGGACTTTGACTCTTCTTTCCTAATCCATCACGTCCAAGTAAAATATACCATTGTATGCTAAAGTTCACTTGTCGAGTCCATGGGCGTGGCTCGGTCGAGAGAAATCATAGTGTGTGTCGAACACTAGATAAAACAATTAAAATATAATGTGTATCAAATGTACGAGTCGCTATTGAACATCGAAACACCGCAACGGCGAGCACCTCGGTACGTAAGCCATAAGAACATGAGATAACTTTATCGACAAGTGCCTCAGCGTACAAGTCATTCGTGCCTTCGCGTACGAGTTAGAAGGCTAGCACAATGAAAGACTATTGAGGCGAGTACCCTAGTACACGAGCCATGAACATTGAACACTAAGTCGTAGAACATGAAAATACGATATCGAGGTGTGCATCGCATGCATGAATCAAAAAATAGAGAACAATTATGTCAAAGTGTGCATACGTGTACGAGAATCATAAAAGATGGCTTCGTTACGAAAAGAACAGTTGTGGCATGAATGTGAGGGAACTGTCAAATATGGCACGGTGCCTTAGAAATATTCAGGGCCTTCGGGTCATTCGTTTGACGAATATTGAGTTGAGGCATGGTGCCATTGAACATTGAAACGAAGAAATAAAATCATACAAAGATTAATGCAAGAACATAGAAAGAGTGAGAACGTTGAAAGAAAGAGAATTACAAGACGACATAAAGTTAGAGTTTCAGACTCAAGACTATGTTTGGTTGTATGGGTTTAACGCATGTTGCATAGTTAAATAGACTTGAGATATTACCCGTGCACGGGTGGGATATGATTCCCTCGAAAAGGTGTGCCGAAGCACCGGGACCGTTCGGCCTAGGAGGGATGTTAATCTTTATGGGCGCACATCCGTAAGACGATTAGCGACCGTTTATCAATGTGAAAGCCACAAATAATGGTATGCAATAGTATGTCTCCAGTTATTGGGACAGTAACTCAATAATGGAGGCACCGGGCTACTCAATTTAATAAAATAAAGAAAAGAAAAGAAAGGAGAAAATAAATTAGTCCACTCTGGCAAGGATATGCTAACGACCTTCAAATAGTTAAGGAATGGTGCGCCGAAAGTGCAGGAATACAAAGATCCTGCACATTAAGCGCTTATAACATGACAGGAAAAGATGGTAGGCGTATTCATCATGCATCGGTGCAAGGGTGAGTGCGTCGATGTTGGTAAGAAGTCACAAAATAACATAAGAGTGCTATTGGTTGTCTGCTTGCTTATGCGAATCAAATAACATGCTTGCCATGATAACTTATTTTACTGCTTTCGAATATGCCATGAACTGATCCTAAGGCAATGATAGAAAGATCACTAAATTGTATGTTGCATGATTCAATATATCTACTTAATGTCGGTTTAGGTAAAGTGGGTCTCTGATCAGTACGTGAGATGATTAGTACAGATCTCCCACCAGATTGCTTGCAGGTTCAGAAAATGATCTGCTCGCGGCGGAGCTTCGCTTGAACACACTGAGACATGGAATGTGGTAGCTTATTGAGACATGCGACCGCATTGACGCTCGAACTTGTTCGACAGTTCTTTCGAGCTTGAAAATAGGCTGCTTGTGAAGTACTGTGAAACGAGAATGCAAAAAGGAATTCCTGAACAGGAATCCCTGATCGCACTTTATTTTTTATCTAGGTTGTGACGGTTGAGGGTTGTTTCTTTACTCCATTGACGATCTGACTGTTTGGGAGTATTGTAACCCCTCTTTCCAAAAAAATTAAATATTATTTTATTATTTATTTGAATTAAATGACTTTTAGATATTTATTTATGTAATTATTATTATAGAAGGTCTTAGTCATGGTTAAGTTTTGGAGTACAAGATGACTAAATATCATGGCATGGATAGTGTGGTCGTGTGTCTTGACTGGTGTATTAGCCATGCTAGGGAAAGCCGAGCCATATGTGTGCCCCAACAAGGAAAATCAGGCCAAGTTGCGACTTGACCCTATAAATAATTTAAATCGTTATTTATTAGGATCTTGACTTTTAAGGGACCCGGTTGTACATTTCAGTCCGGACTTGATCCGAACCCAACCTAAACCCATGTAGTGAAGCTATGACTGCAAAGACGTCTACATCGATATATGTTATGTGTGTATGGTTTACCTTATTTTTATAATCTAATAAGGCTTTTCTTCTAAGAAATTGTTATATATAATATAGATATCAATATTATGGATATTCTCATGATATTTTTAGAGGAGAAATAAGTTCCTTAGATATTCTTGTGCATGTTGGGATTTTTAGACTATACCTATATTTTTATGTACACCCAATGATTTCCCCTAAATTGTTATCCTAAATAATGTTATAAATATTTTTATTGTTATTATTATTGTCAGTGTTGTTGTGGTTAATAAATAATATCATTTATGATTAGTTATTTGTTAATTCACTAGTAAATGGATTTTTGCATATATATGTACATAATTTTTATGCATAAACTATACCCTAGGAAAATGAGATTTTGGTTTTATTGAATATCCATTCATACATGGAAATATATAAGGATATATATATAAATAAATATAGAAATATGTATATATATATATATACATATATATATATATATATATATATATATATATATATATAAATATAGAAATATATATATATATATATATATATATGTGTAAAAAAATATATATATATATATATGTGTGTGTGTGTGTGTGTGTGTGTGTGTGTGTGTGTATGTGTGTGTGTGTGTGTGTGTGTGTGTGTGTGTGTGTGTGTGTGTGTGTGGCTTTTGAAAATCGAAAAACCCTACAACCCAAAGCCCCCCATATTAGCCCGTGCCCAGGAAAGCCTACATTTAGAAATATGTATATATATATATATATATATATATATATATATATATATATATATATATATATATATATATAAATATATATATATATATATATATATATATATATATATATATATATGTGTGTGTGTGTGTGTGTGTGTGTGTGTGTGTGTGTGTGGCTTTTGAAAACCGAAAAACCCTACAACCCAAAGCCCCCCATATTAGCCCGTGCCCAGGAAAGCCTAGCTCGGCCAAAACTGAGCAGCCGACCCCCTTAGAAACATATATCGAGAGGGAGAGGAGAGCGAACCCTAAGCAGTCCATATCTCCGCCACCCTTCCCCCTTGACATTCGACTCTAGCATGCCCCCCTGCAGTACGCATATGCCACCGCCGCAGGCCGGCTGTTGGCACGGCAGCATCAGCCGCTGGACAGAGCGGACAGGACGTAAAGACACACAAGCAGCAATAAATCTACGGGCATCACAATTTATGGTACGATTTCTCCCTCATCGTTTAATTGATTTTTGATCTGTAAACTTCTTTGGAGAGCCTACATAACCCTCTAGAGGACCCAACAAGCGTCCTCCATCAAGGTCGACCTATCTAGTCGAAAACTCAACTCTAAAAACCCTAAAAACCATGGTTCATGACAGATGGAAACAGTCCCTGACCCCTGATTTCGAAGATAGTTTATGAACCCAACATTAGGAGTTTTCGAAAACAAATCAAATGAAGCCCTAGACAACCTATAGGGCTCTGCAACCCATTTTATAGAAGTCTACTTCGCGGACGTGTAGGCTTTGACAGAATTCAAATTGGTTGCGTGTGCGCGACGAATTTGATACGTATTCGCCAAAATTTACTGTATCGACCTTTTTTGAAGTTTTCTAATTACTTTGTGCACGTTTGTCAAATCGAGATAAAACTTACGCCAGCAGGACTATATCATTTTTCTGGTCCTGTATGCCAAATTTGGTCTGATTTTGAGACAGTTGATAGGATCGCCGTTTTGTGGGCCCCACGATCCGATCAAACGGGCAAATTTGTGCACGGTCCGTCGAAATCCAACTATGGACATACGGTTGGGTTCGTCTCATCAAACCGGACCAGTAGACATATAGTTTAATGACTTTTGAGACCATAAGCTCTGGTACATTTTTTGGTGCAAAGCGAGTCTAACGATGGATATCGTTTTGGCCCAAAATTACCGTTTTACCCCTATGTCTAGAATTGGACTTATGTGTAGGCTATCCTAGCTAATTTGACTATTCTGAATATGTTGATAATATCTATTTCAGCATCCGGAGACTGTTGTACGAGTTTGACTATTGTAGCCCACTAAGTAGTATAGTATTATCGGTTTCACCAGCAAAGGACCGCAGGCAAGTACACTTTCTGATTGCTTTCGATTCATAGTAGTATTTTCATGTCATGTTTATACATATGCTCTCTTGCTTGCTGACACATTGTTACACGGATTAGTATCATGGATCTCTACATACTATATTTCGTGATTATCGTGTTTCCGTATTTCGTGATTTGTTCGAGTCCATGAGTACTAGTCGGAAGAAGAAATATCTTATTAGTAATGTGGACAACCCAGAAACGTCCCAAAATTTCTCATCATGTCTGATAGCAGTCGCACAATAAACGTACAGGGTGCCGGATTTACCCCCTGGCCGTTCACATGTCAAACCCTATATTTCAAAAACACGTAGATATTGGTTCCTTATATATCTTCTTGCAGTCATCACTACTTGCCATGTCACCCTGTTTACATATTTTATTCTAGTCCATATATCCTGCTATAACTCTCCAGTTATTCTAGATATGACATGTTACTAATTTACTCTTTTACTTTATTTCACATGTGCTATTTTCATGTTTTGTAAATTCTATTGTATTTTCAGATTGTCGTCGGTCTGTGTGCTTATTTCTTTCCAGACTGGATAACCAACATTTTTCAGGTTGGCTGTGACTACTCTTAGCATTGGGAAGATATGGATATACTTGCAGGCCAAAACCTAGAAACTAGTTAGATAGCTTAAATTGTTGTAATAGATGGTGAGACTTTGTATTTCTTTTCAAATATAATTCTTATAAATATTATAATTAATTTAGAAATGTGAATGAGCAATAAAGTTAACATTTATGTGATTTTGAGCATCATGGCCTTGACATCATTCTACTGCCGACTCTGCGACGTAGGCTGGCTTGGACATACACTGGTATCTCAAAAAACGGGTGCAGGTCGTTACAAGTATTTTCAGGCTCAACATCACTGACTGAGGGAAGCATCAAGGACTCTCTCTCTCTGGCTTACTCGGAAACCTCTTGTGGAATTCAGGAATCATAGGGAATCGACCGTTTAAATAGAGGAGAACTCCTCCTATTTATAGTTGATGGAGGGAGTAGTACACGCGCCTAAGAGTAGACAAGCGTGAGCTTCATCTTTCCATGCGGTGCCCCTAGGCAGGGGTTGATTACGACCAGGCACACACTTCACCGGTGAGAAGACCATAGTCGACCGCAACGTAGTATATGTTGTTAGAAAGAATCTCGAAATGCACCAAACTTGTTCTTTGGCGTGACCGGGCATTTGGACACGTGGACCCGCCTAAGTTACACACGCGACAAGGAATCACCATCCATGGTGGCACATAGTAAGTAGGTGCGGGGTAGAAGCATACACACCTAGGGGGCTTAGGGCGTCATACACCTATCTGCATTGTTCCTGAGGGGGATGAACCTTGACTTCAGTATTAGTCTCTTTGCACAAGAATCGAAGCATTGTATGGTGGTCTCGAGATAGCCATGCTCATTAAATGCAGTCTCAAAAAAAGATCAACTGATCAACATAGGCAGAGGAGTGATAGCTCAGACGTGCCAAAGTTAGTGAGACGCGAGGAGGAGCGTGCCTAGAATATGTAATTGTTCTTACATTCCAAAGTGGTTGTACTCCACTTTTTTAGGTTTATCCTTGGCACGAGAGTCGAAGTGTCTGACTTGACGTCTTGAAAAAGATTTTAACTCTATTAAATGCAGTAGGAGAAAGTAATGATGATTGTGAAGGATCGGTCGTGCCTGTTAAGCTGAGGCGTGAGCAAAAGGGAGTGCATCTGTACCGTGACTCTTCGATTTTTGTATCATGGTCGTCTTTAAAGAACAAGGATCGAAATGTTTGATAAGACGCACCTATCCGAGTGAGACGTGAGTGACGTCGCTCATTATGGCTCCTAGGTTTCCGTATCTTTGGCTGTATTTGGCACGAGAAACGAAATTTACAATCATGTTTCGAGTGATAGGGGAGTAAGCCACTCTGCATTTGTGTGTGAATGTGGCTCATACGCTTGGTTATCTATTTAAATTTGAGGCGCGGGTAATCCAATTGCCTCGGCAAGGCGTAGGCAGTGGGCGCATGTCTCTACAAGACCCCCTACAAAGTTTTTGAACTCATGTATGGAGTTTAGAAATGCTTTGAATAGAGGCATGACGCCCGTACTAAAATTAACGTCAGCAAGATCTTCTTCATGATAAAAGCTCAACTGATTTTGCTTCGATCTTGGCAAATTACAGTTGGCACTTCGTTTCCATCTCGAAACACATGCGCTCAAAATGGTTATAAATAGGTATTGGGATTAAGAGGGAAATTTTTTACTTTCTTATTTTATCATTCTTTCTCAAAACTCTTTCTTCGCTGACTTCTTTGCTGACTTCTCGTCGACCCCACGCCGTCTTCACTTCGTTATGGCTCCAAAGTCAGTCGCTGCAAAGGGAAAGGGAAAGGCTAAGGCGGCCGCTTCTGCCCCCTTCGACGATCGAACTCACCCTGATGTTTGCATTAAAGTCGAGGGTACGACACCCTCATTTAAGTCTTTTGGTCGGCCATGAGTTTGAGTTCGACTGCCACGTCCGTGCTTACTTTCGAGCGGCCATGTGCTCACGACCGACGTGCCTTTCTTTATAGGAGCATGATTATTACGTGCATGTTTTTTGACAGGCATATGAAACTCATGTTTTTAACAAGCGCGTGCGAACTGTATGTCTGTATTTCCAGCGGGCGCATGAGGATCATGCGCCTGTTACTCCATGCGCCTATTGAGTCGTAGGTGTATGTAGGTTAATTTCGTTCACCCCTTATTTAGTCTGTGCGCCTAATTGAGTTTGTGTGCAAATAGGCGCATGCTGATTCTTTTGGGCTGTCTTCCAAAAGTTAGATACATATGCTATGTTTCTTCATGCTTTTACACTATATTTTCTAACTCATTTTGTCTATTTTTTTGCAGTGTCTATGGCAGTGCCTCCCTTGGGTGAAGTCCTCGTCGGTCCTTCCTTCTACCCGTTTGGCTTGAACTCGTAGAGGATGTGGCAGAGCCTGCCAGGGCCACTATTAGGGCATGTCAATCTATTGTACGTATGGCTCTGATTGAGGAGCAGTCGCGGGTGTTCTTAATGCATATGCTAAATCTGGGGAAGATCCCATAGGGATATGGCACGCAGGGTTTGTACTTGAGGCTATCTTTCCTGTTTGGTGGTCGCGTGGCATCTCATGATAACGAGATTCTAAAGTTAAAAGAAGACTAGTATTTCGTTGCCAACGGAATAAACAAATATCTTCCTCCTATGGACCGACATTTGCCTCTCTCAGCTTTTACATGCCTGGCCTCAAAGAGGAGAATGGACTGGAACCAAACCCCTACTCAAACAGGAGTCATGACGGGCTATTTCAAATTGAAGTCTGGTTCCACGACCCGAGATATTTTCGAGACTGGGAGGGATGGCCCTTCTTTTTTTGCTAGATTACTACAACCGGGTAAGCTGATAGCCAGAGCAGAGCAAGAGTCGATGCCTTACCGTTTTTCCATATTTGCCAACCGGGTGTTGGATAAGAATGTCTCCTATCCCTTGGGCGTTTATCGTGTCGCCGGGTGGGTACACCATTCGAAGGACTAGGAGACTATTACCAAGTGGATCCTCGTGGAATACGAGGATTTGTTGAAGAAGTTAGGTTTGTTTTATGCTATTAGGGCTATCCAGTATGGGGTGGAGGTAAATAAACAGATGTTCTTGGCGCTGGTCGAGATGTACAACCCGAAAATAGGTACTTTCTTCACACCAGACGAAGAGATAGGGTTTGCTTTACATGAGATGTACTGGGTCTCGAAGCTACCCTGGGGTTGCGAACCCTATAAAGAATATACCCCCACTTTTGAGGAGATCGGGGGTTTGGAAGTTAAAGACTCAAAGATGATAGAGGTTTATAAATAATTGATATGACATCATATGATAGTCCAACGTCACGAGTGTTCCAAGTGTACTTCCCATACTCATGACTGGAAACGTCATGTCTTCATCCAAGTGAAGGCTCTGAAAGGAAAGACCGCTTTTGGCTTTCGTCGGTACTCGACGGCCGACATGATTACCAAAGTTGTGGCAGTAATAGAGGAGAAAAACCCTAGCGAGAGTGATGTCGGGGACCAGAAAGACTCCATCTATCATTATTTCTACCACGACCTTTTCCCATTGTCATCGAAGGCCCGGTTAGCGGCATATATCATGTTATGGCTTCGGGATTGTGTGGTTCCCGGCTATTCTAGTTCCCTTGAAAGGCTGAGCCGAACTCTTGTTTTCCCTTCAGTACAATTAACATTTAGGGTGAAGCTAGCCCTCCTTCCTGCGATGGTTTGCGGTCTCCAATAGGGCCTTAGGCAGTTTATGGAAAAAATCCTGGTTTACAAGGGGAGTAAGGGGGAATTCCCTCGCACTGAGTTGCCTTATCACTACTTGATGGGCTGGCTGGTGTTACATTATCCGGCTTTGATGGGCCCGGGCATGGCGTCTGCTGTCCAGCCAGGGGATGCCTTTCTTCGATGTTACATGCAGCCGTCCTGGATGCACAAGGATATTCCTCGTTGTAGAAAGGCGTTGGCATATTTGAAGGGATACAAGCCTTTCAAGGTGCCCCCGACTTACAAAGACTTTAGCGAGGAGAGTAAGTTGGTGGATTCAGGAACTTACTCCACCGATTTGCCCGAGGAGGCATTTCACAGGCTGCAGTCCATCCGTCCTTCCCACTTGGTCTGCCGAAGCAAGAACGACGTATATCTAGAGCCCTACCTACCAAGTCGCTTTGTGCGTCAATTTGGGTACAGGTAACTCTTGCAAATCAAAGATAGTGACTGTCTAGGCGGGTAGCCTGCTTGACGGTGCACGGGCTTGGCAATGCTACAATGCTAGTTGTACCCGTGAACGTTTTGTGGCTACTACGCGAACCCATGTGGTACATATTTTGCTCTCCGCGGTGGACTTCTATTGCATGGCGAACACTCCTCCGAATTATGATTGTGAGGAGAGCTTCATAAAGAGGATGATGTTTGCCCCAAATCAGAAAAGGACCGGGGCCACTTTTTCGGCCAGTGGAACAAAAAGGGAGGTCGTACCTATGCGTTCGTCCCCTCACTTAAAGTGAAAGAAGGTTGCTTCTAAGGTGGTCCTTTCGGTAAGGAAATTCTTCTTATCCTTTTGTAAATGAACTGTAAGGAAGATCTTTTCTCGATTTTTCCTCTCTTTTTGCAGACTACTTACGAGGATGTTGAAGGAGTATCTAATCCTCCCCCACCCCAAGAAAAGGAGGATGCAGATGATACAGTCTCTTGGACTAACGACGAAGAGAACCTGGAAGTCATAACTTCCTCGTTCGACTATACTAAAGGGCACATCAGTGATTTGCTGGCTGCTCTAAATAAAGCGCAAGCACGTGCATGTTCTTCGGGTAGGTCATTTTACTCATGAGTGGTCTTTTCATTCTTCAGTTACCGATTTAACGAGACTTTCCATACAGGGAGGTCGTCCGAACCCTAAACTGGTACGACGTCTGGAGTTAAGAATGAGACGGTGGCCCCACGCACCGATGAACTCCCCTGGGGTGCTAACGCAGAACCCCTACTTGAAGTTGTTATGCATCCCAATCTTGAGGAAGAAGGAGCTGAGCCTTTCTCTTCGACGGTTCTTGTTGGTGGCAAAACCGGAGGAAGAGACAATCGTTCACCTGATGAGTGAAGATTTTATTCCTGAGGCCGCCGAAGAGCCCATGCCCGAGATTCTATCCACCATAGCAGAAGGTGGCAATACGCCTCTACAGGCCGACCCCGAGATGACACAGACCATGGAGACTGCCGAACTAGGAGTACTCCCCCTTATTTGGTTAGGGCGTCAATTCAGCCAAAGGGTTCGCTGAAGATTATTTTCATGTCACCTCTTCGACGATCTTCCTCTACCCCAGGAGCACTGCAATCATTGGACTCCACTTTGGCAACATCGTCAGCTAGCGAGGGTCAGGTGATTGTGTCGAAATCTTTATCTCCGAGGAAGTTGTCTTCAGCCCTGACCTTGGTTAGGGTCCTGCTGGGCCAGTTAGCTCGTCTGAAACCAAAGGATGTAACGGAACTAACTTTGAGTACGGGTGAATCTTCCCTACCGCCGGTGGCTCGGTCTCTAAGTTTCGCTGCTCCCTCTATGGCGATATCTGCTGTCGTTCCATCGAGTTCCTCTACCATACCGATAACACCTTTTTTCGATCGCAGATGACCACGAATATTTGAAGGCTTTTATCAAAGCTTTTTATTTTGTCCTATGACGAGGTATGGAGTAGGCCCTGAACCATGGTTGTTCATTTCTCATTGCTAAGAAAGCTGCTTTTACCCAAGTCAACTCCGTAAGAACTTATGAAGGCCAAGCGGCAGTGGCTGATGCATTGGAGGCTACAGTAGTAGAGGTAGAAGCTCGATTGAATGAGCTTCAGTCCCTGAGATCTGCTGATGCCGCTGCCTTGATTGCTGAGGAGAGGAGCAGAGTATTAGAATAAATCTCGGAGGCCCGGGTATCTTCAATCGGGTTTGGCGACGGTCGAACGTGATCTGCGGGACGCTTCCGTTAAGGAGGTCGAATTGGAGTCTACCGAAGATGCTATTCCGGGCGTTCGTCAAGGACATGTCGTGCGTATGGGCGGACTTAGGGAGCAGATAATATAACTCCTCTTCTCGAATTAATTTTTTAATTTTATCATTATTTTATTGGATTGAAAAGTAATTTTTGGCGAAGATTTCTGAATGATATTATATGATTAAAACCTTTATTGAAAACTAGTTTTAAACTAAATATTGTGAGAGTGCTAGATGGACCTAATAAAAACATTTTATTGTATTAGTGAAATAGGAAAGGTGAAACAGGAAAGGTGTTTGGTTACTATTTTGAAATTTTATTAAGTATTGGTTTCAAAATAGTTTTGGAAAACCATAAGTATTTTTGACTATAAAAGTATTTGAGACAAAGAATTTCTAAAGTATCAATTTATTTTAAATAAGATTTGGATTAGTAAAAATATATTTTAAATTGGTTTAGTCATATCAAATGTTATGTTCAAAATTGTTTTGATCACAATTAATTCAATTAAAATTTATATTTATACTAGTATGCTTTAAATTATTTTGATGGTATCAGGAGAAGATTCTTATAAAATAAATATTTTTTTAGTTATAAATATTTAAACCTTATTCTCGTTAAATTCTAATTTTGATAAAATACATCCTGAACCTATCTATCCGCGCAGAAGCCATTCCTTTTATCTCACGATAAGCATTTCTAGTTGTATACATAGATATAGTAGATCCTTGTCTTTGTTCTTAGTCCTTATCCAAACAGCCTCACCTATCTCATCTATATGTGTACATATGCGACATATACATACAGAGGCCACCGCCAACTCCTCCGCCATCAGAGAGAACACATCTGCCTGTTCCCCCTTCACCACCCACATCACGCGGACCGGCCAAACCACCGTTCGCCGCTGACATCAATCCCCATCGGTCGTCCCCCGTCTCGACCACCCGGACCCAGCAACCTTTCCGACCTAACCCACCTCCACCACAATTGCACCCCATTCATCCCCACCACTCAACAACCTAAATCACCACCATCTCGACTTCGCCCAACGTCGTGACCCACAGTAACAAGGAGGCAGCGCCAATCTGGGAAGATCCTCCACTCCATGAGCCGCCGACCTCGCACAGCCAGCACATCCATCTCCTCCTGCATGTCGAACCTATAATCCAGGACTGCATTTCCTTTGTAGCCTCCCTTCCCGGAAATTTTAAAATATTTTTATTTTATTTATTTTATTTAAATGGTAATTTTAGAATTTTTATAAATAAGTGTTTAGTTAATTATTATGGTAGAAGATTTTAGCCATGGTTGAGTTTTGAAGTACAAGACGACTAGGAATCATGGCACGGATAGCGCAGTGGCGTGCTTTGACTAGTGTATTAGCCATGTCAAGGAAGGCCGAGCCATAGTGATGTCCTAACTAGGAAAACCAGGCTAAGTTGTGACATAACCGTTATAAATAGTTTAATAATTTATATTTAATATTATTTGACTTTAGGAGACCGGTTGTACCAAACCAGCCCGGACTAGACCGTACCAAGCCCAAGCCCATGCGGGATGTCCAATGACATTCGTGTTGATGTATTTTGGTATGGTTGTGTCATATCCCATTTTAGTGATCTATTGAATATTTTAATTATTCTTATTTAAATATTATAAAATATCCTTACTAGTTAAATATTCAAGGATATTGGTATAGAATAGGTCCTTGTATACTCTGGAGTATTGGACTGTACGCAAAGGGCATGTACACCATTATTAGTTGTTAAATTTCATTATTATTATTATTATCATTATTATATTATTGAGGTAATTATTAAATATTATTATTATTTGATTATATGTGTGTGAATAAATATGTATATATAGTTCTCTTAGCTAATGTGGTACTAGACGATATAATTGGATGACTAATAATATATACACCATTATGGGTTTATTATATTTCGTTATTATTATTATTATTATTATTATTTATTGAGATTGGTATTTAATATTATTAGTTTATCGATTATATTAGTTAGGCATATAAATGTGATAACATATATAGTTATATAACTATATACGTAAAATTGTGTATATATATATATACGTATGTGTATGTATATATATAAATATATAAGTGTACATGTGTGTATGTGTATATATATTAATATACTTTAGTATGTATATACATATAGGTATATAAGTATACATAGGTAAAATATATGCAAATAGGAATTAGAAATAGAAAGAGGAAAAGAATAAGAAGTGAAGTAGTAGTAGCTCGGCCAGAGTCCCACGAGCACAGACCCTACAGCTGAACCCGAGCCCAAACAAGTAGGTTTTTTCGCACAGCAAAACCCCACACCCGCGACTATTTGTAGGGAAAAACACGAAACCAGGAAACCCTAGCCAACTCCGCCACCCCCAGAGCATTGCCCGACGTGGGGCGACCTGCCCTGACCCCGCGCGCCGCCGGGGAGCGGCCGTCGCCGGCCGGAAAAGGCCGCACACGCGCGCAAAGCGGGGAAGTTAACAGCAGCAGCGGTTCGAAGAGGCCGATTTCGTGGCTATGCTTCTCGATAATCACTCGATCGTCTTGCGATCTTCTTTCGCTAGTATGAAGTTCATATATATGTCTTTATTTTCCTTCAAACACTTCGCGTCGAGACGTACCATGCTGTCCTAGAATTCGACGCAAAGTCGAAGAAAAAAAGCTGCATGTTGACAGAACAAAATTTCAGTCAAATCATCTATATTGGAAGCCAGATTTCGAACAACATATTAGGGTTCTCAAAAATCTAATTAAACAGGCTTGTAGACAACAAAATCGAGATTTAGACCCCACTTTTAGTTTAATTTCTAGTGGATTAAACTCTGTTTAAAACCAAGTTGAAAATCATGAAAAATCTATTTTCAAAACTAGAAAATCGCTCGACACGACGTGCGTCCCGCCAATCCGGGCGACGTGGTCGCGAACCAAAAGCATTGAAAGCTGCATAACGGATTCGTGGTCGTGTGGGCTTTGACGGAATTCAAATTGGTCGCGTGTGCGCGACGAATTTGATGCATATCCGTCGAAATTCATCGTATCGTGCACTTTGCAAATTCTCCAATTACTTCGTGCACGCTCGTCAGATTGAGACGAAACTTACGCCATCAGGACCGTATCATTTTTCTGGTCCTGTATGCCAAGTTTGGTCCAATTCTGAGACTGTTGATAAAATTACCGTTTTGCGGGCCTCGCGGTTCCACTCAACGGACGATTTTGTGCACGGCCCGCCGGAATCCAACTTTGGACATACGGTTGGGTTCGTATCAGAAAATTGGATCCGTAGACATGTAGTTTGACGACTTTAGAGACCATTAACTCTGGCACATTTTTCGGTGCAAAGCGGGTCCAACGGCGGACATCGTTTTTGCCCAAAATTACCGTTTGGCTCCTGTGTCCAGAATTGGACTTAAGGACAGGCAATCCTAGCTAATTTGACTATTCTGAGAATGTTGGTAACATTTATTTCAGCTTTCGGAGACACTTGAGATGACTTGGACTTTCTGCCTTGTTGATTGGCGATACATTGTTGGTTCTTTGCGCTACCGCCAAGCAAGTATACCTTGCCCACTATACAGTATTTTATGTATTTTTATATTGTTGTTTCTTTTCTGTCATATTTTGTTCTTGCTTCTCTTGTTCGTGCCATTACTATTTTTTTCACTTTATGTGCACATACGTTATTTCTTTCCTTCTGTATATCACTCTAATTCATGTATAGGTCCTGATAGTGTTGCCTTGTCGCGAGTCACATTCACTTGATATGTCTTGACCTGTTAGTTGTACTTGACTTCCTTCGACTTGACTGGACACCTGTATAGTTCCTTGTGACATAGAGGACAGTTACTAGGCATGCGGGCTAAATGATAGTTTCTGTTGGCCGGTAGTTCAGATGAGCTTCGGTTGTATTGATTATTCTGTTGGCCGTTAGTTTTGTGCTACGGTTGTGATATTCTGTTGGTCGTTATTCTCGGAGGAGATGCGATTGTGATTATTCTGTTGGTCGTTAGTTTCGGATGAGCTACGATTGTCATGGTACTCTGTCTATTAGCCCAAGTGTTGAACATTGTCCTTGATGTTGCGTTATCATGTATTTGTTTAGAAGTAGAGTGTCATATTTCTGTCATTCCCTTTATGCATATTATTTACTGTCATAGTGGCATGTTTTATGTATCTTGCTAGTCCTCTGAGGAACTGATGATCTCTTCAGGTTTAGCGACTGCATGGAGTTAGTTAGCAGAACAGGATGGTAGAGGATTGCGATGTTTGATACAGGTATTTGCTTATGATATTTCTTTATTATCTTTTCGTGCTTTACATTCAGCACCATGACATATTCTGCTTACTTTATGGACTCATATCATTCTTGGAGTCTAATCGAACAATATGCTAATGGGCTGCAGACCATGACTCATAATTGTTCATTCTTGTTTTATTTGATTCTTGTGGATTGAGATATAGTTTAGATTAGATATGATACCATGACCTTGACAGCTTATACGTACTCGAGCCTGGCTGGAGTCCGCTCGATACGTAGCTGGCTTGCTCACGAGCTCGTGTCCGAAAATCGGGTGCGGGTCGTGACATCCTCCAGGCAGTCACGACCTCACTGGCGACCACAGTCTCCAGTCGTCGGCACCTCCGCAGATCTATTGTGCTACTCCTCCAGCATCCTGCACAGATCCAGCGCCCAGATCGGACCAAGCGCCGCGCCTAGACAGGTCATCATCCTCGCCAACCGAGGAGAAGCAACCCCGCGCCGAACGCCAAGCTCCGTAGCCGAATGCCGGAGCACATCCCTCAGTGAGCTCTTCCCCTTCTTCGATTCTCTATTTTTTTCTCCATCTTTACTTTCTCATGATGAAGACAAGTGAAATTTATTTCCTTAATGGCTCACGATCTCTCTTTAATAGCTTTCAGTAACTCTCTTTCTCTCTCACCTTCGTTTTCACTGATGTTACCACTTCTTTACTATTCCTCTTTCATTCACAGGGGTGAGCATTCGGTTTATTTGGTTTAAAACTGAACCGAATAAGCAAAACTGAATTCGACCGAACCCGAATAAAGGAAACCGAAACCGAACCGAAATAGGTCGCAACCGATTCCAAACCGAACCGAATAATCAATTCGGTTTTCGTTTTAATCGGTTAAATTATTATTATTAGTTAAAATTAAAATCACTAATAATAGATCCAAATACCCCAAGGCTCAAGTTTCTCTTTGGGCCACCCAAAGAGAAACAAGCCCAAAGAGCAAGGCTCAGGAGGAATGTTCTCACCAAGGCTCCAGTTTTATAGCTACCCCAAGGCTCAAACTCTTTCCTTTAGCCGATGTGGGGCTAAAACTCTTTCCTAGCTTCATTTTATAGCCACCCCAAGGCTCAAACTCTTTTCTTTAGCCGATGTGGGACTAAAACTCTTTCCTAGCTTCCAAGTTGGGAGTCCCAACTCTCTCCTTTAGTCCCACATCGGCTGGGAGTATGGAGGAATGCTCACCCCTAGTTATAAATAGTCCCTATTGGTCCCTAGCTGCCAAGCAAGGAGTAATGCTCAGTGAGCATTGTTCAAACACTTAAAGGGCATGGTTCAGACACTTTATTGCTCACCCCTAGCTTATTGTTCAAAATCGGTTCGAACATTTAAAGAAGGTTTGTTATTAGATTTTCGGTTTAAAACCGAAACCGAAATTAAAAACCGAAACCTAAACCAAATAAGTAATGTTAGGATTATCAAAGTCGAAACCGAACCAATTATTTTTAAAACCGAACCGAATCTCTTATTCGGTTCGGGTCGGTTTGGTTTTCGGTCCAAAACCGAATATTGCTCACCCCTAATTCACAGCCTTTGGAAGTAAATAGATTATTACTATAGTAAGTACAACAATGACTTTATAGGAAAGGAAAGGTTATAAATGTTATTTAATATCTTACAGTAAAGATATTTTTTAATGGACTAACTTTAGTATTATTATACTATTATTAGCTATATTGTTAACATTGTATCTAGTATATATATTAAAAATATTTCACTTGTAACAAAATATATATATTTCTTGGTTTTGGGGCTTTTTTTAATATCTTAATTTTGCATGCATTATATTTATATAGGTTGTTTAGAGCATAAATTCAATTGGGATTTTTTTTAGTCCAAACGAAATGATTTTCTAAATTGTGAGTATTTTAATAAACTATAGGTATTTTATCAATGGGTTTTCTTATTATAGAGTAGTTTTCAAGTACATATATATTAATTATTGACAATAAGTGAAATTCTAATAAGCCTTTATATAAATTTGTTGTAAACCAAATGCTTATCATTTTGGGTGTTCTTTTAAATAATATTTTCTAAAGTTTCTGTAAGTATTTTAATAACAATATTCATAAAATAGTTTATAGATTTGTATAAACCTATAGGTATTTTCAAGATGATTTTGACATACTAAATAAATATATTTTAAAAAGGGGCTTAAAGGTATATTTCGTTATAGGCTTTATAATGTTTATTTATATTACATATTATCTTGAATTAATGGGCTTTAAATCTTGTTGCTTAATTGTTTCAAATATAATGTTATTATAATATTTTACTAATAAAGGTATATAAATATATATTTATATATATAGGGGTTAACATGGGGTTATCCTTTCCCCACAACAATTCTCTCTTAATCTAGAATGTTTTGACCATGACTAACTAATTATATTCTTATTCTCTTGCCAAAATGGACAACTTCATATCGATAGTAGCTAATTGGACTCAACGGGATTGTCGGTTTCATCAGCTAAGGACCCAGGCAAGTGCATTTTCTGATTGCTTTCAATTTATAGTATTGTTTCCATTTCATGTTTATACATATGCCCCTTGCTTGCTGACACATTATTACACGGAGTTTTATCATGGATCTCTATATACTATATTTCGTGATTATCGTGTTTTCGTGTTTCGTAACTTGTTCGAGTCCATGAGTACTAGTCGGGAGGGGAAATATCTTAGTAGACATGTGAACTACCATTTCCATCCCCAGTGTCTTTCGTGGAGAATAGCAGTCGCACATTTCATGTGCGGGGTGCCTGATTTACCCCTAGACGTTCACATGTCTAATTCGATATTTCAAAACACGTAGATAATGGTTCCTTGCATCTCTTCTTGCAGTCGTCACTACTTGCCATGTCACCCTATTTACATATTTTATTCTAGTCCATATATCCTGCTATATCTCTCCAGTTTATTCTAGATATGACATGTTACTAGTTTACTCTCTTGTTCATTTCACATATTCTATTCTCATGTTTTGTAAATTCCATTATGTTTTCGGATTGTCGTCGGTATGTGTGCTTTTCATTCCTGAATGGAAAACCAACTTTTTTTCAGGTTTGTTGCGACTACTCTTAGCATAGGGGAGGCGCGGGAGTACTTGCAGGCCAAAACCTAGAAAGTAGTTAGACAATTTAAAATGTTGTAATAGATTTTGTGAGACTTTGTATTTCTTTTAAATTATAACTCTTGTAAAGGTTGTAATCAATT